>LWDY01000079.1:0-600000 GCA_001624995.1 Puccinia horiana
AGTAAGTTGTGAGCGAGACCGACAGCTTGATGATGATGTTGTTGTATCGAAGCATGGATTATCAGACATGGCTTCCCTGAGGTCATCGAGATCGAGTTGGGCAGTTGAGTAGGATGGACCGAGTGAGGAAGAAGAGAATAGGAGTGAGGTAGTAGTGGTGAGATGATCGGTTGAGTAGTCGTTCAGTTCGAGTTGCCAGGATGATGATGATGGTTTGGTGGTAGATGGATTTGGGGTGGAATCTGGAGGTTGATCGGGAACTCGAGCACGAACCAGACATCGTTCAATCTCGCCAGGTCCGACGGAGTAAGTGTTGATGAGTAAGTTTTTTAGTCCGTTGAGCTCAAGTTGACTGGTCTTGAGGTCGTTTTGGGTTTGGTTAAGTTTTGAAGATAGTTCTCGTATGATTGAGAGCATGAGGGAATTGAGCTGATGATGGTCTGGTTGTTCGTGTGTTGATGATGAGTGATGGTTTGAGATTTTGTTTAGTTCGATTAACAGCTGTGGTTTGGTAGGTATTAGGTGAGGTCGATCGGATAGGGAGATCTCGAGTTTCTGGTTGGTGGTAGATGGTGTGTGGTAACTTGATGAGCGAGAGTTAGTGCAGGTAGGTCTGTTGTTGATGTCTGCAGTTTGTTTAGGAGTATCATCGCGTAAAAGTCTTGTTCGAGCTGGTGTTTCAGTTGTTGTTGTTGTGGTTGTTGTGGTAGTGGTGGTGGTTGAGGTTGAGGCAGTTGATGCGGAGATGAGATCGGAGTGAGCTTTGAGATGGAAGTAAGACTTATTGTGTAGTTTGTCTTCGTGTTCTTGTTGTTCTTGTTCTTCGGTTTCTTGTGTTCGTTGGTCGTTTGGGCTGAGTGGATGTGGTTCCATTTGGGAGTTTGTGTGTTTTTTATTTTTTATTTTTTTATTTTTTTGGAAATGATATTCTTTGCATCAACTGTCACAGACACACCTGTCACACACCACTCCTGATAAGCTACTCCATCTTCACCATTTATGTAGTGAAACATTCTCACCTTCATCGCCTTATCAGAACTCATATTTCCAAATCTAAGAATGGAATATTCTTTCTTGCAGACAGCTCGCACATAGTCATACCCGCGCAGGAATGCACCTTTACAAATGGTTTCTGTAAGACCATTTAGATAAAAAGAATTTCTAATCATTGATTTCATCCTCAAGTGATCAAACTCATTAACCACTATATCACAATCTACATAGCAATCAAATGAGTGATTTCTTCTCTTCAATTTGAAAGGAGATGTTCAAGTTTTTTTTTACAATCAATGTCTTAAAGCACCACAGTTTTTTTTCCCTTTGCAAAAAAGGACCAAAGTAAAAACAAAAATCTGTTCAAGATTTCACTGTATTCCTGTGCTTGTTGCAACTTGGCAAAGACTTGATTATGACACCTTGGAATCAAGAAAATCCACAAAAAGATGCGAGGGGTCCAGGTGGATGATAATAGGCCATCAGTCTCACAAGCCAAGGGCTGGGGTAGGCTGCAGTTGTGGGATCAAAATCAACACCAACTTGGCCCTGCTTGTAAGGATGATTGCAAACTGCTTCTAGAAACAGTGGACTGCTATGCTTCACTACAATAAATGGAAAATACCTGTTAGTGTGTTGGTTTATTTTTTTCTCACAGAATTTTGACTTGTTTTTGGATTTTCATTTCAATAAACCATCTGTTAGTTTAGTGAAATATTTTTGCTTCAAAATATTGTTGTTGTTAGTTGGAAATGTTCAACACTACACTAACAAAGGTTTTTTAACAGTTAGTGTAACTTTAAAAGTTACACTAAATTCCCAAGACTAAAAAATAGCTAACAATTGTAGAGACTGTGAGATTCAAAGCCACAATCTCAGCAAAGCTGAGACACATACTAAAGTGCTTCCTTTACCAACTAGGCTAAAGACGCTTGTGGATGCCAGGATAGTTGGGTGGTGCTGGATATAGTCCATCTCAGCAGTTGGAGTGATACATCATGATAGCACACTAAGAGACACCTCAAAAAACATCGCGGAAAACACAGTCTGAAAGAAATACTGAAAAACAAGGAAATCCAGTTTTTTTCTATCCTTGTTTCTTGTCTTGGGCTCTTTTAATTTGTTTGGGATAGAAACTATTCTGAAGCATATTTCAGCATGAAGATATGCTTCCATATGAACTGACTAATCTTTAACAATTAGGGTGCGTACCATAGTACACCAAATCTGCGGATTTGGCGCGAGTTTTGATTTTTTTGTCAAAAACCGCGGATTATAAAATTCCCTGTACCATACCCTTAACATTCAAGCGGTGAAACAGCTGGTTTCCTTGTCAAAACATTCAATCTGAAAGATCAGGGGAGAACCAAATTTTTCTGATTTTTGAAACTGCTGATTCGTCATAACTCCTTCATCCCTCACAACATGCCTATCCCACTTGATCCACTTCTTGGCTCCGACGAAGATGATTCAGATGCTCCATCAACACCAAAAAAAGCGAATCCTCCAAGAAAATCAACCAAGCCACGTACAAGTACATCCAGCAAACAAAACACTCAAGCCAACTCCCATGAAAGCAAGGATGAAAAAAGCCAAATCACAATTGGACAAACGATGAAAAGACAGCCCTCCTTGAATTTATCCTTGATCAATTTGCCAACGGCGAGGCAACTGACAATGGGAATCTTAAGAGCGAAGGCTGGACAGCTGTTACCAAGGCCATGAATGAGCAATTTGGAACTGTCTTTGACCGAACTCAACTTAAGAATCAAAAAGGAGCAATGCGAAAGGTGTATATTGATATGACCTTCTTACTTGATCAATCAGGCTTTGGTTGGAATGCAGCTACCCGCATGGTCACAGCCGATGAAGGAACCTGAAAAGAGCTTTGTGATGTGAATTTCTTTTCTTCATCCTCATGTAATTCTTCTTGTTGACTAACTGACACATCTCTAAACAGTCTCATCCAAAGAAGAAATATGGGACGCTTCAAAGCAATCTGATTGAATGGTACGAACTTGGCCAAGAGGTCTTTGGTGGAAACTTTGCGACTGGTGAAACGGCTCTTCCACCAGGTGCCGTCCCTCAGTCAAAGGACGATGATGAACTCCCATCAGGCTTATCTGGATTATTGTCAAACTCACTCAAGCGCAAGAAACCAAGCAGGCCAGCTCACGAGATCACGTCGGATATTGAGGAAGAAGAAATTGAGATTGGTCCGACCAAAGAGTCTCAATATAAAGCTGCCCCCAAGAAACGAACGCGCGAGACCAAGTACGACTTCATCAAGCAAGGAGTCGAGAGCATTGTTGATGTCTTGCGAGAAACCAGCCATCCAAAAAAGAAGCCGGTAACCATCCAGCAGTCGGCACCAGAAAATCCAAAACCGACACAGGAAGCGATTCAAAAAATTGCTTCAATGTTCCTGCCATCGACTCCACCACTTTAGTATGTCAAGTACATCAAGTTGGTAGAGTCCAAGGCCAATGCAGAGATTTTTCTACTATTAGCCTCAACGACCAACTTAAGCATCTGTCAGGAATGGCTTGAGGAGACTTACTCTCCTAGCCATTAATTGATGTCCTCTTTTTTTCTTGTCTCTCCATCTCTCAGCTCTCCAGTTATCTTCCCTCGGCTTCAAATTTCAATTGATCGCAATCAATAGACAACAAATGATTGAAAAAAAATTATAGAATTTGATCAATTAAAAAACCAACGATTCAAGAGACATGAGAACAATCAATTAAAAAACATTGATTGAAAACCGTTGAAAAAGATTGGAAACCATCGATTGAAAGAGAATGAAACAATTGGAAATGATCGATTTAAAAAGAGCGATTAAAAAAGAGTAGAAACAATCGGTTAAAAAACTTTGAAGAAGATTAGGAAAGATTGGAAAAGATCGATTGAAAAATGTTAAAAGATTAAAACATGTCAACCAATAGCTGAGTGAGAGAGACCATCTACATTCGATGGCTTAGGTGCAACTGATACTGTTGCCAGAGTCGTTTCGAGATCCGATCTCGCTTCCATGCCATCCTCTTGTCGTCTGGGGCTGTTCGGAGACCGTTATAGTTGTTGCTTGCATCAGCCTCCTCATGAGGTGCTATACTTCCATCATCCTCGTTGAGATCTTCATCGTCATCTAGTTGGTCATGCTGTCGGAGGAAGTTCCAGAGTGCTGCCAATGCGTAGACTAGCTGAACCTGCCGATGAATGTTGTGCTCAACAGGCGAAGTGAGAATCTTGAATTTCTTCTTGAGACACCCAAAGATCCTCTCAACAATGTTCCGAAGCGATGCATGTTGCAAGTTGTAAAGTTTTTTTTCATCCTCAGGTCGTATTCCTGCTTCTGCTTGTTCTTTCAGGTGGTAGCGAACAGCTCGGTAAGGCGTAAGTAGTACCTTCTGGATTGCGTATCCCGCATCGGCAAGATAGTATTGGTGTTTTCAAATGCTGAACCCTTTGTTGAAAGCATCGGCCAGGACCCAAGAATCATGTGCACTACCCTCCCAACCGGCAAGGAGGTAAACGAACTGAAAGTTGAAGTTTACTACAACAATAACATTATGGGAAACAAACCCTTTTCGGCTACGGTAGTTCTTCTTTTTGTCAATTGGCAATGTTACTGGAATTAAAACCACGTCGAGTGCGCCATCACATTTCTTGAAAGCTTTGTACTTTGGATCCTGCAGTCGGGCAGGTTTCTCTTCTAGAGGCTTCATATTTACATATTTCGGATATATTTCAACAAGTGCGTTGAGGACCTGATGGAAGTACCTAGGATGTGGAAAAGGAATATCAGCAGGACTTAAAATGAATAGGAAGAAGAAAAATAAATAGGAAGAAGAAAAATAAATATATGTACTGTTGAATGGTGAAGAGGCCTCTTCGGAACTTGACAGCGGTCTGTCTCATCGAGTTGCTATGCCATACAATGTCAAGGAACATCAGAATTTGCTCTTCGACCATAACAGATCGCCCATCTTCAAGTAAGCCTTTGCTGGTGAGCTCAGCAACCAGAGCATCGAATGTGGCTCGTTCCAAAGAGGTGACTTCGCGAAAGAGTTCTGGTCGAGCTTCTTGAAGGAGGAACCGAGCATATTTGGCTTGGCCACCATCGCTGTAATAAGGAGTTGGCTCTGGAGTTGAGCATTCAAGTAGAAGGAGTATGCCAAGCAGTCCGAGAGTTGACCGTATGATTAGATGTCTTTCCGGCATTAGGTTGGTATTGTAGTCAAGAGGAGATGTGGCAAAAGACTGATGAGTGATGGTACGGTATTTAAGGAAATCTGGATTTTCAGTTCAACTAAAGTCTGCAGAAAATGAAAGTGCTTTCTGAAATTTCAAAAAATGTGGGTTCAAAATCCCCGGAAACTATGGTACGCACCCTTAAAGTATTTAGGGACTCACAAAGAAAAACTCCTGAGTCTTGGTAGAATGACTCCTGCAACTACCCTGGTGTCAGTTCTGGGAGTTAGTGTTCTGATTCCCAAAGCAAGACAGGGAGCTGTCTCACCGATTAAAAAAATTAAGATGGGAGTTGTCTCCCAAATCCGCCGGGTCCAATGGTGGATTTGGGAGTCATTGGGCCTCATTGACCTAAAGGAAATCCTTCCAGTCAAGGAGGGAGATGAGCCTCTTTGACTGGAAGGAAATCCTTCTGGTCAAAGAGGTTCTTGGACGACTCCCATTTTCTTTTAAAAATGGCCCTTTCTTGCCGTGGGAATTGGAACAATGACTCCCAGAATCAATGTTGTGGTAGTTGCAGGAGTTGTTCTCCCAATACTCGGGTGTCATTTTTCCGGGTTCCTATATCCATTCTTTTAATAGTTTTATGGCAGAAACACAGCAATATATGCCCAAGTCCCGCGCAGCTGATTACCACCAGGGGTTTGGGATGTGCCCAGGGGGCTTGATTAGACATGCAGGGTTGGTGGCAGAACTTGGCACATAGGCACAAATCCAAGTTTTGCTGGGTAACTCCAAGCTGTTGGCCAATGAGATCATCTGATCTCAATTGGCCACTCTACTCACCCCCCCTCCACCCCAATTGGAGGGAATGGAGTTTTGGGGGGCATGGCACACTTGCTTGGCTTTGGCTTGACCCCCACTAAGTTCCGCACGCACTTTGGGCTTGGCCAAGCAGGCTTTAGGGTTGACCCAGCCGGCTTAGCTTTTTTTAAGCCAAGTTTGGTGTTGTCATACAACAGACTCAGCTTCACACTCAGCACTCAGGATCTTGCAGTTGGATCTTCCTTGCATTTGGCTAAGGATGCTTTTCTACCATGCTTTTCGCCATCAACAACTTTCAAGCTTTTGGTTAATCCTTGGGTCGCATATGATATCACCTATGCACCCTCAGCAATCTTCAGTGCTCTCTCAAAGTTACTTTCCAAACCTTCAAAGATTCAATAGCACATTGCTTTCCAGTTATGCGAACAAAAGCAAGGCCATTAACCCTCTCACCGGTCTTCCTTTCTGTTCGGCATTACTCCTTCATGTGCTTCACTTCCTTTTCTGGATTTGCACATTCACTCTTTGAACTTTTCGAATTTCAAAGCACAGTCCTCGAACTTCAAACTTCAATTCACTCACTCTCGCACCCATCACACTTACCCCTGCTTGGTCCTCCAGTCATGGACTCTTTGCCTTGGTGTTGCTTGACCTCCCTCTTTTCATTTCTTCTGCTTTGACCCTATGACCTCACATCTTGTTCAAACCTATGTCATACCTTTGTAGCCTCACTTGTATTTACTATATAAGCTGTCTGCTTCTATGCTTTCCATCTTTCCTCATCAAAATAAGATTATAGTTTTTTAGCATAACTTGATTCCACCTTCTTCAAGCCTTCTCATTGCGAACCCTTTCAGTGTTCTACTCTAAGTAACTCTTCTCCGAAACAAAGAAAACCTTCGAACAGTCAGTCCTCTCTTTGAAGCTATCTCTTTCCTTTCTTTTCCTTCAATAGTGCCCACCCATCTCTTGTACAAGACGCCGTGTGACAGGTGTGTCAAGAAGGGCTTGCAACACCACACAGGGAATAAATCAAAAATAAAATTTAACTAAACTAAAATAAACAGGACTAGTTATGAGGTTTCCAGAGCTCTGGCAACAGTGGGCAGCTACGCTACGCTAAGATAAATGGACAATAACTGTTAGTGTATTGGTTTATTTTTTCTCACAGAATTATGTATTGTTATTTGAATTTTTATTTTGATAAACTATCTGTTAGTGTAGTGAAAGATTTTTGTTTCAAAACATTGTTATTGTTAATTGGAAATAATCAACACTACACTAACAAATATTGTAACTTTTTTTCGATAACAGGTTTTTGGGGTAACAGTTAGTGTAACTTAATACAAGTTACGCTACGCTACGCTGAATTTCAAAGACTAATAACAGCTAACAATGCAGAAATCTCAGTCTGAAAGAAATACTGAAAAACAAGAAAATGATGTGGTTTATTCTTGTTTGTTTTCTGGGGATCTTTTCATTCTTTTATGATAGTGGTGAAAAGTAATTTCAATTCCCCAGGTGGTTTCACCCTTGAGATGAACCATTTCATTATCAGATTCATTATCCTATTTGAAATAGTCAAAAAAAGAAAGTAAAACTATAAGACCTAGAGGATAAAAATACATGATTTGTTTTTTTGGTTTCAGAACAGCATGAAACTGATAAACTGAGTGTTAAATGAGGTTGAACATTGGTCAATGGATGGATATGAACATTGAATTGGTGATTTTTTATTATTATCTAGTATTAATTCTGCCACTACACTAACAGTTAGTGTAGTTTTGAAAACACTACACTAACAGTTAGTGTAGTTTTTGAAAGCAATACACTAACAGTTAGTGTATCTTTTTTTTCTGCTAACATAGATACACTAAAACTAACAATGGATTTGGTTATTGTTATTTTTGTTTTCCTGGATAAAAATAACAATACACTAGCAGCAATTTTTTTCACCAATAAATTCTGTAGTGTTAGTTGGCCAAAACTGCAACTAACAGTATCTTTTTGTTAGTGTATCTAAAAAAACTAACAATACACTACAATAACGATAGTGTTAGTGTAACTGGCCCACCGTTGGCTCTGGGGCAATTGGTAAATGTTAGATATGATGATATTTACTCAGTAGCTGACAGCGTAGTCATTCAGCTTTGATAGAATTTGAGAATATTATTAAACTGTAGATAAAATGAATCATCTGGATTTTATCCAAAAAGAATCTGACTGACTTATAATTGAGAATTTTGACTGATTCATACGGTTATGTTTTATTATTTGGGAGAAGATGAGATTTTTTCTTTAATTTTGGTGGTGAAATCACTTCATTTTAAATACTGGAAATGTCTACATATTGTTGAAATATTTTGGTGAATCATTAAAGCAGTGTTGGATTTGTTAACTTTTGTGCAACTCCAACATAATTGACTGGTTTGATGGTATGCCCATTTAAGTTGGCTGCACTCAACAAGTTTGAATTGTTTGATCTCAACCAATGAAACACACATCCAATTAGGTACCTTGATATTTTTTTATCTCAACCTGGTATTGTCATTGCCACCAGTTGGAAGCAGAGCGTCTCTATCTGCACACCGTTCAAAAAACTAGTGAACCATATTATACACCCAATATTGTAAAGAAACACTATAATTAACCACTAAAAATTAATTCTAACTAGGCTCTGATCAAAGGTCAAATTGTACTACACTCTTCCTGGCCTGGGATTCTTGTGCTCTTAATTCAATACTGAACTGTTCATTTTCTTTTTTGGCCACTTTCTAGTTCATCAATCTCCTTCCTTTTGGTAGTAATTGTTTGGAAACCTATTGGTTAGATTTTCTTCTATTTCTCATTTGGATTTTTTTTGGATTGGGCTTAGGTTTGGAATCCATTATCTTAAAATTATCTTTTGAAGGTACAGTTGCGGATGGCATAGACCTGTAGGGGCGCTGCCCATGGGCAAAAAAACCTTATGGACGCGGGGCCTAACCCCAGGGGTCCAATTATGCATACATTTATTACATGTTTGAACTTGTACAGATGTGCAGAGCTCAAAATTAATAGGGCTAAGCATTTGGCCTAGCAGTTTTTATTTTTATATTTTTTTTGCAGCCATAATTTCGGACAAGGCTCCTTAAAGCCATACTTGAACCCATAAGTATGTACTTATGGGTTTATAGCTTATGCTTTTCACTTTACCAAACACCAAATCATCCTTCTGGAGAGGCATTAAGGAGGCAGATTTTGACCAAAACCAAGCTCTGAAGGCAACATCTCAGTCTTCTACAGCTGTTTTGGAGGGTTTTGACCCTCAAAATTTGAGTTTTTTTTTTCTGATTTTTGGCCTTGGGATTTTGGACATGGCCAAAAAACACTACTGTTTTTTGCCATCTGCAACTGTAGGAGCCTTATTGTGAATTTTACAACAATTTATTTGACAATAGCTGTCAGTTTTTTTATTTGTCAAGTCCTCCATTATCTCCACACCTGGCCAACCAATCAGCACATTTCACTTGGGGTGGCCAACCAATCAGCACACTTCACTTGGGGTGGCCAACTCACCTGGACCCAAACTCCGATGTTTGTAATTAACCTGAAACTTTGATGGACAATTGTGAATCCTGTTGAAAAAATGCTGGGTAGTACTAGTGTTTACTGGCAGCAGTTATTTAGCTGATTTTTTTGGGGCATTTGTTGTGCCTTCTTTTGTGTGGGGAATAGGAAGGGTGTCGATCAGCGCGTGTGACCCCTTCCCCCCAAAAAAGCAAGAAAAAAATAAAAAGAAAAAAGAAAAAGAAGAGAAAAAGAACAAATATACAGCCTTGAATACATGCACTGCATTAGTGCTACTACATAAAATCTTGTTTTGCCTCCCAAACAGCTACATAGATGACAAGTCAAGAGGAAGAAGGAAAGAGGGAGAAGGAAAGAGGAAGACTAAAAGAGGAAGATGAAGCGAGGAAAACGAAAGGAGAAAAAATGAGAAGAGGAAGATGACGATAACAAGAAGAAAACTTGAGTCATAATTCAAGAGTCAAACGTTTCCGAGGGTAACGTGCTATGATTGTAATGCCAAGCTTTAGTCGAATATGTCCTCCTCTGATCAAGTATTTAGCAAAGGAAATTTACACAAATGATTGAAATTTTCAAGGATCGAGTCAGTTAAAGTTTCCCTTGGAAACTCGGTAGCAGACTGAGACATGACCGCTGATTTTTGCTATGTAGATGGGAATGGACTGAGCTGCTTGTAAAAAAATCCAGAGACGCAACCAAAAAGAAATTGGGATCGGTCTAGCAAGATACAAGTAAATATGTAATATAGTTTGTAAGGTCGCAACCATTCACCAGCTACAGCCATGCAAACAGCCAGACTTGAACCACCTCCTACTGCACCCGCAGAAGATTAGATATCCAAAACAGTCCCACTTTCAAAAACGCGCAAACCGAGTGCGTAAATAATGTGGTTAACACACCAGACTGTCTTAAAGCAATAGTCTATCAAGGGGTTCTTTTTTGAGAAGAGATTGAGCCTGCAGAGAGAGAAGGGGAGATTCTGAAAGCTGAGAGAATCGATGACAAGCGGGTTGAATGAGCTCAGATATGTAACATGAGCATCCTGCATCCACTCTGCATTTTCCCAACCACCTGAGCGCTATCCCGTCCACGCAGACAAACTCCGCCCCCCCAAAGAACCTCAAGGGGAACCGATCAGGTGGATGCTTGGAAGAACCGAGGATCGGGCGGGTCGGAGATCCAAGATATCCATTACTGAAGAGTCATTACAATCAATAAAACAAGAGCATCGAGTCAAGGAAAGATGTAAGAGATAGAGAGGTAGATAGAAATCGAGAACAACCCAGCCATACAGCGCGTAGAAACTTCCAGAGAGATCAAATTCACACACACGAGTTCTACAAAAAAAATCATCAAATTTCTTTTGGTGGTTGATTTTTTTGACCGAAACTTGATCGAGAGAATTGACGCGATGAAAATTAGGGGTAAATGATCGAGGGTGAGGTGGCAAGACAAGCTTTATTCTTCCTCCTCGCATTCGGCGTCGATCTCCATCTCGTCCTCAAGCTGTCGCATGGATGTTGATCCCTCTTTAACGCTTCCCTCGACCTCATCATCATCATCTTCCTCTTCCTCTTCCTCGGCATCCTCTTCCTCTCCCTCCTCTTCCTCTTCGACTCCCTCCCCCTCAGCTCTACCCTCGGCCCGGGGCACAGGCCCGTTGCCGTTCGGCAGCGGCTGCGAAGCGGGCGGATGAGGGCGTAGGCTTGGAAGGACGGCAGCAGAGGCAGGGTTGGAGTGGGCATGTTCAGAGGGGTGGCGGCGGTGGTGATGATGATGATGATGATGCGGAGATGGATAGCGATTGTGGTTGTGGTGAGCGGAGACGGACATCGATCGAGCACCTAGCTGGTGGTGTGGGAAATGGTTGTTGGGAGCGGTAGGGCTGTTGGAGGCCGAGGAGAATCGGGTGCTCGCTGTTGGGTCGGCAGAGATTGGTGCGAGCTGATGGGCGTTGGCTGACATCCTGGGATTGTGTAGTGGGGCCTGAGGTTGGATTGGCAAATTTTGAGGATATTGGCTGTGAGGAATCGGCGGGGGTGGTCCATGGAGGGCGTTGTTGTTATTTGAGTTTAACAATCCAGTGATCCCGTTGATTGTGAGCGGTTCTGTTGACCGGTTGAAGTTTCGATTGGGTACTTGTCCATGGTTACTTGAGGTGATTGTGGTTTCATTATATATCCTATTAGGAGGTTGAATGCTTTGAGGATGATATCCGTTATGAGGGGATGGGACTGAAAGCGTGGGGTTGGAGTTTGTTGTAGACAGTGTTAGATTTGAGGTGGAAGGTTGAGCTTGTGGCGGGACTGTCAAATCGGCTGCCTTAGCTGCGTTAGCGGTGATCGTCGCCAATGCTTCGTAGAGCACACTGCAAAAGGGTGAAGATGTTAGAAAGAGTGTAATTTGGATGGCAGGCTCGACTCACGATCGCTCGATCCTTAAGCGTGAAACGTTTTTCTTGGATTGAAGGATTTTCAATTGAATGTTTTGATTTTCCTGAAAGGGTGAAGGAAGAATTTGAGTCAGTATAGTTCTCGAGATGATAGTTCATGTAGACTGCTCGATCGCTTGAAGCAGAGAGACGACTGACCCGTTCGATCTCTCGTATCTTAGCACGTAATTCGAGACACTTTGTGCCGTACCGATGTTCGTCGGCCAGCGAGGGTAGAGGGTTAGAATACGCCTTTGATTTTGGCATTCCGACTGGTAAAAGGAAAGAAAGGGGATGGATGATAGGAGATGAAGGTAAGCGTGGTCGAAGTGGTTGGTTGCGATGTCGGATGTTGAGTGAGCGTCGGGTAGAATCGTAAACTGGGCCGTTGAAATAAACACATACATCACAGCACATAACGCGCGATCATAATGAGTGATGTGTAACCTGACTGATAACATAACACTCCAACATTACAAGCGCTGGGGACAAGCCTGTACACAGATCAAAGACTGCCCCCACTTCAAGTCGATGCCAGCACAATATACATACTAGCTGGGCGCATCAACATCTTTAATCGAAGGACGGCCTGTTATCTAAGGGCTCTTGACACATCGAGCTAGCCACCCTATCCATCTTCAGGCAGATCAGGGTCTCAAAAACAGGCAAGGCTTGTGATCGAGGATAATATGTACCACCATGAATCCTCACTGGAAAAACAAAAGAGACTGGATTTATATAAATGGGGCTCATGGCCTGATGTCTTCCCAGTGATCAGCTGATTCAGATCAAAAAGAAAATAGGTAGGTGATAGGTAGACGAAAGTCTAGACGACAAAAAGATACACATACAGATATTTACGCAAATAAATGGTAATAAACTTACCATCGTACTTTCTTCGCCTTCCACTTGGGGCTGGTGAGTTCTCTGACATCGCTGTAAGTACTCTTCTGATCAAAGTGTGCTATGTTCACGAAGGTAAATGTTCCGAAAGAAAAGTGATCCAAGAATATCAAGAAAGTCAACTGGACTGTCCCGGGCGCCTATTTATCTATTTATGTTATTTTGCTTCTAACAGATGGAAAGAAGAAAGCGATCCGAAAACTATGATCAAATCGTTTCAAGTGGGTGGGGATGTTGGACCGAGATCTTATCATCAAAATGCCGGAAGGCTTTAACATGCCACTTAAGAGAGACCTACAGAGCACGGTGGGAGTACAAAATTCCAACGCCAAGCATTTCCCATGGAGACTGACTCCAACAAATCGAGATTATTTGGATAAATGGCCGAGTGTTTCCCGACGGGAATGAACTCATGGGGTCTACTTCTTTCTCTCTTTCTGCGGACTCTTCTCATCCTCTTCTAGACTTTGCTCGTCTTTTCCTGTCAGTGTTAAGGAAACCTGATGTGGCTATGGCCAGCACTTTAACTTTTACGATATACCGGAAAAGTGGCGGGAACCAGATGTGGCTCTGCATGCATAGTAGAACCGTCTTGTTAGTCGGCACGGTTCTGACAGTGTTACCGGAGTTTCGGAGTTTTCCGGTTCCGAGTTGAAATCATTGGCAGCAGCTTGCAACACACGCTAATTCTGGTCAGCATCTCCGGTCAACAAAAACGAGCTGCGGTGCCCTCGCAGTCAAGGTACACACTCAGAGCTTATCGGCAAGTCGGGAGGACATTAGCAGGAAGAATCGTCACATCTTACCCACCGTCAACACAAGGAGCACACTGCCCGGCATGTGGGAAACAGCGGCCCTGGGTCGGCGTATTTTAATAAATAAATACGTACATAATAGAACGAGCCATTCTTAAGCTATTCTAGACCTTTCTGCGCTCTGTGTACTTGTTATGGTTTGCCGGCGGGCCGCAGAAGCACTGCGGTGTAGAAGTTTCCTTTCACCTGACATGTGAGCACAAGCTACATAGAAGCGCACTACTGTAGTGGGGTTCTGCTCTCCCCCATACAGGTATAATACTAGGCCACAACCCCTGCAAGGCAATATCACTGAAAAGTGGAGGTGATATTGGATTGGACACCAAATGGACTGGTACAGTTGCTGGTTGCCTGCAAAACTTGAGATCGCCTGCGGGCTGACACGAGGCCCCCGACGGGGGTCTAGTACACTCATGGACCACATTTTTGGAGTCCTTGGGGTGGTGGCTCTTCAAATCTATCTTGGCTAAGCAATTGGCCCCGCCAAAAAGGAAAAAAAACTTCTTTTCCCACGTATTCGGACATATGGGTCTATGGCACCCCCATAGTGCATAAATATGGGTTTATGGCACCCCCATAGCGCATAAATATGGGTTTAAGCAGCTTTTGAACCCGTTTTGTATGGGTTTAGGGTGTGCAAGAAGCCTTTAAGCTGCCCTCTAAGGCCATATTATGGGCTTTGGAGAGCTATTTTTGCTGTTTTTTTCTTCATTTTTTGTCCAGACCATCCGGACACCCCCCAAATCACGTACAGTGATTTGCCACGCGCAACTGTACAACTTACAAGTGTTACTCCCCAACAGACAATGTTAACTGTCAGCTTTCCTATATGCTGCTGCTAATCCAATATTATGCTTTGTGGCAACACTATGTTAAGCTAACTTAACACAAGCCCACCCTTGGTGGGAGGAGCCGGTACCCTGCGGAGCGCCTCCCCAAGGGAGGACTTGTGACTTATGTCAGAATTCTGGTGTGAGCAGTGTTTGGGTTTTGGTGGTAAACACCAAAACCCCCCTGTTACTCCGCACCCCATCAAACAATTTTACCAACTTTTCAACCATTGATAGGCCTTGATCTCGCTGTCAATCTATCAAAAAATTGGCCCAGATTGATCATGCCATTCTTGCTCAATCCTGACTCAAAGATGGCTATCCCCATCCTTTTGGATGGCTGGCTCAAAGTTCCCAGTCGGACAAGTACATACTTTCCTGGGCTGCCCGACTTGTTTCTCACATTTGGTTTTTGATTTCTTTCTTTCTTCTTTCACCACTTCATGATGATCAGAGGAGGCCAAAAATTGCCCAAAAAAAATACATGAGGTAGCTAGGATGGTGGTTATACAGCCATGTAAATTTTGTATTTTTCTGAGGCAAGATGTCAAGGCAATGATGATTGCCAAGAAAAGTTACAGCTTTTTGGTGAATTCTCACATCCCGCTTGCGCGAGGAATGTGATTTAAGTCATAAGGCCCCTCTGGCGAGGGCCCCCTCCCAGAGGGGACTTAGTTAAGTGCCAATCTTGCAGAATAAATGGAACTTATATGGCATCCATACCCAACTGAAATTTCTAAGAGCATCCCCATTGGTTGCGGCTTTTGGAAGGACTAGCATAGTTAATCTAAAACACCAACCACATTGGCTTGGATTAACTTGGGAGCAACAACTCCCAGGAGTCTGTTTTGTATTTGTGAGGAGTAATTTCGGCTCTCACAAATCCTTGGATGAACCTGTATGAGCATCCTTAGATCCTTGTAGGGTGATCACACAATACAAAACTGTCCATACCAAGGCGGCTCATATGATCCTAGGTACATGTACATAAATAACACATACTTATGACATCAGTTAATCTTTTCTGGTGTTGTTGGAGGCTTGGATTAGCTTATTTGGGGTGTAAAGCAAGCTTAGTAGGCAGTAAGAATGGCAGAAAAAACAACATACCCCTACACCAGGAAAAAAACTAATCATTTGATGGCAAGTGACATTATGCAACTTTGCTTGTATCTCTAAAGCAGCTCATCTCCTTCTCTTCCTGTATATTCAATTCTCACTGACACTTTAATTAAATAGATCTTTTCTGATTCTGCTTGGTTTTTATTGATTCTGCTCAGGTTTCACTGATTGAATCAATCAGGTAAAAGTTAAAACTCTTAATCTTTCCTTAAATTTTCTTATTTAAGAATTTTTGATTTCTGTTTCTTTATTTAATTTTTTACTACTACCAGTTTCTAAGTGTTTGAAATTATTCAAAACCTCTACTTCTCACAGCTAGCCCTTCCACTGTAAGGTGTTGAGGTGGGTTAATATACACTTATTGTCAACCACTGAGGTTACCTTCAAAGTAACCCAAATGGATGCAGCGGAAAACACACCATAGTCTAGTTGGTAGTAAACTATGTCAGAATTCTGGTTTCACACTCCGCTCACCTTCTCTCCCAATCTGTGATGCCTATTCCCTGTCTTGTCCATCTCAAGTGAGATGCCTGTCCTGTTTTCTTCCTGTCATAAATCTGGAATGCAAAATTCTAGATTCTAAACTTTATTTGGTGGCAAAGACTCTTCCAGATCAAGGTTTCACCACCAAATAAGATTTGGAATCTGGGATTTCAGATTCTAAATCAGCAAAGGGAAGTCCTCCAATAGTTGCTTTTCTGTCTTGTCCTGTCCAACCCTGCTGCCCTATGTCCTGTCCAACTTTGGTTGTCCTGTCATGTCCCTGTCATCCTGTCATGTCCCTGTCACTGTTCTCTGCATGTCACCAGTCCCTGTCTACTACTTAAGTTGCTCACCTTAGTTAGTAATCAAATCATCAAGTTTGAGCCTTATCATTTTTTCATGTCCTTTATTCTTGCTTCTTGGTCCAATCTAAGTCCCTCAAGATTGTCCCCCCTCACCTCTTTTAAATTCTCATGAGCTGAGATCTTAACAAACTAGACTATAGATCATATATTATACATATAAGAATTACACATGTCATGAATTCAATTCATCTTCTTAACAAAAATACTTTTGAGTATGTATTATTAATTATTGATTTTTATACTTTAATTAAACTTCTGAAAATAATCCACTTTTAGTGTGATTATCCTCTGAAAGTTAAGATTCAAGTTAATTGCCCAATTTGTTAAATAGCCAACCAAGTAAATCCATTTTCTTCCTCATTAGTATTACATTTCTGGAATCATTTTTCACTCTGAAGATTATCTTCAAAGTGAAATTGCTCTCGCCCCACTGGGTGAGAACATGACTTAAGGTTTTCCATCAGCTGAGATATAAGGGAGGAGGATCTCTTGATCCTCCCCTCAACCTTGATTACATCCTCAGCACTAATTCCTGACAACATATGCTTCTAGTATTACATATTTTACTCATAAATTAGTAACTGGGGGCTCACTTAATATTAACTAAACTTTCATCTCTACTCTCTCCTCTGTCTTCCTTAACATTCTTAAGCTCTATCTCAATAAACTTGACAATTAGATTTTGACTCCAATCAAAATATAAGCTACCAAATTTTCAGTTTATTTCTGTCTATCCTTGACAAAGAGCATGTACAACCTCAACAGGTTGATTGTCACCAAGCTTAATAGCTAGGTTGCTAGCTCTTCTTCCTGATTAGGTGTTGAGGTGAGGTTAATTTCCTCTGAATTCATGGTGATCTATTTCAACCGGCTGACACTTATCCTAGCTTGATTATTTTCAGCTGGTTTTCACTATAGGGGTTCCAGTTGACAAGAACAAATAGTAAGAGTGAAAAGAAATGGAAAACCAAAAGGTTTCATTTCCTGTTAGCAAACATGTGTATATTTACAACTTTGAATCTAAACAAAGTTCTTTTGTTGATAAACAATCATTCATAGTCAGTAATAATTGTTAAATCTTCTTTGTTTGATTCCCGTAATCTATTCACATTACTATTTCTCTTTGCTCATGTTGGCAGGTCTTGTAAAGATGGTACAGTTTGCTTGTTTGTAAACCCCCTCCTCTGGTTGGTCTTGACAAGACATTCAATGAGGTTTCACAATCATACAATCTAGTTGTTGTTGTGGATTCCTTACTGGCTCAGCAGAGAACTGAGTCAGGTAAGCCTTTTCTTTCATTTCATTTCATTTCATTTCATTTCATTTCATTTCATTTCATTTCATTTCATTTCATTTCATTTCATTTCATTTCATTTCATTTCATTTCATTTCATTTCATTTCATTTCATTTCATTTCATTTCATTTCATTTCATTTCATTTCATTTCATTTCATTTCATTTCATTTCATTTCATTTCATTTCATTTCATTTCATTTCATTTCATTTCATTTCATTTCATTTCATTTCATTTCATTTCATTTCATTTCATTTCATTTCATTTCATTTCATTTCATTTCATTTCATTTTCATTTCATTTCATTTCATTTCATTTCATTTCATTTCATTTCATTTCATTTCATTTCATTTCATTTCATTTCATTTCATTTTCATTTCATTTCATTTCATTTCATTTCATTTCATTTCATTTCATTTCATTTCATTTCATTTCATTTCATTTCATTTCATTTCATTTCATTTCATTTCATTTCATTTCATTTCATTTCATTTCCTTTCCTTTCTATCTTAATTCTTCTTTTATCATCAAGTATTGTATATACAGAGAGAACTGGCCCTTTCTATATCTCTCGGTCAGAAATCAACACTGCTTGTTTGGTCTTAGAAATCTGCTTAGGCCATTATAGTTTGCCTGATTTTGTGGGATTGATTTTGATCTAATGGAATTGAAATAAAATAAAATTGAGTTTGAAATATTTATGGTAGTCTGAATTGTGCTTTAAATACAGACCAAAACAATTGAGTTCCATTAATCTCTGGATTATGAGAGTATCTCCACTGGTGGGGGTAGATTGACAGTGTAATAATTGCAACATGCATCCCGAACTTTGATAGTTCAGGCATACATCCATATGTCTTCCCACCGCATGGAGTGCAAATCAGGGTGCAGATAGCATCCCCAAAACCCCGCCACACATTCCCATCATTGTTCCTACTCATTTGTACAAGGCAACCCAAAAAATGAAATCAACTTCCTGTCTTACAATGTGGTAAGCCAATCCTAAACACATATCAGTCAAACAACATATCCAGAACACCTCTATTCCACCTGTCACACAACAACAAGGACTTTATCCACTCATCTCAGCTATCACACAACACCATGGACTGCAGTCATTCATCACACCTGTCACATAAACATCAAATCTTGGATATATATCATCAAAAAGCAATCACACATCAAATACAAGTCACAAGACACAGGACAGCTCAGCAACACCCAAAACCCAGGACATACAGCAACTACAAGTTTCACCAATGGAAAGTATCAATCCCCCTCCCTCTTATATTCCTCTCCAGACTTGTTCAACCTCAAATCAGTATCCTACACCACAGTTACAGTTGCCTCCTTGTGGCATTCTACATACATGTGTTTCCTTCCCCACTCTTTCCATGGTATACCCCACAGTCCTTGTTTCATCCCCTTGGCTTCAGCCTTTTTTCCTCGTCGGTCATACTTTGTCCACATATGGTGTCCTCTGCCCAGTTGTTTCCTTCCTTTGATAAGGAGCTTTGCTTTACCCCCTCATTTGTTCCTTACCTTGTTCCCTAGCAATTAGTAGATAGATTACTAGCCCTGGTCATTATTACTTACACATTGTCAATTAGAATCATTCAGCAGCATTGATTAGCCTTGGTCACAGTCTTATTAGAATATTAGTTTAGTAGAAATCTCATTACCTTTCATTACACCAGTAGCCAGTCTGGGTCTCCACCTCTTTACTCCTTGATTACACCAGTAGCCAGTCTGGGTCTTCACTTCTTCCTCCCTTGATAACACCAGTAACCAGTCTGGGTTTTCACCTCTCCCTCCCCTGAATCTAGAATCTTCATCAGGAACATCTTTCTTCAAGAGTCCTTACTCTTATTCTTGTTCAATTTACTCTCCCAGCTATTAAACAGAGAGGCAGCCCTTAAAGCACCTATCCCTCTCAAGCTCTATTCTCCCCAAGAGTAGTTCCACAACAACAGACTCAGAACTAAGGATCTCGCAGTTGGATCTTCTTTGCATTTACTAAGGATGCTTTTCTACCCTACTTCACAACCTCAGCAACTTTCAAGCTTTTGGTTAATCCTTGGGTTGCATATCATATCATATGTATATGCACCCTCAGCCATATTCAGTGCTTTCCTCAAAGTTACATTTAACTTAAAAGATTCAAAAGCATGTTGCTTTCCAGTTATGAAAAAAAAGGCAAGACCAATAACCCTCTTACCGGTCTTACCTATTTTGGCATTACTTTCTCATGCGCTTAATCTCCTTTCTGGATTCACGCACCTCACCTTTGAACTTTTGAACTTCGACTCACACAGTCCTCGAAACTTCAAACTTCTATTCAACCTTCTTCACACCCACTGCACCTGAAAATGCTTGGTCCTCAGTCATGGACTTGCCCTGGTTGCTAGAACTCAGAAGCTATGACCTCCTTCTATCATTTCTTCTCCTTTGACCTTATGAGCTCATTACTTGTTTGAACCTATGTCATACCTTTGTAGTACTAGTTGTATTTGTCAGATTCCAGACTCTGTTCAAAAGCGCATCAGAGCGGCAGATGACCATGAGCGTAAGCAAAAACTTAAAAATATAAAAATTAAACACTCTATTCATCACTAACTCATTCCACTACCATCTTCTAGATGATGCAACGTGGGAAGATGAGTACCTTAAATCCCTTGTCCATGGGGATGAGCACATGGAAACCCATGGTGTAGGACAAAACCAGAATGTAAATTCTTATGCGCCAGCAAGCGCATTAGTGAGCTCTCAGGTGATGTACCCCGAGATTCTCCCATGCCTAATCAGGATGAACTCTGACATTTTCTTATTCTACCCTTCTCACTTTCCTGCATAAAAACTACCAGAACATCTAGCACTCTCCATCCCCTTGACTACTTTTCCTCGTCCGTATCAATCTGTTTTGTTGTATCACTTCAACTTTCTATCTTCCTCATTTGTCGTGTCATTCTCATATAACTTCCCAATACACATTCAGCTTTACTCATATTCTTTTTCATTCACACATTGTCTTATCATGACCTATCGTTGTCTTGTTCCATCCTTTTCATCTTATCTCCAAACTCATTCTCCAGTGTACATACTGTCCGCTTTAGGTACATATCAAAACATTCCTTTTAACCTTCTTTCCTTTTATAGACAATGTTCTGATGAAATATATCCTTTAGTTGTTTTCATTTTTGCAGTATTTCCTATATAAAATGTCTACTTCTATGCTTCCATCTTTTCCTCATCAAAATAAGATTATAGTTTTCAGCATAAGTTGATTCAGCCTTCTTCAAGCCTTGCCATTGCGAACCCTTTTAGTGTTCTTACTTCAAGTCAACAAAAACAAAAACAAAAAGAGATTGAACTGGAAAAGGAAAAACAAAAATCAGAAGAGATTGACAAGGTTGACCTAGATAAAGAAAACAAAGCAAAAATAAAATAAATAAATAGAGGATACCAGTGAGGATGAGGATGTTGATATCAATTCATCTTGTAGATTTTCAACCTTCTGGACAAAAAAACACAAACTCAGCCAAATGTGTTCTTCCAGGCACAATCAGGGCGCCTGGAGAGGACTCATTGAGCTCCATATCCTCCAGGCACCATTGTTCATCCTCCACAATCATATTGTGTAGGATAACACACATCATCCTTATCTTGTGAAGGCTGGGCTTTCTGCATTATCAACCTGGCAGGGACACAATTGCCAAGAAAGCTTGGAGTACTCCAAACACTCTCTTCACATCCTTCTGTAAAGCCTCTTGCATTTTTGCAAAATTCTGGGGGTGAAAATAAATATATAATTTTTGAACAAGTGTTTATAGGAAAAAAACTTGCCTTCAACTTTTGAAGTTCAAGTTGTGATATTATCTTGAAAATGGTGGAATAATTGGGGTATATTTTATGGGAAGATAATATCCATGCGTGTATTGATTGCTGTTGATTTTATATTCACAACAGGGAAAAATTCTGTTGAGTAGATTGGTGAAGAGGGGAGAGACATCAAGGATGTTGATGTTGTTATGAGACCCAGGAATCCCAAAGAAGAAGTGCCAAAACCACAAGTCATGCAAGAAAATGTTGATGTTGTTATGAGACCCAGGAATCCCAAAGACACAAGTCCTGCAAGACAACAGCCTCCAGGAGCACAGTGGCTGCCTTGTAAATAAATCAATCAGCAAGGCATTGTGCAAGATTAAAATGAAAGGCAGAAGACTCACTTTTTCCTTGCCTTGAAAATTTCCTTTGCAGGCAGCTGGACAGTTCTTACAGACCCAAGCATTCCAGGGAACCTGTCCTTCTTATGATTACTAGGATTTGTTTTAGATCTTCCTCATTTGGGTGTTGTAGGTACTTGTTGCTATAGATGGCAATCATGGTGTCACAAAGCAATTTGGACGGAGTTGTGATCTGCTTTTACCTATCCCAAAATATTTGTTGTTGGTATCAGCTGCTCCACCTTAGGCAAGCATTTGGATGGCAGAGGTAATTTTTTGAATTGAGTGTAACTGTAGTGGGTCCTTCTTGATATTTTTAGACTTAACAAAACATAAAGTTCAGTTTAAAGAAATAAGAGAAAGAGATAAAAAAATAGAAATATAAAATCACCTTAACAAAACAGGAAAAAGTTTTAGGAATGAGGATGAGAATGAATAGAAGGATGATTTGAAAGATAACACTGCACACAGTAAAATACTAGGACTTTGAACTAGGAAAAAGAAAAAGAGATTAGATGTGGTCAACAAGGGTGAAAAATATATAAAAAGAATAAGAACCTCACAGGAGTTATACCCAGGCTGAGGTGACCTTGATGAATCATTAACTTCACTTGAGAGTAGATGAAAGTGGTTGAGTTAACGGAAAGAGTTGTCAAGATGAGGAAGGGAAAGAGAATGGTCAACAGAAGCTTGATTTATTGTTGACCATGCTCCAGAACTGAAGTATCAACAGTGATCCATGACTTCACGATCTGTTGTACTACAAGACAATTCCCAAAGAGCTGTTGTACCTCTAGATTCATTGATGTCATAGACTACAAACGTCAACAGAGAGCACAAGAGACAGATTCCAACACTTCTTCTGCATGAAATGCTTTACCATGAAAAATTAATGATCACTTGATGACAAGTGACATTAGGCTAAGTTCAGCAAACTATCCACCATTGATCCAGTTGACCACTGTGTCATTCCCCTGCAACACACAAAGGGGCCATTATAGTTGGGCAGTGGTACAATCTGAGTTGTGGCTGAGTTTAGGATCAATGTTACCTAATGTCACTTGACATCAAGTGATCATTAATTTTCCATGGTGCTTGTTGTGGGCTTAGACATCCTTCATGATTTGCAAGAATAATTCCCAGTAAATCCAAAAACACTGTTGAAAAAAGTGATCACCTTAAAACGGTGAATCAGAGAAGTGGCTGTTGTACAACCAATAGGATCCTGCTAAGGTAGGTTGGTGGACCTTCCTGATTTCAAGCCTCCATGCTTTGGTTGCAGAGTTTTGATGTCTTCATGTTAGTATCTAATGGGATCATCTGGTCAATTTGTGAGGTCAAGAGGGCTGCTGCCTGAGAGGTCAGGAGGTTTTTGATTAGTTTTTGGTGGTTCATTGCAATTTGAGCCTTGGAAGTGTCACACGGTGTGTTGTACAAGAGACTGGTGGGCACTATTGAGAGGAAGGAAAGGAAAGGAAAGGAGATAGTTCAGATAGGGGACTGACTGTTCAAAGGTCTTCTTGATTATGAAGAAGAGTTACTAGGCTCAGAGGGACTTAAAGTAAGAACACTAAAAGGGTTCGCAATGGCAAGGCTCAAAGAAGGCTGAATCAACTTATGCTGAAAACTATAATCTTATTTTGATGAGGAAAAGATGGAAGCATAGAAGTAGACAGTTTATATAGAAAATACTGCAAAAATGCAAACAACTAAAGGATATATTTCATCAGAACATTGTCTATAAAAGGAAAGAAGGTTAAAAGGAATGTTTTGATATGTACCTAAAGCGGACAGTATGTACACTGGAGAATGAGTTTGGAGATAAGATGAAAAGGATGGAACAAGACAAAGATAGGTCGTGATAAGACAATGTGTGAATGAAAAAGAATATGAGTAAAGCTGAATGTGTATTGGGAAGTTATATGAGAATGACACGACAAATTTTATGGAACAAAAATGAGGAAGATAGAAAGTTGAAGTGATACAACAAAACAGATTGATACAGACGAGGAAAAGTAGTAAAGGGGATGGAGAGTGCTAGATTTTCTGGTAGTTTTTATGCAGGAAAGTGAGAAGGGTAGAATAAGAAAATGTCAAAGATGCCGAGCACCCATGATTGAAGTATCTACACTGATGATGGTGTTGTAATTGGCATCTTTTTGAGCCATGAGGATGTTGTGCTGAAATTTTTCTCTGAGAACTTCTTTTTTCCATTTGACATAGCTTTGTCTTCTAGATTCTTGCTTGATTTCTTTCGCTTTCTTGATCCCAGTTGGAAAGCCAAGCTTTCTGGTTGCAACCAGCAACCGGAGGTGTGTAAACTTCTTGCCCTGGGTTGGGGTGTACAGTTTCAAGGCTGCACTGAGTTGATTGTCTTGAGAGGTGCCACTTTGACAAGCTTGCTGAATTTGTTTGAATCATCTGTTGAACTGTTGAACTGATTCACAGATTGCTGAATAGCTGGCCAGCAACTCTTTAAGAAATGTCAGCCTCTATGTTATTAACCTAGTGGTTTGGACTGGTTTTTACTATGAGTGTTGATGGTTTGGAAGGGTGAAAGGGTATTTCCTGCAATTAAACAGAAGGATCAAATCATCATTTTTCTAGCCTTTTCCAGGACTGTAGAATCTTCTCAACAAATCCTATTGTAATTTGAAGGGGTATCAAGAGACCATTGTTATATTCTTCCTGTTTCCTTTAAAACCAGGGAATATTTGGTGTAGTAAGTCCCAAAGGTTGAGTGTTCAAAATATAATTACAAGACTGAGATAACAAAAGGGTTACTGCTTCCAGAATTGTTCAAGAACTCAAGGGCCACTACTGTGTAATTCAGCCCAACAAATGTAGAGTGTGGGCTGCTTTCCTTGGGACCATTTAAAGGTGGTCTATTTTGCACCTAACTTGATGAAGGCCTGAAGCAACGGTGGGCGGTTACGTTCTCCAAATGGAGAACTCTGGCTGTAACGTAACTTTTACAGTTACAGATATCCGTAGTCAAATTACGTTATTTGTTGTGCAAAAAGCCCTGAATTTTTACTAGTTACGTTCCCAGCTTGCTTCAGCAAAACCAGGGTTACGTTACTTTTTTTCCAAATTTGGATAACTTATTTGTAACTTTTTGGGAAGGGTGGTGAATTTTAATCGCTGTGTTCAATAAGAGCAAGATGAATTGTGCTCAATTTGAACCAATCAAATTTGACTGGTCCCCTCCACAGCAAGCGAGGTCAAAATTGCTTCAGTGTGAGGATTGAACTCTCAACCTCCAAGAGGGATTGATTAACCACTAACACCTCATGAAAACTGTGGACGCTTTTTGAAAAGTGTCAGCTGGTGACATAAGCTGCACTTGTTGTGCAATCCAAGTTCAATGTTGAGAGGGGATCGTCGAGCCTGGTTGCGGCCTGCGTGCAAGCTCAAGTCATCAGGTGACGCTTTTCAAAAAGTGTCACCTGTTTTCATGTGGTGTAAGCTATATGCAATGTGATTTTGATTTTTTTTTCTGAACACTACCTCACCTCAAAAAAAAGTTATGTTACCCATTTCAAAAGAAAAAAACATGTTACTTGAAATTACAAGTTTTTTTAGTTACGTTACAAAAATCAAAAACTGGATAACTTTAAAAAGTTATGTTCTCCAATAACCCTGCTGTAACGTATCTGCCCACCGTTGCCTGAAGCCTCTCTGTGGAGAGCCCCGCAAGGGTCTCTGTCTCAATGTGAGGTGTCGCTCATATGCGAGCGTAAGCCGTGCACAGCAGGGAGATACACTGCAAAAAAATCTGCTTCAACTGCCAGCAGTTGACATGCAGCTTACTCAGATTTTACTCAACTCTTATTCAAACTTTACTCAAACTTCAATGAGATGCACAGTGACTGTGGATCATGCACAGTGACTGTGGTGTGGATCATGCACAGTGACTGTGGATCATGCACAGTGACTGTGGATCATGCACAGTGACTGTGGATCATGCACAGTGACTGTGGATCATGCACAGTGACTGTGGATCATGCACAGTGACTGTGGATCATGCACAGTGACTGTGGATCATGCACAGTGACTGTGGATCATGCACAGTGACTGTGGATCATGCACAGTGACTGTGGATCATGCACAGTGACTGTGGATCATGCACAGTGACTGTGGATCATGCACAGTGACTGTGGATCATGCACAGTGACTGTGGATCATGCACAGTGACTGTGGATCATGCACAGTGACTGTGGATCATGCACAGTGACTGTGGATCATGCACAGTGACTGTGGATCATGGTGTGGATCATGCACAGTGACTGTGGATCATGCACAGTGACTGTGGATCATGCACAGTGACTGTGGATCATGCACAGTGACTGTGGATCATGCACAGTGACTGTGGATCATGCACAGTGACTGTGGATCATGCACAGTGACTGTGGATCATGCACAGTGACTGTGGATCATGCACAGTGACTGTGGATCATGCACAGTGACTGTGGATCATGCACAGTGACTGTGGATCATGCACAGTGACTGTGGATCATGCACAGTGACTGTGGATCATGCACAGTGACTGTGGATCATGCACAGTGACTGTGGATCATGCACAGTGACTGTGCATCATGCACAGTGACTGTGGATCATGCACAGTGACTGTGCATCATGCACAGTGACTGTGCATCATGCACAGTGACTGTGCATCATGCACAGTGACTGTGCATCATGCACAGTGACTGTGCATCATGCACAGTCACTTTTGATTAAAGTTTGAGTAAAACCAGAGTAAGACCAGAGTAAAATCAAAGCTATTGCATGTCAACTGCTGGCAGATGAAGCAGATTTTTTTGCAGTGATAGGACTTGTTGTTAAGTTTGTGTGCACCCCTGCCTCCAAACAACGGTGGGCAGACATGTGAGGTCATGTTACAGCAGGGTAATTGGAGAACGTAACTTTTTTAAAGTTATCCAAATTTTTTTTGTAACATAACTAAAAAAAACTGGTAATTTCAAGTAACGTATCTTTTTTTTTAAAAAAAAAAAAAAGAAGTGGGTGATGTAACTCTTTTTGGGGTGATGTAGTGGTCAGAAAAAAAAATGAAAATTCATATTGCATATAGCTTACACTATGGACAAATTGTTGTCGCAACATCCTGTTGCAGCAAAATGTCGCAACAGCCAGATGGCCCACTGGGCTGTCGCAACATTTTGTATGACAGCGGAGTTGCAGCAAAATACTGCAACAGGACATCACAGCAGGCTGTTGCAACACCGAATTGTGCATAGTGTCAATGGATAATCAATCCCTCCTGGAGGGTGCCAAAGTTGAGAGTTCAACTTCAATCTTTGACCTGGCTTGCTGTGGATGGGAACAGTCAAATTTGATTTTTTTTCACATTGAGCACAATTTATCTTGCTCATATTCAACATAACAATCAACATTCACTACCCTTCCCAAAAAGTTATCATTAAGTTATTCAAATTTGCAAAAAAAGTAACGTAACCCTGGTTTTGCTCAAACAAGCTGGAACTTAACTAGTAGAAAATCAGGGAATTTTGCACAAAAGATGTTGTAACTGAACTGTAGATATCTGTGACTGGCAGATAACATAACTAAAGGTTATGTCACAGTCAGAGTTCTCCATTTGGAGAACATATCTGCCATCCGTTGCTCCGAACAGGAGGGGCTGCCTCCGAAGGGCAAGGGCTTCACGAAGATAGATTTTGCACAATTTTCCATAAACCCAAAAAGTATGCAATCTGCCATTACCTGGACGCAAAAATAGAACCCAGACAATGCATGAAAGTTAACCGAACAAACCAGACGGCAATGAACCCCGGTACCCCCCCCCCCCCAAAAAAAAAAAAAATATTAAAATAATTGATTTGTTAACAAGAGCATGTAAAGCCTATAACCAAAAATAAAGCAACTCGTTATAAAAGAAGGAAGCGAGCAAAGGAGATAAAAAAACGAGACGAAAGGGATGTGTGCTTGAGTGACTGAGCACCGAAACAAAATAGACTAGAGCATAGATGAGCGCAAATGATAAAGGATAGAAAAGCTGAAAGAAAAAATGCTTCATGTACATAACGAGGTACATCGAGTATAACAGGGCCAGCCAGGAAGATAAAGAAACTTCCTAAGCGAAGATGGCCAAACCAGCAACAACAAGTCCAGTGAAGAAAGCCTTGTTGCAAACGGCTGAGACAAACGGAGCCGCGGTAGAAGAAGTACTCTTCGCTGGACGATTGGCGTTGTTGTTATTGACGGTGCTCGTGTTGTTAGATGGCACGAAGGGAGATGGGCCCTTTGTGACGTTTGGCGAGCCAGCGATGTTGACAGAGGAGTTTGTAACACCGGAGGTCGAGTTGTGCGCAATAGCAGAGGATGTGGTAGCAGGGTGGGCAGCAGCTGAGGCGTTAGACGAGACAGCGGGAGAGGCTACCGGGTGGACAGCAGGGTTACCACCATCGTTGACACCGGTGGGGTTTCCATCCTTGGCTGTGGGGGGAGCACTAGCTACTCCAGTTGAGGCACTGGGATGGCCAGTGGCGGGAGGGCTGTAAAAAGAAGTGTCAGATTGAGCAAAGCAGTGGCGATGATCAATTGATTCTTACGTGGGGGAGCCGGCAGCAGGTGAGAGTGGGGTGTGAGCGGCGGGGGCGGGAGAAGCTGGAGCAGGGGACGGGTTGTCGTCGGATTTCATACACGTGGTATCACCGCTTGGCTATTTAGAGTTAAAAGTTAGGTTGCGCGGCTTGAATTTCGGAGCAAAGACGAAACAGCTTGCCTGGATCGTGAGCTGCGAAGAGTAGTTCATGTTACCCCGGTCATCACGAATCTGAAGGGTAATCGAGGTACCAGCTGGCAAGTTGGCAACCCAAGTTACGCTGTTTTCGCTGGTTGGGGGGCCCAATTCGGCTAGCGGCGCCGCACCTACTTGGCCTCCCGGGATGATCTGAATGAGCAAGTAAGGTAAGTATAATAAGACACAATTTGCAAGCAAGTCGAGTTGAACTTTACCGAGATGAAGTATGGGGGAAGACCACCGTAGAAGGTCAACAAAGTGGGTTGACATTGAGGAATAGACTTCGGATCAAGTAGATTGACCATATCAGTAAGGTTTAGCGTAAGCTTACCGTGAGATGAGTGGTATACTTACCGGAGGAGTGTTGATGACTGGGCTCTCGAGGTCAGCGAGAACGAAGTTGACTGAGGCTAGGAGGACTGCCAGACGGGAATGCATGTTGACTCGGGACTTGGTAAAAAAAGGAGAGAGATGATTGTGATTAGTTAGTGAGAATCCAGTGATTGGTGTATTGGTGTGCTTGGTGACAAGCAGACTCGTAGTTATTATTATTAGAGATGATATAAAGTGTTGCGAAGGCAATGTGTAAGAGGATGGTCTTAGGACAAAGAGAACAAAACGAGGAAGTTGCGAATAAATAGCAGTTGGGAATGGAATGCGGGTGAAGGAGGGGGAAGGCGGAGATTATGTAATCAAGCGTATATCCAAGCAGACAGCGCGTGAAAGACACTCGGAGTGACAACCAGGCTGTCCGAATTCAGCTGAGTCGGAGAACAGTTTCGGGTGTAAATCGACAGAGTCTGTGCTGATCAGTGCTTAAGACTATTTTTGGTCAACACAGGGAGATGGGCTAGCCTAGTTGGGAATCGCGTGTCGACTGTTTCGCTCAACCAGAAATCGAAAGAGGATTGTGACTTACTCTATCTGATCGCAGTTGGAGGTGTGTTTTCGAATTGAAGAGCTTTGAAGCTACGGTTGATTTTTAAAAGGAGCGATAGAACGGGGATTTGTGGATGAGTTTCAGGAAAAGAAGGTTGATTTTGAAGGGGGGAAACCGATAAAACAGTCTGGAAGTTGATCGAATCGAATCGGATGGTATACTGTCCAACATCTGTTGGAGCGAGAGCACACCAGTCGAGTGGGGGAATCACACAAAATTTAAACTATCCATGCGCTGTCTCTCAAACTTGCTCCAACTTTGGGCAGTCAAGAAAGAGTCACTCAGACTGATTAAATAATAAACAAGCTGCCAAAGGATGTTGGAGCACTATTGGATTGAATTTACACTCAGCAGATAAAACTAATCGATACGGGAGAAAGCTCTTGGTGTTCATCTGAGCCCTAAAAAACTTAAACAGCTATCCAATCAGAAATTGACTGTTCTTTTCAAGGAAATTTATCTTTCGCATGTTTAATGTTTCCCTTATCTTTGCAGAAGCAAGAAATCGTAATCATCATCTGCACAATCCACCCGGTTGATCGATCTGATCCGGTAGTTTTCAAGCCAGCCGCGGCTAATGACGACTGGATTATCATATTAAGTTTGAAGCTAACCCAGAACGATTCTGACTATTTCCTTTCACTCAGTACTTTTATTTTTCCAGTCACTCAAACTCAGCTGGCCATCCCGACTCATCCAGTCCCACTTTCAAATTTTTCCTCCTGCCCCTCAATGATATCTACTTTTTTTTGGACAAGCGTAGTATTTTTTGATATGATGAGGTCAACAAGACAGAGAGAGATGAGAACACGAACCACAAAAAAAAAAAAAAAAAGTTTTCTATGCATGAAAAGAAAAAAAGATGTATGAATTGAGCATGGACAGGTGATGATGAGAAAAGTGGTCGATCTGTTAGCTGTGTGTGTGTGTGGGTTTTCGGAATTCGATCGTCTTCCCCAAACCAGATATCAACAACAACTAAGGACATTCAAGCTCCACCGCTACAAAAAGATCAAGAACAGACGGTAGTTCAACATCCAGTTATTTTTGTTTTGATTGAGCTTACACTACATGGGGAAAACTTACACGAGGATACCATTGATAGGAATGTGAATCTATTGTCATAAAAAAGATGTGATGGTGATCAGTCGGTCTATAAACTCGATTAATCCAATCATAGTTATAGTAGAAATAATGAGAACTGACTAATTTAACGAAATATCCAATGAAACCCATGATTGCGAATCCGATAGCCACAGCCCGACAGATCTGAATGAATTCTAAGAAAACAAGAAAGCTTGAGTTTGTTTTGGAGTCGTAGACGAGAGAGTAAGGTCCAAGTTAACAGACCCTTTGGGTCGGGTTTAGTACATCGATTCAAGAACTGAAAAAAAGCAATCTCAGTGAATGGGCAGAGAAGAAGTTGTATGTGTAAAAGGAAAGCTAACCTGACTGCCCTCTTTGATGAATTTCTGAGGGACTTCACTGAGTTCTTTGACTTGGTCCATTTCGGAAGACGGTCAAGAAAAGAGTCTCGTTTGGATTGGTAGTGAATTGGGTGTCGGTGTGAGGTGTATGTGGGTTGGTGGTGAGGCGGTAGGTTGTTGTTGTTGTTGTTTGGGTGGAGCGGATTCCAACTTCCAACTTCCAACTTCCACGACATGACCCACTCGTTATAAGCATATTCTCTTGCCAAGTCGACAGACTTCGATAACGCAAATTTCATCTGAGCAGCTGTTTCCTCAGCGCTTCGCTCGTACTCGCCCTTGTAAAACACTCAGATTTCGTCACAGCCCAACTAAGAACTTCCATAAATAACCCAAAGTGTTTTTTTTTCTCAGCCGGAATCAAAGAAAAATAAATTCTAATTCATGAAATTTTAGTGTTCGACTGTTGTGATGCGAGAAACTGTCGAAACTTTTGATGAGTAGCAAGTTGAGAACCTTAACCAGACTGTTTCTGGGCATGCAGACTCATCCATGGACCATAAAGTGTTATCCAAAGAGTTCTGTGGTAGTGTTAGTTTGAGATGTTAGTGAGCTGTCACAGATCTCCCACGTCCCACTAAGAAGCTTTCTTCGGTTTTTCCTTCCTCAACAATCTTCTTCTTCCTCGGATTTTCTAACTCAGACTCAGCCAACTTCAACCCAAACCAACTCAAGAATAGCCAACAGCATGTCTCAGCAACTACACAAAAGACAGGCCCAACAACAAAGTTAGTCATCCTTTCCACTCAATCACTTCCAATCACTCTCATCCTAATATACATCCATCTTAGCTTTCGGATGCCAGATCTATCATTCACCAGCCTCAAACCAAGTCATCGACGCTTTCTCAACCGCCACACTAGAATGGGACCCACACTGTTTCAACTCGGAGAAGAACATTGACATCTACCTCCAATCACTCGACGTAGCCCAACCGATCCATGTCTGGAAGAATGTGGTAGCATCGAGTGCCAAGTTATCGACTCAATTCATACCAGATTGGTGGAACAGTACCCAATCCGTCTCGCTCCAGATCGTCATCACCCCATCTGACTTGCCACTCTGGGCCGGCCTCGGTCCGGGTCCGATCTTCTTTGCTCATTTTAATGGCTCCATTCCTGCCGGCGCGCCTGTCTCGCAACACGAGGGCAAACAACTTGGCGGTCCGAGTATCGAGTACATCACCGATCTCTTCCACCGTTCTCACCATGCACTGAGTGGTGGTAAGTTAGGCGCGGCGATCTTCATGCCTCTCTTGGCAGTCGCCTTTGCCATCTCGGCCTACATCTTTATATCTCGTCGTCGTAGTGGTCAAGCCAGCAAACGTTGGAGCGAGTACGTCGACAAGCGTATGTCGGCCATAGGCTCGCAAACCTGGGAGGCTGCCGGGGGTGCCAGTCCGGCCTCCTTGCCATCGGTCCGTGGTATCCCTGGAAGCAGAGTGGCCTCCTTGTATCGACACTCGGCCTCGCTTCCTCAGCGAGACTCGGTCATCGTTTCACCCCAAGCCAGACTCAGCACCTTCAGTCTTGCCCCGCTCACCCAAGCTCGTCCGGCTACCCATCACTCCCGCACCACTTCCGGGAGCAACCAACGAGTCTCCTTCGTCGATCGCAAGTCCGTCGTCTCCTTTGCTCCCCGTCCGACCTCCGACTTCATTCCCGCATCTCCGCACACCGGCAACATGGGCAGAAGCACCAGCAACTTACGTTATGAGCTCAACGAGCCCGTACGTCCATCACCATCCTCCCATCATCCCTTATTTTCTTGCTAAGCTTTCTTCCTTCAACAGACCCCCTCGTCCCCCGCATCCAAGCCAGACACAGCCAGCCAATCCTCTGCCACCTCGATCCACTCTGGCACCGGCTCGGGCACGACCTCAGGCATGCGTCGATTAGACGGCTCTACCGCCCTCAGCCCCGACGAGGCTTTGCGTCAATATACCCTCTTCCGTGGTCGTGAAGACGCTTAGATCTTCTCTTGTTCCCTTATCACGCTATAATCATCACGACCGTTTTGTTCTGTCCTTTCACGTTTTCTGTTGTTTTTTTTTTTTCCTTGTTACCCTTAATGCCCTCATCTTCTATTTCACGACTCGACACCTACACACTCTCTCTTTCTCTTGAATATATATATATATATTATATTGTGACATACCGATATTGCTTTTCGTTTTGGGAATCTCCGTCTTGCTCTCTCTTTTTTCTGTTTTCTTCCGGCAATCGGGACCCGATATCATTATCTCCAAACGTCCACATTCTTTCTCCTTTTTGTGATTGGTTTGGATACAAGCACTGGAATGATCGGACAGGACCTCGGTCGGATTATATTCATGATATCGTTCCTGTCGACAATCGACGTCCACTTGAATACACACACCCCAACACACCATGTTATCTCCTTGTTTATCAACATCCAGACTGCTTTTATTTTCTCATCATTCCTGAACCTCCCTCGTCTCTGTTTTCTTTTTGGTGCAGATAGGTATATAGATCTGTGTGTGTGCTGCTGCTGCTGTTCTGCTTGTTACGACTGAAAAAAACCGACCGGATGGAACATCCCAAGTCAAGCGCAACTTTCTAAACCAAAAGTCGTCATGATCATAGACCATCGACAAGCGAGGAGGGCCCCACATGTGACATTGATTTTGGAGCCAGGGTTCGGGTCCTCCCAACACACCATATTATCGATATCATCGTTCTCTTTCTGGCACTGGGATGGGGTGGCCATGAATGGCCGTGCCTGGTGACACAGACAGACGGACTAACACAGAGAGACTTCATTTCTTCTTCGGTGGAGGCTAGTTACGCTTTGTCGACAAGAAATCACAACAAAAATGTACATGTTTCCATAAAAGATCCCGACATGACATGACCTGACCTGGCCTCGCCTGAATTGACCTGACCTGACCCAGGCTTATATTTCCTTGATGATAGTGTGAGATGAACGATCGATCAAGGCTAGATACCTTAAGCCATCCCCGACAAACCCCCGAAAGCAAAATCAACACACAAACAACCACACAAAAGAAGACGGGAGACGTACGGGCAGGGGAAGGTTTAGGAAGCCGGGCTTTCTTGGAGCCAGGGTTCGGGAAGGACGCTTTAAGTTTTTTGTGTTGGGTGCTACTACTGCTCTTAGCTTTTTTATGGCTGGCTGCTTTGGGCCCTTTCGGAATCGTCGTCGTGGATGATGATGGGGTGGTGGTGAAAAGAAATCGACGCGGAGGAGGCGGACTTAGCGGGCCCGCCGAAGCAGTTAATTGGTGATGAGCGAAGGAAGGAAGCGCAAAAGTGAGTGGAAAAAAACGCAACAAAAAATGCTGAGATAGGAGAGATATACCTAGGCAAGGCGAGCCGTTGTTTAAGACTTAACTTCGAAGGAGGCGGCCGGTTTTTGGAGTAGTTCTTAGGGCGCGGTGCGAGCGGGACAGAGTGGTGATGAGGTTGCTGGGCCAAATGCGCAGGGGGCTTGATGGTGGTTGTCCTGGAAGCTGAATACGCTGGATGAGGAGGCGGAGGCGGCGGAGGAGGGGGTCTTTCGAGGGCTGATGGTGGGGCGGGTATGGCGAGAATCTCGACGGTAATCGTGGAGACTATAACCCAATTGTTTGTTTATCACTCGTCAGTATCTCTCTCTCTGTCTGTGATGTCGTGAGGGTTTCTACTACGCTGCTCTCTCTATAAAACACCCACCTTTATCGATCAACTTTCCGTGGAATTGCTGGTGTGCTTTGAGGGCCGATTCGAGCGAACCAAACTCGATAAGAGCCTGCAAAAATCCATTCAGACATCCAGAGTTGATCTTCAGAAAGAGAAATCGTTGCTTACTGTTCCTCTAGAAGTTCCAGATTGGTCGCAGTATACTTCTACGGTTTGGACCCGTGAGACCGTCTGATCGAATAATTCCTGTGGATATGAAACGAGATCAATTTTTTTGGGAGGGGAGGTGATGATTGAAGGTGACTTACATGAAGTTGAGACTAAGAACGACAGAGAGTAGAGGAAGAAAGACTTCAGTTTGAATCTGTCAAGTGAGTAAGAATATGGAGTTTTGGTTTACCGCGGTGACGTCGGAGGGCAAGCCAGAGATCAAGACGCGTGAGGCAGACAGTAAGTTGAGGTTGAAGATGGGTTGTTGGATGAGTAGGTTGATGTTGTTGATTGCTGAGGTTGAGCCTTCTGGGAAATTGCTATCCATCTTTCAACAAGTTTCTTCTGTTTCTTTGAAAAGTTGAGTCTGAGAGAGAGAGAGTTTTGTTGAGAACCTTTCACAGAGAGACTGTCACTGTCACAGATCATCGGTGATTCGGGTCAGCTGTCACAGTGTCTGGACTCTGGCTCAAATCGAAAACTGAAAATGAACCACAAAACATTTTACAACTGCAACAACGACAGACTATCATCAACACTAAACATACAACCAAACAACAACAACTCATTCCAACAACAACAACAACAACATCATCATCATCATCAGCAACATCATCAATCACCCACCTCATCATCAAACGAAAATAATAACAACATCACTCACAGACTCAGACTATGGAGAGACGATGCTCGAGCACAACACTTATATCAAACTGCCGCCTTCTGGGGATCAAAAGTTTACAATCTCACCTCAAACCCAAACGACGCTTTCTGGCTAGCACAAGTCTTCTTCCTCACCGGTCAATTCTTCAGAGCTGAAAAAGTACTCACATCTGCTAAACGAATCAACCCAATCACACTACAACCACCATCTCCAAATTCAACCGATGAGATAAATAGCTTCTTCTCTGATCAAAACAATCAAACCGATCAAACCAATCAATCAAATCATTTGTCAGATCAACAAGATACAATCCTTGTCAGAATGACTGACTACTCAACTGCCTGCAGATATCTAGCAGCACAATCTATGATCAGACAAGGCAAATGGGAAGCTGCACTAGAGATGGTAGGAGATCAAAACCCATTCAATTCAATTCAATCGTCCCTCTCCCCAACCACTCAAGAACAATCTTCTTCATTCTCAATCAGCGAACCCTCAAAAAACTTCAACTCTTCATCCCTTGCTCTCCAACAAGATACCGAAACAGCTGCCATGGATGGCGGCATCAAATTTCAATCTTCAATGTCCTATCTACGCGGTCTCATCCATCTACACCACAAATCACTCGATCGAGCAAAACAATCATTCCTTGAGTCTCTCGCACTAGACGTCAAATGTTACGAAAGCTTTGAGGCACTCGTCGGTGGAAACATGCTGGAACCAGAAGAAGGTAAAAAAAAAAACATTCATTCAATCCACAATCAAATCCTCATTTTTTTTTTACTGAAATACATACACACACGCACAGAATGGGAATTCATTCAGTCATTAGAGTTTCATTCACAAACCCCAGAAGACGCGTTGTTTATCCAATCATTATATACCGTCCGACTCAAGAAATTCAACCACAAGGAAGACCTATTCGAAAGCTTAAAAGTACTCAAAAATCAATACAACCTAACAGACGATCCAGACACGGCCTTTGGACTGGCAGACTGGCTCTACACCAATTACAGATTCATTGACTGTTATCGAATCACCTCTCGGTAAATCTCCCCATCTCTCTCCATTGCAGTATTAGCTAACTCTTTTTTTTTTCTCATCATATATATAGTATCTTGAAGTTACACTATCATCATCTGCCCACGCTGCCTTTACATCTCAGTTCAATGACGATGATCAAGAAACTCTTACCGTCGCTCTTTCTGCTTGCCCATGAACTTATCGAACGTGACCCTTCCTCACCAATCAGTTGGTATGCCGCCGGTCTATGGTATTTCAGTCAAAAAAGATGGGAAGAATCTCGCCGGTTTTTCTCGTTAGTTTTTTTTCACATTTATTCTTCGGAGGGGGCAGGCTTAAAGAAGTTTCCTTTTTTTTTCTCTAGTAAGGCCGCTCTTTTGGACTCGAGGTTCCCAGAGGCATGGTTCGCTTTTGGACATGCATTAGCATACGAAGGGGAACACGACCAAGCCATAACGGCATACTCTACGGCCTCACACAACTTCCAAGGGTATGTTTCTTTCTGAGACATACACACGTCGCAAGCTCAAGTTTCCGTTTTGTTGTAGGTCACATCTTCCACTGCTTTTTATAGGCATGCAACACATCCAACTAGCCAACCCCAATCTGGCGCACGACTATCTAACATCAGCCAGTCAAATATGTCCCTTCGATCCATTAGTGATGCACGAACGAGGCGTCGTATGTTATTACCAAGAACAGTTCAGTTCCTTTTTTTTTCTTTTTTTCACCCTCTGCTTGTGAGCTTTTAGTTAATTCTGGGACAAACAGATGGGACGACGCTATCGAGTTCTTTACGAAAACTTTGGAGCTGGTCGAGAAAGCACAAACGGACCCGATGATCTGGGCCCCGACTCACCTGAACCTATCACACTGTTACCGACGAACAAGGCCGGTCTCTTTCTTTCTCTCACATCCAACAAGCTTGTAATTAACGATGCCTGTTGTGTGGACTGTATATAGACGGTTCAAGGCCTCGTTGGAAGCAGCCGAAAAAGCCAAAAGCTTATTGCTCAGGTCCGCCTCTGTCCTTTCGACTCTAGGCATGGCCCATCTAGCACTAGGCGACAACCTATCAGCGATCAAATGTTACCACGAGGTAAAGACGCCCCCCGTGTTCGATTGGAGGACTTGCCCGAAACTGACTGTTTTATGTGTAGTCACTAGCCATTATCCCCGCCGACCCGATGACGACAACCCTCCTCCAATTCTCGCTCGACCTTGAAACTACCACTCCCTCCATCGGTGGGGGCGACGAAAACGATCGCCAAACAAGAGGCTCTATCCTCGTCCCTAAATCCATCCGCCAGAATTGGTCCCACGATCTCGTCGAATTCGACCATCGTCTGGAGCTCGATTACGGACACTCTTTGGCCGCTCATAACTTGCTTCTTAGGAAACCTAACCTCAATTCTTGAGCTCTCTTCTTTCTTTCTTCGTCTTGTTTTCAGTTGTTGTTCTTCTCGTATTCTTTATTTATCTCGAAAATTAAAAATTCATCAATTGAATCAAGTTCAGGTGGGTCGAGTCTTTTGGGCGCCTTGCTTGCCCTCTCCCTGTTTATTTATCCATCTCCAAAAAAAAAAAAATCGATCAAATCATAATCTACCATAATCTACTCAAGTGACGAACAACCCTCCCAATTCATCAAGAAGAATAAACTCAAATGAGTTCGAGTTTTTTTTTTTTACATGAACTGATTGAATATGTAAAACTTGCTTAAGTGTGTTGTTTCAAAGTGGATCTCAAAACCAAAACCAAAGAGAAAAAAAAAACAGTACATAAATATTACAGTTGAAAAAAGTAAGTACATACATATTTAAATCAGTTAGAAAGTTTCACCATATGTGCTCTTGATTGGCTTCTGGGCAAAAAAAAAATGAATCAACTGATCTTATAAATACACATCACTAAAAAAAACATAGCTAGAGAAATAAAAAAATCTTTTTGGTGGTATGGTTCTTTCTTTTGGACATCAGTAGATGGCTAGAACCAGCTACATATACATACATACCAATTTCCATGGAATAAAAAAATTGATGTCTATGTACACACATTCCCATATCTGGACCTGTTTATCAGATGTTCCTTCACTTTCTGTATGTACAAATTCTGGCTCACAGGGGAGAGGGTACATAGCTTCCATTTATTTAAAAACATAATATGTAGTTTTTTGTTTCTTTCTGTCGAGGAAAGGTGTTGGTTGAATGGAGTTGTGTGTACACTCACATACTTAAAGGCTTGATGTAAATAATTAAAGGTTTTTTTGGGGGGAGAAGAAGAAGAAAAAGAGAGGTCACAAGTGGGATATATGGTTGGTTTTAAACCAGGAATTTGTCTAGCGCTAATGCTGAGGCCAAATTATTCTGGCTGATGGGATATCTGAGCACAAAACAAGATTGGAGGACTTCCCTGTGATCTACATCCCCGAGTCAGATGTAGTTAGATGCTACAGTTTATCTGCAGTCAAAAAGCTAAAAATGTAGCATTTTGACTTGTAAATTAAAATCTGCAGCCCCTGCAGATGGCCACGGGAAGTCTTCCATTATGTACTTTAATCTAGAATGGACCAGTATGATCAATTTCCACAACTACATCACATACATATTTCTTTCAAAGAAAATACATCTACAGAAACATAACAGAATGGAATTAAAGATGAATATCCACCGCTGTTTCACATACAATTGGATCAAAAAGAAATACGGAATCTAGTGTCTTTTTGGAAACACATCAACTAATTGGGATCTGGGGAGAAATGACAAGGAAGGAATGGTAGTTTACTTTCCAAAAAAAAAAATACTTCCATAATTATTAGCTGGGTTGATGGTATCCAGGCTTAAAACTGCAATACACTCAACCCAGTTAATCTTGGTTTCATCTTAACCAATGAAACATAAATCCAATCTAGCTCTTGGGTTTATATTCTATAGGTTGGAATCCAGCCCAGTTTAACTGGGTTGATTGTATCCCAGCTTAACCAGGATAAACACAACCCAGCTAATAATGCTGCCAGTGAGACTATTAGTGGAACATCCAAAATGGTTTGAATCCTGTGATCATTTCTTGGCCACTTGGGCATCCTTACACTTGTTTGCATTTTCCTTTGGCACAGTTTCAACACTGTTGGGATCCTGTAATTGGTTGAGTCAGTTTCAGTGAATCGGAGAGTATTGAGTTGAATAAGAAAGTGATTTTAAACCAAATATTGAGAAAGTGATTAATCTGAATGATGAGAGATATGTATTTTAAAGCTATTTTAAAGGCTAATTAACTCGAAATTTACTACATTTTCACCATACTGCTGTCGTGAATCTCAAAATTAACTCTAAAGGGATTGACCAGGAGTTTATCCATGGTTTTACCAGGTTTATTTATGCAACAAACCTAGTGAGAATATAGAAACTGCATAACTACTTGCCTGCAAATGGCTAGTAAAGCTCACAAGGCCAAAGAAACTTGCAAAAAGCTGCTCACCTTAGTCTTGATTGCGCCCACGGGGCAACATTTCCCCTTAGTGTCTCCCCCACCCGTATAGCAGCTGAATTTTGCTTTGAGGAGTTTCTGAGGGCCCATAACTTTTCAAAGGGGGATGGTTCGCAAATTAGCCGCTCTTTCTTTCTCGTCGAAATCGCTCCAAAAAAAAAACACGTACTTACATGCAGGATTGTATCCAGCACCAAGTGCCTGGACGCAAAATGCCGCTTCTGACCTCTTGCCACATTGGTAAAGCGTGTACCCGGATTGAGAAGCAACTTCACTCGCTGCAATGAGCGACAAGATAATCATTGACTGAAAGAAATGCAGCATGATGTCGGAATTTAATTTCGATTTTGGTAGAGATTCGCAGGAAAACTTGAAGATTTGAACAGGTGTTTTGATTTATGAGTTTCGTTAAATTTTGCGGATGGTATGGAGCCAGTCAAATCCCAAGAGACGGGCACTATTTAATCTCAAAATTTGCTTGCTGCATTCGGCTCCGACCTACGAATCTTCGCACTGGGAATGTAGAGCTGATTGGCCACTCGAAAGAAATTTGTTGAGCCTCCAGAGGCTTCCGGGGCCGGTTGGCAGGTGACACCAGCTGGTGCCAGATAATCGTCAAGACTGCAAACACCAATTCATTTCATCGAACTCGACTTGGTCTGTGCCTCCTTCGGTCTACTTGGTTGCCGATTGGGTGGCAAAAAGAAAGGTCTCCACTCTGTATGTATCACGGCAATCGGGTGTCATCCAACTTCAAACCAATAAACAATTCTTTTGTTTGTATAATTCTGAATGATAAAAGCTAGCATTTTATTCCCTCTCGTATCTAAGGCCAGTTTTTGTGAAACCCGGGTGAACAAGGTGTATTATGTATGCGTAATTGTAAAAAAAAAAAAAGACCAATGTGGCACAAGGGACTATTGGATAAGGTATTACTGGGCACTGAAGATTGAAAAGGATTAGGAAATGGCTCAAGTCATGCTCATGTTAACCTCCAAGCATCAAATTGTCGGGCTTTCAGCAAGCATAAAAAACATTGTCACTTGCGTCAAATTCTTATACAATTGGAGTTCCTAAGCATTGCCGTTCAACAGTGACCTTCACCTGGCCACCAACAGGTGTTGTTTGTCAAAATTGCCACGCATCAAGATGACTATTCATAATATACACAAAAAAAAAATTGAAGGAAAAATCTAGTTGTACAACTCTGGATTTTTTACCAGAAGATTTGACGTATGAGAAATACGATATTATCAAGTTGAAGATAATGCGAAAAGAAACCGAGTGGCAGAGCTCATGGACGATTTGATTCGCCAGCTTAAGACAATGACGCGACAAGTATCTACCTCCCGTTCAGTTTTGGAAAGCTGCTGAGGCAGAAAGACGGCCTTCACCACTAAAGTTTCTCTTGGGTCCTGGATACGAGTTCAGCAAATACCAAGAAAACTTCAATTTGAGTACTTTCATGAATTTATTTGGAAAGCTGACACTCACCTTGATCGGGAATTGGCCCTTTGGGTAACACTCTGGCTTGAATTCCACCCCAAGGGGCGCGCAGGAGACCCTTCCCTTGGCACGTAAGTTTTTGGGCAACATGACTTTTCAAGTTAAATTTCGGGAGATGAAGAGTTACTCAAGCCTTCTAGATGATGGTAAACGGTCAAAAACAAATTGTCCACTCACCCTTTGCTTTTCCCGCCTTCACTTGTTCGGGAGTAACGTCGTCGACGCAAAATGGCTCGAATGCTTCTTTTTCGTTCGTCTTACGAGAACACTGGAAAGCTGCCGAAGGGGTCTCGGAAACAACTCCCAAAGCTGCAATGAGCGATGATAAAGCAAGCCATCTTGTAGAGTATTGCAACATGATGGTGGAGAACTCAATCTAAGTGTCGTTAGCCGAAGAACAGATTTTTTCAACAAGAAATTGGAGAACAGTCCAGGTGGAGTTATTTTGACTTTGGAAACGAGAATGCAACTTTGTGAAATTTGACAAGGAGGACGAAGCCGCTCTTGAGGAGAAGGGTGATATTTCTATCACTCCCAAAAGATCACGAGGCCATGAGCTGGGGCACTTGAAGACGACACGTAGAAGACGACCGGCTTCAGTTTCCACCACTGATCCCATTAAAATTCATGTAACCTTGCCGTTTCATTTTTAAATCCACATGTAGACCGAGCACCCAAGCCGCCCGAAGCTTTCCTATCGATCGCTTGTTGGACCCCAACCACTAGTGTCCCCAACTACAATTTGACTTCCAGCCGGTCGGTTAACCAGCATCCCGGCTCAATTTACGAGCTGACGCGATCGTCCGAACTCGCCCTCCCCAAACTGTCGTTAAGATGACGTAGAAGAACGCTAAATCCCACGAGATCCTTGTTAGCGTCAAGATATCCTATCATCCGACCCGTCAAGAAAGCCAGCGATATACGTACTAATAAATTGATTCATTTCCAAACCATGAAGTGGTCCCTGGGGCGGGATGAAGCAACGCTAGACTGAGTATGTATGGAGACGTTTATGGAGCAATTCGTCTGGTTCAGGTGAACCAGTGTATCCTATCTGAAAATATCCATGGTGATCTCAGCGCTGCACAGCCTGCAGGAAACCTCTCATGGAAACTGAGGTCGACCGCTCCTTTGACAGCATCACGAGTACTGTCAGCCTAGTGTATTTTTTAGAAGGGTTTTCAAGGTGGATTGCGACCTTTAGAATAAATTCACGTTAACATGAGGTGGTCTTGGAACACTTCCTGGATAATTCGTAGAAGTCACCCCTTCAAGTTGCCACTGTTTGAATAATGATCGATAAATGCTGTTTGAATTTTCTGGGTTCTCATTTTTCCCTTAAAGAAATCGTTTCTAATTTCCTCCCCTCAAATTTGGGCTTCCATATCCTACGGGATGATGCTTTCATTTCTTGATGAATATAACCAGATTACTGTGAGGAAGCCTTTGCGGATATTTTGATAGTGATGAATTGTAAAAAAGGTGATTTGACCAATGGAGTGTGATAGGCTTCATGTGTAGATGGTGCCTGCATCCTAGGTAGGGATGGCTGTCTTAAAATTCATGCTAAAAGGAAACCATGAAATTGAGTATCAATAATCCAACTAAAACAGTAAAGAAAAGATCTTTGATACAACAGGGATAACTTATGTAATCCTTGTTGCACATTGATGTGTGCCTATTTTAGTGAAATCCGAGTATTAAGAATCAATCTAAATAACAGGTTTATCTCCTGGCTCAGTTCTCCCCTACTTGACATGGCTTTTCATGCTGTTGAGAACTTATTTGATTGTTTCCTTAATGTAGTTTTAAACACAATCCAGGTACACATGAAAGAGAAATGGCTTTTTTCTGTTTTTGGTGATCAATGATTGGGGTGGAACCCAACTTGTAACAAGAGCAGAATAGAATGACTTGGGCGCATTTTGGATGCGGAATATTACATGTGCAATGTTGACGACTTGAGTGACATCTGGTCCAATTTTGGTGGACTTCAGTGATGTCACCTAGGATGACATGCACAAAGCGTGATGTGACAGCTGTCATATGGTACTTCCAAAAGGGGCATTAAGTATCCTTAACATACATATGGGTTAGTTACTATTAGAGCTCCCCACATATATTGGGCCTAGATAACACAAGCCCCTTGATTGGAGGTCTGGTAAGATATATCTGGCACTGCACCAATTATCTCATTAGCCAAGCCATTCCAACAAGTGCCTGGACTGTTTCTATTTGGCAAGTTTGCTGGCCCAGTGGTGGGGCGCTGGCAGACTCATTGGATAAAATCAGTCCACTTACTTTTCGGACTGACTTGCCCAATGGATTGGTTTCTTCAGTGTGGCACAAGATTCTGCTTGCAAAGCAATCCTCTGAAGGAGGGTTTAACAAGTTATTGTAGCATTTTGTGCTGGGAGATTTGTTTGTTTTGGTGGGGCATTTGTGCCTTCATCCTTTCTACCCCTTTGGGTAACATTTCTCCTTGGCCTTTTGGACCAAATAGATAGCCCTATTTTTTCTTTGATTCAGGCAATCTCTTCCTCAAAGTGTTATATCACTCATTTTTAGCCATCCTAAGATTGTTGAATTGGAGGGTATTCTGGCTAATTTTCTACACTGCTGAAGATGAAAGTTGGTGTTTTTCCATGCCTTTCATCTTTTTGGGTCTGTACCATAAAAAGAGAAAATACATTTTGTCACACAAGTTCATATTTTAAGCTATTAAAAACAGATCTTGTTGAAAAGCTAGTTTCATGTACCACAACATTAACAGCTTGTGCCATTGAAAAATGAATTTTGAATGAAATTTTTGAAAATTTCAAAAACAACCAGCTTGCCCCCTATAATCAAAAAATTTCAATCAATTCCATTGCACAAATTCAGATAAAATTCACCAATTTGTGTGGTACAGATCTTAAAAGGTTTACTGTGATTTTTTCTTAAAATCCAAAAAAGAAAAACATACAGGGTGTTGAAGATGTGTACCCTGCCACTTAAAGCAACATCCCCCTGGACCAAAAATAAATCTGGCAGATGTTGCCACATTTTCAATTCCTGGTCCCAGGACTGAAGTTTGGTCAAACTTCAAAGGGGGGGGGGGGGGGTTGAATTGACCTGTTGGAATTGGGGGTCAATGGTCCAACTTTCAGGCAACCCACAACTTTGGGAAGGCTGGGAGTTGGTGGCTCAATTCAGCCCCTTCCCCAAAACCCAGAGATCTAGGGCTGTTCAAATGACCTGTCATAATTGGGAGTTGCTGGTCTAATTTGCCAGCAACGGTATGGTGCTTTTCTTGGTGACAGGCCGGCTACAGCACTAGGATGGGAAGGAATGCTGAGAGCTTCCCTTTCTATGGTGGTTGGGCTGATGAGAATCTGAGATTGGCTGATTTCCTGGTGAGGTACAGAAAAAGACAAATCTTTTCCAGTGGTTTATTGATGGTTCTTAACAGTAGAATTCAGAGAAAGGATTGAGGTTAATGTGCAGCATCAAAAGTCAGGATTGGATCAATAAAATTCCTTGATAGAATCTGTCTTGGATCGGATCAGAATGCTATGGCCTCTCCCCCTCCAAGTTTGGGCAGAACTTGGATTCATGGAGACTTGTCATCATATCCCTACATATGCACATCATCAAAGAGAGAGAAATAAAAATGGAAGAAAACAGGAAGTAAATAAAGAACTCACACAACAGAGAGGACATAGCAAAACTGATACACAACCAAGACATAAAACAGCAGAAAGAAACCAAAAACAGGAGCAAAAAAACAAACCAATAAACCCACCAGAGAAGGTTTTAGGACCAAAAAACATGACAGAGAAAGAGAATAATGAAACAAAAAGGACAGTGGCACTGACTCCCACAACAACTTGAATCATTCATCCAAATACAATCAGAAAGGTGTTTTGGACACCTCTGAAGTTGAAGGTTGCAATGGAATGAGATCAGAGAGTTATATTGAATATCAACACCCCCCAAAAAACAATTGGAAAATGATTTTGACCCAGAGAGCTCTATTCATCCTGATTTCTTTTAGTTATTTATCTCATTGACATTATTTCAGCTCCATTTACAAATCAAACTTGTTATAGCTATCACATGTTGTTGTCTTTCAATATCTCCTTTCATTCCTCAATACACACATATCTCAAGAGTGTAAATGTTGAGGTTTTTTGGAGATTGATTAACATTTGATTTACAGGGACTTCATTTGATAAAACAGACACTCTTTCAAGGGTCTTCAAGCAAATCTTTGAATGAGTCATATGATTTGGTTTAATTAAACATATTTAGATTGGTTATAGTTTAATGACTAGGTTGAAGTACATATCATCTGGTTCTCACCTCAAACATCATGATATCAAATCATTCTCAAAAGGAAACCATAAACAGACTGGTTAACAGTGTTTAGACCTTGTAAAATAATTGACTGTGCTATGAGTTGCATCGGATTGTTGCACATGTCAGATCACATTGAAGAAGATCCGCAACTGTTCTTCCACCATGGTCCATAATACCTTCCCAAGAAGATGCAAGGGCACAAAAAAGGGAATGGAGCTAACCATACACAAAACATGAGTGTGGGCGGCCGGAATCGAACCGACATTTTCACGGGATTGCTGCTCCGAGCCTCACCAGGTGACGCGGTCTATCTCTTGAACAGGACCACAACGAGATTTCCTAACCATTAGAAGACGCCCACAAGCCAATGATACCTCCCGATGTTTGGCGTTTATATAACATCACCAGGAAGCATCTATGTCGTTCAACAAGTCTTGGATACATATTTCAGATGAAAGAGCCTGTAGCCGTTTTTAACTGTGATTGTGAAAAGCCGAGTAACAAGAGAACGATTGCAATGACTCTCAAGACAGACTGATATCACCGCGATCGACTGAGAAGAGAATTGCGAGGTATGTAAACGTATTTAACAAAACTGTTCTATCTCATGAAACAAGCACGGAAAAAAACTTGTCACGGTTATTTTTAGAATACACACAATGAGGTTTTTACAATCAAATCATAATCAAACAACACCCGATTTGAAGAAAAGTAAAGCTTAGCAACATGCGTGTGTGTGTTTATGTAGTATACAAAAATAATCTGGTGCATACATGAGACGTGTGTCTTTCTATGAGTAGAAAAAAAGGAAGAAGAAAAGAAAAAGGCCGACAGTAATATGTAGAAATAAATTTGTGTATCTAGTTGGTAGAAAACCCATCAAGGCTTTCAACGCCGCAACAGTTTGACTAAGTTAGTGTTAGGGGCCTCGATTTTCTTCATACATATAATGTGTGTCGTGAGGAAGTTTCCTTGAGTGCATATGAACGCATGTAATAAGTTGTAAGCAATCACACAAGTATGTACGACCGAGGAATAATATTAATAGTAACAACAACAAAAATAAAAACCCAAGATCGACGATGATGATAATCGCAAAAGAAAAAGAAGAAAAAAATGAATTATATATTAAGATGGTGAGAAAATTCAAGTTTCTTTTTTGGTGGTGTGTTGCTGTTGGTTGGATCGATCTCGGTCTTCCAGGTCAAGAAAAAAAACGATAACGGAGGAGGATTTGATTAGGAAGACGGGTGTGATCGGATCTCATTTATGTGAGTGAGTGAGTGAGACTACAAAAAAAATGAAGTGTGTTTTGATTGGAGTAAGAATTTGATTTGAGAGATCACTTCGAATATAGAACTTGAGGCAAGACTTCATTATCTTCGTCCAGTTCTTCTTGATCGACATTGTCAGGTAGACCAGCGACTGACAAGAGATGAGATCGGAGTTGTTGTTGCTGTTGCTGCTGTTGATGTAGATGTTGATGATGATGAGACAGATTGAGTGATTGGAGTCGGTCGGTGTTGGATAGTGCTCTTGTTGGTGCACCCAGACTGGCCGAGACTTCTTCTTCTTCTTCTTCTTCTTCTTCTGCTTCTTCAATAAGCTTGATTCTTCGTTGACGGTTGTATTTGAATTCGGCAAACCAATCCGAAAGTTTGACGGCTTGTTCCCTGATCAATCTCCAAATCTTTTTTCTCGCTGTACTAATAGAATCGAAAAGAAACCCCGGATCAGTCAACTTATTTTTGTGCAAAGAGAGAGAGAGAAAAAAAAACATGCTTACACGATCCATTCAGTGTGCCTAAAACAAACGAATACGAGACATAAGAAGGCCAGACAGAGCAGGGAAAGGAGGGCTGCGGGAGGGAGTAAGTTAGCCCGAGGGGGGTTATCGAGAGTACTGAATTTGACGGGTTCTTTCTTCCTGCTAGCGGTCGAAGGTCCAGGGAGTGGTTGCGGATGAGGAGCCATCTTCTAGAAGTGTTGTATGAGCAGCTGTGTCTTAAGGTTATGGGGTGGGCAGACTGACCGTTCCAAGCTCGAGACTGGTTTATAAAGGAGGTCGATTAGAGTGTGGGACAACAGGATTGTCAAGGCCTGGTACACTAGGGACCAGGGTACACTAACCTTAGGCCTACGTTGTCAGTTGGGTGCTGCTGTCAAGATCGAAGGCGACAATCGATCGTCAAGAGCAACGACCAGTCCGACCCAGAGCAGTAGTAAGTACTGTAGACGGTTGTCCAGTCGGTTCTCTTCGCTGTCATCCCTCTCAGCAGACACACACCGCCAAACATCTTGTTATTTACCATGAACTGTTTATTTTTATTCGGTTACATATACCCATGAATGTCCCAATTGTAAGTCTCAATAGTCTCTACCCAGCTTGTTTCCACAGAGGCCACAAGTAGAACACATGTGAGAGCCACACAAGTGTACCTACCATTGACCAAGATTCAGATTAAAGAATTACCTTTTTAATACTGGCACCTGAGTAGCACAAACACAGGTCAACAATTCATTCTGATATGTTGGCTGACCGACAACATATATTTAGAGTAGTGATAACGTAGCAGAAGAATTCAGACAAAATCTATTGAGGAAATCTTTGTTGGGATTTTTGAAGTGTGTATCTGGATACATCTTTACATATCAATATGATTTCTCTTTTTTCTTTTCCATCAATATCTTGAGGTCTTCAATGAGCACCCCTCTATTGATCCAGATTATCAAAGTTCCCAAAAAACCAAAACAATGGTAGTTTTCTTGTAAAAAAAAATAATACTTGGGTTGTCATGACGATGGAAGGCTTCCCACAACCAAATTAGAATCTGAAATTCTAGATTCTAAACATGTGTAGTGGTGGAAACTCAATCTGAAATCAGTTTTGCCACCAAATTGAGTTTGGAAACTAGTTATTCACCATCCAGACTCGCGACCGGAAGTCCTCCAATACTGGAGTACTTCCCGTGGCCATCTACAGGAGCTGTAAAGTCTAAAATACAGGGCTAAATCCAATCTTCCCTGCCAAAATTTAGCTCTAAAGGATCAAACTCTTTTATGGCCCGTACCGCAGCAGGCACCTGTTTTTGCTGTGTTTTTTTTGCACTTTTTTGTAAACAAAAGCTGTTTTCAAAAACAGGCTGAGACCTGTTTCTGAAAACCGCGGGAAAATCACACAAGTTGATTTTCAAATTCAAGCAAAAACCAACACCTGTGGTATGGGTTTTTGCATAAAAACAATTCCAAAGAAAAAAGTTTGGAAAAACTGACCTGGGAGGCAGGGGCCCTAAGAATCTACAGGGGCTGTAGATCCTACGGGAAGTCCTCCACTAAGCTTGCCTTACAAGAAAGTGTCTTGCAGATTTGATCAAGTCTTTACATCTGCACAAGGAAGCTTGATCTCCTCCTTAAGTATTGAGTGGTGCCTACTGATGTCACCTTCTATACCAGCTTTTACCACAAAACTCCTCCAAAATCTCAACACTTGACAAGCCTCCTACTTTTTTTTCATCACTGATCAGATGCTGTTTCATTTAGAACCATACAATAACACATAAATAGGTCATTCTGAGTGAGAAAAATTGGTATATGGGGATAAGATAGGTGTAAAGTATGTACATAGATATTCACAAGTTGTATTAGGACACACAGGCGAGATAAATTACTAGTTAGACTCTTGCAAGGCATTTAACATATATAAATTTTATCCCTTCTCCAGGTGATTCTATGATCTTCTAAATACAAGTCTTGTAAGAAGCAATCCATGACAGCTCTGTAGCGTGTCTGGAAACTTTGTTGGCTCACAGTATGTCCCAGATGTTGGTCCCTCAACTTGGTATTTGATTACTTATGTGCTTACCTGTAGTGTGTCCGGCAAAATTGCATTAGCTCTCAGTACAACCCAGATGTTGGTCCATCAACTTTGTGAACAAGAGGAAACCAGCACCTGACACTACAGGGATGGGCTCAATACATGGGCTGCAGGTCAGCTAAACCCTGACGTTCCTAGATCTACTCCTAACCATCTCACAGCACTACCATTCTCCCACATTCCCTGTCACCAAGCTATCCTAAAAAGTCTTTCAACTTGTGACAACAAATCTTGGATGGAAAAGATTTCAAACAAGAAATGACAATTATCCCAACAATTCCTGATAATAATTACCATGCAGACAAAAAAAGGGAGGGTACATACATAATAAATCACCTAAACAAGAAAAGAAAGCAGATGTGAAATTCAAGAGAATTTGTCTTTGTGAAAGAATAATGATGATATTCTTCTTATAAAAGAAAAGTGCATGTGTCCAAACCAAAAGTGCATTGTGGAGCCACCAGTGCACCAACAGGGTGTGGCCTCCACATTACTATTTAGGCCCTGTTTGGCACCTGTTATGTGATACAATGTCAACCGCTTACATGAGATGTGTATAACTTTTTTGATGACAACTCAGCTGTTTGACTGCAACTCCAACAGTCATATAACATGCACATTAACCATGGGGAACTGTTTGGTTCAGCATCCAATAATGCCATCATAGCTCAATGGCATCATTCCTCAAGTTGAAGGTGCAGACAAAAGCAAGAAAACAATCACAATGCCATTGCCAACAAAAACAACTCCAATGTTGAATCACACTCATCAAGAAGTACCCAATCAGAGACCTCGGCATTCTCAAATCTGTCTCCCAAGGAGGATTCCATCTTGCCTGTTTATTGATATGATGCAAAGAGGGGTGTGTGTTACTTGGGTGAAGAGGTTGGTGAATGTGACGTGGCTAGCAAACCAGCTGATATGACACCAAATATAACCCCAGGGATTTGGGACTTAGCAGGGGCTATGAGTGGCCATGTCAAAAGCTGTAATGTACATCCCAACTTTAAAAAAAATGCCAAACGTGTGTGTAGTACAATGCAAACTTAACACAAGCCCCTCGCCTCGCGCGCGAGGCACCAGTACAATGTGGGCCTCTGTGAGGCAAAGTTATAGAAATGGGGTGAATTTTACATAATATCACAGGCACCAAACGGGGCCTTAAGGCCCTGCGTGACAGTGATGACAGTGATAATGATTGGAATATGATTGAAAATTTAATTCAATAAACCCCAAACTGTGAGCACATATTTATATAACAAAATTGGTATATAAATAAAGAATGCTATGTACCTGCATGATCATTTGGGACAACAGAATGGGCATGAGAGGTTGTGATTATCATCTCAACATTAACATTATACTTGACATAGATATAAAGTGTAATATTACCATTATGGTGCTAGAGATCCTCCAATACATGTATTCTTATCTTGCCAATAATCGAGCAAATCTTCCATTCTATACCAATTTTGTTAGATTATGCATGAACAGTTTGGGTTTGAATTGATTTAGGGACTTTGAAAAACAACTCCCAAAAATTCAACAAACGACTCCCATGGGAGTCGTTAGTCAAATTGCGATTTTTTTTGGGAGTCGTCGCGAAAATTTCACAAAAATTGAGTCAAAATAAAAAAATTATAACTTTTGAATGGCCAGTCCAAAAGGCATAAGAATTTCAAATACAAAAATAAAGCCCCCCATTATTCCTATGAAAAAAACTCAACCCCATTGCACCCGCAGAAACCATTTGCGTGGTGTAGCCCAATTTCCAAATTTCCTACTTTAACCAATACAAAGATTATAACTTTGAAAAAGAGGATCCAAATGGTCCAAAAATCTTACAGCAATTAATCATGAGATAATTGAATCTTGTGAAAAAATTGTGGCTCAATATTTTTCTTTTTTTGCCACTTACATGGACAAAAAAATTAAATTCCCAAAGGCTTTTGAAAAATGATATGGAGCCGCAGTTTTTTCAAAAGCTTCAATGGTATCATGAATGATTACTGTAAAATTTCTGGACCCCTTTGATCATGCATTTTAAATCTAAAATCTTTTTTGTATTAATCAAAGTAGGAAATTTGGAAATTGGGCTACACCACGCAAATGGTTTCTGCGGGTGCAATGGGGTTGAGTTTTTTTCATAGGAATAATGGGGGGCTTTATTTTTGTATTTGAAATTCTTATGCCTTTTGGACTGGCCATTCAAAAGTTATAATTTTTTTATTTTGACTCAATTTTTGTGAAATTTTCGCGACGACTCCCAAAAAAAATCGCAATTTGACTAACGACTCCCATGGGAGTCGTTTGTTGAATTTTTGGGAGTTGTTTTTCAAAGTCCCTTGATTGAAAGAAATCTTCAAAATATGACACTAATCTTTATGACTGTGCCCAAACAGGGCCTTATGCATTTGTGAAGAAAAACTTTCATAAAAAAAGTCAAGGCGGAGAAAAATGGTTGATATAATCGTTAAACATATCCCATCACACAACAGTTTCCATAAACATAAAAACAACGACTTGGTCTTATAAATATGATAAAGATAAACGACGAATCCAGAAAAAATAAATATATCAAGACTAAAAAAAACATGCTACTTGAAAATAGAAACATCCTTCACACATACAAAGAAAAAAAAAAACTATAGAGAAAAAGAACCAGAAGTAGTACAGAGTTAAAAAAGGACAAAAAAAATGAGGACAAAGGGTTCGAAGGGGAACTCAAGAATAAATTCCGGTGATCCTGCGACTACAGCTCATATGATCAGGAAGATCTTTGTCGAAGACGCGCAAGGATTGGAACTGATGAGGATGAGAAATTGTATGGCGTTGATGAGAATGAGAAATTGTATGCCGATGATAAGGAGCGGGAGAAAGAGAGGGAGAAGGAGATGAACGATCATCAGACAACCAACTAGGCTCGGTTGATGATCCACGTTTTGGGGTACTAGATTTAGGTTGAAAGCGAGAGAAGAACTTATTGATCCTAGTCTCTGCTCGATAGTTTGAGGAAGACCTCTGATCATGAACGAGTGCTGGGAATGCAGATGAATTGGGCGAGAGAGGCCTGGAAGAGATCATCTCGCTAGTACCGCCTGAAAGCTTAGAGGCCTTCCAGCTTTCCGAGCGAGGTGAGTGAGAGTCTTTCGAGGTGATTCCATGAGCATCTGATACAATGGGTCCTGTTCCTTGTTTAAATGTGACTGCTGATGATCTAAGTCCATCTTGCAACTTGAGAGTCGGCTGGGCTCTCAACCCGGCGGCCGAAGAGGAGGTCGATCCGAGGGTGCAAGAGCTTATTGCAGTGTACGAAGAGCTAACGGATTGCTCCCTTCGAGCATCAGAACGTCGACAACTTCCACGGAGCTCGAATTCGCTGATTCCAATCATCCCTTTTCCATAACGCTCATATCTGACTAACATTTTCTTCTTTCGTTGGGCCGTCAGCTCGGCAAACAAATGGTAATAAATCCCATGATCCTATCATCCAGCCGTTTAAGGAATATGTCAGGTGGCTTGTTTCGAGTTCTGAAGACGGTATTTGATCTCAGACTTACGTATTCAAAGTCAAGAGAACCGTTGAAACATTTCAGTAGTTGATCGGCGGGCACGTGATCGGTGACTACAGGATCAAACCTGCCATAAAAAAAAAGTGAAAAAATGGGGAAAAAAACTAAGTAGCTGTTGTGGCGGCAAGTCTGGGCGAACTTACATCACCTTTTCCACCGTCTTGGGGTCCAAGAAGGGTTTGAACAGTTTAAGAAAACCCCAAAAAACCCATGGGACATTGATGCAGATTGCTTGACCCAGGCTTACCAGGATGAAGGATCTCCTCAGTACTTGTCAACAGCTAAGACTCAAACATTCTGACTCACGTTCACAGTAATAAGTTTGAAGGATTTTGAGTACTTCTTTCGCAACGGAGATCGGAGTGGCTATTTTGATAAAAGAAAGAAGCAAGTAATGATGAGTACATAGACTGAGAGATTTGTGTATATGGAATTCACTCAACGTTGGCTGGTTGAATTTCGATTTTGTTCAGAATCACCAAAGTCGATAATCAACGTTAAGGTTTCGACATTTTGAGGCATGAGATCGATAGTTCTTTCGAGATACCACACCAAGAGTTTTATTTGATTGATGGATGGTTTGGTGTTTTGTCGGTAGGTAAGCATGTATAAGATCGGCCTTTGTTGGTTATCGTATCCCAATGTGAATTGTTTCCCAGTCTCTGCCTTTTTTTTGTTGATGTATGTTGGTTAGTATATTTGTTATTATTTGGCAAGGCAATCTGAATATGCTGACCTCATGTGAAAGTTCCCGATGATCGATCTGGTCAACCCCGAATTCCCTCCTCCAAACCAAAGTATCGATCAATCTTTTCAAAGCACGATTTTTGTCCCATTTGGTAGCCCTACAGACTCTGAGGATAGCTTGACGAGAGCAATATAATTTCTCTGCTTGAGTGAGCTTGTTGGGAGTCTGGTGAGCTGTTGGTAGTTGGAAGTCGGGTGAGCTGAGAGTGTTGAGGATGAATTGGTAGGTTGATGTTTGGTGGTCGGAGAGTGAATCTGGGAGTGGTGAGGGAGCAGATGAGTGGCTGGATGGATGTTTGAGAGTGTCCCAGTAGGTTGGGAAGTGTTTTTTGGGTTGTTGTTGGTTGGCCATCGCCAGAAATAAAACTAAAAATGTAGGATGTGGTTGACCACTGAGCTTTATAAGCCTGAGGCTGGCAAGCAGATCGGAGCCATGACGTACCCTGGGCAGTACATAAGCCAGCCGGTGAGGCCTACCGAGTGCTTCCGACCGACACTATCTCCGGCCGCTCGGGCCTCTTAGCCATCGCTCCGGCCGTCCAGCCACTCACCCGTCTCATCTCAACATCTTGCAGACATTTTCATCTTTCTTTCTTTCTTAATGTTTAAGTACAGTTAAAATATATTAAATTTAAACAAATAAATATACACAAAAAGATGGTTCTCCTATTGACGGCCCCCGCTTCTAGTAGTTGACGATCCAGTTCTGCCAGCAGAGCTACTCGCACCAGGTGTCCGACCGGAGCTTCCGCCTCTACTCCCTCCACCAGCGCCTTGACTAGACTTCTCCAAGTACTGGATCAGAAATTGGAAAACCGTTCCTGTTGCTGTCGGCGGAACAGATTCGTTGAGGAATCCCACCACCACACTCATCATTCCGCCATTACCACCGCCTGAGGCTGCACTACTCGTAGAATCTGACCCTCCAAGCTGCGTCATTCATCACATAAAAAATTAGTACACACCCAATAACACTCTAGTCTTCAAGTCATTTGTTTACTTACCGCTGATAGCGATACGCTGCCAGCCCCCCCTTTAGCTCCTTGTCCTGTTACTTGTAAAAAGGGTGCGGTCATCAAGAGCGCAAGAATGCAAACATGACCTGTCAAGAATTGCATATTTATACAGCTGGGAAGTACTGGTGAAATTGGGTGAATGATCTGGATGGATAGATATTTTCGCGATTAATTTATCGAGATGATAGTGATTATTGAACTGATACACGGATAAAACTTGCTTGGATTGATGGGATAAATTGCTCAGAATAAAGCATCCCTCTTTGTAGTCTCCAATTTCATCCATCACTTTGGTTAGGCTCGTATACTTGTTGCAGAGTGGTCGGTCGAAGTAAAGGCCATGCCCCGAACCTGAACATGAGACGTTACGCTCTGCCTAAGGCCAAGCAACCTCACCAGCTCAATACCGGTGCTTTCGGTGACCACGTAGCAGGGGTGTTAACTCGCGAGCGCAGGGTCGACCACAATCTCTCTCACCTACAACATTCCTCAGCGACACCTACAGTTTGTGGTGGAGGGCTCTGCTCACTTCTTCCTACATGTACACCAGCCTGTCTTGATCATGGATTGAACCTAATGCCCGTCGAGGAGTTGATGCTTTTCACAGGGACTTTTTGCCTATGTACCATAGGGGTGTCATCCCATCCGGAAGTCGGACCCTTGCGACGCAGCCAGTATTACCTGTCTAGTAGGATCACACATCCAGGGTTTATTGATCAGGTCACGCATCTTTTGGCCTGAGCTGGCTCAGATTTGTTTGGCACTTGAGTTGCCAGTCACAAACCGGCCTAATCTAGTCGGGTCCTAGAATCAACTCAAGAACCAACGCCAGGCCGAGACGCGAATCTGGAAACAGTAGCAATCAGGTCGCAAACGACTAGGGAAAAAAAAACAGGACTGGCCAGGAAAACTGACCGATAGGATCTTAACAGATCATAAATATTCTGACTTCATTACGTCCAGAGCCACCATATTCCCTTCTTGAACAAATTCACATCTTGACACAATTACCGAGACTGCAGTGCAGCCACTTCCTCACATCCATTTATTTAAATAATATACAAAAACCTTTCAGCTACCATCACTCAAACGACCTTTGAAAACCAGTGACCAATACATTCCAATGTTCTCATTCCAACCCACTCCCGACAAAAACGTCGCTCTCATTTGCAAATGGAGCAAGCCTGATTGTCTCCAGAATTTCTCATCAGCCGTGGTAAGCCCGAGTTGTTTTTTCTCCTCCCCAGATCACAAGTCTGATTGCTGATTAACGTGTGCCTCACACAAATAGGAATTGTTCAAACATCTATGTGACTGCCACGTCGGTCGCAAGAGGAACGGAAATCTAAGCTTGAGCTGCAGCTGGGAGGTGGGTTGACACGTGATCTGATGTCTTTTGCAAGTAGTTTCTGATGGTAATTTTCGGTTGTTTTTACAATAGGGGTGCGACCATAAGGCTGCCAAACGAGATCGTGAGTCGAGTGTTTTTTTTTTAAATTTCTCCAAAAATAAAGAAGATTAACTAAGAATGATTTCTTTGACTGCAGATATGACATCTCACATGATGGGTGAGATTTCCTCATCTACGAAAATCCGGAACGCTGTAAGCTGATGTCCAATAACATGATTAATGTTTTCTTTTCTTTTCCAGTCCATTGTCCATTGCAAACCAATGTGTGCGGGGTAAGTACTAAGAACTCTCGCTGAATTATTCCCGGAGTTTCACTGAGCTAATTCTGCTTCTGCTCAGATTTGTGAGAAGACCTTCAAGCGCTCCTATGATTTACGCAAACACGAAGTAACCCACACGGCCGCCCACCATGAGCTCCATAGTCGTTCGCGTGCAGTTGTCTACCAAGAGCTGGATATACCCTTCACAACTGAATACGACTCATCAGCCCCATTGAGCCGAGTGCGAGTGTGCAGTTTATCTCGGGACCAGTCTGGCAGTGGCAGCAATGTCCCGGCTCCGACTGGCCCGGGCGCCGCGCATCGGGAACGCTCCTTCTCTGTCCCTCGCCACAATCCATACCAACGTCCAAATTCCGAGCAGAGCTATCATCCCTACGGCCCATCACCATCCCCATCATCCTCATCATCCACATGGACCAACGAGCTCAAGCTCCCTACCAACGGACACCAACGCTCACATTCGATTGCCGAAGCTGGGCCATATAACCTCCAGCTGCCCGTGTTCAACCAGTTCCAGTTCCAGAAGCCGCAGTATCCGAACCCCACCGGCGCACCGGCGCCGGAGCTTTCGAGCGCGACGAATGGGCCGCCGTCGACTTCTCCTGACAGCTTTGCATCTTCGCACCATCAACCAGGGCCGACGGAAGACCTCTGGTCGGAAATATTCACATTCATGGCCGATTCGCGCAGGGCGGAGAAGGACGAGGCGCGCTCGATCCCGTCGGATGATTTCTCGGGCTCAGAGCACTACCCGAGCCTGTTCGGCGGCCGACCACCTCCGGGCGTCGAGATCCAACGCACGAGTTCCCTGCCCTGTCACGGCCTGTATCCGCCGCTGACCGCCTACCCCATCCGCCACTCGATCTCCGCCACGGTACTCGAGGAGCCGCCGCTGTTCACCGACCCGGACCAGTTCAGAGACTTCCTCTCTCCAGACCAACAGCTCGCCCAACCCTACGAGCAGCAGCCCTACCACCCCCTCCCCTTCCTCGACCCGTCTTCCTCGTCTTCTCAGCCTTCTTCTTCGTCTTCTCAGCCTTCGTCTTTTACCACTGCCTCCTTCGAGCCCTTCCAAAACTTCGAGCACCATTCTTCGTCCTTTGCCTGTGTCGACAATATCGACGCCCTTCTCAGTCTTGCTGATCTCTCCCCCTTCGCTCACCTTCCTGACTCCCGAACCAGTGCGCTCAACGCCAACCCTCCAGTAGAACTAATATACATGAATTAGATTCCCCTCTCCTGCCCCCCATCCATCTATGTCCTCTGTTTCTGCCTTGATCCCTGTATAAGACTTTCTTGAGTTTCCACAAAACACCTTTTTTTCTTGGTACAAACACCTATTTATCACTGTATATCTAACTTCCACATCCTCTTGCATACCCTTGTACAACTATTATGATTATTATTGTTTCTCTCTGCCAGCAGTGAAAGAACCACCTTTTTTCTTATATTGCCTTGTCCATCTTCTTGTTTTCTTAGTTTTTTCTGGTTGGGACTGTTCTTGTTCCAACCCCAGAGAAAGAGAGAGAGAGCAACAAAAATTGTGTATTGAGAATTTTAAATATGAATCAAGTACAAACAAAAACACAGATACATAAATATTGATCAACTCATGAATTTTGTTATGATGAAGACTTGAGAAGGTCAACTTGAAAATAATTGATTTTTGTATTGCCCTAATAAACTTGCCAATCTGCCATTTCAAACAAAGTTTTTCAAATCACTTTGGGGCCAGAATGGTCCCAAAGGGTCAGATAACATAGACCCAGCCCAAATGAATGGGTGAATGTCTTGAAAATATTCTCAACACATTTGGGCGCGAATGGGATGTACTGGATTGATGTGTATCTTGAGCATGTACTCTCTTGTTAACAGCCAGACTATATGTGACTAAGTCCCCTTTTGGCCCCACCATAAAAATGGGTGTCTAATTGAACATTTAATCCAATAAATACCAAACTGTTGGCACAAATGTAACAAAATTGGTATAGAGCTCAAAAACACTTCCTGCTTCTTTATTGACAAGATAAAATGCCCAGTCTGATGTTACAAATGATGAAGCAGGTAGCACTCTTTATTTATATACCAATTTTGTCTTATTTGTGCCAACTTTTATTGAATTAAATGTTCATTATTACACCCCTTTTTATGAAGGTGCAAAAAAGGGCCTTGGTAGAAAGAGTTAAGAGAGGGATTTGTAGTGAATGAATGATTCTCTTTATTGAAAATCCAAGTTTAATAGCCAGTAGTAGTAGAAGAACTAGAAAACATGAGAGGATATAAATAAGAAATAAAGAGAGGAGAAGAAACAATCAGGACAATGAATAAAAAAGAAAAGATCATCACGAAATACCAACAAGTTCACCAGAAATTGAGTTCAACAACGGCGACAATAGTGACACACCATTGCGACAAGTTCAAAGAAAACTATTTAGAAACAATGTAATTGTTAGTTAACAGTGAAACACGAAGGAAACAAAGAAACATAAAGAAAACAGTGAAAAAAACAAGCAATCTACCTCTGCTTGGTCAGAATGATTCATGATGATGAATTTGCTCCTCTTCCTCAACAGCGCTGGATCTCTACGCTACGCTACACTATTTGCCAAAAATAGGGTCGCATAGCGATTTTTTTTTCGCCGCCAGCGCTGTAGTGTTAGCGGTCCTAGGGGCTACTACGCTGCGCTATTCTACACTACAGCCTTTTAGCGCAGCGTAGCAACACCCTTTTAGGGGCGCCAGCGCGTAGCGATAGCGCTTGAACCGCTAACAGCTATGGCAAAGGCCGTTAGCTGTTAGCAATTATTGCTACACTACCCCCCACCATTGTCCTCAACTCCGTGATTGATTTCTAAATGTTCTGATCTGATAATCAATGTTGGCAATAAGTATGCGGTCCAGGAAGGATAGTTGAGCTTTGATGTTGGTTACCTATTGATTGTTCTTCAGTTACTTGATTGTATGATTCAGAACACTTGTCAAGTTGTGAAAATTTTCAACCATGGCGCTAAGGGTGATAGTTGGGTCGGGTGTCCAGTGGCCCGCCCGAGCCTGGTCAGATTTGGGCCGGACGCGGACAGCTGATTTGTGATTTTTGTGAATTCAGCCCGGCCTGTTTATAACACCAAACGGTGCGGGCCGGCGTGGGCTGCCTGACGGGCACCCGTGGGCCATAGTGCTGTCTACCGAGCACTGCTTTCTTCAACCAGTCAAAAAAACCCTCTGTTTCTAAAGACTTAAAAGATAGATTTTCTCATGGATTCCCTGAGATTGCAAAAGTTTACTGTTAATTCTACCCCAGTTCCACTGACCACTGAACACTGTTTGCATAAGAGGAGACTTTGAAATCTCTCTTTTTTCATTACTATCAGTCAATCTGCACCATTCCTAGTACCTACTGCCAAAGTTTTATTTTTTCCACAATCCAAAAGTGTTATAGTGAACTCACAAGCTTATCCAATGGAAATCCAAGAGATCGAATGTGTTCCTGTTCAACAAAATGATGAATCACCGGCACTCACCACCAGTATTTTGGACTCACAGGGCATTGAAGTGATTGATGACAAGGCTGATTCCGAGAGTGATACAAAGGTTAAGAAACGGAAGCTCACAAGCAACGTGTGGGATCATTTTGAAAGAGTAGTTATCGGTGAGAAATCTTTTGAAGAAAACTAGTGTTGAAATTGATCAAAAAGCTTATCATCTTATTTTTCCTCCCTGATTTTTGCCGGTAAATCGGAATCCACAGATAATGCTGTCAAGGCAATTTGCAATTACTGAAAGACTCAGCTCTCGGCAGCGTCCGCCTCTGGAACCAACCATCTACGACGTCACTCAGAGAAGTGCTTTACTGAGCACGGAGGTGTCACCTCTAACCAGCAAAGCCAACTTTCCATTTTGCCTCAGTCGAAGGGCGTGTGGATTTTTTCTCAGGATAAATCTTGTGAAAAGCTGGCTAGAATGGTCATCAAGCAAGAGTACCCCTTCTCATTGGTTGAGCACGAGGCGTTCATTGAGTTGATGCAGGTAGTGCAGCCGAAATTCTTCTTACCCGGTCGGATCACCCTGAGGAATGATTGTGTGAAGATATTTGAGCAGATGAAGGAAGTCTAGATGGCCAAGATTACCAAGGTTGACCACATAGCCATAACGACCAACTTGTGGACCTCCAGCGACCTCACGGGATACATGGTCATCACCGCTCATTACATTACCAATGACTGGAAATTGGCCAAGAGAATAATAAGCTTTCTCCCCCTCCTCTCCCCGCACACTGGCCCAGTGATCTCCGACCGTCTCAGTCAGGTCTTGCTCGAGTGGAAAGTTCTCAATAAGCTGGCATTTATCACTCTTGATAATGCCAGGTCAAACAACTTTGCTGTATCACGACTTCAGAAATTCATCAGTGATCGCTCTCGACTAGTTAGCCCCCCTTCAACCTCCAGCCACTTTCACATTCAATGCACATCCCACGTTATCAACCTCGTTGTCAAAGATGGTCTCAAGAAAGTCAGCACAGCAGTTGAACGTCTCCAGGAATCAGTCAAATTCATCCATGGCTCATCAGGCAGGATGGAGGCATTTGAACGTGCCCTTGTGGCAGCAAGTATCGATCCAAAAAAAATATCCATCAAAATATGTTCCAACACGATGGAACTCAACGTATCTGATGATTGAGTTGTCCATCCCATTGAAGCTTGCCTTTCAACAGCTCGAGATGGATGACAATAAGTTCAAATTCAACCCCTCGGCCCTTGACTGGGATGAATTGGAAGTCATGAAAGACTTTTTAGAACCATTCTATGAAGGTGAGTACATCATACATACATATTTTCATCATCAAGGCGACATGCTGATTTTTGTTTTCTAGCAACTGTCAAACTGAGTGGTCATCAGTATCCAACCATGAACCATACATACCGGGTGATGAGAAAAATTGAAAAACAGCTCTGTGATTCGTCCAATAGCCACATCTCCAACATTGTTGAGCCAATGAAGCAGAAGTTCCTCAAGTACTGGAAACCAATTCAGGAGCTCTCTGCAGTTGGCCTTGTACTTGATCCCCGATACAAACTTTTGTACCTCAAATTCAGCCTTGAGGAAACTCACAATTCCCAACACTCAAACAACTTTGTAGACAACGTTCGGAAATGTATTTTGGATTTATCAGCAAGATACTCTCCTGCACCTGCACCTGCCCCGACCGACGCATCAGGAAAGGCACCAACAACCGTCCACAAGAAGATTGACAAAGACACCGCCCAGTTCCTCAAATACATGAACGGTTCAACGGAGGGTCATCAGTCTAATGCACCGGGTGCTGAGCTTGACTTATACCTCAAGGAAAGGAACATCGGCATCATGGCTACTAATCAAGACTTCAACTTACTTGGCTGGTGGAAACTGAATGAATCTTGCTTCTCTACCCTCTTCAAGCTTGCCAAGACCATTCTCATGGCACCAGTCACCTCTGTAGCATCTGAATCTGTGTTCTCTACAGGAGGCCGGGTTCTCGACAACTACCAATCCCGCCTTAACGAAGACAGTGTTGAGGCACTCTTGTGTTCTCAAGACTGGATAAAAACATCCTAATATTTATATGTAGAGGTTGTATTTCACATTATAGTTTCATTACTAAATATGTATCTCAATTCTCACACCTCGTCTGCAAAAAAAAAGCCTCTGTGTCCTACAACATCAAGCCCGCAGGGCACCACCAGGCTACCCACGGGTAGCCTGGAAAGCCCGCTTAGCTGCCAGCCTGTCGGGGCGCCTCTGGGCAGCCCATGTCCGCCTGGTTCCAGTCACAGGTTTGGGCCAGACAGGAAAAATGTGCGAGATTGGCCCGGCCCGGCCTGTCCACCATGGGAGAGGGCTGAGGCGGGCAAGCCCACGGACAGCCCGGTTATCACCCTTACATGGCGCAAATTCAGAAGCCCTCTGAGAGTGTCACACACACATTTATTGTATGCATTGTTCCAATTACACCTCAACAGGATTGTGGTGTGAGAAGGAAAAATTCCAACAACCCATGATAACCAAAAAGAATTTAGTGGAGGAATTCCCTTTGGTGATTTATATGTTGATGTATTCTGTTGTCATTTCTTTCTCTTACCTGTCACTATCTGTGAAATGTTCTCTCACTCTATCTGGAGCACGGATCGTGGTAGGAAACCTTCTTCATCCTTTCATGATCCCTCTCCGCTGACAGCTCCGTGTGTCTTGCTCCAGACCTCTGTTGATATCAACATTAGAATCTGAAATCCCAAATTCCAAATCTTATTTGGTGGTGAAAACTCAACCTGGAAGAGTGGAAGACTTCCCTTCGCCATCTGCAGCCCCTGCAGATCTTAATTTAGGAGTGGAAAAGCTAAATTTTTAGCTTTTCAACTGCAAATAAGCCCTGGCATCTGGCTCTACAGGGGAGCTGTAGATTGAAGGGAAGTCATCCAGTCTTTGCCACCAAATAAAGTTTAGAATCTAGAATTTTGCATTCCAGATTTGCGAGGGGAAGTCCTCCAGTAAATATGTGTTTATAAAAATAAGCCCAGGGCAGTCTTATACCATACCATGTACCCAGGAAAGTATTTTACCATAAACAAAGAAGTTGAATGGAAGCTGATGGCATTGTGTCTGCCATCCATTTTTTTTTCAAAAACTTTTGGACCAAGAGCAGCTTCTCTTCTGGTTTTAGTTGTTGCTCGTGAGGTGCCTAATTGGTCCCTTGTCTCACCAATTATAATTCATACTTTGAAAGAGATCTGTTTTCTTTCTCCAAGCTGGATTACTTGAGGCTCTAGAGTGGATGCTCGATGCTGTCGTGGTGATCATGAGATGCAAGCGGTCTCGGATGTCGGATCGCCGTCGATCCGGACTATTTGTGGGTGACCCGGAGCAAGCCCGGGCCGAATCACTGGTGACTGTCCGTCAGTCCCTTCTCTCTCACTCCAACAACCAACCACTTCAGCAAAGACTCACAGAAGATGAAGCAGACGGTGGGGACGAGGATGGCGAGGAGCGTGAACTTGCGATTCGCTGGGCTAGACCGGAGAAGAACGAGTCTCGGATTCTTGGTTTCCCACTCTAACCCAACTACTACTTCATTACCATTACGACGACTATCGAGCTTTGGTTCATTTGGTCAGCACTTGTAATACCAAGGTTTTCTTCCATCTGAAATCCTCCAGGAGATTTAATTCAAAACGCATGTTTTTAACCGGTTCTCGTTATTAAGTATAGTAGACTCATCTCCCAAGGGGACTTCATGTGACCACCAATTCTTTGGACAGCCGCTGCCGATCACCCACCCCCATTTATTAGGTCCTGACGAGCTGACGATCGGAATACCCCGTGACGAATATTTCCAGCGCCGCGCCAAGTTGATGGAGGCCTTGCCCGATGGATCTGCGGTCATTATTGCCGGCGCAAGAACTAAGTGGATGGCCCATCACGTCTTGTAGGTCTTCCACCTCTGATTAGACAGAGATTCCCCGTCAAACCTAAATTATACTATTTCGCTGGCACTGTGATCAATGAGGATAATAGTTACCCATTCCGGCAATCAAGTGATTTCTGGTACCTGACTGGTTTCCAAGAGCCGGATTCATGTCTTCTTCTAGGTCAGTAGACTATGATTCATACCCTTCTAACTTAAACAAAACCAGCCTGATACTTTTTTTTCTGGCCTAGAAAAGGACAACAGCATCAAAGGCTACACGATGACGATGTTTGTTAGACCCAAAGATCCCTTCCAAGAGATGTGGGAAGGTGCCAGGTCAGGAATAGAGGGTGCGACACAATGGTTCGGGGCAGATCAAGTACGTCCCCTAATTGTGCTGCTAGCCTGCTGCATAGATCTCCTTGCGCTTACCTCCATCACATCATTTGATTTCAGACGTACAACATTTCAGAACTCGCACGAAGACTCAAGCCAATCTTGACGAAATCCACCAAATCACCCGTCTACCTTGACTTACCCTCAGATATTGAGTTCCCCAATATAACCCAATCGAGATCAAAAGTACCTCTGATAGACTTTTTCTCGAAAAACAATTCCCAAAGCGGAAATTTGGTCGAGTTTCTGAGCTCTCCAAATGGTAGGATTCCTACCTCTTTGAGTGCCGAGCTTGATGCCTGTCTGGCAGTTCTTGCGACCACACGATCACCCAATCGATTTCAGACGGACCAATCCAAGTATCGGCCGATCAGGTCCTTGCAAGCCAAACTAGATCCGATCAAGATGATCAAGACTGAGGCTGAATTAAAGCTACTGAGAAAGGCTGCGGATATCAGTGCACATGGGTTCAAAGCTGCGATGCGTCTCGCGGCGGAATCGAGTCCTGAAGATTTTAGAAGTGAGCACGAGATCGTCCTGGCCTTCGAGGGAGCATGTCATCGGCATTCGCCTGGAGTGGGTGGACGGATGGGATACGTGCCTGTGTGTGCAGCTGGACCGGCAGCACTTACGATCCACTACACGTTCAACGATCGGGCCCTCAAGCCAGGCAATCAGCTAGTCTTGTTGGATGCTGGATTCGAGTACGCTGGTTACGTCGCCGATATCACACGGACTTTCCCAGTAGGGAACAAAGGCCAATTCACATCGGCTCAAAAGGACTTATACGAGGTTGTGAAAAACGCTGAAAAGGAACTTATCAGCCAATGTCGACAAAGCTCTGGTCATTCCCTCAGTAGTCTTCATCGTGCTAGCTGCCAGCTCTTGAAAGATGGGCTGGTAAGGTTAGGGTTCAATCTGGATGATCCAGATGCTCTGAATAGATTGTATCCACATTACATTGGCCATCCTGTGGGCACTGATTTACATGACACGCCATCCTGGAGCCGATCGCATCGGTACGTTCTCATTTGCTGTTTTCAATCATTGCATGTCCTTATCCCACCTGCTCATTCTTTACATCATCCATCGTAAGACTGAAGGCAGGTTCAGTAATCACTATCGAGCCGGGAGTTTATGTCCCAGACGAGGACCAATACCCCAAACATTTTCGCGGAATCGGGTTAGTTCCCTTGCACTTTTAACGTTATATTTTATCCCGTATCTGATGATGGATAAATCGGTATACATACATACCACAGCATTCGAGTGGAAGATATGGTACATGTTCGCGAAGACGATCAAGTAATTCTAAGCTGTAATACGCCTAAAGAAGTTGTCGATGTTGAAGCTTGTGGCTCGGGTCTACTAGATGAAATCCATTGATTACCTTCTCACCTTTCCCCATTCCTATTCCTATTCGTCAAACAAAGCACAATTATCACTATGTTAGTCTGTTTATTTCCAATTGTTATGAGTAGTCAGATTTCGACGAATCTGGATAGATTACAAGCTCTAGAATCAGACATGAGATGAAGCAGTTGTGATACGTTATGAGAAGTGGCCTTATCAAATCGGTTGTTGGTTTTGGGTGAATGAGAAAATCCATCCTTAGATCTATGGATTGGTTTTACATTTTGATCTCGAAGACTGACGACGTTGAACAAGAACAAACACTTTTCATGCCCATCATTCTATTTTATTTTTTATTTTTTGGACAATTATAATTGGGAGGAAACTGGAAGACTTCTCTCCATCATGTGCACTGATTGACATGCCATAAATCTTTTCTTTTTTTTTTTGCATTTTTACTGTAAAGAAGCTCTAACATTTAGATACATAAAATGAGAAATTTGTTAATAACATTTTTACTTTCATTCTAAGGTTATGTTCAACTTTTGTAGCACCTGCTATCAGTATTGGAATGTGTGTGTTATTCAAATTTACACCAATCAACTGGATTGGGTTTGATTCCAAGACAGCGAAGAAGAATGGCAAAGTCCAATTTGCTTCTGAGTTTGATGGCAAAGAAAGAAGACAGAGAGTGTCGAGCTTGGGTTTTCTTGAGTAGAACCGAATACAATAAAATAAAATAGTTTGAGAATCAGAAGAACGCCAAACAAAGAACGATGAGCGAATCAAAGTCAGACTCAGAACCAATTCAATCTCCAACTACCCACTCACCTATTGCTAGACTCGACGAAGCATCATACCAGGATGGAATCAAGGAGAGACAGGCCATCCAGGATGCACAAGCAATCGAAGGAGCCAAGGACCAGTCAGTCTGGCAAACAGAGAACGAAGGTCAACAAGAGTCTCCCTATCAAAACCTCCCATTCAGAAACTAACCCAGACTCCTTACAATTTTCAACAGAGCTGCTTAACGAATTCAAAGAAGGCACAGAGGTGTGTATACTGCTTCGATGTAGTCCTACTCGAGTTCCTATGTCTGATATATTCCTAAAAACACTTGACATTCAAAAAAAAAACCTACCCAGGAACTTGAACTTTCTCATTCACGAATTAGAACACTACGAGGATTCGAAGATCATTTGCGTCGATTGGCCCCATCCCTTAAACGAATCAACCTACGACAAAACCTGATCAACAAGCTTAAATTCAGTCCCAAGGTTGACCCCTCGGCATCAGGCAGTATTACGCTAGAACCAAACCATGTCCAGTCCGATCATCCAACCGAGAATCACGAACACCATCAAAACGACCAAGCTACCTCCCCGTTTGAATCCCTGGAATCCTTGGAGGAACTCGATTTGTACGATAACCAAATTGCTAAAATCGAGGGTCTCGATCACCTTCATAACCTAAGGTATGTTGACTGTTCATTTCATCCTACTTGATCAGCATATCTTATTCTATGCCATCCATATAGAACCTTGGATTTCAGCTTTAACTTGATCAGACGGATTGAAAACCTCGACTCATTGCGCTCATTGGTCACCCTCTACCTTATCCAAAACAAGGTTCGAATTTCAATCTTGGCCCTTCTTTCGACCTTTCATTTTGGCAGGGACTGAACATTTTCTCATGATTTCTCTCAACACTAAAATCTCGTATGGACTAGATATCTCAAATAGAGGCGCTTGATAATTTGGCAAACACGCTGACCAGCTTGGAACTTGGAAGCAACAGGATTCGAGTCAGCAGAATCCTCATTCGCTTCCTCTTTGATCCTTTTGGTGATGTTGATTCATCTTCTTTTCACAAATGAATACGTTTAGCACATCACCAACTTGGCATGTTTGACCAACTTGACCGAACTATGGTTAGGGCGGAACAAGATCTCGAAACTCGAAGGATTAGATACTCTCGTTAACCTCCGAAGTGTTTGTCACGATCGATTTTGTTTGAATCATACACACGTTTACCAATACCAAAAAAAAAAAAAACTGATGAAGGGAGCCATATGTGCGTGTTATGTATTTTAGCTCTCGATCCAATCGAACCGCATCGTCAAGCTAGAAGGCTTAGAGAACCTGGTGAAATTAGAAGAGTTATACATCAGTCATAACGGCCTAACCTCCATTGGAGAAGGTCTTGCCAAAAATGTGAGCAAACCTTCTGCCTTCCCCTTCACAAAAAAACAGATTTGGTCCGTGAGCTGATAGAATAATGAATTGGCACAGAAAAAGCTGCGTGTATTGGATGTCGGCGCGAATGAGATCAACGATATGAGCGGGATCGAGGGTCTCAGTGAACTAGAAGAACTATGGGTTGGTCTCAATTTGATCTTATTCCATCGATCCCTCGTCGTACTATTCTGCCCTCTATGACGAATGACCACTGACGAGTTCCTTCTCGCGTAAAACAAAGGCCAACAATAATAAACTGACGGTCGCCGGGTGGAGTGCGATCGAAGGCGCGCTATCTGCAACCGCGACGGCCAGCCTCCAGACCGTCTATCTCGAGGGCAACCCTCTCCAACTCGAAATGGGCGCGAATTACCGCAGGAAAATTATGCTTGCTTGTCCACAACTCGTCCAAATTGACGCCACGTATGTCTCCTCTTCCCTCCCTCTTCTTCCTCCAAGGATTCTAATCTGCTTTTTTTTCTCTCTGGTTGTAGGTTTGTTAAAACTCAATAAATTCAACGCTGAAAAAAATCATAATCATAAATACAACAGAATCAAAACTTAGGAAGAGGCGAAGGGAAAATCAGTCATCCACACACATACACACCCAAACCAAGAAGTGTGTTAGAAAAAGGATCGAATGACCACTACACACACACCAATGCTCTGATATTTATTCCAACACTATTGCCAGGCCATACGCCCACATGACATATTTATCTATTCATATATATAGAACCAATATACCAAAGAGCGTTCAAAGGCCCGCTTATTCTGCCCTGTCGCTTGCCGGATGTGTACCATTAGTAGATACATAACCAACTCATTTTGCCTCGATTGTCTTGTTGTTTTTCTTGCGCTCGTATCTTCCACAGCTTTTATCGCCTGATCTCGGCCATCTCTCGCTTCCTTCATCCGCCCTCCTATCCCTTTTTTTGTATCTGCCTGTCTTGCTGCGGCTGGTCTACTACTTAACCACTACATCTTGTGTGTCCCTTCTTTATTCGCAAGAAGGGTATACTGCGATAGACCTTTGATGGGCTTCGCCGGAAACAGTACACATCAATGACTAATTTGTGCTGCCACACTTAATGGGCAGTTCACGTTCTGCTGATTTGTCGAGCTTAACAAAGCCCCCGTGGTGACGAAGTCGCCGCAGGGGCTTACGAGTTATCCCGGAATTCTCGCTTTGAGAGAATTTGATAATTTGCCACCTTTTTGACTGTTTTATTTTTTTCAAAATCGCCTCAATCATTGCTTCCCCCACCCTCCTAGCCCACCAATCGCTAGGATCCTGCGCACAAAATGATGCCCTCCACAGCAGCGCATCATCGGGACTTTTCTTAAATTTTTTTGAAAGAAATCGAACCATCCCCCTTGTGCTTTTTTTTTTACCCGTGGCTTCCGGATCCGTCCATCAAAACACCCAAAAGCTGGGTACCGCAGATTCAGGAATTTTCTGAGGCAAAAACAACTTTGGAGTAGGGGAAAAAGTTTTGTTTGAGGTCAAAAAAAAAACAAATTGAGTAGGCCATTTTTTTGGCGCAGGAATTAGGCCTACCAGGGGTCACCTCGGTGGCGGCTTTTGTCTTGTGGCTAAATGGGTACAAACGATGAAAGAAAAAACAAAAAAATTGGTGGGAGTTCTCAGGCCAAAAAAATGTCTCCATTCTCAAAAATAAATAAATGGAGGACTTCCCTTTGCCGATTTGGAGTCTGAAATCCCAGATTCCAAATCTTATTTGGTGATGAAAACTCAATCTGGAAGAGTCTTCGCCACCAAATAAAGTTTGGAATCTAGAATTTTGCATTCTAGATTTGTGACGGGAAGTCCTCCAATATCTTTTTTGGGGAGAGAGAGGGGGTGTTTCTCTGGTCTGTACATAATAATATTGCCTGTGGAAGCACTGTAGGACCTAACTGGTACTGTTAGAGTGACATCTATCTCCCCATGTATGTGCATACAGGTATATGTTTAACACTACCCCACAATCTAATATCATTGATAAGTGGAGGTGTTATTGCTGGATTGGACTCTAAATGGTCTGGTGTATTCACACATGATTACTAACTATGAGTGGTATTCCTTGATATAAAATGTTGATTGTCAAATTTAACATATAATTCTTCTAATCTGATACCAATATTATATTGCTCTAAGACAATAGCAAGCCATAAGGTGCAAACAACTTGCGGTTACAGTTTCTGTCTAGCCAACCTGCACAACCCCACCAAGAAGTTTGGCCCCCTTGATAGAAAGAAGTGGTCAGCTTGACCATCCACAGGGGGCCTGGGATTGGTAGCTATTGTGGGCCTGACCAAGACAGAAGGCCCATGTGGGGTTCTCCCCTTGGCTTGACACACTGCACTGGCCAGGCTTGATGTCTTTGCTGTTGGATTGAGGCACACTGTGAGCCCATTGTGAGTTCAATTTTGGCTACTGGACTTGAGAACTGATGTGGGCCTGTTGACAGGACACCCATGTCAAGCTGCTGGAGAAAGTTTTAATTGCTTTCTGTGATCACATCCATGGGCTTGACTTGAGACATGACACAAGCCTTATCAGGTGGTGGCATTCAAACCCACAACCTCAGCAAGGCTGAGACATATACCAGTTTGCTACCTTTACCAACTAGGTTACAGAGTTGTAGATCTCAGGGTAGTTAAATGGTAGTGGATATGGTTTGACTCAGCAGTTGGAGTCATACATCATGATAGAACACAGACATCATGATAGAACACTAACAGACACCCCAACCCCCCTTGCTACATGATGTTGGGGTCATTTAGATACCTAGGTTGATATTGAAATCAAGGAAGTGTTAGTTGAACCCACAAAAGTGTGAGCAAAGTGATGATTGAACTTGCGATCTGATTGTACTCTTAAAAGTAGTGGTGGTCTTACACACAAGTGGAGGACTTCCCATGACCAATTTAGAATTTGGGATTCTAGATTCTAAATCTTATTTGGTGGTGAAAACTCAATCTGAAAGAATTTTCACCACCAAATTAAGTTTGAAGTTTGAAGTCTAGAATTTCATCTTCTAGATTTGTGACAGGAAGTCCTCCAGTATTCACATCTTGCCCCTGTCTATTGTTTAAGCAAGAAGTGCACAGGTAATTATATGGGCACATAACATGTAAAGGCACCAGGGGGAGGTAAAATAGGTTCCACTCAACTAGACTATTGTGTTGTGATTCTTCACTCCCAGTAGTCATTTTAGATTACTTCACAAATTTTAGTGTTGTTGGCCAGCCTCTGTAATAGAAAACAATAGGTTGGGTTTATCTGATGACCCACAGTACCTCTATTTTTCTGCAGGTCTTTTGCAGCCAATTATTTCTTCTCCACCCTCTAGATGCTGGTGTCACACCTTATATGGATGATAACTGGATCTGTGAAGGTTCCTGTTCTGTCTATGGTGTATAAGTAAAATTGTAGCAGGATGAAAACAAAACTCATCAATACTGAGCAATCTGTTCTGTCACATGCTTCTTCAATATTGGGTTTAGTTAGCTCCAAGATATCAATGAATATCAGAGAGTACGTTCACTTTGCAATTTATGAGTTGTAAGATGAAATACTCCACTGAAAAAAAAAACAGGCTCAGGTAGCCAAAAAATTATTGCAACCTTCACATTGACTCAATTCATGAAATGTGATGATGTAACATCAAGTCTATGCCATGTAACATTGTCTGAAGGCAGATTTCTTTCATCATGAATCACTGGGCTCCCCAAATTTTGGAGCAGAGGATCTTTTGAGAGATAAAGGTTATAACTACACTAGTAACAATCACTCTAAAAAACTGATTCTTTGATAATACACTGTTATGTCAAGGTCAAAGGTAGTGTTTCTAAAATGATTGATTTTCTAATGGTACTCTCTCTCCTTCTACCTGCCTCAAATCTCTGCCCAATATCACTATGATACTCAGAGCATCTCCAGTAGAAAGGGGATGGACTGCCTGGGCATTTCTTACATATTTCTGACCACACACCATTTTTCCAACTTTGAACTGTTGTAAGGGTTTTTGTAGGTCCAGAAGACCTCAAACCTACCCAACTACCAATGCCTATGTTTTCAGTGTATTGTTCGTGACAGGAGTGGGTGGATCAAATTAGAGCAGACCTGCTATATTTTGATCCCAACTGGCTATTGGCCCTTGGATTTTGCAGCTCTCTGAGGCACCTTGGAAAGCAATAGCAGGTGAGAGAGCAGGAAATCCCTGAGAAAGTTGATTTCAGCCTGCTAAAAACCACTCAATCCATCCCCTCTCTGGTGGAGATTCCCTCATCATGTTACTCAGCTCCTCTTCTCTGTGATATCAGTGCATTCCTTTCAACCTTGGCTGACACCCTGAAACCCTGCAGTGTGATAACCCTCCAAACCTTCTCTACATTTCCTTTCTTTCCTCCTCCTCCTCACTTCCCTGTTTTTTCTTATGAATCTCTGAGGTCTCCTGATCACCAACATCATTTTTCATTCTTTATTACTTCATATTGTAAATGCTAAAAATATATCGGGCTGTTCAAAATTAAGAGTATCTATAGCTTGAGCCCTCCACAAGTTCATAATCTTTATTTTTATGAATTCTGCCCACATCTGTCCTTCTAGTCAGTGAAACCAGGCAAGTTTGTCAGGGCTTGTATCCTCTCATTGAAGGGTGATTATCTTTCTTATGTGTGCACACTTCAATTCTGGGATCACTCTATTTTCTTAAGACTTTTGCGGTAAATATTTTTGAAAGCACATTACATATTCATTATTCAAACCACGTTTTCAACCTCATGTATCTAGTCTTTGAAACCTCAGCCCAATCCAGAAATTAATCCCAATCGGTTCTCTCCTTCTTTTTATGCAACAGAGCCGGTCCCACAAAATTACTTCTTGTCCCTTCCTTAAATCTCCTTTTTTTTTCTTTTCATGAGATTTATGTACTTCCAGAAACCCATGGCTGTTCCTTTTTTCTATTCTTCCTTCTTATTTTCAACTCATGGTTTCTTTTTGCAGCTTTTCTTCATTTCTTCCTGCTGGGCAATGAGGGGGAGTGTTGCTCCAGATTCTGCAGTTTTTCATCCTCTTGAGTCTTATGTTTTTTCATCATCTCAAACAGTTTGTTTTTCCGACCTATATACATAAGAACTTCTCTTCAGAAATTCATTGTCATTTCCAGAAAGCTTGGTCTCTCTTTTATCATTATGTTTGGTTTCAGGATTCGTAAAGTATGATTTTTTGTAGTAGCTGCACAATTTCAAGTTTCACTTGATCTGTCAAAATTGTGCGCTCATTGTTTTCCAACCTTGTGTGCAGGCTCAAAGCTGGATAAAACGATATTTGACTTTTCAGGCTTAGGTCAGGCCTTTCGGCTGCAAATATGCCAGCGAGCCTCCAGCTATAGCTCATCGGGCCGGTGCCTAGACCCAGGTGGCCAGGTGATTGGCTCTCCAGAGTCCAAGTGGGTCAGAGCGACCGATTCGGAAGTCAAATATGCCGGAATCTAGTTGTTTGTATGTACTCAGAATGCACGATACAAGTCCCACTTGCTGCGTGCAACATGACGTGCCTGCATCCTTGCGCAAAGAAATCGGTTTTCGCAATTCGATCCACAAGCAAAACAAAAGTAAATTGCAAACGACCCAAGATTTGTTAGGGCAGTTCACGCTGGATAAAATTAGCAAGATTTTCTCTTATTTGGTGGAGCTTGAACTGCCCTATTACGCAGGAGACAAGATGTTGTTGAGTGCACAAACTCCAAATCTGGATAATTGCGGGTTCCTCCAAGCCCCGGGTGGGAGTAAATCAGAATAACAACAATTCCCCACTGTGCGCCAGTCGTAGCACAAGAAATCCGGTCCCCTTGGGCCTTGGGGGAGCTTTTTGATCCATCTGGCCAGTGTATTACACCGCTCGATAAGGAATACATCCCTACCCCGCCGACTTATGACCCACTCGGTAACCGGGAGTCCAAGACAAGGTCATTCATTCCTTTGCACTGCTCTCGTCGAATCAGGCCGAGACGGCGAGACAGGATGCCTGCCGACTGCGAGTCACATGTAACACACGGGAATCCCCATGCCTGCTCTCAACGCTTTCAGAAGTCCAGAGTTGTCAGACGAGCAGCATGATGAGCGTGGGAGCTCTCATGTGGGCGTCTTCACCGCCTTTTGATGCTTGTCAGCAAAAATTAAGGGCGAAGCAAATAGAACTCCTATATAATACGAAGCTTATCGCCCAGTTGCCAGACCCTCATCCCTTGTCCACATCTCTCCTCCCCATTCCTGCCTTTTCTTCTTCACCTTCTGCCTGCAACCTCCCAGCACCATGAGATTCTCTTCGCAAGCCTATACGGCGGCCAGTCTGTTTGCCGCCCTTTTCCTAGGGGCCTCCACCAATGCCCACAGCACCAACAGTCAAAACCCAGTCAAAGTGAAGGGATACTATCCCAGTTACAATGCCGACGGTCAACCGCTCTCAAGTATCGACTGGAGTAAATATGACCCGACTGTCTCTACAACCCCTGTTGATCAGCGAAGTGCTTCTTGCTAACGCCATGTTGGTTTGCCTCTTCCCCAGCTGCCTACACCGACCTTCTTTACTTCATGGTAATCCCTCAGGAAAACTTCACGTTGACTTACGACCCCAAGTTAACGTGGCAGCAAGGTGAAAAGCTGGTAGCCGAGTTTGTCGCCCTGGCCCGCAAGAGTACGTTCGAAAACTCAAATATTGTTACATTGTCAACCTGACCTCCAATACTGACGTTGTTTGTTTATTTATCCAGACAGTGTCAACCCTGTAATCAGCACGGGTGGCTGGACCGGCTCACAGTGCGTGTTACCGTCATCGAGCTCGCGCGTGCTGGCTGCTTTAAACTAACCCGCTCCAACCATTTGTAGAAAGTTCTCGATCTTGACCAGGTCTGATTCCTCCCGCCGGAAGTTTGCCAAGCTAATGGTTGACTACGCAAAGGGACATGGATTCACTGGAATTGAAATAGATTGGGAGTGTGAGTATTAGGACTTCTACGAAGCCCACTTACCGCTGCTCACCTTAACCTTGTTTGTACCATTTTCTGTCTCGCGATGCAGATGCCAACGGGTAAGTTGATGATGGAATCAAGTGCCGAAGCGTCACAATATGTACTCACATCTCTTCGGTGGTACTTTCGTAGTGATGGCATTGGATGTAACACCAAGAACCCCGCCGATGTCGTCAATTTCGGCAAGCTCGCCAAGGTAAGCCAAACGTCTGTGTTCAAATCGACTCGAACAGTTAACTGATGCTGTTGTATCACTTGAACCGATCAGGAAATCCGTGCTCTGTGGCCCGAAGTCTCGCTTACCGCAGCCTTGAGTATCAACGGTTTAATCGGTGCCGACGGTAAACCCGCTACCACGGCGGAGACTGCTCTCTTGACTCAAAACCTCAACTACGTGTGAGTTTGCAAAAAAAGCCCCCGCTCTAGCGCCAAGTTCTGTGCCTCCATTGACGATGCTTTCAACACAGTAACTTGATGGCCTACGACGTCTACGGCGCTTGGGCCCCTACCACTGGCCCACTTGCCCCACTACATGCCACTTGCGCCCCACCCGCGTTCGGCCAGTCAGTCGAAACCGGTCTCCAGATCGCTCTGAAACAAGGGTTCAAAGCCTCGCAAATTCTCTTGGGGATCCCGGGCTACGCCAAGCGTCTGGAGCTAAGCTCGCCCCGATTGGAGCCTAAGAGAGTCAACGGCCAAACCACTTTCTACTACCAGAACCACACCGCCGTCACTCCTGTAAGTCACACTTGAAAAGTGTGTTGAAAGCTATGGCCATCTGCTGATGCCTGTCGTTTGCTCTTATATTCTGAATAATCAGCCCGGTGGTAAGTTCGACGACAAGCCGGGCAAGGACATTTGTGGAAACGAGCAAAAGTGGGGTGGGTCCTTCCTTGTGCAAGAATTGATCAGCAACGGCTGGTTATCCAAAGACCAGAAGACCGGCCTCAACGGATACAAGCGCTACTTCGACGAGTGCAGTGGACTCGTAAGTACAAATATCGTCTGCCGAACACGCCAATTCTCAAAATTGATTTGGCGCTTTCATTACGTTTCCTCCTGCAGCCTCTCCTTACCAATGGCAAATACCTCATCACATACGACGACCTAGAGAGCAGCACTAACAAGGCCGTATTCGCCAAGAAGAACAAATTGGGTGGTATCTACTTGTAAGCCTCAATTCTAGCCCACCTGAATACCACGGTCCCTTCCGGTGTTTCTTTCAATTGAGATAATCCAATGTCTTGTCTTTTTGCAGCTTTGACACGATGGGCCCTACCCCAGCTACTATCAGATCAGCCGGTCGAGCTCTCCGCTACTAGAGAAAAGCTCCCTGACCCGACTTGACTGATTAGAAATCACGTCAATGACCTTGAATCTGTTGAGGTAGTCCACACAAACCCTATCCTCATTCACAGATACTTTTTTCTTTTTTTTGGAGTTGTTCACAACCACGATGTCCCTCGCTATTCTTCCTCTTCAAATCCCAAGGTGTCTCCTTTTTTCATCTGAAAAATATCTTGTGTGATACCAATCATTCCACCTATTGAGGCGCCTTTTGAGAGTAGAGTGATCTTCTGTTCCCGATGAGAGTTTCGTTTCAGAGCTTGGCCACATCCTCGAGGAATTGTTGGTGGTGTGTTCCTATCATCTACGGCTGCCTCGCTAGATGTGCCAGACATCCTCATACCGCCGTCCCAGACTTTTGAGCCCGGCACACAGCAGACAGCTACATTTTAAGCACCATGTATTGCTGCATGAAAACCATTGTGCTCCACTCTGTTGGCGCTGACGACTTGAGGACGTTCAGGGGCTGCAGGCGCTCCTTCATGATTTTAGTTTATTGAGCAAATAAAAGGCTACAGGTGTTGCTTGGCTCCCCAAGCTTACTATTCCCGTTTAATAATAACTGCATTCCATAGTGGAATGCGAAAATGGATTCACCATTTTTTCAAGCTTCCTGAAGCTTTTCAAAACTCACATTGGAGTTTGAATCTAGTTGGCTAAAATTGACTTTGGGGGCAGCTAGGGGAAGCTTAAGGTGTGGGAATCACCTCTGAGTTATGATATGGTACTCATCAATCTTTCAATGGCCTCCCATCAAGCAGACAAATATTAAAGCTGTACCATCTTGATTCTTCAGAGGAGTCACTTCCACCTCTGGAATGCGAAGGATCCCTAGACTCCAACAGAAAAGTTGTGGAATTCTTTGTTCACTTCACTCATCTCCCAAGGCAACCAAAACAGGGCAGGAATGGACTAATCCCACAGACACCACTAACCTACAACCAGCCCCAATCTTGCTCAGCTTTGGTCAACAAAACAAATGTTTGATTTTGAGAAACTAAGGCATTTTACTCAAGTCAATAAACGAAAAAGAAAAAACACACATTTTAAGAGAAAATGTGAATGAAATAAATGCCTAAGACAATCACAACAAACATAACAGAACAGATGGAGTGGAGATGGAAAGAAATGAGAAGAAACGGAAGCAACTGAAAGAAAGAGATTAGATTTACAAATCGGTAAAGAGTGATAAAGAAAAGAAAAGTCTTAAGAACATACAAGCACACAAGTGAGAGTCTTTCAACAATGTGTTATTTGGAAGATGATTGGATAGAATTGGTCAAAGTTGATCAGATGATACCAAAGCAAGGGAACAAGTCAATTGAAGTTTCAGATTGTTTATATTATAATTTATTGAAGATCTGATAATGTAACTATTGTGTTATCCCCTGAGAGAAGAGATAAGAGTTTAACACTGCAAAAACTATCTCATTAGACAGGCCAGTCCAACAAGTTGCCAGACTGGTAAGTATTGTAGAATTGAGTTCAGACAGTAAGATAAAGGTCAAAGCTTGTTGGAATGTGGCAATTTTGTGATCAAAATCTTGATTAGAATCAAGTGAGACTAGGGGAATTGGAGACACAAGAGATCTCAACAACAACCAACCCAGAAAAGCTTCAAGATGAAATCTTTGGTGTCTTGAACGCACAATGTCATAGTCTGGTTAATCTAGCTCACACCAATTGGATGTCAGAGAAGCCTCAAATAAGGTGGGGTGTGCAATTAAGCAACAGCACCTCACATCTATTCAGCAGATCCAAAAATATAGTGCTGAATCATCAAGTTTTTAATAGTTGGAAAATTGATATGTAAAGCAGTTGTCAAGGCCAAGCATCCATCCTTATCACTGAACCAAAGCCAGGCAATGCGGCATAAATGAGGTTTGGTTTCCTTTGTTGTGATGATCTTGTGTGATCAATTGGCTGATTTCAAGTGGAATTTTATGCTTCAGGAGGCGGCGGAAAGGGAGATACAGAACAGGACTGGTGGTGCCACTGCCACCCAATCCTCAAACTGTTAAAACAGTCCCAATTGAAAACTAAGAGAATTTTTGTTGATGATAACAATGCAAAACCAGACTAAAGGAAAAAAATTAGGCATATGCAAAGAAAAGAAATCAGCAAAAATCAGTGAGAAAAGGAATTCACCACCGCTGAAGCTTGAGAATTAAGGATAAATAGAATAGAGTTTATGTGAAATTTGACAGGAATAGAGGGAATAGAGTTTACAATACAAAGAGTCAATGAAGATTGAGTGTGGAGTATGAGAAAAGTTGAAGGTATTGATGAATATTAGAGATTTGATAGGAAGAGGATATGGAAGGTGGATTGGAATTGATTAAGATGGAAAGGGATGAGATGAAAGGGAGAGAAAGGGAGGGAAAAGGAAAATGGATATTAATTAGGTAGCAAGGTAGTGGTTAAGCAGATGAGTCTAGCTAGGTCACAAAGATGTCACAAGATTCAACACCAATAAATTGGAGAATGATCATCCCCAGAATGAATTTTAACTTGCTAAACAGGTGAAAGCTGTACAATTTTGATTTTCAACATGGAGGTTCCTATTTAGATTGCCCAATTTTTTGGCCTACTACTAAACCAAACAGAGGTCTTGATGACACAGTAGAATATAAGAAAGCCTGGTGGGACAAAGCTCATAAGGAACCAGATTATCAAATTTGGGACAAAGTGCTGTTGTCTACCCTTAACTTTAACAATCTAGGAGTCGACAGGAAATATGACAAGGATACTAGAAAAAAAATGTGAATGGTCTAACTGAGGTGTTTTGTAAGCTGATAGAAACAGTGGTCTAGCTACGCTACCTGTAGTGTAATTTGGCTACAGCTAACAGACAGTTTTCCGTTGGCTGTCAAGGGAGTTGGTGCTGTTGCTACGCATCTGGCCTAAAAATAGGGGATTTTTAACTGTGTTACATTGCTTTTTAGCGGAAAATCCCTCTAAAACTGGCTAAAAACAGTGTAACACTGTGTAGCAGCACTACATGGCCTCTAAGGCTATGGTGTTTTTGAGATGAAAAGGACGGCAGCTACGCTGTGCTTTTTTCTGAAAAAGAATTGCAGCCCTGTTTTGCTGCTTGAGTCAGACCTAATGGTGATGTGTGGTCTCCAAGTCTGCACCCAAGTTTGGGAATTCAGAATTGGGTCACAGCCCCACCCAAAATACATAAAACCCAGTAGTGAGGGTTAAAAAAACAAAACAAAAATACATTGGGTTTCAGAGCACCTTGAAAATATGGGAACAGCTCACCAGACCCCCAAAGCGTTAATTTAACACCTGAAGTGTGGTGTTGAAAGATTGATATAGGCTGAATTGGGCCGCAAACTGCATTGGGCCCAGGCCAAAGGCTCCCACAGACCCTCTGAGGAGTGCCTCCAGCCCCCTGGGCCATATTTAAATTGATAAAATTGGCCCAGAACAGCTGAAATACCCTTATTTCAGCCAATTAAAACATTAAGGGCACTTCAGAGGCTCTACAAATTACTACATAAGCTACTGATTGCAATGGCCTCACCCTCCTTAAAATAATCTTCATCATACTTCACAGAATTTACAACCACCTATCAAGCCACATTTTACTAATCATTAGCCTTGTTTACTACTGTTATATCTTGAATTTAAACCAATCAATTGTCAACTGAACTTCAAAGCACTCAACCAACCACCTTTTCTCAACTTTTTGAGCAACTCAACACCAGCTCTACCCTACTTGAATCCCCCTTCGCCTGGAGTTATCATTTGTGAGTTTATTTCCTTGATGCTTCAACTTCTGAGCACCTTATTTTAAGGTCCAGATAATCAGGTATCTTCAATACCCCTGATATTCCTGTAAGAGGGCACCATCAACACAAATGAAAATCAGGCCCCTCTTGAGTAAAAATGGAAATGGTTTTTTTTGGAAAACATATTATCCTCCCACAAATTTGGTACTTTTCTTATTTTTTGAGCCCAGTGTAGCTAGAAGATCTATTCTTGGCATCACTGAGGCTGATACAAGGTTTGAGGAAATCCCACACCTTAGGGATGATCAACATATTCTATTGTTTCCACCTCAGGGTGCCAAACGGGCGGGGTCAGGCCTCCCGCAGCCCACAAGCTTACTGGACAGGCTGGGCCAGGCCAAATCCCACCAAAACAGAGCCTGACCCAAACACATCTAGCAAATGGGGGGGGCTGGGCAGCCTGCAGGCTCCCTTGGGCTATCTGTGGGCAGCCCATGGACCTAGTGATGCCTGCTCTGAATATCAAGAGATTGACACCATCCGCACTTTCTGCAGCTGTCTGGGAGTTCACCATTGAACTGACTAGTTGAGCAACCTTTCAATCACGAGGTTTTGGGTTGCTAGTAGTACTTGGGGTTTCTAAGATGACTGTGATGTCTTTGTTGGCATCTGTCTCCACGTTGCTGTTGGGGAATGGCTTAGTCCTGGCCATTAAGAAACCAGAGGTCAGTGGTTGAGTCTGAGATGAAAGAGATCATGGGTCCTGGGATACTCTCGAGTCTCGAAGCCTGGAAACCAACATGCGGCCTCAGATTCACTCAGGTGGGGGTGGCCCATGGGCTGCCCGCTGAGACCCAACCCAATCATTGGGCCAAGATTGAAAAATCCACTGGAATCCAGGCCTGAGGCCGGCCCAAACCCACAAGGATTAGGGCCGCCCTTTGGAAGCCCGGCCCTATAGCCATCCTGATAAATTCCACCACCATGAGTGCACATGTCATCCAAGGTGGGTTGGCCAACATGGCTTTCCTGTCTTTTCAATGGTTTTCCATGGACACATGGACACCACATTGTCCAACATGGATCCAACCAATTTTTCATGAATTGGAAGGATCCAAAATTCACTTTGACCCAAACCACAACAGCTGTGTAGTCACGGAAAATGTTAAGCTAACACCAGAATAAAAAGCAGAGTCCTTTCTGCCAGTGGACATGCACCAACTGAATTGACATAGTTTGATAGCATATGTCAACTTCCAGCAAGCCTTATGTAGTTTGTCTGTGGTATAGTATTTTCTTCTCTTACATAACATTGTTTCTATACATGCAATGTACTATGTAATGGTCTAAGGTTGAGTGCGCGCCACTCAACACAAGCCAACATTGAAGCTTTTTCATTATGAATCCCTGGGCTCCCCAAATTTGAGAGGATCTTGTAAATAGTAAGTAAATCCGTGTTGTGACTTTGATGACTTGTGGACTCTCCTCTCCCGCAATACATAGCTCATGTATTTCCATGCTTGAGCAGTTCTCCATTTTTACCGCTGGAAATAAACAGAGTTCCCCTCTATATGTTGGGAATGTTTGGAAGCAGCCTTACCATGGACATCCAATGCCTCACCAAGAAGTCCTCTTGCAATAAAGCCCTGCACCCAGGTATCAAGAAATGTAAAGGTTTGTGTGAAACCCCAACCACAGGTTTCACCAAAAAGAACTGGCAGACTGGCTTGCATAATCAGATCAAATTCAACAGCCCACTTGACTCCCTTGTTCCCTAGCTCAGGAGAGATTCTGAATTTCACTTCTACTGAGCTAGGTAAGCATAAATTTTATTTTTAGTTTCTTGTCTTTCCACACAGAGATTCTGACTTTCACTTCTAGACAGTTTTAGAAAAGTGGACTTTTTTGGAAAGAAATAACAAAAGAAGTGAGGTTGGAGGGCCAGATTTTGGAGTGAATGTCGGCAAGGTACAGATCATGACATCATTGAATTTTCAAGGTTTTTGGGTGATTACTCTGCAAGGTGTGGTCAAATTAGGTTTTTGCCACCAAGACTTTTCAAAAGTCTCAGGCCAGATTCCTTGTTAAGGCGCAAGTCCCCCTGGCAAGACCATCCGGGGCCCGGGGGACTTGGATAAGCTAGGTTTCAGGGCCAAATTCATCCGTTTTGCATAGCTAAAATAGCTGCTTCATGAGCACCCTTTTGCCAAATCCTCAAATAAATACCTTTTTCATGGGTACCATTTTGGGATTTTCACCCATTTGGCATACCTTTTTCAACACCTGCCTCTAGGGGGGCTTGCCAGGGTCCTGAGTTGATCGGTCAAATCCGGTACTTACTAGTCTTCTCTTCACTTACTCGGATGCCGCGAAACTGGGCATTGACGGCGGAGGCGGAATTCGATGATTTTAACAAGAAATTACAGGTTGGATTTGTTTGTTGATACATCTTCTTGAGAGCCGAATCAGCTTCGCAACCGCCGCCCATGGAAGAAGATGGCCGATGAGGTGCGCCGGACTTTGTCAGGTTTGGGTCACCGGTAGACAGGCCACGTGTCGCTTATAGCCGCCGAGCAGTAGATATGTGATGCAAGTCACGCTGAAATCCGAACGCGGCCTGCAGATTTGATCCGGGTTGGCGGGACACATGGGTGGGATCTGGAAGGAGATCTGATGGGGATAGGCATTTGCTGGCCTCGTCCTGAAGGCTGACCCAGGTCGGCACGGGCCCATGCCTCATCCGCGTCTCACTGCTCACTAGTCCCAATCAGATGACGGGCGTATGTGTTGGCTAACAGCCTATCTGGGTGAGATCGCGCACTGTATTTTCGGCCCTAGGAGCAAACATTTGACATGAATTTGCCGAGTGGTGGGTGTGCTGGGCCTGCGGAGGTCACGTTAAATGTTCCCAGCAGTCCACAGTGCACACCATAATCAGCTAAGATAAATACCACCTTTCTCGCTTGCGGTGCTCCACCCTTACCCCTTGCCTTCTTTTGACTAAGCGTCCCTGCATTCTTCATCTTGCCCCACCCAAGTGTCAATCGTGCATGAACATTTTGTGAGGTACCCTTATATCCGCACCTCCCACCGACATACCATTGTTCGGCACTTCCTTTCTGTTACAGGCTTCCTCTTTTTCAACACACCATCAATCAGGTGCCCGGTCCTCGATCACTTCTGTCCGCGTATAGCTTTTGCTTGCCGATCCGAACCCAGTTAGCACCCGATCAACGCAGAGGAGCAAATTCCCCGTCGCATACTATGAGGTCGACAACTTCGTGGACAGCTTGGCTATCCCTATGCATCCTTATCTTCACCCTTTTGGGGACAGATACCGTCGAGTCCAAGAAGCATCACAAAGCGTCTTGCTCCACCAGCAGACCGTTCCGCAGGACGAAGAAAGTTATGGGCTATTACCCCGTTTATAACTCCCGCATTCAATCACCCAAGCAAGTCGACTATTGTAAATTAACTTTTCACTCCTGTAGCTTTTAATTTCAATTCAACGTTTATACTCACCTTGATACTTGTTCATATTTTCTCCTCATGATCTGGTCCATGTTCAGCTCTGTACACGGATGTGCTATTTTTTGTGGCTGAGCCTGAGAGAAACTTGACATTTTCTTTCGGCAAAGACCTTACCCAGCAGCGCGCAGAAGAGCTAGCAGTCGAGTTCGTTGAATTGGCAAAACAAAGTTGGTCTCAATCTGCTACATGACGTCTGTCTTTCGTGCGCTGACCGTTTATTTTCTTCACCGTCGGTGCTTATTAACGAACTTCTTTGAACAATCATTTAGATAATGTGAACCCACTTATCTCTTATGGTGGCTGGACGGGCTCAGTGTCAGTTTGATATTATTTGCTTCCCTTGCCGGAATTAAATTTATTCACCCTTCACAAAAATGTTTCCTTTCGCAGATTATTCTCAGAGCTTTGCGCAACAGCTGCTAAAAGAAAGGCCTTTGCCAAGGCGCTGGTCAAGTATTCCAAAAAGCTAGGTTTTGCTGGATTGGACCTTGACTGGGAAGGTAATTCTACCAAACCTGAATTCCTCCTGCAAGACGTCTATCAGTTCTGACTTTTTTTGATCTTAGTTCCCAGGTCCCTACACGTAAGCTTTACCCGTCTGCGATTTGGATGGAATCAATTGTATACCGTGACTCTAACCCTGCTCGTGAACTTTGCCTATTCAGCGACGGGATTGGCTGTAACACTCGCTCGCCTGAAGATACTGTTAACCTTGGAATGCTTATCAAGGTATCATCATCTTTTCTTTTCTCCGGCTTTTCAAGCAGGCGAGCTTTGGTTGCCAACGCCGATTGTTGATAAATGGTGTTCATCAGGAAATTAGACGTTTGTGGCCTGAAGGCCAGCTTACGGCTGACATTGGTCTTTCGGGGCTCACCGGGGCTGACGGTAAACCTGCCGAATCGTCCGAGATGACCGAGATTGTCGAGAACTTGGACTTTGTGTGAGTAAAAATGACCTCTTGAGCCGCGCGGTACATCGCTTGACGTGTTTTTTCTCTCTATGGATTTCTACGGCAGTAACTTGATGGCTTATGATGTATTTGGTCCCTGGGCCGACACCACTGGACCCTTGGCTCCGCTGTATAACGATTGTGCGCCAGAAGGAACGAAGGTATCTCTTGAAAGTGGTCTTGAGGTCATGCTCCAGCAAGGCTTCAAAGCCCAGCAAGTTGTCCTGGGTCTGCCTGCCTACGGCTTACGCTCCCAGCTAGTATCCCATGTCCTCACGCCGATGAATGTCAGCGGCACGAAAACCTTGATCTATCAACAGCACACCAAAGTTACACCGGTAATCATCTACCCAGGCCCTATCGATTCTCATACCGCGGCTAATACTTTTCATCTCCTTCAATGTAGCCTGGTGGTATCACCGACGACAAGCCTGGCAAGGACTTCTGTGGTAACAAACTGGGCTGGGGTGGTTCTTTTCTCACCACCGAACTCATCTCCAATGGTTGGTTGTCGGAAGACATGAAAACTGGTCTCAACGGCTACAAGCGACACTTTGACACATGCAGTGAAACTGTAAGTGTCCAGTCACTCATGACTTCCCATTTTCACCTGGTCGAAAACTGATGTACTGCAAACAAATAGCCTTTCCTTACCAATGACCAGTATTTCATTTCATATGAAGACCAAAAAACATCGGTTACAAAAGCTAAATGGGCCAAGCAACATGAATTAGCTGGTATTTTCTTGTACGCACCCCTTTTCAGATTTTTCTATCGGTCATATCCTGACATACTGTCCTCTTTTGCTCTTTTTTAACCAGCTTTGACACCACTGGTCCCACGACATCGACTGTGTCTGCTGCCGGCCAAGCGCTTAAGTAATTGAAGTTAGTTGACTCCCAGGGCCATTTCCTTCGACCATGAGTCTTCAGTTACTCGTCTCTTGCACTCTCATTTCGAATTTCCCTGGGCGTGATGTTAAGTAAATCCATGACAAGAGTATGGTCATTCAAAGATCTATCAAAACTTTTGATGATCAATCGTATTTCTTTTTGTTTCATCCTGCTTTGTTTTTGTTTTCATCATTACTTGGGCATACTTGTGACCCGTGTTGACTACCCTATCATTGGCACTATCCTCTTCTGGCCCAGGACGCTTGGCTATCATTCCTTTCTTTTTTCATTATGATGATCTCACATCAATTGACGCCTTGAATGAATTGTTTCAACTCTTTGGTTGTTGGTTAACTTTGGATAACCCGGCGTAGCTATCAAATAGTTAGCCACTTTAGATTGAATGTACGCAACTGGAATTTCCACTACGATTTCCACTGAAATATCATGTTCTTGGCTTGAAATAGAGCGCAATATTTAAGAACAAGCATTTTATCAAAAAGCTATTTCTACGATAACTTCCGGGAAACTAATTAAACGCAATCAGCCTGATCTGCAAACAAAATTCCTCTCCTTGGCACTCCGAACCGCAAGGCATACTTCAACTTGATCAAGGGAGTAGTTCATCAGGAAACCTTTGTCTGAAAAGTAGAATTTTTATTTTTCCAAATCTCATTCAACAAGGGAAATTCCAGATTTTAATGAAGATGATTTGTGAAACAGATGGGATCACAATAATGCAAAGATGAATTTTCAATGACTTGAGTTACTTATGGCACACAATCGTTTCACAATTATTTTCGTTGTGATGACTTGCTCAGGCCCAGTTAACTTCACATAAGAAATTGCTAAACTTTGAAATGTCTTGGTTTTGGGTTGAGACAAGAATTTAATTTCCTTAGAAGACCATCTAAGTGATGAAACCGAGTTAACTGGATCAGAAAGCTTGGTTTATGCCCACAGAGCTGTATGTCAACTGACAGCAGGTGCTCCTAAAAGTAGGAGTTGATCAGTTCCTACTTTTAGGAAGTACATATTTGTACCTCTATTTCTGGGTGCACTATGTATCTTCTTCCATGTATCTTGAGTGCATGAACACCAATCCACCCAAAGAAGCCAACACACAGACACAAACAACATCCTACCGTATCTAACCATTCCATATCAAATTAACAAAAAAAAAAAAAAAAAAATAGTAATAAGAAAGAGCTTATTCTTTTTTGTTTTTTTGAGGCTTATACACTATATACATTGGAGGTACCATACAAGATTATTGATGTATTCCTCATTGATTCAAGAGACGAAAAAAAGAGCAAATGGTAATCAATGAAGAATGTAAAACTATGCGTAATATCGGGTCTTGATTTTCTTCTTTCTGAGGCATACAGAGGTGCCACTAGTAGATAGAACAGACGATACAGGGATATATATGTAGATATGTAAATGCAGGCGATTATAGGTAAAAGAGAAACGAGAAAAACAAGAGGGGGGAGGTTTAAGTTTGGATAGAGCAGATGTCTTCCTGTTTCTTACCAGCCATAATTTCGACGACGTTTTTGAAGTCAAACCACCAAGCATGAAGACCTCTCCGATTAACGAAATCAGCATTCTCGATCATTTCCTGTAGATTAGCGATCCTAACCAAGCTACCGGTGATCACGATAGTTCCCCAATTTTTCTCGTGCTCTTCGTTAACTCTTTCGACTTTGGGTAAGGAGGTGTTGCGGTTGGCGAGTGATGCCGGGGGCGAACGTAGTGCGCTCGGATCCACCTTGTGACAATGCCGCTCCAGAAAGGCGATGCATTGGATCGATAGCGCGACTGCCCGAGTCCGGTCGCGTGGCGAGGGTATCGCGCCTTGTAAGGTATGTCCCAGACTGACTTGTCGCGCATCAAAGAGGCCTCGACCTTCCTCGTTCAAGATCCGGGTCATGAACTCATTCGTGTACGTCTTCGACGCTTTGTCTGAGCGGATCAACAGTCGCCCCAGCGATTTACCCTTCCGATCGGCCGTGAATCGTCTCTTCAAGAATTGCACGTCTTTCGTGATCTGCTCCAAGCCGATCGGCATCTCCGGTGTATGGACCACCGCAGCTCCAGTCTGCCCCGCAAGACAAAACATCAGCTTCCTTGATCAAAACGTGGTGGGGGATTCAAGCTTACTGCCAAGGCTCCTAGCATGGCTATGTAGCCACATTCTCCCCCTTGAGTCTCTACGACGAACACTCTGCTGCGACTTGCTGATGCGCTTTGCCTGATGGCATCACAAGCGTCAACCAAGACGTTGATACTAGTATCGCTTCCCAGACTCCATTCTGTGAGTGGAACATTGTTGCTGATCGTAGCTAAGAATATCACACCAAAACTATCAACAAACCCCTCAAATCGGTGGGCGTTCAAGAAGAGCGCGTGATGAGATGAGTGGGACGGCGGAAAGAAAGGATTAGAAGACTGACCTGGGAGATGCACCATGGGCATATCTAACTCTTTGTATTGACTCTTGACCTCGTCCAAGAACTTCAAGCTCCTAAGGACCTCGAACCCACCGATTAGCAAGAGACCGTCAAACTTGAACATCTTGATCTGCTCAACAATCTCTTCAACGTTCTCTGCACAGGGCAGTTGGCGATTGGTTCCCAGCTCAGACCCGCCACGAGTCGTCCACTGGTCGACCCTCAGCCACCCCAACTCTTCCACATGTCCATCCATCAGGCCCGTCCAACTATTGAAGATTCCTAACGGCGTATGACCTCGTGTTAAGCAGTATCGGACAGCCGTTCGGGTTGCTGCGTTCATCCCACCAGCAGGCGCACCAATACTGATGTGTGCAAGAGTCAGGAAGACATAAGCTGGTGAGGGCAGAGGGCAGGGTGAACATAAACTTGAAAACTCAACTGGATGATTCCCACCCGCATGCGTTGCGGTTCTGGCAGTTTGATCCGCTCGTCGAGCCGGGTTGTGGCGGCAAAAGCATCAAAGCTAGTTTGATAAACTGTATCTCTAAGACTCATCGCATGTTTAAAATCCTTGTTAGCAATGGCGTTGGCGAGAGCTTGAGTCTGATGGGTGGATTTGTATGAATGAAAAAAATAGAAAAATGAGCAAATGATTGATGTTTAAGGGGGGAAAAAGAAGGGATTTATATGTGTTTAATTTCCGTACCGTCTCTACGGCTTTCATCAGTGGAACTCGAATGATCTGGTTCTCTCGCAATCCAATCAAAGGACTTTCACCGTCAGGGTTACGAGACAATTCAAGCACGGCTTCGACGGCCTCAATACCCTGCAAAGTGGCTAGGATACGATCGTATGCGCAGGGTTTACCGCCTCGTTGGGTATGGCCGAGAGTGGTGACTCGAGTGTCCAGCTTGAGTCGGTCGGTCAGGATCGAGGCTATGTAGTCTGCTTTGATCGGCTGTAAGTTTTTGTCGATCGCTCCCTCGGCTACAATTACAATGCTTTTCCGCTTGCCCATCTCTCGATGCTGTCAAATTTAAGTGGCAATCAAACCAAAATCTTTTCGTTAAATATAACATTTCCTTCTGTCAAGTTTTTCTCGTACTAGGTCGCCAACTCACTCTCCGTAATGCTTCACAAAGTTCGTGCTCCCAATCATCGTATGCGGGTGGCTTTTCAGGAATGAATACGTAGTCTGCCCCAGAACTGCCCAGAAGGAATAACATTTATCTTTGTTAATCCAAAACAGTGTTTTTTTTTTTTTGCATAAATGTTTAAAAAGCAAAATAAAATTGCGATCAATACATACCTCATCCCGGCCATCAAGGCAAGCCACCCACAATTGCGTCCCATCACCTCGACGACGAATGCCCTTGAGTGAGAGGAGGCAGTGGATGAGATGTTGTCGATCGATTCGCAGATTCGATGGAGGGCAGTGGGTGCACCAATCGTCACATCTGTTAGGGCCATATCGTTATCGATCGAGCCCACGAGACCTACGATGATCAGCTTGTCATATTTTTTGGCTTGTACAGGGGTGATCTCATCTGGATTTTAATTTTAAAAAACGGATATCAGTTTACACATACTAAAAATCAATTTGGTTGAGGTCCACAAAAGTGGTTAGCAAATGGAAGATTGCTGACTTGCTGCAAGTAACGCTTTTATATGTTCCGGCCATTCAGCTCTCAACTTATCCGCACCCGTCAACGAACCGTCTCCACCACATACTACGAGGGCGTTAATGCCGTGAACGATGAGGTTATGGGCCGCTTTCCTGCGACCTTCAAGTTGCCGAAAGCTTTGAGACCTTTGAGTGCCGATCAAGGTGCCACCCTGTCCAGACAAAAGAGTTTTTGTTTTCAAAAAAAATTAGTGTTTCTTCAGATGAGAAGATAGGGGTTAAGCTGACCTCACTGAGGAAAGGCCCGACATCGTCCCAGCCTACTAGAATGATATGTTGACCTTTAAGTTGGCTATCTGCCTCCCCATCCTTCAGAGAATCTGCCCCAAAATAGGTCGAGATATAGTTAGCTGAAAAGGGCCGATCGGAGGTCTTGAGCCAACGTGGATGGCCGCTCTGTGGGATGGTTAGAGACTCCTGCTCGAGATGCGCTGTTTGGGCTTCGTTTCCTCGGACGAGACCTTCGTATCCTTCTCGAACGACTATCGGCAGGCGTCCCAAGAAACCAAATTCAGTCTTGCATTCCCTCCTGCCCCAACATATGCAAGAAACCGTGTAAAGTGACATTGTAATGCTCACCATATACTTCACACAATCTGCGAGGATGTAAGATCTCCTGATTAGATTAACGATGCCCAAGAAAAGAAAAGAGGTTCGACTGACTTTGAGATTCCGGTTCGAACAACACTACGGACGGCGGCGTTCATACCGGCACTGTCGCCACCGGAAGTGAGGACGGCGATTTTGATCATGCTGGTGGATGGATGGTGGAGACCTGTGGATGGATGGTTGAGGAGGTGGTTTCTATGAGGATGTTCTTCGGAAGTTCTCGGGAAATTGTTTCCAGTTCTTTTCTGACTCCGCAAACCGCCGATTTCCGCCCGAACACTTTCGAAGTTCGGCTTGAGGTTTGCCCCACTTAAGCTTAGAGTCTGAGACCGATCTGCACTCCGTACATAAAACTCTTGGCGCCTCTTATAAGGCGCCTGCTCCGACTCTCACCTCAGAAACCCGGGTCTCGGTTGATCCGCTCCCGTCGGATCAATCCTTCAGACGCACACATCATTATGTACGCCCCCAACTTAAACACTGAAACCATTTACATCACCACAAACATAACAAGGCCGGCTCCAGAGAGCGTACAAGTCCTTTCTCAGGAAAAGACTTCTCAGACGACCAACAAAACTTATGAGCATCAGATTACCACACACCTGATCATCTGTGTTCATCAATTTGTTGGACATAAAGCTTGAGAAATTCAAATAAATGACTCGACATAAAAGGACCAAAGTAGAAATGTCATTGGGAAGAGTGAAAGGAAGGTGATCTCATGCTTGTTGATGAACTAGCCACATACCCAAGTGTCAAATAACATTTGAATGATAACTTGGGTCACAACACCAATGATGAAACAGTTTACCCATCATATAAGGTTAATATCAGGTTGTATCTTTCAATTCCCCAATACAGTTGCGCGCGGCATTCCACTGTGCAGGATTTTGGGGGTGTCCCAAATGTCTTGAGATTTTTTCTGGAAAAAAAGGATATTTTCAGTACTATAACCCCATATTTATGGAGTTGGACTGTGTTTGGAGTACATAAATATGTACTGCTGAGGGCTTAAGACAAGTTGTTTATGTACTGATGAGTTCTTAAAACATGTTTTGAGTCCATGGCCATGTACTTAGAGGGTTTAAATTGTATTTTTAAGGCATGAGTCCCAATTGTCAACCCAAAAAAATAAAAAATAAAAAAATGGCTGAACCAAACAGCTTTCTGCTTTAGTTTTGGAATCTACACACCCTGTAGACTCCAAAAATGTGGTTTTCTAAATGTTTGGCCCCCTGAGCCGGGTACCATTTTCCCCCGCGCATCTCACAAAATTTTGCAGGAGGCTTTGTACGGTGCAATGCCGCTCGCGACTGTAGAGCAGCTCATACTAGGGGATTCACATTGCGGTATTTTTTGTTGATGTGGGTCCAAAGGCTTGCTTGCTTGCTGATGGATAATATTTAGGGGGGAATTCAATATTTAGGTTTAATGTATTGATTTCGCTGATCATACATAGAGAGCTTTACTGACCAAAGCCCCTACATACTTGAACCCCCCTGTTGTTGACTTTAACGCCAGTGCTATGACACTTGTCATAAAAATTTAATGACTTATTTGACTTAGCCAGATTGATTGCAATCAGCTCAATTTTTATGATTGAACATTTGATGAAAATTTTATGTGTGACCATGCTAAAACTGGTGTTGAATTTCCCAATGTGAGATGGGCTTATATAAAATGGTACCACATGAGATTCAAATTCATGTTGATTCATTTCAAAAACCACTACTACCATTCAGGAATTTAGGGATAATTTATCAAGTAGACTAAGGGCCCGTACCATCACCCACAGCTGTTTTGGGACAAACACGAAAAACGTTATTCCAGAAACCTGTACCACCACGCCCCTTGTGGATTCGAGATTCCAGTTCCCAGAACTGGTGGTCAAGCAGAGAAACCGTTCCCAGAAACAGGGGTACCCCTGTTTCTGGAAACAGTGAGTTTTCGGCCAGAATCATTTCTGGATGGGCTCTAGAAACTGGTTGACATGGTACGTGATTCTGGGAGAATCGTTCCCTGTCAAAAAAAACAATTTGCTTGGCCAGCTATGGTACAGGCCCTAAGATTTCATTAGGGCATATGAAAAATTCTAAATCCAAAAGTAGAAACCCTTCAATTACCCAATCTCATTTTTCATGAATGGGTTCCCTAAGGGGTGGAGAATCATCATGTTATAAACACAGTGGAATTTTTTGAAACCCCTGAATTGATTATCGATGGTGGATGTGGCTATAATTGATAAACTATATTGTCACATTGCCTTAATTAATGGTATGGTTTGTTTCAATCTGTAAACTTTTTTGGTTTGTCTGATTACCAAGAGCAGCTTTCTGAATAGGTTGAGACATTCTATTAAATACATAGTGAAAGGGTTTAAATTGGTAAAAAAAAAATCCACAATATCATTAAATTCAGGCTTGTGCTCAAATTTAGTTAAAGGATAAGCTACCAATGGGACACTAATAGCCTGGTTTACATAGCTGCTTGACAAGGGTAAAAAAAAGCAAAGATTTTGTGATACTTTGATGACAAAGAAGCATAAAACCCAACAAGGAATTCACAACCAGATACAAACACACCTTCCAGGACCAGAAGATTTAACAGTTCAGTCACCCAGCAGTTGGTTGAAATTAGATGAGGAGCCATTTTGGCTGGCTTCAGGCTTAACATGGTTTCACTGCAAAAAAATCTGCTTCAACTGCCAGCAGTTGACATGCAGCTTACTCTGATTTTACTAAACTCTTATTCAAACTTTACTAAAGCTTTAATTGAGATGCACAGTCACTGTGCACCAAAGTAAGGTTTGATTAAAGTTTGAGTAACACCAGAGTAACACCAGAGTAAAATCAAAGCTACTGCATGTCAACTGCTGGCAGTTGAAGCAGATTTTTTGCAGTGTTTGGTTTAACACAACTAAGTTTTTCTCCCAAGACAGACATAACCTTCAATTGCCACCAGTAAATCGGTGCATGTACGCATAACTCGTGGCTAGGTTTTTACATCTCGAGGAATTTAATATTTCTATACTATGAAGCTGACAAGTTTTCTTCTGATTTATGCAATTCCTTCAAGAAGAAACCACCCAGCAGGCTTACCAACCAAGAGGCTCGTTATTCCATGTGCTTTTTTGATTGAAACCTTCAAATGAGGTTTGGGCATTGTATTTTTGGATGGTCAGACCGACGTCCTCGGAAGTCCATCAAAGCTGAGGCGGGATGCAGACATGGTATGTGATGAGTCATGACTGAGCAGGTTTCCGTGAGGTCCCCTTTGTGGAGCAGATCGATGTGAAGGAAATGAGTTGGCCGTTGGACTGTGTGAGTGTCGTATCGATTGATTCCTGGTCAAGTCTCAGCGCAGGCAACTTTGCCGTCGATGTGTTTTGTGTGGTGTCCTGAATTTGAGACAAAATCTTTCATTAGGTTTCAACCAGCCATTATAACGTGTGGAAATGTAAAACTGGCTCAAGCTACGACAACGTGGCATCAGAGAGAGAAACTCACTCTCCTACCTCTTGTCAGCCCAGCTCTACCGTGAAGAGTATCTCTCAAGGATGTCGGGCCCATATGAGTATGATGGATGTAGGTTCTTGTCTTATCATTTCTTTTTTCTGCTCGCATCCTTCGTCAGATTAAACTATTCGATGTCCCACTTCCTCGGAAAGAGTTCAACTTGGGAATGATTATAAAAATTAAAGAGGCTTCTCAACAGGGGTTAAGGATCTGGATTGTCCTGGCTTACTAACTGTTTCTTCTCCTTCTGTTTGCTCGAATAGATTCAAATAGCCGGTCATTCAAACTTCTTTGTCCTCACGTTCTTGCTATTGATCTTGATCCCCTGGACCATCTCAACTTTTGCGAAGTTAACAAGTGAGTCGCAATTCTTGAACGAAGTCAACAAGCGAGCGACTGATTTTGACTACCTTTAGAGAATCCGGTTAAGCCACCATGCGCCGCATGGAACCTGAAAGATGAACAAGTTAAAAAGGCAAAAGAAAAATCATCACCAATCAAACCCAGGTAAGCTACGTAACGAGTTTTGTGTGGCAGAAATTAGACCCAAACTTACTACCTTGCGGAATGATGATTAAACAAAAACATAGTCATGTCTGTTTAGCATTAGGATGGGCTTTCTTGGCATACATTGCTTACTGTGCTAGCTTCGTCAAAGCCTCATCTGGTACCTTTGACCCATTCACGATCTTGGGAATAAGTCCAGTGAGTGAAATCTTAGGTTATCGTCACACTTCTAGTGAAATTTGAATAGAGGCCTTGATTTTTTCTGCAGGGCTCAAACGAAAAATCTATCAAAAGGCACTACAAAAGGCTATCCCTCAAATTGTCAGCTGAAAAATTCTCATTCCGTTCATTTCATTCTGTATCAACTCCTTGAGATGTTTTCTAAAGCTGATTCTTATCATCATCGCACCAAACTCCCAAAAATACTCTTGATCTTGATTGAAACAGTCATCCGGATAAACTCAAATTGAAGGCCAATGAAACGATGGAAGAAGTGAACGAGCATTTTACCGCCCTCACTAAGGCCTACAAAACGTAAGAAGCCTCTCTTCGCCCACCTCTTCATACCTCAAATAACTAAGAACTGACATTATTTTGGCGATCAAATGGTCCGTTTGAATAATCAGACTAACAGATTAAAAAATTCGCGAAAACTATGAGAAGTTTGGCCATCCCGATGGAAAACAACAGGCTTCGAAGGGCACAGCAATTCCCAAATGGGTTGTGGAGACTCGCAATCACGGTTATGTCGTTGGACTTTACGGCCTCGTATTTGGATTGTTGCTCCCATACTATGTCGCAAGTTCCCCTGCTCCTTGAACTGTGTCAATTTTTTCATGATTTTTTTTACTTACTCCCATCAAATGGTATTCATTTAAATACGCAGGGCAAATGGTGGCATGGATACAAAAAGTACACCAAAAGTCAAGTTCTAACTGGATCGGCCTCCCGGTATTTCTTACACCTCACGGAGGAAACTAAGTTTTCTGAAGCCGTCGAAGTCTTGTGCTCGTCGCTCGAATTCAAGGATTTGGAGTCTAAATATATCCGAGTATTTGTGTCAAACGATTCATACGATCAACTCGAAGAACAAGTCACAGAGACCTTGTTTCAATATACCGGAGAGAAACTAGAAGGCGAGTTATACCACAACAGTAACGAAACGTTCGTCAAGAGAACTGCAGTTTTGCTTTATGCTCATTTGTTCAGGATTCCAATATCTGATGTTGCCATTTTGAAAGGTTCGTGTCCAACTTAACATCTTCACATAATTTGACTGTAATAACTAACTTTTTATCCACAATACGCTTCCAGCTAAACATGATTTCGTCAACTGTGCCCGTCATTTGACCAACGGAATGCATCAAATTACGTTGGGGTGGAGTTGGCTAAGCACCTGCTTGTTGATCATAAAACTTCAACAACATTTAGTCCAGGCCACCCATCCAGCACTATCCCCCTTGGTCCAACTTCCTCATGTCTCTAGGGAGGCTGCCGAAAAACTTGCCAAAAATGATGAACTCTCGTCTCCTGAGCAGTATGCCACTCTTTCTGAACAAAAGAATGATTCACTCTTTCCTGAACTGAAACGTCAAGATCATATCAAGAAACAGATTCAGTGCATTTCGGAGCATTGGCCCAAGTTACAATTGGTTAGCTCGGAGTTCAAAGGTGAGCATCGTCGTGATAATCAGCCTTTTGTAACATGGTATGAAGTCTAAAAGGGTAATTTACAACTTTGAACAACAAGTTCTCGGTGAAAAGTAGTTACTCCAGGTTGTATGATCTACTTTACGATGAAAATCAGGATCAAAAATCATAAGTCTTCAAAAGAAGATGAAAATTCCTCAGAAGGTGAAACTGGAAAACCAACCGAAGAGAACTTAAAGAGTGAAGAATTGGAAATCGATGAATTTAGCAGCCGAGGGAGACCCGGGGCTTCTGGTGAGGAAGAATCTCCGGTTGCACATGCACCTCATGTGACTAAGGTCCGTATTCTCCTAGCTTACGTCCTTGATGAACGGATTGAGCGATCCTAAAACATGATACGATCTGGTTCTGTTTGATTACAAGGATACCAAACCGTGCTACTACTGGATACTTGGGGACCACAAGACGAACAAAGTATTTGCCTTGCCAATCAAATTTACAGATGTAGGTTACACGAAGACTCGAGTCCTCAGGATGAAATTCCACGCCCCGAAAGAGCCAGGATTATATAGCTTCCAAGCGTATATGACCAGCGATTCCTACGTAGGTACTGACGCTCAGGCCAGCATGCAGTTGTGGGTCGATGAGCAGGAAGCAGCTGAAGATGCTGATTTCGAAGACGAAATCTCCGAACCTGATGAGAATTCTTGGGCTGGTCAAAAGTCTGCCATCGGAAAGACAGCAGATGACGATGACTCGGATCTTACTAGTGACTCTGAGGACAGTGACGACAGCAGCTCAGACTCTGATTCCGATTGATGCGGCAGTGGCCATTTTCCAGCTTGCTGTTAATCATCTCCAGCACTCGGCATTCCTTGAATAAAGCCCAAAGGGTCGATTTTTTGTACCCTTTGACTCATCTCTCTTTTCGAATGTGGCACTATTAAACTTCGTCTCGCTTAGATATTTCTCTCCCTTTTTTCTCATCACGTTAGAGTTAACTCTAGTCTGGCCATTTCTCCTTCATTCAACTATTCAAATTTTTGTTTCTTCCTTGACGCACAGATTTTTTTTATCAATGTTTTCTTCTATCCTATGCAATTCCAATATAGAAAATGAAGACAAAAAATTCACTCATCTTTCAATAACTGCTACACAAGCCATGTTTTGTTTTAAAATAGATTAAGACAGCAAAATGAAAAAATAGGTTTGGTTTTGGTGGTAGATCCAAATTGAGGAAAAAAGATGACATAAACTTGATTGTTGAGTCTAATTCCAAGTGTGTTAATATTGAACAAGTGAAAAGAAAGGATGTGTAATATTGGAATCAAACCAACGACCTCAAAATCCATGAGTGATGCTCTGACCATTGAGCAAAGTATTCATTGCCTGAAATGTTGAATACATAATGATGTATGCTTGAGGGATGATGATTATGCATCCCCTCCAATGCTTGTATGAAGTCTCACATGGATTCTTAGCAATGTGTATCAAGAAGTGCCTAGTTTGACACTTCAACATCCCCCCTTGCTTGGTAAAGGGTTGCTAACTAATGCTTTCAATCTTTCCAAGTTCATTTGTGTAGCAGCAAGCATGGTGCTACATGAGATCATATCCCATAACAGCTGACAGCCCATAAGTTTAACCTATTGAAAAAGTGAAAAGAAAGGTTGTATGCTGTGGGGATCAAACTGTGAAACACCCGTTCAAAGGTTTCACACAACTATCATAGAATATGTTACATAATTAATAGGACTACTTAAGGACCCAGGAAACCCCCTACAAATGACAGTAACCAAAAATCCAAGATTTTGACAAAATTCATACATTGGGGGGCACCGGGGAATGGTTTTTTTTGGCTGATTAATGCATTTTCACATGTAGGCTTGTGTCACACGGTGTCTTGTACAAGAGACGGGTGGGCACTATTTGAAGGAAGGGAAGGGAAGGAGATAGTTTCAAAGAGAGGACTGACTGTTTGAAGATCTTCTTTGTTTCAAAGAAGAGTTACTGAGGCTCAGAGGGACTTAGAGTAGAACACTGAAAGGGTTTGCAATGAGAAGGCTCAAAAAAGGCGGAATCAATTTTATGCTAAAAAACTATAATCTTATTTTGATGAGGAAAGATGGAAAGCATAGAAGCAGACAGCTTATATAGGAAATACAAGTGGTGCTACAAAGGTATGACATAGGTTCAAACAAGAGATGAGGTCATAGGGTCAAAGCAGAAGAAATGAGAGAGGGAGGTCATAACTTCTGAGATCAAGCAACCAAGGCAAGGCCATGACTTAAGGACCAAGCAAGGGTAAGTGTGATGGGTGCGAGAGTGATTGAATTGAAGTTTGAAGTTCAAGGACTGTGTGAGTCGAAGTTCAAAAGTTCGAAGAGGAAATGCGCGAATCGAGATAAGGGAGTTTAAGCGCATGAAGAAGTAATCCCGAAACAAAGGAAGACTGGTAAGGGTTATTGGTCTTGCTTTTGTTCCCATAACTGGAAAGCAACGTGCTATTGAATCTTTGAAGGTTTGGAAAGTAACTTCAAAGAGAGCACTGAAGATTGCTGAGGGTGCATATTTATACGTGATTTGATATGCAACCCAAGCATTAACCAAAAGCTTGAAAGTTGCTGAGGTCGTAAAGCATCCTTAGTAAATGCAAGGAAGATCCTGAGTGCTGAGTCTGTCATATGACAGCTTAAGGCATAATCCCCCTGGTGAGAAGCAGGGTTTTGCGGGTTTGAGCAGCCTTACACTGAATCACAGCGGATATTCATACATTGATGCCATGTTTGGTTAGTACCCTTTGAGACTCCAAAGCCTATTCATACAAATTCTGTGTCTACCATTTTGCAAAAAATGCAAAAAATTCTTACATTTTGGTTACCCACCTGTTTCGGGGGGTTCCTGGGTCCTACTACTTAATTATTTCTCCTCTCCCTCAAGCCTAGCTCAGTAGAGACTCATTTTCATTCTCCTCCTAAGTTAAGTGATGAATTCCATTCCATTCATCAGTTCCCAATGTCTCTTTCCTTCCATTTTGATTTCTAAGATGATTGTAGACTGAGAGCTTGATTTTAATTCTTCTACTGAGTGCACACACACATTGCTTCCAAAACGTCTCTCCAAAGCTACAAGATTTTTGAGTAGTTACTTAAAATCTGATGGGTATGGTGAAGAGAGTTCATGTGAACCTCACACAACCCCACATCCTCGACATTCGTGATTGATGCTCTGAACATAGAGCCAGATCACATTGCCTGAAATGCCGAATACACAAAGATATACGCTCATATGAAAAAGAAGATAACGATCCACAGCCAGCCGGTAATAAAGTCTCACAAGGACAAGTCACTGAAACCCAGAAAGAAAGGAGAAACCAATCTAACCAGGAATATCAAGAAATATTCAAATTGAATAAATTTAGTAAGAAACAAATACCTTCAATTAGTACCACTGCATCATCAAGTGACCCATTTCCTCCACTCCAGATACCAATACCCCCTCCTGTTTAAACCTCACAAGGTATCATTCCAGTTGTATTGTCTACGCTTGATTTCCTGAAGAAGATTATAAGAGTGATTTTTCCATCCAAGATTTCTTAAAAAAAGTGTACAAAGTGTGTGTGTGTAATTGTACTTTGTGTATTATAATAGTATTGTATCTTTCTATTTTTTATATCAACAACAAGAAACAAACAAACAAACAAAAAACCCAACAGATTCAAGTTGTACTATATAATATATCAAAAAAAAAAAATGTAAAAAACTCAGATTATAACCCAAGACCCACAAAGAAGACCCCAAGACCCGCCCACTCCCACTCAACACAAAAAAAAAGACACTCAACCCACCACCCCAAAAGCCACGACCCCAGCACCCGCGACGAACGAACCGACCCAATCGACCTTGACAAAAGAAGCCGAAGAAGAAGCGAAGATATTACCGGCGGATAAGTGGGGATTGAACGCCTGGCCTAGAGGGGTAAAGCTGCGATCGACAGACGGATCGGAATGGACCACCGCGGGAGACGTGGTGGTCTCGGCGGTGGTGTTACCGCCGCCTGCGCCGGTGTCGTCGACGTACGCCATCGGTTCGGCGGGCGCTACCGGCGCTTGGGAAGGGCCGATACCGCCTGATCGCGGGTCGCCCATTCCTACATTATTCGTACTGTTGTTGTTGGTTGTTGTACTGTGAAATGGGGAAGAGGAAATTATGTAGTCAGATATTTTAGTTCATTTTTCTTAACATAAACTTTTGCTTCTGTCGTTTCAGCAAAGCCCCCCTTTTCTTTCTTATCGCTTTTTTTAGAGTCAATCAATTTTGTAATAAAAGGAAAAGAAAGAAAAAAAAGTGAAATTGAAAAAAAAAAATTGCAATAAGCTTAAAACAAAACTAATACAACAACAACAAAAAAGAACGATCTGTTACAAGAGTCTTACATATATCTAATAACCAAAACATAGTAAGATATTTTTTAAAGAAAAAAAAAGCCCCAGAAAATGATAATTTATAAAAAAAAAAACGACCGTCCTTTGTCGGTAAATGAAAGAAGTTAACAGAAAGGAGAGACACAAGAGCGATCTAAGCAAGCACGTGTTATGAATGAATCTTGTATGATCAAGTCAACGACTTGATAATAAAAAAGAAATCAAAAGAGGCGGAAGAAGAAAAAGTAAACTGAGACGCCAAAAGAAATGAGCGATATTCCTTACACATTACCATTAGAAGCAGAGGGCAGAGCGTGAACGACGATAGGCGTCGAGCTAGCGTCGACGAAGACGGCGGGATCGACGGGATCGTTAGCCTGGACGACAAAGACTACAAAGAAAGGCCCCAGAGAGACACCGTAAGTCAACTAGATGATTGAAAAAGAGAAGCGCGCTTAACAGTAGTTCCCGTCAGGGATATCGTCGGGACATTTGAGGCTTTCGTCGAGCACGTTATCGTTGCTTGTCGTTCCAAGCACGTATTGGTCACCATCGCCATAAGAAGAAGAAGAGTTAGCCTCGATCGACGTGATCAAGAACTTCAACATCGTCGAAGCCGGAGCAGACTAGAAACCACCCAGTTCAAGAGCTCAGCTAGAAAAGAAAGACGTTTCGAAGAGGGGGATGTCGGCCACTCACGTTGTTGGTCATCTTGACTTTGAACGCCTGGCCCGGGGCGATCGATTGGTAAGATTTGGGTTCGAGCAACACAGACACCTGAGCAGCGTGACGAGCCAGGTCATTCTGCAGCGCCCTTTTGCCGACTGCATGGTTGGCCTGATGGATGTCGAGGTCGGGGCCGAGCCCTCGTGGGTTGGCCAACGAGACGACGACGTGGTCGACGTCAACGAAAGAGTCGGGCTTATCCAAGGAATTTTTTTGAGCGACGAAAGCTGCACCAAAAAAAGAATGAGCTGCTGCTGGCCCCACGTGGTCGGAATTAAGAGCCACGCTTAACTGTATGTGCCTGGCGTGACACTCGACGGGATTTGGCACATGGTCTGGGCCACGCCGTTCTTCATGACTTGGCAGTTCCCGACCGAAAGGGATCGTTTCCCGTCGGCAGAGCGGAGGATGAACTTGACCTGTTCAGCATTAGCCTTGGAAGATGAACGAGGAGAATGTCAATCAGCCTGATTGTCCACAGCCCCAAAAGATGCTCGCGATTCGGACGAGGCAAACAAAACAAAACAAAAAAGACTGACCCCGTTCAAGAGTCGACATTCAAACACCTTGCCGCCTGGGATCAGTTGGTTGTAGACCGGCTTGTCCGGCTGGGCTGGGCCGGTAGGACGCTGGGAACGGGGCAGGAGAGCGCGAGGGTTGAAGGCCAAGAAACGCGGCTGATGGGAGACGATGACGGTGGTCGAAATGACGTCGAGAAAGATGTGCGGTTTGTTGGGCGAGTTCTCGAGGGCCACGATGTCTGTGAGAGAGGCGAGGCAGCTTAAACTTATGGATGAAGACACACGCAGTCAGGTGGAAGAACGAACTGGACGTGTCGTAGCGAAGATTGGTGGGGCAAATGGCCTTGAGCGTGGCCACCCCATTGACAAACTTGGCCGCGCCCAAGAACTGCTCGTGTCCGCCGAACGAGCGGAGGACGAAACGAACGGTCTCGGAGGTAGCATGCTAGAGCGGATGCAAACGATGAGCAAAGCTGTGGCTGGGGATCGAGGGCTGGTAAGCATACACACCTTGTCTTGGATTTTGCAAAGAAAGGTCGAGCCCCTTGGCACTTCTTGGTTCGACAAAGGTTCAAGCATAGTTGCCGACTCTCGGCGTTGCTTGTTTTGGCGTCTTTGAAGCACGGCAGGTTGGGCCCGAGCAAGGTTCTCGGACACGCCGCCCGGCCGGGAAAGGGACGACGATAAGCTGTCTGCATCGTTGGTGAGCAAGTCCCGGGACTGCAATGGTGGGACCGGCCTGAGTTGTGCGAATTCGATTTCGACCGATCCGACATCCTTGACGGTCTCAGCCGAATGAACTTCCTGAGCGACCAAGTCTATGTATTAAAACACAAACATGTCAAACCTCACGTCTTGGTAGAAATCCGAAGAATGCATTGTGACGAAACTGTAAAATCCATTAGCAATCGCCAAGGGAAAGAATACTCGAGCGTTGCAGACGGTCTGATTTTCGAAGAGCTGTTCAGAGATTGCGTTTCTGCTCAACAAGACCAGCTCTTGTTGCTTAGTGGCCGTCTTGACGGGCTTCAAGACGAATCTCATCTTGTCAGTTTTTCGATCCTGCATACGTGTGACCCGGTAATTACACATCAATACATAGTCATTCCAATTCCAATCTTCTATCTATATTTGTAACAATATCTACTTGAAAGGATTCTAGGGTCTTACATCATTCATAAATGATATGTTTAAATGATGTCCGGTCGTAACTTTTTGCTTTTTGGTAGGCGAGATGAAAGCAGGACTAGCGCGTTTTTGAATGGCCGAGATGGCTTGAGATCTGATCTTGAGGGATGGATGATTAGCGAGAAGTTCGATTTCCTCCTTTGCTACTTGACCGATAGTCGAAGGCTGGGAGTTGGGAGCAGTAATTTGAATATTAATCGTCGCGGCGCTTTCGAAGCCGTCTGGTCTTTGAGGGTTGACTTCCTCTGCCACCAAAGCTGTTGTTGCGCAGAAGAATGGTCAACTAACTACGGGGTATGAGACACGCGCACAACGAGAAAGACTCAACAGTATGGCCCGGGAGGTGTGTCGATGGGAGACGAGACATTAGTCACGATGGCCACTCCATCAAACGTATAGAGTCCTTCTTTAGTTGAATTAGGTCCAGCCAAAACAAACTCTTGAGGCCCAGCAAGTGGTTGGACGAGTGGCCTCAAGACAAATCGAGCTTGGGTGACATGCGGGTCTAGTTGCTAGACGAAGATATCGATTCAAGAGTCAGCACACCAAGTCAAGAGTCAGAGGCATATGTATTTACCTACCCCATCTAAGAATCGAATCGGGATGGGAGAGCCGGCAGAAACGAGTTGATTTGCAGGTGGGGTGAGGAATTTTGGAGGATGAGGCTCGCGCTTCTGAAGAGCAGAGTTAACTCTCCTTTGGTCCTGTTCAGCTTGGTTCCTAAACGGTGCAAATTCCATCTGGTTGGGACGGGCACGACCAATAAAGATGGTGCAGATGATCACATCAGTGTTGAGGTCATCTGGACCATCGTTATCTGAAACCACGAAATCTACACACAACTCGACCACCTTTGAGCACAACGTCTGTTTGAGATGGTCAGGAAAACAGTTAGTATAAGGCTTACCGTACGTGCCATCGGCCACCCAGTTCGGCACAAGAATCTTTGTGGAAACTTGGCCTTTATTTTTCAAAGAAGCTTTGCCAACTTGGTAGAGCCCCGTATAATTAGCAATGGAGAATCGAGCCTCAGTAGCAGAAGTTTCCTAGGTGTGCCCAAGGAGTGAGGACAAAAGAAGACAGGCGTCAGTCAGGGACTCGGAAGATTGACTGTCAGGGGAACCACAATACCGGGTCTTCGAAATTGATAGTGATGGGGTGACCTCGGGTGAATCGTTGTCCTGATGAGGGGGAGAAGAGTGTTGCGTATTGAGGGGAGAGATTCTGGACAGAGACTCTGTCAGGAACAGTTGGGGGGGGACGGGCCAGGACTAGCTGGATCATGAAGAGCAAGGGACAGGCTAGCAAGAATAAGTTTCTCATGATACGAGTTGAGAAAGAAGAGATGTCGGAGTTTCTTGAGGAAGCTGAAGGGAGCGTGCCAAGAAGGGAAAGGGTCTATGGGGGTTGCGAGAAGTGCATGGGCTCGAAAAAACACAAGTGGAGACTCAACCGAGTCGAGGCCCGGGAGAATCAAGGAAGACTCAAGCAGGACAGTTTCAAGTTTGAGGACTGATCAGGAGAAGGGAGTGCCCAAGTGCTCAGTGGGATGGATTGGGTTGGAAGATATCCAAGTTTTGGCGAGCCAAAGAACCCCAACATTAATGATGGAGCGGTGTATTCGAAATTGCAGGATTGGCTGGATAACCAAAACGCATCAACCGGTGATGTTTTCGATTTCCTATTCCCCGTCCGACAATCCGCTCTTCTTGGGTGAGCTCGACCGACAACCTCGCCAACCCACCAGCCTCCGCTCGATTGGATTACCATAATCCCCGCACACCCAATCAAACAACCGGCTGACCATTTTCTTTTTTACCGGACTTCATTGTGTCTTTTCACATGCTGAAAAAACAAGAAAACTGGAAAACTGGGCCAAAAACGGAAAACCAGATTAATTTACAATGTATACATTGAGAGAATGCTTCATGGAGAGCCAAACACACCAACACAAATCAGGAACCCCATAATCATTCCTCTAACTAACTCACCTGCACATAAAAACCAGTCTGTCGCAACACTCGATTTCTAGAGAATTATCAAACGGATATTTGAACAGGCTTGAAATACCCACATGAGCAAATCAAACACTCCGGAGCTCCCATCTTGAAAACATTCTATTATATTTGACGGAGAAATCCAGACATGGACAGTTTGAGACTGACGAGCCTCTTCGACAAAACTCTAAAGCGGGATAGACAAAAAACGGGCCAATAAACGCGGAGTTTGTGGGCCGCGTTCTGTCTAGGAGTTTTGGGTGATGAAAGAAGAAGGAAGGTTTATCTTCAGGAAGACTCAAGCAATGAGAGTTGTAAACTAGACCACAACAAGTACATAACTTTGTTCATCTCTTTCTTTTTCCTGCTAATCATAGAAAAGTCAAATGTCTTGGTTTGGAGACATATCAATGAGCATAAACCTAAGATAACTTTACCATACAATCAAGATAATTAATGGGAAGAAAGGGAGGCAAGTTTTTTCTTTTAGGGAAGATACAAGCCACACAAAGTTCATTGAAAGCTTTTCTTGGTATTTACTTGGCATGCTTAATGTTCAGAGACTTAGCCTCGAAAGAAAAATGCTGCTTTGTTTGTTCTGTCATGTGTAGCATGATCATTGTGTCGAAAGACCCATTTTTTAAAAAAAGTAAGTGAATGATTGTTTTGCTTGATGGACCAATGGGGAAGCTTTCATAAAAAAGCCCAAAAGAGATCTACTTTATTTTAGGGTTTCCATCATAACAGTAAACGTGAATCTGATTCTATGAAGATTACAGCAGCTGTATGAAGAAAGGGGTATCGAAAAGATCAAGTAGGTTTTGGGGGAGAAAGTGGACGAGCGGAGGAAACGAAAATCGCTTTGAGGACGGCGAGATTAAAGCGCAGTGAATGGCGGAAATCGAGTCCGAAGAGAGCATGTGTCAAATCGCCGTCATCTTGCGGCCGGTTGTCTGCAGGCGATTTGGGAACAGCACGGCTGCGATTGTTGTGAAGGACGGACGAGTTCTGGTGGCCGGTGAGAGTGTCGATGGACGAGATCTTGTTTTCACTACTCGAGTCCCCACGGAAGGGTGGGCAGGCAGTTAGTGGGGAATGGTGTACAGAGAGCGATGAGAATAGACTCAACAAGAGCGCCAGGATATCCGACGGTCTCAAGTCCGCTTTCGCGTTTCCCCATGCGCCGACGGCGGGGATTTGGAGGGCGAAGGAGTTGAGCTGGGTGGGATGGAAGGACGGTCGGGGGTCGTTTGGAGAGACACAGAACTTGAGCCAGAGCGAGCGTTGATGGGCGGGCTGGGGCTGGGCGGCTAATGGCCGAGATAGGCGGATCAGCTCACTCAGCCGGATCGAGTCGAGCATCGAAAATCGGAATAAATTGCGGATCGGATATATCAGATCGAGCGCGCCAACCGAATGGAAATTTAGTGGGACTGTGGCCAGCTGTCCTGGCTTGGTTTTCTTGCAAGAGACCAGTTGCTTGAGGTGGCTGAGATGGCTCTTGTTGATCGTGATCCTTTTGATCGTACTAAAAAAATACTTTCTACTATTAAGTTTTCGAGAGTTGTGGGACAAGGGTATTATAACAAGAATAAAGACTCAACTGGCTCAAGGTGAATAAGAACTTCAATGACTTGACGAAAGAGAAGGTGATCAAGCCGATGGATACCAAGATTCGGGTGGATTGGTCCCAGAGCTTAAGCTCGAAGTCGAGCCAAGAACTGTTGGGATCAGGCCTAGAGAAGAAAACAGATGTGAGTGTTCTGGTGTGCGGGGTAGGGGAGAACACGCAATGAACGTACCATACTGGACCAGCCCCATGATGACGAATTTGATTGGCGACCAACCCACTACGAACGAAGAAGAACACGGCGTGGTTAGTGATCTTGAGTTAGGTGGAATGCAGAGGATGCTTGCCTCGTGAGCAGTAGTCCGATGATACTGAGTCCTATCCGATTGGGAGAGCCGGAGAAGTCGTTGGTGATGTTAGCCTCATAGACGATGATCTGATCGTCGAGTTCCCTCTGTCGGTTGGCGGGGCTCTTAGAATAGACAGCCGCAGAAGCTGGCAGAGAGCTTCCTTGTTTCTTCTCCACGTCTTTCAGCCATTTTGGGATCGTCCTCGAGCTGGCATCCAACGAATATGTTCGGTAGGGGCTGAGGGTCTGGAGAGATGCGCGCTCGAGTGTCCGTCTCCATCCGCATGCCGTTCTCGGCTGAATTCTGCAAGCGAACATTTCGCAAATGGTTCCCGGTCGATTTCAAAAACCCATCAGCTGTTCCAGATTCCTAAAAACTCATCTCCCAAGCACCCCATCCACCAACCATCCAAGACGTTGAGTATGGGGTTTAATAACCCTTCCAACTCTTATTTATTTGCTTTCTTCTGAACCTGTTATCTCCACACGTTCTCACACCTTGATCCCAGTAACTGCCGCCATGAACAATGGATTGTTAACGTAATTAAAAAAAAAAATTCGGGCGGAGGAGTGAGTCAAACTTAAGACTGGTTAGGAGGATTTTCGGGGTTTAGCTTTGATAAACCAGAGGCAAATTCAAAATGAAAAAATTGCACATTTTTAACGACTATCACCGATGATGGGGGGGGATGAAACCACAAGGCATTGGGCTGACGCTTAACGAAGTATACGTACAAGGAAATCAACGATGATGCGAGCAATTCCGACTTAAAAACAAAACAAAAAATACAGAATCTATAAGGGATTTTAGAGCAAGTCTGCTTGTTTTCCTGTAGGAGTATGCTCCTGAGAGGGTTTTACAACATCGTTGACGATTTTAGAAGCTTCCTGCACAGCTTCATGGATGATTGCCTTGCTGGCCGCTATGACTGAACCATCGTGGCTGTCTTTGCTGGATTCCTTAGCAGTTTCCTTGGATGAGCCCACGGCATCAAAGCTAGCAAAACCATTCGTCAAGTCATCTAACCGTTACTCCAAGAAGTTCTCTGGCAATGTAACTTACAATTTATCGTGGACGGCTTTGGTGGCTTCCTGAACAGCGTCATGGAGGATGGCCTTGCCACCTTCCAAAAGATGTTCATTGCGGATGACTTTGTTGGCTGCCAAAAGGGTTTCTTTAGGAGGACCCATAGTATCAAAGCTGGGAAAGCCACTGATCAGTTCATGCTCCAAGAATATTTCTGGCAAGGCACCTTACAAGTAGATACCACCTAGTTTATTTTTCTTGGCAAATTCAGCTTTGGCAATGGTGCTAGTCTTATCATCGTAGGTGATAAGGTACTTTTCATTGGCGAGGAACGGCTGTAACAAGGGAAAAAAAGAAATAGGAACATCAACTTTGAGCCCCAGGATTAAGAAAGAGTTTGACACTGACTTGACCACTGCAGAGATCGAAGTAGCGCTTATATCCGTTAAGACCAATCTTCTGGTCACTGGATAACCAGCCATTACTGATCAACTCGGTCACAAGATATGAACCACTCCAACCTTGCTGATTACCACAAAGGTCTTTCCCTGGCGAATCGTCGAATTTACCACCGGCCTAGCAGCCAAACTAATTATAAGTGCTTCTAGGTTAAGAGACACTGACGCAGAACTATACTTACAGGGGTGACGGTTGTGTGGTTTTGGTAGTACCATGTGACGTGGTTGTTGATCTTCTTGGACTCCAGCGTGGGCGATAAGAGTTCGGAACGCTTGGCATAACCGGGAATTCCTAAGACAACCTGCGAGGCTTTGAATCCCTGCTTGAGAGCAATCTCTAGACCATTCTCAGCCGATTGATTGAAGCCGGCTGGGGCACATGTAGCATGGATGGGAGCAAGGGGACCAGTAGTGGGGGCCCAGGCGCCATAGACATCGTAAGCCATCAAGTTACTGAGCCAAGATGGACGAAAGTCAGACCTCACATTTTGACATTAGCGATCAATATCATTTGGAAGCGTACATGTAGGCAAGGTTGCCGGTGAGAAGAGCAGTCTCTTTGGGCGTGGCGGCCTTGCCGTCCGAGCCAATCAAACCGCTGATGCTCACAGCTGCCGAGAGTTTCAATTGGGGAGCCAAGGTACGAATTTCCTACGCCATCAATCAAGGTTCCGTTAGATGAGCTACTCGATGTGCTTGGACATCTGCGAAGTCAATCTCACTTACCTTGGCGAGTGAGCCGAAATTGATAAGATCTGCCGGGTCCTTGGGGTTACATCCGATTCCCTCACTAGACAAGTTATTGAGATACTATTATCATAAGTGATAAATCGGGCAAATTTCAGTGCAAATAACGCTCTTACCCATTGGGATCTGTATCATCACAGGGAAACGATGTCAATTATGATGTGCAAAGAAGTAATATTGCTTAGAAGACTTAAATTCCCAGTCAATTTCAATCCCGCCAAATCCATGTTTTGTGGCGAAATCAACGAGGACCTTGGCAAATTTCTTGCGGGACGCTTCAGTTCTGGTCAAGATAGAGAATTGTCTGAGATGCAGATGTGAGGTCGCATGAGTTTAGAAAATCCATCACATCTAAAGACAAGACACAAAAAGGTTTGGCTCACTGTGACCCAGTCCAACCACCGGAACTGATGTGAGGAACGACACCATCTGTCGTATGTATGGAGAGATCTCATGAGTATGGGCGCGTTGGGTTACAAAATCAACATGAAAGTTCTAAAATCGTACTCTTGTGAGCCTGGGCGACAAATTCAGTCACCAATTTTTCGCCTTCATCCCATGATAAACTGGGGTCATAAGTCAACGTGAAGTCTTCATGAGCAATAACCGTAAAGAAGAAGACATCGGTGTAAGCAGCTAACAAGAAAAAGAGAAACCAAAAGAAGTCACTTAAATATACATAGTACTAATCAACCAAATATGTTAGAATAAATTACCCCAATCAATGCTGGCCGGGGGTTGAGCTTGTGAATTGTAAGTAGGGTAATACGCCTTCACTCTGGTGTGGGCATGGGCACCCAAGGGAAAGGTGGCCAGTAGAAGGCTTGCCGACAGGGCTTGAGAAAACGACCACATAATTTTGGGCTTCAGGTCTAAGCAGCGGTGTAAGAAAAGAGGCTCTGACACGATGGACGATGTGTCCGGAGGAGTGGAAGTGGGGGAAGTGGGTGAAGAGCGCCGCAAGCTCGGCAAAGCGACCGGGTTTTATAGGCAATTTCTGGCGATCTTTCGCTTGTGAGCAAGGAGGAAAGGGCCATTGCGAGACCACACAAGCTTTTTGAAGGTGGCACTGATCCTATCCTAGCCTATCCCACCTGGGTGATCATTTCATGTCAATCAGATCTGGTGGCGAGATATCCTTTTGGGGATATTTGACCGCGGGGTTGCAGCTTGGCGGATCGCAAAGCAGTAGGATGACCCGCAGGCCATCTGCACGCCTGCTCCAGCGACCAATCTTTCAAGCCGCTTACTAGCTCACCGGCCGCATATCTTTTCAGCGCCCAGATATTCCTACTACTAGTCGATCAGGACGACTTTCGCTCTATCAATCACCGACGCTGCACGCGGAATTCGCACTCCAGTGGCCATGGGTATTTGGAATCTTGCGCTGGGTTGTTGTCTCATATCTTGTACAAAAAGATGCAGCATGCTCCTCCAGACACGAAGAACGTCCGTTTCCCGGTGCAACTTCGGCCAATTTCGACCTCGGGGAGCCAAGGCCGTAGCACTGGATTGGAAGCACAGGACATAACTCAAGTCCTTGCCCACTTCCTCGGGCTTGCGACGCCGTCCCTCCCGCAATGGGCTTCCAGTCTACAACGGAAGGAGCTGTCCTAACGTCGCAAACCGCTTTTGGCCCCCCGCCTTGTTTTTTTCCTACACAATTTTTATCTATTGTGGTCAAACAACTCCATTTGCTTGACTTGACCACACCAGTGGCATAACACACTTGACCAATGTGACCTGTCACTAAATCCTCCACATGACACATGTAACACGTACATACATATAAGCTCATTTTAATTACTAGAATCTGAGTGACAAAATGAATCATCTATCCTGATAAGCTGAGAAGATCCTCTGCCCCCAAATTTGGAGAGCCCGGGGATTCAGAATGAGAAGTACTACAAGAAAATTGCTTCAACTGAAAGAAGTTGACATGCAGTATTACATAGGGGCCTTTGCACTATTGCATGTCAACTGCTGCTAGTGGAAGCAGTTTTTCTTGCAGTAAAAAACAGCTCCAATGTTAGCCTGTGATGAGTTGCATTCACTCAACCTCAAACCATTACACCTGCTTGTATGAAGTGAATACAAACCTTGCAGAGTTTGTTTGGCTCCCAAAGCCTATTTCCTGATTAAGATAGCAGATAATCTCAACCGGTTATGAGCAAACCTTAATAGTATCTTTTCATTGGAACACAACATTGTAGTCAGACAAGCCACTAGATCTATACCAAAAATCAAGCAGTAGTCCTTCTTTCTGGACAATTTTTGCCCCCCCACGTATTCCAACATGTTCCTTCCCTCCACTTAGTCCAACAAGTTCCTTTTTTTTCTGGTTTCATTCCTTTTTTTTTTCATCCCCTTCTCTTTTCCTTTTATGCCAACTCCAACAGCTATAAGGAGACAATCCTATAAATCATCTTAAAATAAAATGCTGTATCTGCTTCCAGTGAACACATAGCCCACATGCCCTGAGCTGATCACCCATCACTATCAAATGACACAGAAGAAGGAGCACCCAAGTAGACCCTGAGTAACTGAGATAGTTTCTTTGGTTTGGTTTTATCTGATTTGTACATCATCTGTGACACTGTCCACTCCCCACTTTTTTTTGAAATTTTCAGACTAAATGAAATGATATTTCATTAAAACAAAGAAAAAATAGGAATGAACAAATAGAAATGAGAATGAACGGAAATTAGAATTACCTAAAGAAAACAGGAACTATGATTAGCCTGAGAGATCAAAAATAAGAGGAATAATAGAAGAGAGAACTATGAACAAATACTGTGAGAAAGAAAGAGATTAGATCACGGTCAACAAGGAGAAGAAATAAGAACCTTAATGGGTATGAGTAGATGCTAGACAACCTCATCAATTGACCAAGTGGGATTGGTTTTGAATATGCTTGACTTATTGATCTAGTTGGATAGTATTTAGATGAGGAAAGGAAATTATTTGTCAACAGCAACTTCTTTATAGCTGTTGACTGCTCTGAATTTGAAGTATATACAACATGCACCTGAGTTTGACTTCAGGCGTAGAGCAAGAATACTCCACAAAGCTGAGTCAACTGGCCCCCATGCTTAAGGCCCAGGGAGAAGGTGGAGGCATACCAGCTCAAAGAACTCTAACTTTAAGGACTTTGGAAATGCTAGATTGTCCAATTTTTTTTGCAAGAAAAAAGGATGAAGAGATTGTGTTTGAAATAATCTTGGCTCAAATGAGATGGAAGCATAGATTCATATGCTTGGTTTTCAAAAGAGAATTATTGGCCTTTTTGTTAGCCAGAAGAATAGCACCTTGGTTATCTTAAAAGATTTTGAGAGGAAAAGGAACAACAGTTTTCAAAGCTCAATCTATGACCATTTTTAACCATAAGAGTTCTTCAGTCAATTCAGGAATGTAAATATATTCTGCTTCAGCTGAAAAGAGGGACGTTTTAGCATGTTTCTAGGATTGCCACAAGATCAAATTGTTGTTCCAGAGAGCTAGATAGCCTGTGGTAGATCTTTGAGCAATTTGAAAACTAGCCCAACTTGTGTCAACACAGGACAAGAGAATGTTTGATCACTTGGAGTTTTTCAAATAGTGATGCAAAATACTTTGATAATTCCATATAATATTTAAGACAATGAGGCACATGTACAGCAGTGTTCCAGTGAGTAATGCCTGGTTGTTTCAAGAATTGAGACAAAAAGCCTACCACAAAAGTCATATCTGGACATGTAGTGATACTTAAATATTTCAGCCCTCCAACAGGTCAGCCATACATTATGTTAGTATTTTTCAGTTCTGCTATTTCACGTTTAGAGGGTTGGACTAGATTGGCAACTGGGTTCATAGGAGTAGTAAGCAGAATTAAATCTTGACATTTGTCTTTGGACACAGGTTGTGTTAGATCAACATATGATTCAGATTGTTCAAATTTCATGCACTCCCTAAATCTTTGTTTAGGTGCTGACAGATAAGTTTATTGAAGATTTCTGGCTCTGGAACAAAGATAGCCATATTGTCCACGTTCACATAGAGCCAGGTATTTGTGTAAGAGTCCACTTTTGACTCCTCACTGTTCATTCTGGAAGGACCTGTACAAGGCTCAAAAGCCAGGGAGAGAAATTCTAGGACCACGGTGGGATGGATTGCTAGCACCGGTAGGATAATAGTTCTCTGTAAGTACACTAGAAAGCAGATAAGAAGAAGGGAAAAGAGGAGAAGGAAGGAAAGGGAAACATACCTAGCACCGGTAGGAGAATAGTTCTACCGATCTAGGAGGGAGCTGGGACTGTTGAGACTAAGTACAGCTGGGGATTAAATAATCTGTGACAGCCTAGTGAAGTCTGCAAGGGTAGGCTTCACAATTTGCCAACAAAGAGACACATGGTTTGGCGTAACTTTGATTGAAACCAAATGATAGAAGCCATGAGGAAAGTGTAAGGTGCCACTCTTTTGGTGCCTTTTTCAATAACAGGAGTTTGCCATGTGGAAACTAGATTCCGGGAAGTGCACTGACAGTGATACTTTCATGGATGGGTGCACTCAGAAAAGCACTATTGAAGTCTAATTGATGAAACCGAAAGCTGTGTTGTAAGGAGGACACAATTAACATCCTTAGAGAGAGAAGTTTTCTGGTAGGAGAAAAAGTGGTGCTTTAATACTTCCCAAAAACCTCAATAAAAACTTGAACATCTAGTCATTGCCTTCTCAAAAGTTTAAAGCTTCCCTCAATTCAACTCCCTTGCACCTCACTCCTAATATTGGGTATCAACAATTTCAAAGCAATGTAATGTGCTAATAAATTGCATGGCTGCTCTGATACAATTCAAAACCAGGATTCTTTTTCTTGGAAAAACAATGCAATACCAATAAAACACGTAATATTGCATTGTATTGTATCGCTTACACCATTAACCCCAAGGTTCCCAGAAAGTGGGAAGAGAGAAGAACTATCACCCATCCTCTCCAGGACCAACTGTTCCCAAAGCAAGGGAAGCAGTGCCAGATGGAAGGGAAGAGAGTGAACTCTCATTCCTTCCCTCTGGGACTGGTTGGTGCTAGAAGAGTTGGGAGAGATTGTATTCTCTCATCTTGCCTCTGGGACTGGTCAATCCTGGCCAGTGGTCCTGGAGGTAAGGGAAGAGAGTGCACTCTATCCTTTTCCCTCCAGGACCAACCGGTTTCAGAAGCAAGGAAAGAGAGTTACATTCTACCATCTTCCCTCTAGGAACTGGTCAATCCTGGAGGCAATTGAAGAGAGGGGATTCTCTCCTCTTTCCTTTGATTCTAAAACTGGAAAATTGGGGTGCCGTGCATGAAATGCAGCTATCTGCCTATCCACAGGGTGTGCAGGCATGCACAGAAAAGTAGGCCATGGCATCCTCAAGGACCCAGTGGCAGATCTCTTAACTACCCAAATCGTGCTTTGGGTGTGCAGGCCTCAGGTGGAGGTGTGCACATGCGGGAAGGCATATGGTGTTGCAAGCTTGGCTAGGTATTTCCCAAAACTTGACCAATAAAATGTCAATCACACTGAGCAAACCCTAAAGCCCCAAGCTTGCATGGCAGGCTCCCAACCCCCGCTTCTCGGTTGCCATCGGTGGGAGCTATCTGCGTATAGATTTATTTTCACAAGTTCCATCTAGTTCCATTCGCAGCTGTACAGCCATGTTGAATGGATTTGAAACCGACTAGAAGTTTGCGAACTCTAACATAGGCGCGTGGCTGTTGTCGTTCCGTTCCGGCTTCTTAAACGGACTGCGTGCGTCATTGTATCAGTGTGACGAATGCCTTACCCTCCAGGTGCCAGTAGTCCATCGCATGTTGTCCTCGTGGTTTCTTTTCCGGGGGTATGTTCAAGCTGCTTGGGCGAAGTGTAGCCGAGCAATCAGACCTAATTGAAAGAGAGAGAAAGACACAGAACGGATTTTTTTTGTATAAATAGTGCAAGTTTGCACTGGTAGGAATCATCAACAATCCACCACCACAACAATCTTCGCTGTCACTGGATCCCAGGACAAATTCATAACACGACATGTTGCATACATAGGTAGTAAATAACCACATTGTTTGGCTTTATACCTGGCAAGAGTAAGCTTTCATTCGATCGCACAAGGATGTGATTTATGCCCTCCAATCTAAGCTGATATATGACTTCGTATGTATCCTGGAACATCTAGTCAGACTGCGTAGTACCAGGAAGTCAGCAGTACCTTCGACCTCTTTCAAGAAAATCAAGGCTACCAAGGTGACCCCGCCATCTCCAATTATCATTTCCTTCTACATAAGAGTAAACTTTTAATGGTTGGGTTTGCTTCTCAATGCGATCTAGAGAAAAGAAGATAAGAGAAAAGAAGCACGAAAATGAAGAATGATTCCTTTGGTCTGTTTTTGATCATCTCGGCCACCATTCTGGTATCGGGAAACGTAGCCTTCGGTTTGAGCATGTATGGGGACCTCTCGAAAGTCGTTGGCGGACCCGGCTATGTAGTTCCTGAAGATAAAATGTCACCTTCGGAATCAGAAGCGACTCCGAACACGTTCGGCAAGATTCATCCCGATTCTAAAATGGGGTTTGAATATTGGACTTGGTCGGACGAAGTATCCCAATCTCCGCGTTACTCATCTATGGGTCGCTCAGAAGGACAAAGTTCGCCAGGATTAATTGTTCCCGCTCAAGATGAGCCTTCTAAGAAGAGCACTGAGCTAAGACAACATCTGCGTCCCTCTAAATCTACGGGTCGCTCAGGAAGACCAATCTCGAAAAGACCAATTGTTCCCGCTCCAGGTGAGTCCTCTGGGAGGAACACTCTGCTGAAAATGGCTAAGGGTACAATTCCTCCCTACAACGAACAAAACGCATTCTTTAAATATCTAAGCATTCCAGTCAGGAGCGGGATAGATTATGTTCATGAGGAGGGAGGGACTGTTGGTGTGCTCTTTGGCCAGGGCAAAGGTGCACCCCTGTAGTTGTTTACAACAGCTCCAAAACTTCATACAAATATACATTGGCCGATACTAATACTAATCAGTTTATCACAAAAGTGATTCCGCCAGACTCCCTACACAAGATCTCATGTCCATCTCAGAAAGGAGAATTAATTTATATTGTTCATAAGTAAAGATTCACATAGTGAGACCTGGTTTAACATTTGATTTGGGAATGTAGAAAAAGGGATTCTGCTCCATTACAGTGACACATACATACACATCACAAGTTGTCAATTTACTTTCAAATTCAGATACTCGAAAGATTGAAACCCCGACTCCAAACCATACCGATTGCTATAGAACTCAAAGGCGCAGAGGGTGTTGGAATATGTGCCTGCCGCTCCAGGTTCTTTTCTCTTCCCATCATCATCTCTCTCCACATAACCTCTTCCCCATTGTTTTTGTCCTGTCCTGTCTGTCCTGTTGTGTTTTCATGTCAGCTCAAGTTGAGGCCCCCTTTGGATCTTGTTCAGGGGGCTCTCTAGTTGTCAGTATTTAAACATGCCCCTCTTATCTGGAATCAAGTATTGATTCAGAGCGTTTTCTCACCTGACCCACTTCTCTGAGAAAAACAAAGTCAAACAGCTCCTCCTTCATTTCTTCACTCTCAATTCTCCCCATCCAAAATCTGCCCCACCGCATCAAAGTTCAACAGAGGGTCATTTTTGAAGGACCACAAGTGTAAGAACACTACACGAGCTGACTGAGTTGAGATGAGATGACATAGAACACACCTGATTGTGTGATTTTGAGGAGTTGAAACAGAAGTAAGAAAATGGATGAGAAAAAAATAGACAGGAGAAACTGTCAGCCTGCTACTATTCAGAGCCAACCTCACCACATAAAAGCAATGGTGGGCAGATATATTACGTTGTGTTACAGCAGGGTGATTGGAGAACACAACTTTTTTGAAGTCATCCAATTTTTTTATTTTTTGTAATGTAACTAAAAGATGTAGTAATTTCAAGTAATGTAACTTGAAAAAAAAATTCTGGGTAACATAACTTTTTTTAGGGTGATGTACTGGTCACAAAAAAAAGGGCAATTATATATTGCATACAGCTTACACTACAGACAATTTGGTGTTGCAACATGCAGCTGTGATGTCTTGTCACAGCCAAATGTTGTGATACCGCTGTTGCAACAGCCCAGCAGGCCATCTGGCTGTCACAACATTTTTTGCCACAGTGGTGTCGGAACATTTCGCTGCGACAAGGCATTGCAGCGGCATGTTGCGACACCAGATTGTCTGTAGTGTTAATGGTTAATCAATCCCTCCTGGAGGGTTCCAAAGTTGAGGTTGAGAGTTCAATCCTCGCTCTGAAGCAATTTTGACCTGGCTTGCTGTGGAGGGAACCATTAAACTTGATTGTTTTCATATTGAACACAATAAATCTTGCTCGTTGAACTCAACACCTCTCCCAGAAAGTTACACTTAGAGCATCTCCACCGGAGTTGCTAAACCCAATTTAGCAACCCAGATGCCCAAACCACCACCCACCTGAGGTGCTACCTTGAGTCCCATATCAAAAAAATTCTCCAAAGTTGCTATAGGGGTGCCACATCTGGCACCCCTATAGCAACCCAAAAAGTGTGAAGTCCAGTCACCCACCCAAACCTCTCGGACCAAGCGGGGGAGAGCTGTAACACAAAAATTGCTCCCCATTTAGCAACTAGTGCTGGCTAGTTGCTGGAGGCTTGAGTGCTACCCTCTGACCTCGGTTGCTAAACGGAGGTTATAGCACCTCAAATTTAGCAATCACGGTGGAGATGCTCTTAAGTTATCCAAATTTGGGAAAAATTTAATGCAACCCTGATTTTGCTGAAAAAAGCTGGGAACATAACTAGTAAAAAATAAGGCCTTTTTGCACAACAGATATCATAACTGGATTATAGATATCTGTAACTGGAAGATAATGTAACTGTTAAGGTTACGTCACAGTAAGAGCTCTCCATTTGGAGAACGTATCTGCCCACCGTTGATAGAAGCTTAAAAAAATATATAATATTAAAAAGAAAATTACACCAATAAAAATTTTTAGAATGAAGCAAAAATAACACTTGTACAGATATCAAAACAATGATAATTCCTCAAGAAACACACCAGGGGCATTATATAACATTTTTTTAACAAGGAATGATTAATTGAAATAGTTGTTACACATGTACACCACTGGAGCGATCGGCTCATTGTTGGACGTTTTCCCAACAGGAGCGGAAAAATTCCGTCCCAGAAACCGCGACATGGTCAAGGTGACGTGGAGGGCGCCAGCACGTTGCTGGAATCCTCAGTCGAACCATGCCATCCTGTAACGTCCCCATGGTTACAGGATGGACTGTCCCTTCAACGAGATGTTTCTTGTTGAGGGGACCAACCAGAGCAGCCATTCTCGGAACTGAAAGGTCCTGAGAATGGCTTGAGTCCCGTTGATGGGACATGTACTTCTCAAATATCAACTGAACATTGACTTTTGAGGCACCCATCCCCTCAACAATATGAGAGATATTGTTCTCAAAACGTGAAGGTCTTGGGGACAGCTCACTTACTGTTCATGGGACAGTTTGTTTGAGAAGGTCAACAGGAAGTTCACCTTCTGCCCTCTCATCCCAAGAGCTCAACAAAACTTTACAAAAAACAAAAATCTAAATGGTTGAAAATTGACTAAGCAGCACAAAATATTGTTCAAATATATAAAACTGGTAAACCAATTTAACACCCAGTGGACTAGTCGTTAGTACGTTCCAGTAAGCTTGATTGATTGATATAGACCCTCAAGCTATGGCACTGTGCATGTTCGAGTTGTGATGGGCACAATATTTTTTCTGGTGCCTTGACCACATGGTCAAGGGCACAACATCCCACAACCAGTTCCCCTGGCAGGTTGAACCAACATGCCAGAATCCATGTATTGATGTTACATTTCATTACAAACATTAGTTGATGTTCCGTCCAGGACATGGGGAACATCAACCATCTTAATTTTTTGGGTTTAATCCTCAGTTTTCATAATTATAAAAGTATAATACAGCTTATTGGTTGTATTACAAAGCTCAAAAAAAGGACAAGTAAAAAAAATAAAAAACTGGTCAATGTTCTGAATGTCCCGTCTTTTTTCTTCAATGTTCCGTATGGAACATCAACTAATGTTTGTAGTGTTTCCAGCTCGCAACCGACGACTCAGTGTACAAGTGTCGCAACTGCAAAGGTCCTGTCAACGCGGCCAGGACCATAACCCCAAAAACCAATCGGGGTTATGAAATGTCTGACAGCAACGGGATGTTTCTCCCTAGGGAGAAAAACGACGTTCCTCAAACAATCTCGTCTATCATTGATGGGACATTCAATTGGGCTGTGGTGTACATAGTGAAATAATAGTAGTAAAACACTTTGTAAATATTCCTTTATTCCTAAATCAATTATAACTTTTTGCCCTTTAGAAAAACCTTGAATATTATATCATATTCTTCTTTTTTGAATAAATTAACCTAATGTATGCACTGTGAAAATTTATTTGGTGTGGGTTGCACCAAAGCCAAGTGAGTGTACCACTCCTGCAAAAACTCCATGCACCCTGATTGGGGTGGAGGGAGGTGAACAGAGTGGCCGACCACCTCCAAGCCACACATACCCCCCAAATGGGGTATGCATGTCTTTACACACCTTTTGGCAAATCTGGGGCTGGCATTCAACTGGCTCCAACTTTTTAAGCCCAGGAGAGGATTGAGTGAAGCCTTGCTGGGAACCAATATCACTTTTTTTGCTGATGGGTTGGTAGTAATATTCACCTGGGCAACATAGATTCAAGTGGACAGAGAAGTTCATCTCTGGAAGCTAGTTGCACTTTGAATCCAGACAAATAATTCAAATGAAGTGATGCTTAGATACTTTCTGGCATTACCATATCCCCACAAATCCTTTTCAGGTAGGATAACCATGGAACACAAAACTCTGGATATCTTGCTACTTGTTTGCAGGTGCAAAACTCGTGTGATGCATCCCAAAATTGGATTTACAAAGCTCAAGTGTTATGTTTCTTGCACGGGAGGGGGTAAACAGGAATGTAAAAACTTGTGAACCGTCAAGAAGTGGGGGTATCGGGGAGTAGCTGCTGAATAATGATGGAGGGTTTCACATGTTTGGGGAGGAATCACAGGATATAAAGGGAAGCTAGATGTACACTGGTGTTGATGTTTTTTACATCCTGGACAGGACTAGCTCACAATCTCCACTCCTGGGTGCACTGATTTTGGAGCCCGGGGTGGAAATTGGGCTAAGATTCGCAATTTCCACCCTGCGGTGGAGATGCTCTTTAGGAAACTGACAAACAAGTGAAGTGAAGAAAGGACCAAAACCACCCAAAACTTGTGTTTCAGTCTTCACCTAGTAATGAGTGTTTGCATGAAACAACACACAAGTGAAAAAACGTGAATGCTTGGTTAAAGCATCTGCAATCCAAGAACAAAGAGTTTACTCAAATAAGGTCGAAAGTGCATGAAATGAAAGGTTGGCATGATCACCGCAATACATCATCAACAACTTCAGAATTTGCAACCCAGACTGTGATAATGTTTCCATGCACTGTGTGTGTATCACCAGCACGGATACTGGTTTCCAAGAACGAGTTTCCTTTTTCGTTATCCTTTAGCAGGTAACGCACTGTTGACCTCCCCTGGTTACTCACAGCCATTTTGCCTGGTTGGTATTGATACAATTTCAAACTAGAGACTTGGAAGTCTGCGTTCGAGCGGTGATTGTATACTTCGCCTCCCTGCCAACCGAAGGCTTCTTGACTTGGCTGTCGGCGCACATCCAGCCAGCTAGATTCGGCCTAATGGTAATAGGCAGCTTGGATGCCAATTAAGCCACTAAGGATAGCGGTGATCATCCCAATTCCGTTGATCTTCATCTTTTCGACGCGACTGATGAAGCGGAATGGGAGGAGAAAAATGAAGGGGTATGTGAGTTTGAAAGCTAACTCAACTCCACAGGCGTGAGCAGAAACTGCTTTCTAGATGTACACTCAGTTTAGTAGAAGGAAAGCTCTAGAGACTGACCTTACTCTGTAGACTGTATGTATCAAAAAAACCTCGATAACTGGCTGACGGTTACGCAAATGGACACTGCTATTCAGGTTAAGAATCGGAGCGGATCTCGCTGTCAGAAGCGAGGCGAAAATCAGATATCACCAAGCCGCAAACGCCTTACTTTGGGGGGGGGGGGCAATGACAGTCTAGTCGACAGAAGAGGCAGAGAGAGCTAAGAAATCTGCAGCAATGGCTAGGATGTGGTGCGATGAAAAAGCTCGAATGCTTGCTCAGAGACCTTCTTCTTATAGGCCTTTCCTGGCCAGAGAAATCGCTCTTATGTGAGAACCAGTGCGCTCGATTGCAGAGTGCACACCATCACAGTGGCATCTGTCTATCAAAGCAAATACCGCGGATATCCTGGCGGTGTATTCCGAGCATATATCCTGGTTTCTCGAATCGGCCCGCCCCGGAACTGAAGATGACAAGAATTTGGATGGGCGGGAGGACAGGGAGGGTGTAAGCTAAAGACAAGCCGAAGCTGTTGAAAAGCCTGCGGCCTCTCCGATCACAAGGCTCCTGAATTGATAACCTCAAGTCCAACTTCCGGACCCAACCTAAACCGCCTGTCTCCCCGCCGGCGACTTCCTGAGGTACCGTAGGGGCTGTCAACTTCCATTGCTTTTTAGTCACAAGTCTTAGATCATTTGTTATTGACACTGATGTCGGAGCATATCCGGCGCCGTCCGGTAGCTTCCTCGAAACTGAACCCTTGACAGTAACAATTCACAGCTTGATTGTTCTGTCGAACGCTTGGAGCATTGCTGAGTAAAATGTATGTGGCTCCAGTACTGCGGGCCATGTCAACTGAGCCCTGTACCACTACTATTACTAGGGGCTGCATGCGTGAACTTCACGTTACCTTGTTCCTATCTCAAGTCGAAACACAAGTCCGATCTCCCTGCTGTGCGCGGCTTGTGCTAGCGTATGAGTGACCTCACATCGCCTTGCACCGACCGCAGGGAGGAGACAGAGACCCTTCGGGCTCCCTCACGAGAGGCTTTGTTGGGCTCGATCTCAAGTTGTCCGATAGAGAGATCGCCTACTGGGCAATGAGATGAAGCAAGTGACTGAATAACCCTTGTATTCTTTTACGCGCAGAAATTTATCATGCGCTAACTTAGGGCTTACAGATGGGTATTTTGATCTATTGGCATCCTTTGGCATCCCGTTGGGTGAATTTGGGAGGGACAACGTGGCAAGATAGAACACACACAGAAACAACCGATCAAACGTTAGAGTGTTACCAGAAAGCAGTAACTAAACACACCAGGATTATCTGCCCAACAAGAGGAAGAATAGGACCCCATACCTTGCTTTTTTTCGTAATCCACAATCTGCTGCTCCTTCAGATACATAAGGAGTCCTGAGACCACGAAGATAATTGGGGAACGGTTTAGGATCGTAGGGAAATTCCCACATCTGGGACGAGGTGGAGGATGATTTCTCAAGACAATGTGTGACTAAGAAACGGAAGGGAAATATAGAGTGTATGCGAAAGGCTAAATGAACTAATACACAACATTACACACGTTGTTAAATTTTATTTGCTTTACTATAAATCGTCAATGAGCTAATTACAGGACCTCAAGGGGAAGTATTCTCATGAGGAGATTTTATGTACAGGGCGCTTATTGAAAAGTTTCCAAGCTTTGAGGAGCAAGAAGAAGAGGAAAAGGTCGAAGAGGTGCCGTTTGACGGAAATCTTTCGAATCAAAGCGCGCAGCCGGATAAGTGAAAGGAAGGAGGAACGGCTTTGAGAGGTGTGGGAAGAAGGACGAGAAGGGGTTTGAGTGATCGAGTTATTCTTGTTTTGAGGAGAGGGATTGGAGGATGGCTGGAGATGAAGATCGAGCTTGGAGATCAGAATCTGTAGACAATCGATCGCTTGATTGAGCTTTTGAATAGTGGACATCAAAGGCTCATGCGAAGAAGAATACTGATCATGAGAATGTTGCAGGCGAGTAAGGCGAGCCAGGTCAGCCGTGTCACCAACAGTATTGGGGAGAGGGGAGCGGAGAGAATTCGAATTGAACGGGAGGGTCTGAGGAGTTTGGTCGACCAGTCTTTGGACTTGTGCATATGTGAATCGGGGCTCTGATGTGTTTGATTGATCGATGGGATTACTTTCTTCCGACTCGAGCCTTCCCAGTGGTTGGCTCGAGTCGTTTTTTGATGATTGGCTGCTTGGTTCAGAAGAGCTCCCGGAAGAAGTTTCGATGATTCTGGGCGAGTTTGGCGGGAGGATCCGACTGTCAAAGGAGTCGATTGGATCCGGAAGCTGGGACGAGCTCTTGTATGGACCCAAGTCCGAAGTCTGGATATTTTCTTCGGCCGATTGGTCATCCAATCTAGAACTTGATTCATTATCTTCTGATATCCCTGCTTCATTTTCTTTCTTCTCTGATTGTCCTTGTTCACTGGCTGTTTGCTTACTGTCTTGTGTTGAGGGCGGTACTTCGATTTGCTGTTCTGAATATAACTCTTCATCCGAGTCACTCAGATGATCAACTGTTGTCGAGTAAGCTTCGTAGCCCGAAAGGGATTCGATTAAAGTTCGGGCCTCAGGTCTATCTCGATGGGAGCGTAAGATCTACGAAACCTAGGTCCTCATCAGTTGTACATTACAATGGAAAATTATTGGTATTATAAACCATGACTAGGCGGGTGGACACATCCCAGAAAAAAAAAGGAAAGTACAGAAGGACGGAAGTACGTGGGATGTTTTAACGAGACGACGGGTTTGACATACCTTCAATACTGATTCGACGTACAGCCTTTTAGATTCCGAGCAAGATAGGCCTTCTCTGGCTTTCCAAGCGTCCCATTTTGCTCTACCAAGCATGTCGAATACTCCGGGTCTTTTGGAGATGGTCGAGCTTTTGACATCACCGTGGAAGGCTTGTTTGAAGAGCGAGTAGAGTAACAACTTATCATTATAAGTCGGTTGAATCTGGCCGGATCTTGGTAAACAGCTGTCAAGAATTTAAACCAATTAGCCTTCATCGTTTACATAGAAAAAATTGAAAGGCTAGTCATGCGAGAAATAACTCACGATTGAACTATGTGCAAAGCGGTTTGAAAGAGTCTGGAAAAAAAGAATTTTAAAATTAGCTAATCCAAAACAGAAAGTGGATTCTAGAGAGAGGGAACTCAACGGTTCGATGAAAGCGTCCTCGTCATCATCTCGATCATCCCGTCGGTGGCCGTTGGGCTGAGAAGGGTCGAGAGGGTTGGGGTCGGTTGGTGGTAATACGCCAGACTTTCCCAACAGTGAGGTGGACGCCAACCCGATGGACGAAGGGTGTTTCCTAGCGGTAGATTTTGGTACGCTATCTGTCTGATGGGTCTTCAGTCTTGATGGTGATGGTGATGGTCTGTCTGCGCTTCGAGTGGTGGCTGTTTGTTGAGGCATCTTGTCTGGTTTCCTCTTTTCTGCTCGAAAACCTCTTCCCGTTTCTTGTTGACCATCCCCGACGTCCCGTGACTCCCCGTCTCCCGGAGCTCACCCGATCCCGCCTACCCTCAATCTGCTCATTTTCGGGGGCGGGCAAATACACCATGGGGCGCGTTTTTGAGAAACATTCGCGTCCGGGGGGCGTTTTTTGAGCAAGAGCGTCCCTTGGACGCTCCAATCTGTCCTTTGGAAGCCTCAGGTCAATTTCGGTCCATTGGACGTTTTGGGAAAATCCCCAAAGCGACCGATGGACAAAGCGTCCATTGGACGCTTTCTTTGTAAAGCGTCCATTGGACGCTTTCTTTGTAAAGCGTCCAATACGCCCCTAACTGACAGTCCAATGGACATTCGTCGTCAATCGGTCATTCACACTGGATGGCCAATGTGTGAATATTGTTTGAATGTCCCGTAATCAACAGGCGCCATAGCCGAGCTGTATGTGATACACACTACGGACATTTTGGTGTCGCAGCAGGGTGTTGCGACACCAAAGCGTCCGCAGTGACAGTTAGTAGGTGGGACTCCATCATCAGAGGTTGAAGGTTTGAGCCATGCAGTTGACTGTTTTTTCGTGAGCGCCACCTGCATGTCAGTTTCCCGCCATGACCTTCGGTCCGCTGGTCATTTTTCGGACGCTCTATTAACCGTCCAAGTGGCGGCTCTTGGATGGTTTACAGAAACCGCCCCGAACTCGTCCGGTAGAGGGCGTTTTTTGGACGTTCTCTGCGCACCAAGAGTTGGGCGTCTTTCGAAACGCCCAACGGGCGTTCTTTTAAACGTTCGACGGGCCCCATGGTGTACAAAAATAGAACACCACCCAGCGCGTATCTTACATCTTTCGGAACACGGCGCCTGAAACCCATGTGGTGGGTGGGCCGTGGCCATCCTTGAAAAATATGTATGACAGGGTTGCGTTTCAGAGCCCACATACATTGCCAGAAGAACCGATCAGAGGACATGTGTTTTCGAAACACGCCTCAGGTTGGAGTGGGTGAAACCGTACAGACAGCTCTTCGGAGTCTTCTCAGTTGGTCACTGCAGTTGGTATACAATGGGATTACCACTACAGCCAGGAAGGATGCCTGATTTGAACTTGGGAAACCGGAACTAATCATGGAGCACTCTTCAAAACTTGTTCGGTGTCTCTTCTTGGACGGTAGGTGTTGCGTCGCATCAGATGTAATCTGTGATGTAATCTGTGCAGCCCCAGGTTTCACCATGCAGAACACCAAAACACTGGAGCAATGTGGTGTCAGAAGGTCGGTCGTCTTAAGAATCTTTTGTCCGGCCACAAAAACTCCATCCCAGCTCTCTTGCCACACCACATCCTATCTTCATCTCTTTGGCAGCACCATCTTACATAACTTCTCACCAACAATTCTTCGCTATACCCCAACCAAGAATCAGCTCTAACTTACTTGAGCGTAACTGTTGAGCCCAACGACCATCATCACATCGACACCCATCTAGACACCCTGGGCCCGCGTCTATTGATAGAAACCCCATTGTGAATACTTGCATCTGCGAGGAACCAAAGAAACCAAGACAATGCGTTTTCCACTCTCATGCTCACTAGCTATTTGCGGGTTGCTGGTCGGAAGCTCGATGGTTGTGAGTCCCATGATCCCCGTTCACCAGGCTCAAGTTCTCGATCCAACGATCAAAGACATGCATGACCTGAAGATGGCCGCCCAACAACTATATAATGATCCAAAGAAGATACCACTGGAAGCGAACGGGATCGCCCTTTCCCGGCCGACTACCGCCCATGACCGGGAAGCGGCGCAGCTAGAAAAGACGCTGGCGTGGGGACAGTCATACGGTTATGGTGGCCGGATGACTTCGGCCCTTTGGGAGATGATCAAGAATGGCTGGAACTGGTCCCGGGGCAAACTTCTGTACAGCTTCGACAAACGGCTCACGGACGAAGAACTCTTCCACCTCGCGGAAGTTCAGGAAGCTGAATCTCAAAAGATAAATTCCGCAATCGCTCAGCAGGCGGCCGAACTCGAGAAAAAGCAAGGTGCCACGGAGGAGGCTGCGCAAGCTGCCGCTCACGCCGCTGAAAGCCACCCAGCCTCAGGCACCCCTCCTCACCCTCCTCAGCCTCCCCCACAACCAGAAAACGCCCCTCATCCACCTCCTCCGACATTGCCACCAAACGGCAACACCCCTCATCCACCTCCTCCGACATTGCCACCAAACGGCAACGCCCCCCCTAAACACTAGCCAACTCGCTGAATCTACAATAAAAGCTAGAATAGTACACTTTCTTTTCTTTTCTTTTTTCGCCAAAGCGCGTTGGCTTCCCCAAACAGTTAACCTATCTAGCTAACACAACTCTGTTCAACCGTCAGTTCAATTTCATCACCAGAAGTTGAATGGAGTGGTAATGGAAAGACTTTTTTCGTTTCGTTTTGTTTTGTACGGATACGTATTTACTTGTTGGATATTTCCCATCACTCTCCTTTCACCCTCTCTTTGAAACATGAAACTCTGACCAACTACATCACATAAAAGATCACTTGAATCCTTCTTGTCCCACAGAGTCGGTTTTGGATTATCTTGAATTTTTATTACAACCCTTTGTCATTCTTTGTACTAAACGATCCTGGAAATTCAGCTTCAGAAAAAAAACAAGAAACAACGAGTTTGTTTCCCTTCACTGATTCCTATGTTGAAGGCGCAGTGAGATCGCGGCTTTTTTGGCCTGTGCGGGTTCAATAAGAGAATAATTGAGATAGAAATGAAATGGGATAAAGGGCTTACCTGACTCATGAGAGGGATCATTTCCCCCTCTGGGCCAGGAATGGATCAACGACAAGAAACAGATTTGAGTACTTGTGAAACCTAAAATGACTATCTTGTGAAACCCAAACAGAGGAGGGGTTTACAACTAGTTCCAAAGAAAGCTTAGAAGCTACTGAACTTTCTGAGGTTACATGATTGACAAGTAATATTGGAAGACTTGATGGGAAAAAGGACAAACATATGAGGAAATAGGACAGTGACAGGGGGGTTGATCTAGCTTATCATAAGCCCCTCCGAAGGAGCCGAAGGAGGGGCTTGCAACTAATGTCCCCAATTTGGCCTGAGAGCTTGTGGCTTCAGGCCAATTTGATGGCACTTTTTGAATCAATAGGGTAATCCTGCCCAACCAGTCACCTTACAAGGATGCGGCAAAGAGGCCCTAATAGGCTGGAGTGCTGTCATTCCAGTGCTGCCCTCACTTTCAATGGCCGAAAAATATTTGTATCCCTTCCTTACCATCAAAGGAAGGGAGGTTCTGCCATTTCAGTGGGAAGCTATCACTATGAACAGCTGTATCTTTCTTGTCCAGGCTCTCCGGGCTAGACAAGTCCCAAGTTTCAATTTTATTTTCAAAGGTGATGGAGGGGAGTGGGGGATCTGTTTTGGGACCTGTGGGTAGGTGTCATTGAAGCCTTTCCAATGGTCCAAAAGGCGGCCCACAAATGCCAGAGGAAGATAGCCTGAAGGCGGAGGCAAGTTTTCCCCTGCCAAACTTGGTCCAGCTCTCAGGCCAAGCTTGGGACATTAGTCGCAAGCCCCTCCTTTGGAGGCTCGCTTCGCGTGTGGCGCCTGGCAGTCTTTAGGTCACCAGCCCTCCAATCAAGTGGGCTTGTGTTAAGCTAGGGGGTTGATTCTCATTGGTGGTTGAGAAAGTCAGGCACCAGACAGCTTAGCCAAAATCCACAAGAATGTGCATGAAAATTGAAAGAGAGAATCAATGCACTTCTTATTCTGCAATTAAACAAGATTTCACATGATTCAAAGAAGTAAGTTCATCTCCCCCAATACATTTTTGTTCCCTTTCCTTTTATTAACATTGCACACTCTACCTCATAAGCTTTCTTGACATTCTTTCCAACTATATCTCCTCAGTCAAAATAACAACTTTTTACTATTTCATCAATCAATGGAAGACTTCCCTTCGACTCTGTAGCCCCCTACAGAGTCAGATTTACAAATTTCAAATTTAAAAATGCAGACCCCTGCAAATGTACAGTTCCGTCACCTTTGACTTTTCAAATTTACAGGCCCTCATAGCTGCCAGATACACCAACATACAACCACGAAAAATCCGATGCTCACCTCGATACCTTCATTACTAGACCTAGACGACGAGATGGCGGACCTGGCGGAAGAGGAAGATGGCAATGCCTTCTTCCTGTTCACGGCACTGGCTCTGATGGGCAACAGAGGTCCAATTCGATCATTCCGAACGTATCTCACTCGTGAGGACCTTCCAGGGCATCCACGATCACGCAGCGCCTGAACCCATATGCGAGAGGTTGGAAACGATCGAGCGTTCATTACTGTCATGGGGATCGATGTTGCTACGTTCGAGTCAATTCGAGTCCCTTTCGAAGTTGCTTGGAGCTCCTCAACCATTCCCCGGGCCGATGTGAATCCTCTTGGGGAGCTTCAGCCTCATCACCGCTCACTAGATGCTGCCGGAGGATTGGCTGAACTCCACCATGGCCGCGTATACACTCCAGAAACTATTCTCAATCACGGCTGCGGTTTGCTCGCAAGACCTCCTTTATGCTAGACAATGCTTTTTGGCAGTTCTCAAAGACCTCAGGTTAACTCGCATAACATGGCCCTCATTGGAATTAAAATGCCAGCGTTTCAGAAAAATGATCGAGCTCAAATTTCCTCTTCTCACTCGCTGCTTTGGGTTCATCGATGGGTTGAATCTACCTGTTTTTGTTGCAGACAATGAGGAGTCATTTTTTTCAACTTCTGCCTCTACCTAGTGGTTTCTTTCTGATTTTTTTTTTTGCTTCCAGGCTACAGAATGCCTATTGCAATGGATGGACGTGTGCTCACTACTGTAGCAACATCCTGACATTTGCCCCTGACGGGACAATTATCCATGCGATTTTAAATGCGCCGGGCTCCTGGCATGACTCGAATATAGCGGAACGCCTATACCAAAAACTAATGGCCGATACACCATACGGGTACCGTATTATCAGCGACACTGCCTTCCCTCAATGCACAGATCGCCTCGATTACAGAATAATAGCTCCCATGAAGAGAGGCGACCGGGTTCCAGATGATCCTAGGGAGTTTGTTTGGCTGAAGAAACAAAATGAACAGCTTGTGTCTGCCCGTCAAGCGGCAGAATGGGGCATGCGGGCAATACAAGGATCGTTCAGCCGGCTCAAGCTCCCCATGCCCGCATCCAATCACCAATTTCGCGCGGAGGTGATTGAACTCGCTGTACGGCTACATCAACTCCGATGCCGATCTGTAGGGTTCAATCAAACCGCTAGGGTTTATCGAGAGGTTGAGAATGACTCTTCTCTCTTGAGTCAATCATTTCACAAGATGATTTTCCCAGAAATACAAAAACGCTGCCGAATAAGGCAGTTTTATAATGCTTGGTTCTGAAGTACACGATCGATCAGAACGATTTCGTTTTATTGTTGTTAAAACCTTCACTTCACTCATTTTGTATGTAAATAAACTGAAAAAAATTGATTTCATTGATTTCTGCTCTGCAGAGTAGACCTAGCAGAGAAGATGGAGAATAAACGAGTGAATAGACGATAAATGAGAGTGAATCATAAAAAAAAAAAGATCGACATTGAAGCGAATGAAAAAAGTCTTCACTACAACATTGGATCGATTCCAAAAGAGTCGCCACTAGGGCCCGATCGATCAGCAAAGGAAGAACTAGGGCCAGATCGGTTGGCTATTGAATTGAGCAAAGCCCTTGGAGGAGCCCATGTTCATCTTCATATGCATGAGCTCCATCTTGCTTTGTAAGGCTTGATTTTCGAATCTGAGGTTGCTCATCTTGAGTTGGAGCTCGTGCATCTTGGTCATGTCGCTAACTTGCATTTGAGCTATTTCGGCTTGCAAGCGAGTGTTCTCTGCACGTAAATTTTCGATCGTCTTGTTAGCTTCTTGGAGCTGCATTGCATAAAGCTGAGTGATTCCATTCTCGGCATGTCTTCGTTCGATTTTGGCATGTCGTCTTTCCCGGGGGGCAGGATCCATAAATTTGATCATGTGAGGTTCCAAACTACTCCTGGATCGCTGTGAAGCTCGGTTGGGACCCTTGATTGGGCTATGAGTTGCAGATCGAGACGTAGGAACTGATTGATGGGGGCCAACCTGTGGGAAATGTGCAAAAAACTTAATGAGGCTGATTGGAGGGCAAGACATAGGAACAAATGGCTGGGGGCGAACCTGTGAGGTCGCCGATTGACTTGCAAACCCACTATGCTGTACCAGCATTTTTCTTCTATCCTGCTGTACCAGCAGTGTTTGTTATCTGTGTCACTCTGCTGTTCCAGCACATTTTCAATCTTTATTACTTACTTATGCTTGTAGTTCCTATAAGCTATGCTTGTACCAAGCAGACCCATCACCCACAATCTGGCCTCTCTTGTATTTCTTTATTTAACCTGTCTAGTTGCCAGATGAAATGAAATCATCCAGTTTGAGCCCTTATCATTTTATCAAAACCTTGCTCCTGGGTCCTGACAGGCCCTATACCGTCAGCCCCCTTCTCACCACATCTCTTTCTCAAGAGCTGAAATCTGGCACTTTGGACTCATTTCAAGAACTTTAGGTACCCCACCTAGACAGCTTCAAAAGCCTCTTATACATGAACCACTGTCAGGCTAGGCCCAATGTGTGGTTCATAATGCTTTGGCTACGTACCCCAAGGGCGACCCTAACTTAATAAAGTCTCTTGTCTTTGGATGGGGCACCCTGACTGAAGTACCTTGTACTAGGAGGGGGGACTGGAGTCCCGCAGGCATCCTCTTATTTTGAAGGAGGGGCTTGTGCCCAAAGCCACCACTAGCTTCTTAGTCGGCAATTATTTTGGATTTGGACATAACTTCTCCCCCAACTTGTTATGTACAAAAACATTTTCTTGACAGAGATGACCACCCAATTTTTCCTCTTCCCCCCAGACAACCAGTATCACAAAATTCTTGGACCAGAAGCCCTTTTTTTGGCCTCAGTGTTTTTCTTTTCCGTCTGCAAAATCGACCCTGTGACAAATACAGCTTTTACCACTCATACAAATATTGATGCATGGGACTGATTTATACACTTGCCTGTAGTGTAGTGCAAGTAGCAAGGGCAGCAGTGATCTCATCCATGGAAGATAATAAATTTTCCCAAACCAAACAAAAACAACAAGTTTTCAACTTCATCCTTGATGCAGGCAATCGCCATTGCATACCAGTCCCTTATCATTTGAGGGATCGGCTGCAAAAATGAGTCGATGTGAGGCCTCTGTTATCCCTCATCACATTTGGCGAGGGCTTCGTGACCCACAAGCCGTCCCGCTCTTGCTGATCCGTATTCCTCGTCAGTTTATGGCCCAATTCGTGATGAGTGAGAAAGGGTACTGGTGATGTCGAAGTAATCACCATTAGGCTACTTATTATCGAAAATATATAGATTATATTTAGAGCTCAATTCATTTTGCTTCCCCCACTCTTATCTTCTCATATGAATCCAAGATACTGAATATGTCAGTGAGGCCCCAGCGAGCTTTGTAAACACGGCTTTTTTCTTCAGCCAATTCAGCTAAATATATGTATAGGATAGGACCCTCAAGACTCATGGGTCTGGAATGTGGACGGAACCGGATCGCCGGTATGTATATATAGCCTGCGCTATGATGGTCTGACTGGGCTGGTGGATAACTGGCTGGGGCTGGCGTGGAAGGTCGCTTGGTTGATTCCCTGTGCTTTGTCTAGTGCGACTCACTGTTTCTGTCGCTTTTCCCGTCGATTTTGTCACAACCAGGGAGGGGTCGATGAACCTGTTGGAGCCCAGACGCGATTGATTACACAAAACCAACGTGGTAGCCTTTATAACCCGCGCCTGGCACGTGAGTGGTGTTCCCTTCAATTTTTACCTTTATCATTATCCACACTCATTCAGGTGTTCCCCTTGTCCAAACACATACCTCCAATCATTGCAAGCGACCGAAAGAGAATTAACCGCTCAGTCACTCTCGTGATATCTTTGTGCTCATTTGCGTGCCTGCGGATATTGGCCAAGGTAACGCTTCCCTGCCCCCATACCACCGACTTCTCATAGGCGACCCTGCGGCCTCCCGCCCGACCTTTTTTCTACCTTTCCTGTGCTCTTCCTCCGTGGAATTGTGGATGCCGCCTAAACCTCAGCGATCAGATTACTCAACCTTCAATCTCAAGATGCTTACCTCGTCCCTCATCTACAACGCGCTTTTCATGAACCTAAACATGTTCGGCCTAACAAATGCTTACTATTCAGTCCTCCATGATACCGCCTTGGCCGGCACACCACCCCGACCCATGCAAACCTCGGTCTTAGCGGCAACTGCCAACTCATCTTTTCAAGGCGTGCGCCCTTCCTCCGTTCTCGCCGCCAAGCCGCACCAAACATTTGAGACAGACACCTCACCTCTAACTGCAACCGCCAACCTTGCAGGTCACTACGGGGTTAGCGGTTACATTCGCTTCGCCCTTCAATCTAATAACGCAGTTGCCGTGTCAATCTCTGTGAATGGGCTGAACGCGCTGAACTCGTCCCTTGCCTACGCATATCACAGTTGAGCATTACCTCAAATACGATGCCCTTCAAGATCATTCGAAGTTGATGTTCTGCTATATTTCCGATCTAGTTCATACTGATCCGATTTCTAGTGATGGTAATTGTGCCAGTGCGCTGGGGCATCTTGATCCTCTTTTAGTGACCGATGGTCTCATTTGCAACCCACGATTTGCTCAATACTGTCAAGAAGGAGTAAGTATCTTCATTTTGATTAACTTGACGATTTTATTAACCATTCATCGCGTGCTTGCGGTGCAGGATCTGTCGGGCCGTCATGGAAAGCTCAGCGGGTTCAACGAGACATCGGATCTTTCTTATGTCGATGACTACCTGAGGTTTTGGCCTCAACCATTCAGTATCCTTGGTCGTAGTGTTGTAGTCCATTTGCCCAACTCAACGCGCATTGCTTGTGGTGAGCATAAGAAGGCATCACTCTTATTTTGGCTCATTTCACTAACTTACTGCCCCGCATGATTCGTCCAGGTAACATCACCTCCACTGTTGATGGAACTGAAACTGAAGAGGCATCTCCCACGTTCCTCAGTTCAAATTACACTACTCAGTAAGTGACCATCGTGGATTTCGATTTTTTCACAAAAATGATGTGTATCTAATTTGCATGTATTGTTAGGTGCCCATCCAAACCTCCCCCCGCTCCCCGAGCTAAGTACGATCCGTTCAATGGTTCGACACCTGACGCTGCAATTTTATCCCACATCACGTATGCTAATTCGGCCGATTTAAAATTCAGATTAATTGGTTCTTTTAGTGACCTTGAAATTTATCCTGTAGATTGCCGTCCACATTACCCACTGTTAAGATGTTACCCAACGTCTTACTAGGCACCAATGTCACTACTCAAACCGTCAATGGCAAGGAAGAACCGCTTACTTTGCCAGCTGCAATCAACGCCAGGACCCATTTTACATACACGCCTGGTGCAGCTCTTCCCACCCAGAATGGTACCACCGGGGCCAACTCAACTTCTGTTCCTACCAGCTGCGGAATCAACAACGTCCATGTTGACGCCAAGAAATGGGCATCCGATGGAGCTAGACATTGGTCTCCCTCGACCATCTTTTGCAAATATTTTGTTGTTGCTTGCGTGTCGATTTCCAGCTATCACCTCTTTTGTTGAAACTTGAACCCAGCCAGTAGTTTGTCTGCTCAAAACAAGGCAAGGCTTCCAAGAAATTGTTAGATGCAATGCTATATAAGTATATATCCTATACCTAGGTAATTTGTCATTGGCCTTTTGATTTTTACCAAGCAACATCTTTTCTTTAAGAGATGGCACAACCTGTGCATCTGGGTGGTCACCCCAAGGACGTACACTTTTTATTTCCATTTTCATTTTTTCCTCATCTGTGTTAGTTTTTTGGTTTTTTGGTTTTACTTTGTTGTTTGAAATTTCCTTCGACACACAGTTCCTCCTGTTGCTATAGTAATGTTTATTCATATTGTTTTATATACTCATACGCTTGTGATGCTTGTGTAAATATGAGCATTGTCAACTAACCTTCCGTCCAAAAATAAAATTGTGCATTGGTAAAGGTGATGATCAGCAGAACAACCCATATTGCAATTCACATGGCATAAAAACAAGAGCAAAAAAATTGATACAAGTCTATCAGAAGTGTTGCTTACTCACTCATTTCCTCACTCTCACGCCAGAAAAGGAAAACCCATGGCGTTTCAAACTGACATTCCACTTTGAGAGCCTCAATTCCCTGTGTGTGTTTTTCTTTTCATCTCATGCTGGCAACTGAGCGCTGCACAACTATTTTGTTTGACGAAATTTGAGTTGAAGTTAGGAAATCTGACAGATCAACAAGACATTTATACAAAAAAGTTCGGATCAGAGCTTTGCAAAAATAGATGAGGACATATAAACATGGGATTTCCAACTAAAGAAAGAAAAAAACTGAAATCCGAATCGGCGAGTGAGCACTACTTGATCAAGATACCCGGCTGATTCAAAAGCGCAAGCTTGACATGTCTGAGAATTAGCACAACCTGATGTGGATAAAGGCATAAATGGATGAAAATAAATTGACAATTGGCCAATGGAATGAAAGCATTACAAATAAATCAATGGTGGAAAGAAATAACTAATCATCTAACTTTTAGAAAATATAGAGACATCTAAATAAGATGGAATGAGAAAGAGAGCAAGAGGGGATATGAGCGGAGATTGAACCAAGAATTCTGACAAGAAGCATGCGCGATTCAAGATGAATTGTACGCTAAGCTCGCCGTAAAAATGATTCGGTGAAACGGTATTGCTTATCGGCCAGTACCATTTGCAAGACTGCCGGATGAATATCTTGAAATTTTGGGTATAAGTTGATTCAGGCCTTTGCACCAGGGGTCCAAGCTTCGATATTCCCTGTGAGGGATCAGTGATGTCAAAAATCAGCAACATTTTTCTAGAAATGAGAGAGGGCACAGACTCACCGCAAGCAAGTCGAGTCTTATTGGCACCATGAACCACGATGCTTCGGCCGATGATAGAATTGGGACCTTTTAGCTCAATCGCATTGTCATTATATCTTTGTTCTCTCTTTGAAGGAGCTCGCCCTTCGTCACGGCAATCTACCGGGCCTGGTAGATGTAACTACACTAAGACACCGTGAATCATGTGCGAGTCGAAGGGGCTCCCCATCATAGGAGTTCAAGCCTGAAAATCAATCACGGCTGGCTGACAATAGTCGGGGACTTGCGAAGTGGAGCTGGGTTTTGTTTGCGAGACTTTGAAGTGGCCCAGGGTGCTTGAGCAATTTCCGTTGACAACGGGATGTTCATGCACTGCAGAGATGGTTCCCGAAAAGAGGAGGAATAATAACCGTTCATCAACTTCCCTTCACTTGAAGGAGCACACGTCAGGATCTAGGCACACACTATGATATGCAAAACCATCCGTCAAGTTGTATTGTAGCAAACCTCGTAGCGAAATGACTATATTGACCCAATCTGATTCTTCTGGACTGCTAAATTGAAAGAGGCCCGAAACATTGTTTATTCCAGAGATGTGGACAACTCCTCCTCGAGTCGCTTTGGTGGTCTTGAGATGGACGTGCTTTGGATGGGCCGATAGGGAAGACGCTCGGCCGACGAACAAAAGGCTCCAGAGGATGTATGCTGAGATCAACAGAACCATTCTATGTAAAAGGACTGATATCGAAAAGAAATGATCCACAATCAGGGGGTATCAAGATTATAAATGAGTACTGCTAGAGAGAATTTTCCGGGAGTCCAGTGGTAACAAATGTCGCCTCAATTGTTAGGCCGGATAGGTATTTTCACTGCCCACGTCGTGTTGGAAAGGGTGTTTTTACAAAGTTGACAGGTGCACGGTTCGGGTCAGCGCTCACGATGAGTTGCCCGCGAGGGCCCTTGCAATTCTAAACAGGCAGAAATCCCCACATCGCACAATTAGCTCATGATCCCTGCAATTACAAATTGATTTGAAGAGTTCTCACAAGCTGTGGGAAACATCACCGAGCCTTCAAGTTGACCGATTTATGCAAATATGTACGATTCATTATGGCAATTTCAAAGCATTGGTGCGTGACCATCATGATTCATGGATGTCTGCAACTGCCAGAAAGTTAGAAAATGTGGAAGCCCACAGACAAGAGTCGCGCCATCGCGCCATCACGGCTATAAAAATTCGCTAATAATCCTCAAGATAAGCCCCCGGGAGCCCATTGGCTGTCACCACCCAAAAGATCATTGAAAGTCCCCGGAAGGACACAGGGAAGAGAGGACCAAAGAGGACCCCGGCTACCACCTATATATGTATGTGGGTAACAAAAATGTATGTCTTTTTTTTGAAAATTTCCCAGATGATTCGGGTACTGAAATTACTGGTCCCGAGCTGTACCCGTCGGGGTGCGGGTATCCTACCCAAAAGTGTGGGCCCCATGTCATTTTCTCAGTTGGACCTGGGGCACACTATGTCAGTATATGACTATCCAATATCCCAAACCTCCCCCACACTAAAACCGGTCAAATGTCCAAGAAACACCCATCTGAAACGCCTGATCCACCATCTTTGGCTCCAGAACCCTTCAAAAATCAACCTGCATCTCAATCAGGCTGTCAATCGTGATGCAGTATTTGGTGGACAGGCTGAGTGAAGAAAAAGTGTGATGACCTTTATCGTCCCCAAGACTGGCCGACCTTGTAATACCCTCCTAGCCCGCAACAAGAGTGGAAGTACAAAATCTATGGGCGAGCATCTATACCGTAAGCACAGGAGACTTGATCCCAGCATGGTTGAAAGTGGAATGCAAGACATATCTGTTATGATTAAGCACCAGAAAACACAACAGGGAAGCCATTACTATTAATATTATTCATCCAACAATCTTGTTTAACAAATTTTCAGACCTTATCTTTTGCATGTACATACATTGTAGAGATGTGAACTCACCTCAAATAATCTAAAGAAAGAGATAGTGTACCTCATCACCAATGCTGATCTACCATTTGCATCTATGGAACATCAATCTTTCTGCAACTTAATCTTGCTTTTAAACCCTCTAGTTTGACCTGGCAATATGATGCACTTGAGAAAAACAATCTCAATGGAGGTCCATTACCTACATCAATCTCACGCAAGAAATCTCCAGAAGCTATTCAATGACATGAAGCACATCAGCTTTACACTGGATGCCTGGACATCTCCAAACACGGTTGTGTTCCTGGGAATCACTGCACATGCAATCACCCCCAAGTGGGAACTGATTGATGTTGTTGTTGGCATCCCCCCAATCAATGCCTTTTCTTTTATCCTTGAATAAAACTGAAGGTATCCATTTTGACAGGTGCTCATACTGGAGCAAACTTTGCTAAGTTCTTCATAGAAGTACTCAATAAGTTCAAGATTACCAATAAGCTTGTTAGCATTACGGCTGACAATGCAAGCAACAATTCAACCCTTGCCACCAGAGTCAAAGCCATACTAAGTGGCTATCTCGATGCATCCAATCATTTGCTGGGATGTATGGCCCACATTATCAACCTAGCCACCAAAGATTGCCTCAACCCAGACGGGTCAGAGACCAAGGTAACCTTGGATGACATGGATGTTAATCCAATTTTTCTGTCATATGACAGACTCAGCAGTCAGGATCTTGCATTTGGCTAAGGATTCTTTTCTACTGTGCTTTTTGACCTCAGCAAATTTCAAGCTTTTGGTTAATCTTTGGGTTGCATATAACATCACCTATGCACCCTCAGCAAACTTCAGTGCTCTCTCAAAGTTACTTTCCAAACCTTCGAAGATTCAATAGCACATTGCTTTCCAGTTATGCAAACAAAAGCAAGGCCATTAACCCTCTCACCGGTCTTCCTTTCTTTTCGGCATTACTTCTTTATGCACTTAACTTCCTTTTCCGGATTTGTGCATTCCTTCTTTGAACTTTCAAACTTTGACACATAGTCTTCGAGCTTCAATTCACTCACTCTTGCGCCCATTGCACTTACCCTTGCTTGGTCCTCCAGTCATGGACTCACTTGCCTTGGTGTTGCTTGACCTCAGAAGCTATGACCTCTTTCATTTCTTCTGCTTTGACCCTATGACCTCATATATGCTGTCTGCTTCCATGCCTTCCATCTTTACTCATCAAAATAAGATTATAGTTTTCAGCATAACTTGATTCCACCTTCTTTGAGCCTTCTCATTGTGAACCCTTCAAGTGTTCTACTTAAGTTCCTCTGAGCCTAAATAACTCTTCCTTGAAACAAAGAAGATCTTTGAACAGTCAGGCCTCTCTTTGAAGCTACCTCTTTCCTTTCCCTTCCTTCAAATAGTGCCCACCTGTCTCTTGTACAAGAAGTCATGTGACATTCTCTCAGCCACATAAACTCTTAACCCAATGGAATCCATGTAAACATGAAAGCAATCATTTCTCCAATCCACACACCCTTATAGATTTTGTCCGAGCCACACCTCAACAATGCAAGCAATTCCAATTGGTCATCGTGTTGGTTGAATGGCAATATTCAGATCTGTCAAAATATCAAACAAAGAACCCACATTCAGATTTGTCTTCCAGCTCAAAAAAGTAAATCAAAATGCTGGTCATAGACGTCAAGACCCAATGGAACTCCACCTTACTTATGATTGAGCAAGCTCTGGAGCTCAGAGACGCCTGCAAGATGTTTTGTCAACGCAACAACACCTCCAAGTTTCAGCTCTTACCGGTGGAGTGGGATAAACTAGCCCACATGATGCAGTTCCTCAAGCCACTCCTTGAAGCAACTGAGCTCCTCTTCTCAACACAATACCCAACCTTGAATATATCTCTCCCAATATGGATTATGCTAAAGTGTAGCATAACTTTTTCAACAGCTCAAACCGCAACACAAATTTCTGGCAAGGGTGAAAACTGCGCTGCGCTTCAAAAAGCGGTGTTTTTAGCGCAGTGCAGCGGCCCCCCACTACAGCCCTGGCCCCAATAGCTGAAGCGGCAGGAAAACCACTACACTCAGCGCGCCGGCCTTTTTTTTCTCAATTTAGCTGAAGCGCCGCCGCTTTCACTAAGAAAAAGCGCAGCTGAAGCGGACACCCGCTACAAGTGCGCTTTTCCCCGCTTTTTGCTCTTTTCTATGCTTTCTGGGCGATGTAAATTTAGGTAGTCAGTTTGGCTGGTCAAGCAGGCTGAATGGCTTGTTTGACCGGGCTGTTCTTGCTCAGAAATGATTTCTGACCCAAAAAACATGAAAAATCCAAACTACTATGGTACACACCCTAAATCCAAGGTTGATTTGCATTATTTACATCAGTTGCATTCAACCAAGTTTAACTTGGTTGAGTGCATCCCAGTTTAACTAACCCAGCCAATCTTGCTGGCAGTACATCTTCATATTACTGGGGTTTATAAGCCTTATACACAATCCTCATGTAGCAACTCACATTCCCACTGGGCTAGAAAATGGAGACTAAGAACTTACATTTCCATTTGTGTCATGTATCTCAATTGCAATGCCTCTCTAGACTTTCAGCCCCATTGTTGATCATCAACAATCTTAAATTAAGAATTAATCCAGATCAATTTGTGCTATTATCTTATTTTGTGTTGTTTTGCTTTGATGAGTTGAATAATAAACTAGGTTTATTTTGAATATGAATGAATCATAGATGTAAAGTCTTCCGGGGTTACATTTACGCAGAAGAAGTATTTTGTCAAGAGGTTTGGGAGAGATGCAACAATTTTTTTTTTTTTGCTTCTCTTTCTATTCTCAAGTATCTAGGTGGGCGACAATGGAAGGTTGGATAAAGAAGGTGAGATGATTATCGGATTTTCCAACCGACGATTCTACCAGCCCAAAAAGGAACGAGTGATGCATCTTTCTGGGACTGAGATTTTGGAGGCTGGTCAGTGGATGAAGATGGGTATTGATAAATGAAGGCCTGTTGGATGGAAGCTGAAGAATCTCGAATGAGGGTCACAGTTCGAGGGGATTTTGGACTCGGTAAATCATAGAACTGTCTGCCGAAATTACTGGCGAAATCAGGCAATCGATCGAGCGGAATAGGACTATGAATCTTTCGTTTAGCTAGTTCAATGGCGAACGAGGGGGGCGGAATGGCTGACTCGAATATCGACGCTAAGGTCGGTAAGAGATAAGCACTGGTGTAGATCCCGGCTGCACAACATTGTGAAGTAGTGTTGGGTAACTTTCGATGGAGTGGATGGGGAGGGGGGGGGCTGAATCTGAACCTAGAAAAAATCGCGGATGTCCTGAAAGGATCAAGCCCAAAAATCTAGTCTCAGTATCCAAGCTCAATCGAAGTGAAAGTAGGGCCTTATCTAGACCAACAAATCATCACCTTACCTTCCCAGATCACTTGTCTTAATGCCTCACAGTCATCTGGCGATTTAGCAACAGGCTTGCAGTAATTCAGACCATTTCCAGCCCAATCATCCACTGTCAATGATAGATGATGTAAGGTGATCGTACACGCCACAGTCGGTCCACACGCCTTGACCTGTTTTTTTTTTGTTTGATCGAAAAACAAGCTGACCTCAGACAATCCGGGCTTTTTTGATTTTTTTTTTTTTTTTTTTTGGGGGGGGGGTTTAGAAAGTTACATACGGCTTCCACGGCGTCTCTCGTAGTCGCATGTTCCAAAATAATTCGTAGCTTTGGGAAACGACGATGGATTTGCAGAAGTTTTGGCAAGAATTTCGACTCGGCGTTCCAGACGCAAGTATCCTAATTATTAATAAGAGGTCGGCAATATGAGATTGAAAGTTTCATTTTCTTTTCTCTATCCAACGAAAAGAATGATATGACTAGGGAGACATCACTGACACCAGTCTCGCTCGAAGGTACTTCTCCATGTAGATTTAGCACCAAGTTCTCCTGCTCCATCGCCTCGAAAACCGGATAATAGACTTCATAGACTCGACACCTTCTGACGAGTTAGTCGTTACTCCACGAGGACTAAAAAATAAAACGAAAATTATAAGTCTATTAGTTCATTAAAAAAAGGCTTAAAAGTGGTACGAGGGGACTCAAATACCAACTTTAGAACTCGGAAGGAACAGTACAAAGAGCGAGGTAGCTTACTAGCTTTTGACTCCGGCTATGCCGCAGACCTTGGCTTTGCGTATGTCGTCGGGAGTGAGAGAGGGTGAAAGATAGAGGGAAACAAAGAACTGAACCGAGGGTTCGAGTGATTCCAAGGTGTCTCTATAGTTGGTGGCCATCTCTACAGTCGTCAAAGGTGGAACGGTATTGGGCTGGAAGAAGCAATCCCGTCAATCTGATCAGCTTGATTTGTTCTCGTCTTTTTTTTTTGGCAGCAAGCAAGAGAAATCAGAGAAGGATGGACAGCACTGACCATAACATAGACCGATTGAATTCCTCCCCCGGTAATTCGAGCAGTTCGCCCGGTTGACGAAGTGGACGTGGGCATCGAAGGGACAGGGGATTGAGATGGAGTCGATCGAGGTCATCCTTGCTGAAAAAAAGATCCGTCCGTTACATGGAAGAAGTTTTCGGGTCGGGAGTCAAAGTATCCGGGCCGGGTCGGACGAAGAAAGCGGCCAAGGAATGTTTCGGGATCGGCCAAACACATAAGAAGAAAACTCAACCGAGCCATCATAAGGTCGAGTTGGGTTAGGAGTAGCGGACATCGAATCTGTCGACGAGAATGGCCTTGGGATCTGAGCAGTAGGAGACCGAGCTGGTTTCTGGGATAGAAGGAAGTCAGTTTTTAGTTTTGGGCGGAAGGATAAGGTTTTTGGGGAGTGTTGCTTACCGATGACGTCAGATGCACTTTTGTCTAAGCCGGCCAAAGTTTTCACATCCGTCTTATTACATACCTGTATATGATGAACTCAACTAACAACCTCTTCACTACAGCAAACTCTCCCAGTAAAGATGAAGGAGATTCATCAGAACGCAAAAAGTAAGTTATAAGATCCATACCAAATTACATGAGCAGTCATTATTGAAACTGATTGTTGTTATTCAATTGCTCATTCAAGGTTGACTTGCAGACAGTTATAAAAAGCAACAAAAACAAAAAAGAAGGCAGCTTAAAAATCAGCTTGGCTCTCAAGTCATCACCTCCACCCCCCATCCCGACACAAATGAGAAGAATGAAGATACAACCCCGTTACAGGACGGTGAAATCCGTGAAGACTGATTAGTAATAAGCATTGTACTCATAATAGTCAACCACCCCATAGTAGCTTAACCCCCCTTGGCTTCTCTTGTCAAATCTCCAAAACATGTGTAGATGCTTTCCAAAAGATTTGTAACAATTTTTATGAAGGCAAGGTTACTCCTATATGTGGTATAGAGTATTATATTAGTGGTCATCATGATGTATGTGAACAAGCTTCAAAAAAGAAAAAATAACTTAGTTTAAATATTTTTAGTTTATTTTTTGGTTTTTTAATCTTTTAATTTTTTAGGCAGCAATTATAAATCACTAGAGGCCAAGTGTTAAGCTTCCACCCATGCCCAACAGCATTGTTGAAAGATTGTGTCCTTCACATTGTCCTCATTAAGGGCACTTTTGAGTCTTGCCAATTTCATGTCCATACCACTTATTCTTGAATTCTGTACACTTGTTATACAAATATTAAGAATTTGATGGTTGCCTAGGAAGTGTTAGGGCCTGTACCATAGTTTTTGGGGATTTCAAACCTGCGGAAAGAGCCAAGCCAAATTCCAAATTTTGAAATTGTAATTTGTTTCAGGATTTTGAATTCTGGAATCCTAGGAATTCCAATACCTGTACCATAGCCACTGTCAACAATGAACCCCCTCACCTTGGAGCAAAAGGCTGTATTAGTGTTATTTGCCATCATACTACTTATCGATCAGGATGAAACCAGGTTGGGTTCAGGTCAGAAATCAGTGCCCGAACCCGACCCGGTTTGGAACTGGGTCGGGTCGGGTTGGGTCAAATTTGCAGGGTTGCTGCCCAAACCCGGACCCGTGTAGAGGGCAGCAGGGTCAGGGTCGGGTCGGGCCGGGTCGTGGGTCAGCACATTTTTTCTTGCGTGATCAAGGCTTGTCAGATTGTGTAACATGTATCTACATATTTATATTTTTATATTGGTTGCTTGTAACGTGTATGAGCAGAATATAGATGTATCAGAGGGCAGTGAATAAAAAAAAAGCTAAAGAAGGAAATCAGAACAGGTATTTGAATCAATGAATCAATACCAGAGTTTTAACTTAGCCAGGAATGTGTTCGTCTTCCCACTCTGTTTCATTGTCGACATCGACTTGTTGAAGTCCTTCGTTGGTGGCAATCCAATCTTGCCCGCAAACGAGGGCCTCGAGAGTATCTGGCTTGAGACAATTTCGAGTATCACTGAGCACACGTCCACCAGTTGAGAAGGCGGATTCAGACGCAATGGAGGTCATTGGGATTGTCAAGATTGATTTTGCGAGAATAGCTAATGTAGGGAACCGAAGTGAATTAACACTCCACCAAAAAAGTATGTCGAAGGACGGAGTATCGATTGGGACAGTCAATTCTTCCAGATAGAGTTCGATTTCTGCTGATCCCCAACTTGTTTTTTCACAATTCTTACCGGCAAGAAATTCCTTGAATCTGAGCTCCTGGTCCGATTCAAGGGGCTTGGTTTTGGTTATTGACTTGGTTTTGCTTTCAGAGGTTTTATTTGTCTGTCGGCTATGTCTTGAAGAGACTTCATCGAACCATTCACAAATAGTGTCCCGGATTTTCTTGACGCGAGTTGCAATTGCTGCTTGGTTGGATCCTAATTTGTCAGAGAGAAGAAACTCCAGGAGCGCTAGCTTGTACCGCGGATCAAAGACAAGGGTTATCCCAGCAAAAAGCTCCATCTTTTTCCAATACCTATCGTACTTCTCTTGCATCGGTTCAAGTAATTCCGAAATTTATGATGGACTCGATTCGATACTATCTTTGAGCTGCTTGTTGATTTGAGCCATGGTCATGTATAACTTGTGCGCAGTTGGAGTTAGGGTCATTTCTAATTTCAAAGTAGCTGAAGGGACCGTCATGACACATGTTAGCATCCAATCTAAATTCAAAATCAAGGATTAATCAAGAAAAAAACATACCGGTGTTGAAGACTTCAAGATAATCTTTCATCATCTCTATCTCCTTCCACTCATCATCGGTAGGACAATGAGGGTAATTTGCATCTCCGTCCGAAAGATTCTTGAACACCTTCTTGTAAGGTAAAGCAGATTTAAGCATGAGGTATGTCAAGTTCCAGCGCGTTGGAACATCAAGTGAAGGGAGAGCTTGTTTTGGAATACCTGTAAATTTGATTGAAACTTGGAACTGTTGTTTGCGGGCTGGAGTACTTTTAACATGACGAACACTTTCTCGGATTTTTCTGATGGCTGTTGAAAGGGTCTTGAGGCCATCCTTGACGACCAGGTTGATGATGTGAGCGGCACATCGTACATGAAGGAATTTCCCATTCATATCGGGTGGCGATTGACTTTTGTCTTTGAGGATTTGAGACACACGAGCCATGGCAACATCGTTGGAAGAAGCGTTGTCAACGGTGACAAAAGCAACTTTATCCATTGCCTTCCATTCAATAATTGAGGAATGAGTTGATCAGCAATAGCGAGGCCGGTGTGAGATGGAGGGAGCTCTTTAAAAGATATGAGCCTTTTGTGGAGAGTCCAGTCGGCTGAGATGAAGTGTGCCGAGACAACCATGAATGGTGTCTGATTGCTGGAAGTCCAAAGATCGGTTGTTAAAGCTAGACAATCAACTTGTGCAATCTCATTGGCAACAGTTGCTTTCATTGATTTATACATGTCGATCACGTCCTTCTTGAGAGTTATGCGCCCATGAAGCTTGAATTTGGGTTGCAGCGAAGTAACAAATGCTTTGAATATTGGATGCTCGACCGAGGTGAATGGCTTCTCATCCGCAATGACTAGTTTTGTAAGGAGATCTCGTGATGCTTTCTGAGAGAAAACCCAAGTCGACACTTCCTTGGTTGAAGTTGAACTGACTTGAAGCAAACTCCGTTTCGTGTTCGAGGTATAAGAGCTGCATCAGTCAAGGCGACGCCAGTGGTGCTTTGTCGGCAGTATTTGCAGGTCGCTTTCTTCTTCTCCCCTGAGATGAGAACAAATGGAGATAGATAGAATCAGTAAGCTAATATCAATAAATAGCATAAATAATAGATACAGATTGCATACCTTGCCCGCTGGGGTGGAAATGGGACCAGACGTTGCTTGTAGTTTTACACATTCTCTTGATGTTTGAGTCTTCTGATTCCTTTAGGGATCCTGGTGCTTTGGACTTTTCTTTTTCCAATGGGTTCTTTGGAGTGTGTGTTATAGTGCTGGTTTGAGTCAAAGAGTGTTCTTCACCGGTTATTTCAAGATCAGAGTCTTTGTCAGAGCTGTTCGGGTTCCTGGTGGTGGTAGTAGTAGACTTGGCAGTAGTTGTAGGTTCCTGTTGGTTTTCCGGTTCATCGGAGTCGGTTGAGGGCTAAGCCTGGTCGTTGGCATGATGTTGATGTGGAGGATAATGATAGAGTCTAGACTCTACGTGATTATATGTGGAGATGGTTTGGGGCCTGGGCGGGGCAGCAATTGGTATACGGGTCACGGGTCGACCCGAACACCTCAAAGGCTGCCCGAACCCGACCCACTCATGAAGCGGGTCAGACTTTTGTTTTTTTTTTGCTCAAGGGTTCCCGAACCCGCCGGGTGGCGGGTCAGTCACGGGTCGGCCCGACCCACTTTCATCCTGACTTATCAAGCTCGAGGAAAAAGATAACCTACCATACTACAGCGACGGCGGACAAGCAACTCTAGTCAGATTCCTCCTCAATGATGCTCAGCCAGAACTCTTCCGTGAGGTAACCTTGTTGGAAAGGCCAGTCCTTAATGCTCTTCTCACTGAGCTTACCTCAAAAGGCCTGCTAGAAGATGGACAATCACTTACCTGTGAAGAGCAGGTCTTGATATTCTTGGACATTGTGGTCCACAACAACTCAATGAGGCACACTGCCATAAAATTCCGCCGGGGTCTCTTTACTGTTCAGAGGTGAGTCGTTTTTTCTTCTTCTTTGACCCTTGTATGTATGGCCATTTTTGTTCATCTAAATGATATTTCAAATGCAGATACTTCCATCATGTTCTCATTGCACTCGTCTCTTTGTACCCAAAATATGTACAGCTGAAAGATGATGGTGAATGCGAATGACTTAACGATCCGAAATACTTTGCATTCAAGCGATGTCTGGGAGCCCTTGATGGTGTATTGGTACCAATGACCTTACCAATGGCCAAACAAGCTGCCTACCGAAGTCGCAAGCAAATCATAAGTCAGAACGTTCTAGCCGTCGTCAATTTGGATCTCGAATTTCTCTATGTTTTGGCTGGATGGGAAGGAAGTGCACATGATAGCAAGGTACTTGCAGATGCATTCAACAAAGGCTTTTCAATACCCGATCACAAATACTACCTGGCCAATGCAGGTTATGCCCTTCAAAAGGGAGTAATCACACCCTTCCGAGCGACTTGATACCACTTGAAAGAACAAGCAGCAGCGGGTTTGTGACCCGACTCACCCAAAGAGCTTTTTAACCTCCACCATGCTTCGCTTCGTAATGTGGTTGAGAGGATTTTTGGCTGCCTCAAAGCCAAATTCAAGATTCTCACAACTCCATCCAAGCACAGCATCCACAGCCAAGTTCAGCTTGTGTACGCCCTCACAATGCTATGGAACTTCCTTTGCAAGCATGATCAACACGAGGATCTTCCTGAAGCCGACACAGACTTTGAAGAAACCAACAATACTTCAAACAATTCTACCCCATCAGTCTATCACCGGACGGCTGCCAAGGACACTGCTATGGTATCGAGAAGGAATCGCTTGGCCAAAAAGATGTGGAACCAGTATCAGAGCTACCTCCAAGGGCGGTCTGCCTGAACCACTTGATTTTGTTATCTCTCACTTTTTTTATCTTTGCAATGAACAATATGTTCGATGTCTTTATTGTATGCAAGTATAAGGAATCAATGATATCCACTTTCTTTCTAAGACACTGTTTAGCCAGGCTTGACAAACTTCGGCATTGGTTGTAGATGCCAGAGACATAAACACCTCAGCATTGGCCTCTGATTCTACTACAGCAATTAATTTGACATATTCAGATATAGGAACTTGTCCAAAAAACATTGAGGCCATCTGTTTGATGGCCTCTTGCCTAACCGAACAGGATTTGTCTCGAGTCTCGATAGCTGGGTCTGGTTTGATATCGGGCTTTACATCGGTACCCTTTTGGCTGGAATGTGTTTGAAGAACACTGACAATCGATTCAACACCGCTCTTGAGGATATCGTACTTGGGCTCTCGGACACGCTTCTGGGGTCGGATGGTTTTTTTAACGACTTCAACTTTATCTTCATCGGAAGAGTCGACTTGGATTTTGGCTGACTCTCGTTGGCGTTTGGCTGAGTTCTTGAATAAACCAGCTACTGCAGAGGGGCTGATGTTGTCCTCGGACTCCTGCTTTGATGGAGGGGCCTCTCCAGGAAGAAGTGCAGATTCACCGGTGGTAAAGGTCCCTTCAAAAAGCTCCTGGGCTATCTTGTACCAGGGGATGTTACCTCCACGAAGGCTTCCAAACTTCCATTTGGGATGAGCCTACATAGTATATATTGTAGTGGTGAGATTTTTTTGATAAGGAATGGATTGATGATTGAGCCTTACCTTGATCAAATCCTTCCAAGTATCATTGTCTGCTGTGACAATCCCAGTTGATGTGTTCCAACCGAATCCAGATTGTGCAAGGAGGAACTTCATATCGATGCAGAGCTTTCGGATGGCTCCTTGTTGATTTTTCACTTGAGCCCAATCAAAACACATATCAAATCGGGCATTCATTTCTTTCACTACCTGACCCCACGCCTCCGCTTTCAGATTACCGTTATCAGTTCCTTTGCCTAGCACGATCTGATCGAGGATGACATTGAGAAGTGCTACACGTTGATTGTCAGTCCAGGTATGGTTCTTCTTCTTTCCATTTTTGTCACTGTTGTCTTCTTTTTTTGGTGTTTTTCTTTGGAGCAATGGTTTTTTTCGTATTTGGCCTTGGATTTGCAGTCTTGTCTGAAGAAGGGTGAAGATCGGGATCCAAACAGCTGAGCAGATTTGACATTGTGAATTGTGATGGAGGTAATAGAGGGGAGTGCTTCGAGCAATCAAAAATTGATGATGGACCCAATTTTTCAAAACCCTGGATTCCGGGTTGAGTCTGGGGTTTTTGGATGGGCAAAAGGGGGCTGTGGTACTCTGGATTTTGAATCTGCAGAATTGAAAAGAAAAAAAACCCACACCAAATCCTGGGATTCTGTGCGCTATGGTACAGACCCTTAAGGTTGCAGGAGCACGGTTGAAAACTTAATCTAGTTTGCCAGTGCTAAATCTGAGTTATGGGTTTTATTCCTTTTATCTTATAACCATAATCTGTCTGCGGGGCATCATGTATGTAGTTTATGTTCTCCTGGCCCGAGCCAGTTCCTACTTTCCTCAATCGATTTGGACCGTGACGTGCTTCTCATTGTCAGAACACACTGAATCTAATAGGTTAAAAGCCTGCTCAATGCACTGGTACCGTATCGGATTCTTGAACGAGCGATGGACGGGTGAACCGGATGATGAGGAGTGGTCGATTGACTTTCGCAGAGATACAAGAAAAAGAAGAAGAGATTAAAAAAAGAAAAGAAAAAGAAAGATTAGGAGAAGAATTAAAAGAAAATAACAAAAAAATTATAGAATCTCTAGAAGAAATTAAGATGGCAGAAAATCAGCAGCCCACCGCGAATGATTTCTTTGAAATGCAGTGGTTATTTAAAGAAATGCAAAGTCAATCGGCCATCCTTCGAAATCCGGTAGTCAACCCCATGTCAGCCTCGGATCGATCGGAAAAAGTTACTTTGAACTTTGTCAAAACCCCACTCACCGTCCATGGTGACCCCCGCAAAGCCAGACTCGCATACGGCGGATCAAACTTCAGCATCTGGAAGAAAGAGTTAAATCGGACTCTCCGGTTTGTTTTCTGGCTCAAGATGGATTTCACGGCATCTGAGGACAACTTTCGAAACCGTCAACACAATGAGACCACCACCATTGCCTGTCTTATCCTGAAAGCTCCGCTATTGATACCCCTCTCGAGATGTACAATTTGCTCAAAAGCAAATGCAGCCGATCTGATCGTCGACACAAGATGGGAATAATTGACCAGATCACCGAAATGATTCTCGACAAGTCCCCTGGCAACAAAATCACAATGTCAAAGTGGAGCAAATTATCCGCCGAGGTCAACCAACTGAAAATATCAGTGGATGAGATGATGGGTTTGTTTCTCCAGAGTAGCTTCCATGCTCTGGCGGGAGTCGACATGAAAACTTTCGAATTCTCAGCTGACAACCAACTAGACAACCTCAAAGCTCCCTTGTTCATTGAGGTATCAACGGTCATTCAGGCGGCGTCTAGAAAGAATAAGAACAAGTCTTCATCCCTAGAACACTTTGATCCTATGGATATCAATCGCCTGAACGCCATACGTCCAGACCATCGATATACCCCTCCACACCGACGCCTGGCTCCTTCCCAGACAAAAATTGACAAGGCTACTCGCTTCTGAGGAAAACCTCTAAATGATTCCTTGAAAGAGCGACATGGGACTGACTGTCACCATTGTGGTCAATCCGGCCATTGGTATAACAACTGCTGAGCGTTTTGGGCAGACGTCAAGAAAGAAGTGATCGCCACCCCCCCAAAGATCACGACTCCCCTCAGTCCAACTACCTTCCTCCGCCACGTCCTTACCAACACCGATTACACAAATTAGATGTACCCAAAGTCTCCGACAGGAAGATCTTGCTAGACTCAGGGGCCACAATGCACGTGAGTGGCTCTCTCAAGTATTTCTCATTCACTGAAAGACTCGACGTTCCTCGTTCAATTTGACTGGCAGTTGCTGACTGTATTGTCAATGTCAGGATCAAAGGGACTCTGAGGATTCCAACGGAGAAGGGGACAATCTTCGTCAATGACATTTTTTACTGTCCCAGTGTTGATGACATCATTTTGTCTGTTGGGCATCTCACGGAAGCGGGTTGGGAGATCGCTTTCTCTGGGAATGTGGCATCTGGCAAATGTTAAATTTGATACCTTGTACAAGAACCACTGCTGGTTTTTAGTAATGAAACGCTCCGCTATAGAAATCAAAAAGATCACTCAATTGCCGTCCTTCGATACATTCTTATGGCACAGACAACTTGGTCATGTCAGCGAGAAGACAGTGAGATCATACTTAGAGAAACACTACCCTGAGAAAGTCGCCAACAAATCATGGCAATCTTGTATCTGCAACCAATGCGCGAAGTCAAAGAGCCTAGACAAGAAGTTGCCAGGAGCCAACTCACTCATCCCTCCAGAAGAAATCCTGGACCTCCTTGTCTCAGACGTAGCGTGAAATTTCATTGTCAATCTCACTGGTAAACAATACATGTTAACCATGAGAGACCATGCCTCCACATATATCTGGAATGCGATCTTGCCTAGCCGTAAAGGAAATTCCTGACAAGATAATGTTGTGGCTCGAACATCTGAAGAACACGTTTGGCAGGTACCCAAGCACTTCTGATGTGACAACGCACCGGAATACGTGTCGACTCTCAAGAAAATGCTCGACAAGGTTGGCGTAAAGATGGCACCGTCGGCACCCTACTGCCCAGAACAAAACGGGGAGGCCGAGAGAGTGAACCGCACCCTTGGCAACATGGCACGTATGATGCTGCACGAGTCTCAGCTTCCCAAGATCTGGTGGTCTTTTGTGTACTTGTCGGCCGCCTACATCTACAACCGAATCCCTAACAGTAAAGTGTCTTCTTCCTCGTTGAAGAAACTTTACGGAATTGATGTAGACCCTGACACGCTCTATACATTCGGTGCTAAGGCGATAGTGCACATTCCACGTGAGAGAAGGGATAAGCTTGATCCTCGTGAGCATGATTTGATTTTGATTGGCTATCCTGCCAGCGGTGGCAGATGGTTAGTTTACTCTCTCGAAGAGAAAAGAATTATGCACTCGACTTCAGTTATTTTTCCAGAATTCGTTAATGTCCCTGTGAAGAAGACTGAACTTGATCACATTCTCAATCAAATCAAACTAAAACCGATGTCATCGCCGAGCAAGAAAAGAAGATCATCGAAACTTTGGAGATCAGCCCAGACAGATGACTTCCAAAAAACATTCAACTGGCCCTGAAGAGCCCCCAACGAAAAGAATGGTACAACACCGCTGTCTATGAAGTGAACAAATTCTTCGACCTCGACGTTTGGGAAGTTGTTGACCCATTCCCTGGGGCGAAAGCTTTAGGATGTCGTTGGGTATTCACAATGAAACCGCCAAGCAGCCTAGAATCCAAGGAGATCTTTCGTGCAAGATACGTGGCAAAAGGCTTCAATCAGCAAATCGGTGTCGACTGTAACAAGACGTTTGCTCCAACCGCTTTGCTGAATACCTTATGTTGGCCAACAAGTTTTTGTACCCAACGGCTACTTTCGACGTGAGCTCCGCATATCTGTACAGTCCGATCGAAGAGGAGGTTTATGTACAACCTCCGACGGAAATCAGACCCGATCTAAAAGGGAAGATCATGAGGCTATGAAAGGCAATGTACGGCACTAAACAGGCTGCACGTTGCTGGTGGCAATTCTTTAAGACCACAATGGAGAACGTCAGTTTCACTGCATCTGAACTGGAACCGTCTCTCTATATATATCGCAAAGGCGCAGACTTCATCATCATTTGGCTACACGTAGACGATGGATTTTCCAAGGCGTCCAGCTCTCATATGCTGCAACCAAGGTTATTTGGCTGCAAATCCATGCCGACATTAGCTTAATTAAAATTTCATTTTTTGGGTTCCTTAGTCCTTTCTTTTCAATCTCACTCTTTTTGTGCCTTAGTTGTTTTTTCACTATCACCGTCATTCAGAATCATTGTTTTGTTTTTTGCGTAACGTTGGAACAATAAAAGTACTTTTATTTATTTATTTAAATAATGAAATTACCAAAAAGGAAAACAAGACGAATACATCAATGAGTGATCTTGCTGGCAGTCTGTTCAAGCCAGGCTCGACAAACTGATAGGTTGGTTGTTGAAGCAAGAGATAAAAAAAAAACAGTGTTCGATTCCGACTTGACCACCTGAATGAAGGCAACGTATTTGAGGGTGGAGAGGGGGTTGTTTTTTCGGTGGCTGTGGGATTGAGCTGTTTTTTTGGATGCCGGAGCTGGAGTGTCAGGTGTTGGTTTTGCAGCCGGGGTAGGTTCTGGAGTCATCATCAAAGCCAGGAGGGAAGGATAAAGTTCTATCATGTTGGTTTTCTTTGTTGTGGGGGGTTCAGAAAAATAGATCTGACCTATTTTTTTTGAATCCAGGGAAATTGGGTGGATTCTCAGGTTTTCAAAGGTGTGATTTTGGTGTTATGGTACACTTATTTGAGGCAGCCCAGGTTTTCAGAAAAAAACTGGGAACCCCCGGCAAACCCCAGGTTTCCACGGGCTATGGTACAGGCCCTAAAAAGAAAATAAATAAATTGGTGCCCTACACTCATTTATGTTGAGGGGCACAGGGGTCGCAAGGACTGAAGTTCACAGACTGATGTCCTGTGACACTGGGAGCTGACACTAAGGATAATGTGGTTTGTATTCAGTGAGTTCAGAGCACCAGGATTGGAGGTATGACAAACTAAATACAACACCAAAAGCTTAACTATAGTAGAAGCATACATGACTGGGTATAAGCATTCCAACAGTTTATTCTCCAATTGACCTTTTCCTTTTTTAGTTAGTCAGTTACTGAGGCCTGTGGTCGGCGCAATTTTTTCTCTATTGGTGTGAGACCCATGTGTTGGGCTATGGTTTCTGTAGTGTGAAGACCTAGGTGTGGGCATTAGTTTTTCTCTTGGTGCAAGACCCATGTGTGGGCAGTAGTATTTCTCTCGTGATCTGAAGACCCTTGTGTGGGCATTTTTCTCTATCAGCTAAAGACCCAAGGTGGGAAGCATTTTTTGTCTCTCGTTAAGACCCAGGTGTGGGCAGTATCATCTCTTTCTCCCAATTTTTCTCAACAACCTCTCTACTTCAACATTCCCTGGAAGTCAAGAGAACTAACCATTGGGACCCTCTGTTTTCTCAAATCTCAATCCACATCTCGACCTGGTCCGTACTGTCTTCCGTCAGACTGGAATCTACAGCCATTCCCTCGTTGCATCGGCTAAGGAGTCAAGGACCTTTTCATTCAGCCCTCTCAACCCCAACCGTCTCTGACTCAGCCAATTTTTCTTCCTGACTTGGTCATCTCTCTTTTTTCACTTTCACATACAATCAGATGGATCCCCACTCTCAATCAGCAATCAAGGCCACTAAGGAATCTGGATCGGTACTTGGTATATCTAATGAACTCACGCAAGCTGTCCTCTTCACCACTTGCTTGCTCACGGATCAACCAGATCAACTTGTTGATGGCTTTTGGTAACGGTCAATGAAAAATTACGGTGGACTTTGATAACCGGCTGGATGTCATTGGCTGCTACCCCGCCAGCTTGACAATGCTAAATTGGACCCCTTGGAAGCTTATGTATGTTGATCCAATCAAGCAAAGTGACTCATGAACAACCTGTAGTCATTTGTTGGAGGTACCAGTACACACCCTGAGGTCAATACACCTGTGGAGACAGTTAATCTTGACTGTTCTGACCGACTCAACCCCATTGCCCACCTGACCACAATCGACCAACTCACTTCCACTCTTGCATTCTCCAATGTTATAACCTCAAACCTCTCGGCACCTTCCTGACTCCACTTGTCTCAAAGTTTTGCATTGATGACACAATTGGAACTTCCAAGGTGCTGTCAGAGACTTATTGAGAGGGCTAAACATCACTACATGATCACTGTAACCTGTCAGGTTACGTGATGATACTCGAAAAGGTCTCTTCCATTACCTAACAGTGTAGTATAAATATGATGTATTTCCTTCACTGCTTTCCTTTCTTTATGCAATCTTCTTCTTCCTATGTGCTTGAGCCTCAATAAATCCATCTCTAAAACATATTAACTTCCATCCCTTCCATTATCTTTCTTAATCCTACCACATCTCCATTGACTTCACCTCTTAGCATCCTTTGACTCTCCTAATCTTCCATCATATCCATCATTGCCTTCAATCTCTAATATTCTTCATCCACTTCCTAACTCATATCCTCAAATCCAGCCGCTCTTCTTATTTCCTTTTACCCTTATTCTTTCTAATCTATATCTTCCAAACTATCTGTCAACCTGAATTTCCTCCATTGAATCAAGGGGCCAGCTAAATCCACGTCCCAAATTTTTTAAAAGGACGCCTTCGGTGAGGCTTCCTGACCTGTACACGCCATAGTCAGGGAATCCATCAAGCATGGAGGCCCCAAATGGGATGTACCGGCCTTCCACGTCAGGACCCAGTAAAGCCCATACCAAGCCGCCTTGTGTAGCACATAGCAAAATGGGATTTTTTCTGAAAATGATACTTGTGGAATCTGCCAGATACGTAGCAGATTTCACTTTTTTTTGCAAAAACATACTTGTGTAATGCAAATCTTTTTTTGAAATTTTGAAAAAGAAAAAATCGGGGTCCTTGTGTGAGTGTAGCAATCTGAAGCAGCTTTTGGGTAATTTTGGGTCCTATCAGCTTTGAACATGATGCCACCTACCATGAACAACCCACACCACATCAAGAGAGCTGAGGAGAGCATACAACCCCTTTAAAAAGCCTTAGAATGATCCTCAACTACAAATCTAGCCGCCTTTTTTTTGAAAAAATGCATTACTGTGTTCCTTATCTAAGATGTATCCATTTTCTTCTGTCATGCAAAATTGAAAAAATCATGCTTGTCTTGACGTAGCAAAATCTTGCAAAAAGCAAAAAAACTGCATCTTGTTACATATCCAAAGAGGCATTTTCTCTTGTTTTACACAAGGTGGCTTGGGAGGGGCTCTCTGGGGTCCTTCCACGTCCCCAATGGGATTTTCAAGGCTGGGCATACCCCACTCATGGGACGTGCAAGACCATGCACACCCCAGAGGATGTTTTTGTCCTCAATTGAACGTGCATGCCGTCTCTCCTCATCCCTCCAGGACCAATCGATCTTGGAGGAATAAGGATAGAGTGCTCTCTCCTCATCCCTCCAGGACCAATCGGTCTTGGAGGGAATGGAGGAGAGAGTGCTCTCTCCTCATCCCTCCAGGACCAATCGGTCTTGGAGGGAATGGAGGAGAGAGTGTACTCTCTCCTTATCCCTCCAAGACCGACTGGTTCTGGAGGGATGAGGAGAGAGTGCTCTCTTGCATTCCCTCCAAGACTGAAGGAGGACTTGAACGCCTCGGCTTGGACAAGCCAAGTCGTCCTCGGGGGATACACACCTCAAATCAAGGTGTGCATCTGTGAAACCCATTACATAGATTTCACACATATTTCATTCCAGCTTACATAATCATCAAGACTACTTAATCCACCCCGCTCCAGCCCCTGCCTAGTTCAGTAGAGACTCACTTTCCTCCCTCTTCTGAACTAGGTACGCATTTACATTCTCATTCTCTTTCCTTTTTCATCTTTTTCCATTTCTTATCTGATTCATTAATTGTATAGAGAGACTCACTTTCCTCCCTCTTCTGAACTAGAAATCAATCTCTTCTTAGGTTCTAGAAAGTCTCTCCAAGGGTTTAACCTTGTTCTAGTGCCAGTTTCAATCTACAGTGACGAATCACACAGGACTCTTACAGCATCCACCAAGCAGGACCCAGTGGCCAATCACTGAGCCCCTCGGGTCCTGCATGCCTTTGTTGAAGGCCTGCATCCATGAGGAGGCCAAAATTGAGGCTTGCAAGCCTTGCACACCCCTGAAAGGGGGATGCACGCCAAAGCAGGCTTTACGGGGCGTCCTCTTAGCAAAATTGGTGTGTGCATTTAGCCGGCCCCTAAATCAACTCACTCCAATTTGGTGAGAAAAGAATCAACATCCTATTATGTTTGATTCTTCTTAACTGATCATTTCTTATTTGTATTTTCCTTCCATTTCAGCCTCCTGTATCTCAATCATCTTTTTTAGTTTTTGTAAAAATTTGAGTGGCTAAAGTCATATTTTCATTAGCTCTCAACTCTTGAGACGCACAGCATTATGAATAGAAACAACAAAATATGATTCTAGACAGTATTGCAGTGATAACATGATAGAGGAAATCTGTGGCCTTATTTACCTAAAGGCAGACAGATTGTACTGTCCTTTTCTTTTGGGCTGAGAGCAGTCAATTGTGCTGAGGCTGATTGCTAGTCGCAATGTTTTGTTGATTCTCAACAGGATGCTTTCTATCTGTACGAAATCATTGCTAGATTAGCAATGATTTGCCTAGGCTTTCTTTATTATGCCTGGGCTTACTTTAGAGTAGCTTGGCTAATACAGGAAAGTAATTCTCCGCTGGTCAAATAATTGGTCTTCCTGTGGAAGGATCATTTTGACTTATCAGCTTAGAGTCTTAGTTCTGGTCTAATCTTGGACTCACTTGTGAGCTGGGTATGAGCTGATGCAAGACAGTAGTTCTCCACGTGGCTTGTTTGGGCTGGACAACTGATTGAGTTTCCTGTAAGGGAAATCAAGTCTCTGGGCCAGTCTTCTGTCGGACTTTTTGCTGTTTTCTGGGGCTTACCTATGAGCTGTATCTTGAATGCTTGTTGTGCAGTTGTCAATTATGCCTGGTGAGCAGAGTCTGGCTGGTATTAATCTGGGAAGAGAGAATGTTCGCCGATTAATTCAAGGCTGAACTTCTTGCTGCTTCTGGTTTAAGTTTTGGCTTACGGTTGTGAATCGCGCGGCCGGCCTGTGGTCTGTGCCTCGCTCCTGTTAAGGACGTCTGGACTTTCTTTTGTTCAAGAGACTTGATTAGTCAGCTCATTCTGTCTGTCTGTGGAGATTAGGATGAACACGCAGGACTAACCTGTCACTTGCATGTCATCTCTTAATACTGTCTTTTTTTTCTTTGGAGCCACAGATGAAATCTGACAGTTTTCTCCGTCTTGTTCTTAAAAACAGGGATGTTGAAATTTACAAAGTCCTTTTTACAAGGTACAAGCACTTGTAAAAAGAAGTGCCTGTAAAAGTACACATTTGCGGGCAAATGTCTAATTTTACAAGGGGTTTCCTGAAATTGGCCCCTTGAAAACCCAGGACATGTAAAAAAGTGCCTTGTAAAATCAAACTTGTTCATCCCAAACTGCAATTTTACAAGCATATACCTTACAAGGTCCCACCTTGGATTTTACGCACAACAGAAAACAAGGAAATTTACAAGGACTCGCCTCTCAAATATGAAAAAAAGGCAAACAGCACATAGTAAATTTCAACCCAAGATTTTTTTTTTCGAATTTAACAAGGATCTATTTACAAGGTGCTTTTTTTTTACTATTATTATTAGTAGATTCAAGAGAAAAGGAACAACTTATTTTTTTTTTTGGAATCTATCACTTCTTCTTGCCACCCCTATGCTTCCTTAGGAAGAAGTCATAGGCCTCCCTCTTCCTCTTTTTGTAGTAGCCTGCTTTGTCAAATTTTCATTGTCTGGGTTCATTTCCACCTTTGCTGGCAAAACTCCTGGCTTCTCTTTGGTGATATTGTCTGAATTTTTCTCTTCTTCTTTTGGTTCCTGGATTTTAATCATCAATCAAATCTTTTAAGGGGCACAGATTGCTGGCTATTAGGAATTGGATCAGGCTCGTGTGTTGTCGGTATTGGGGACTTTTCTTGAGGTTCTGGCCCACAATTATTTGTGCCCGGTGACAGATTGGCGGTTGTCAAACCTCGTTCACTGGATACATCAGATTCTTGTTGCCTGGATACGTCAGATTCCTGTTCAGCCTCCTCGCTGTCGCCATCGTTGCCTTCCAACATCTTCGAATCAATCAAACTCGGTTTAGCGGTTGGAAATTTGTCTGCTTGAGGGTTGTCTTTACTTTGCTCGGTGTCCGAAGGTACGTCTTGGGGTTTCTCCAAGCTTGTTGAAGTATTGAGCAACCAACTTAAGTGTTTGAAAGGGACTTCACCATCGGCTTCGGGGTGATCTTCTTGAATTGTCTTGATGCTCTTCTCTACATAAGATTCTTCGTCTGGTGACCATGCGCGAGAGTACATCGTCCAAATAGTATTGGGTTGCATTCCACCAAGATGAGATGGATCGGGATTGAAAAATTGTGCATTTCCATTGTTGAGACGGTCATCGTGTAACCAAACACCTGAAATTCCACCTACCCCACTTCTCAATACCTTGACCCAGTAATGATATCCATTCCAGAAACCACAAGAGAACAACGTGTAACCCCTTTCACTTCCAGTTTGAAAGGCCAGTTCATCCTCCCCATAAATCCCATTTTTGATTTATCGTCAAGGAATTCTGAAAGATTTAGAAAGAAATAGATATGCTGGGGAGGTTGATCGTCCACAAGCTGTAGCCGCGTTATTTCATCCATGAAATGATGATTGTGAGTATCTGATTTGTCTAGTTTGTCGATGATTGTAATGGATTTTTCTGGAGATGAGATAGAAGTTTTTGGTGGATGCACCCGATTTTGCTTCTGTTCACCTTTGTGTTGGGTGGTCTTTGGCGTGCATCTACAAGCTAATCCCGAACGGTTTTATATGCCAGTGGACGTCCAACTAGTAATTAGAGCCTTGATGTCACCGTGTTGGAGGCCATTCCTCTCAAACATTGCTTTTTTGATGTTCACGATGGTCAGTGATCTGATTTGTGTTTTGAATTTTGCCTGTATCAGATCGCTTAGCTCGCAGGTGAAATGGTGTTCCTCTTGGACTTCAAATATTCCTTTGAGAATATTTGGTGAGTTCTTCTTTGGATCTAACAGCAGTTCTAGGAAATAATCACACTAGGCAAAGGTTCCTGCGACAAATTGTGCCCCCAATTTCGAGTTTGCTCTGTCCATTAGTGAGAAGAGCACGTAGTCTTCCATTCTTTGTGAGTGAGTTGAAATGATGGACAAGATGTTCAAAAATTGTTTGACCTTTGCCTTTAGTGTTATGTAGCCACAGCGGATTGTAGAGTGTGTATAGGGATTCTGATGCGGCCGCCATCCAGCATCGGTTGCTCAGATGGGGCTCACTAGATGCCGAATAGGATTGATACAACGATTAAGGGTTGCGAATGACGTTAGGAGAATTCTTTGGGCGACCCAAATTGCGCTTGATCTTCTTACTGGGGCCTTCAGAACCCAAAAGCGCTGCAGTAGTGTCTGGGGGGCGGCCGTCATTCACAAATTTCCGCTTGGTAGGCTTAGCCCACCCCATAGATCGAGAAACATTGTGTTGGAGTTTTGTTTGTGAGCCATATTTGACCGGTATTCCACGCATTACGGCTATCCAGTCATCTTCAAGGAATTTGGCAAAAGCAAAGAGCTCTACCAATCCAACCATCAGGCACTTTTTGCCTTCACTACATGAGACAGGCCGGAATCAGTCCCAATGTCTTCTTCTGTGAAAGGAAATGAGGCAAAACTTCTTACCTGATCATATAATAGACGCGATGCATGCTTTCAATAGCATTTGTAGTGTCTGGAAGGGTGTCTTCGCACCTTGGTTGCTTTGAAGGAAACAGTAATGACTCAACATCACACATTGTCCACCAGTCTAACCACCTTTTTGCTTTGGGATAGAGTCGATGCAGCTCGTCAATTTTTTCTTCATGGGTCGGTCCATCTTTTTCACCTTCCTCAAGCAAAGATTCACATCGATCCTGAAAGTCCCGCTTCATAGGTTGCACAGTTGTGGTCAGTTTGAATTGAAGGAAGGGATGACAATGACATGGAAAAGAACATACCTTGCGATCAGCTGGGATGATTCCTTGGTTCCTCCTCACCCTAGTAACATTGGATCTGAAATGCTGTTGACAGCCTTTCAGCATACTCTGTGCTTCCTCCTCAGATTCGCCAAATATCTTCTTGAATCCGTCCCGTTGTGCTTTCGGAAAATCTACTACCTGACGGGCATATAATTTTCTCTCTGCTCGTGTTATCGACATTTGTTGGAATTGTCGTAACAATACCAAGAAGTGAATTTGATAAAACTTTTCGGAAAGACCTCGAATCCAGGAGAACTGTATGGGGATCCATCGTCCAAGGGCCTCACAGAACATCAAAGTGGTCAGAAGATAACCATTTTCAAAAAAGTGATACGTCACATCTGAGATGAATCCTTCATGGTACACGCTCCCATCTTCATCTTGTGCCAAAAGATGCTCCGCCATCCACTGGGTTTGGAAGGTGAAGTGTTCCTGTCCCTCTCAGTAAGAATCAGAGATCAAATGCATTCCACACCTTCATCAGGCAAGACATTCACTTCACTTCTGCATAAGGAAAAACAACAGTAATTACTTACTTGTTCCATTGGAACATGTCCATCATCCACTTATCACCGACACCTGCTCCTAACTTCTCTGGAACAAGGTTTAATTCTTGCAACATGAGCCGATCGGCATTCACATATGATTGATGGATATCTTTGACGGTCTTAACAGGCTGGTCAAGAGATTGTGCATCACCTATCTACACACAACATAACATCATCAATGAAGAAATCAAAATTTTTTATGTAAGAAGGTAACTACCTTCAGCTTCAATGCTCCTGTGGTAGGCTTCTTCAAGATTTTGGCCTTCAAATCGTCTCTGGCTAGCTTATTGGACTTCTTCGCCTTGGGCCAAGGGTGCGTGTGGATCCCACGGTGTCGTAAAAGGGCCCAACCACTTTCAATGTGGTAATCAAATCTCATTGTTGTGCCAACTAACGTTTCCAGCGCATTTCCCCGCTTTTCCTCTGCATTTGGGATTGCTGATTGGATTTTTGTTTCAGCATGTTGCACAGGTTTCTTTCAAGATGAAGGTGACACTTACCTTTCCATATATCTATTTATTCCTCCTCTTGCTGTTGGGGGGGATCCAAACCAATTGCAAGTGGGAATATCGCATTGAAGGGCACCAAGACAGTACACACATACTATTTTCCAAGTCCCTTTTGCTCGTGTCTCTGTCCCAGTCATTTCGGTAAAGCCGACACTACCAAAATTTTGGATTTCAACACCTGGTGGTCTGACGAAGGTAGTCTGGCCATTCGGATATAATGGATAGTCTTCACGGTCCAGAGTACATCCGTGATCTATGAACGTTTGGAAAGATTTGGGTGTGTGCACATCTGGGATTCCCCAATTATTGGCTGAGCCGGCGGGTTGATTGACTGGATCATTGGATTCTGGCCCATCCGACTGGTATTCAGAGTGTGCATCGAGCTGGGAATCATCACCATTAAGCTGGTTTGGAGTTGTCCACGGAGTCCTTCATGTTTTTTTTTTTTTTTAGATATCATAAAATTTAGTCGGAATTGATTGATGACGATAAAACTTGGGAGAAATGGGAAAATCAAGGGTGAAGATGGGATAGCAACAGAAGAATCAAGACTGTAGCAAATCAAACGGGAAAAGGTGAGCTGTTGTGAAGATAGGATAGCAACAGAAGGATCAGAACTGTAGCTATAGCAAAGCATAAGGTGAACTATTGGGCGGCCACCTTGCAATGTGTGCGATAGCAACACCTTGTGAATTTCAACATGTGTGAGACACATGTTGAGCTTTACGTGGTGGAATTACCTAAGTTTACTCAGTTGGGGATGAAGTCTGTGTTAATTTCAATATTGATAGTCTAAGTTGTGTTTTTACTCAATGGCTGATGGGGCCTTGTAAAATCCAATGATGACTCAGGCGCATTTAACTTTACAAGTGCTGGGTTTGCAAGGGGCCAGATTCGGGCAACTCCTTGTAAAATTAGACATTTGCCCGCAAATGTGTACTTTTACAGGCACTTTTTTTTACAAGTGCTTGTACCCTGTAAAAAGTACTTTGTAAATTTCACCCTCCCCCTTAAAAACTCATTTTAAACTTGGTGGTAAATCCTTCTTTCATTTTTTTCTTATCTCTTTATTTGTCATTGTTTTTGTATAATTTTCTGATTCTTTATTTTTTTTTCTCAGTCTTGTTTTTTGTAGTATATCACAGAATCCTCTTTGTTAGTTTTTTTGCCTGACCCCAGCTAACACTACGCTACCAACTAACCAAAAAAAAAATTCAAAAGTGTAGCATAACTATTTCAACCATTAACACAAATTTCAGGTAGCATTACTTTTTTTTCCTGACTCCAGCTAATGTTATGCTACCAACTAACAAAAAAAAATAAAAATAAAATAGCAGTTGGCCAAAATGAGCTGTTAATGTCAGCGGTGTGTTAGCATAGCTTAAAAAGCTAACAAGATGTGTAGCGTAGCTGACCCACCATTGTAGTTTGGAAAGAGAAATTTAAAAAATTCAATAAATGTATGAAAAGTATAATTATTAAACTAGAGAATATGTTGAGTCATGAAGAACAAGAAAGAAGAGGAAGAGATGATCCGAGACTTGTGAATTGAAGTTTATGGGTTGAGCTTCTGGAAAGCCTCAAACTGTGCCTTAACTCTCTTCCAAATCCGGCCACTGTATGTATGTTCCTCTCTTTCTCAACTGTCAATTCCACAAAGCGTATTTATTATCATCTTGTAAAACTTCTACCAATTTACTAACAAGAATTTCATCTAGTAAAATCCAACAAATCTTACATAATCAAGTGTATGATCAACTCAATAAGAATGTAAATATGTATCTCCTTTTTTTTCTAAACTCAAACCTTACTGAAAACCCACATTTTCCCCTGCGTCATTGAACACCAGATGATAAAATGAGAACTAACAGTTTTGAGCCTCTAAATTATAGATGAAAGGGGTTGAGTGTGGATAATAGTGGAGGACTCCCCATAGCATCTACAGCCCCTGTAGATTCTTAATTTGAGCCTGTAAGGCCAAATTTTGGCGGGGGAGATTGGATTTAGCACCTGTTATTTGGAATTTACAGCCCCTGTAGATGGCCACGGGAAGTCCTCCAGTTATGGTGTTCAAATATCAATTTGGAAAAAATTGCATTAGATCTTGAATGCAAGATTTGGCAGGGACCTTTCAAGAATCATAAAATTTAAGTTTCCTGCAGTGCCATGTCCCTGCCAAATCTTGTGTCTAAGAACTGATGCAATTTTTTCTTTCAAAATGATATTTGAACACCATAAGTATAGAGCACGAAAAAATCGCCATGTATGAAAGGCAATCAATTTTCTTCACTTCAACAGATATCTAGATACACGTATATGATATAAGAGTATATGACAAGTTTTCTTTTTCAGTTTTATTAATTGTCACATTCCGATATCGTTAGAAGAACTCTTGAAAGAACGTTGGCAGTAGGTAAAAAAAAAAAGAGACAGGTCAAAGACAGATATGACAAGATGATCTAGACGGCATAACAAAGCATAATAAGTACCTAAAGAACGAGATGAAAGAAGAGGGGGTTCAGATTGGTCGAGGGGAGTGGGTGGGACTCGGAGACGTCCCACAAGATGAATGCATAGTGATTTATTTGTTTACGAGCTAGTTTATGGCAGGTGCTTTGAAGAAATGTTCATAGGAAGGAAGAGATTTCGTGGCAGTCGAAAAAATAAAAGCTGGCTTCTCAAATCTACCTTCCTGATGATTGGTTATACGGAGGTCTAGAAGGGTGCTGAGCGACTCCAGCGGGAGGAGGATAATTGGGCACGGTTCGGGTGACAGCGGGGATGATCCCGGGTGGGCGATACCCAGCTCGAGAATAATGTGTTGATGATTGAGTTGGTGGAGGATAATGGGCAGCTGCAGCCCGTTGAGGGAGTCCGACCCCTGTCCCTCCGTAACTTACCGGTGGAACGTATGCGCCACTATTGTGATTCGTGTATGGGTTATAGGAGGGCGGTTGAGGCGCGCCATGGAGCGGTCGGTAGCCGCCTCTCGCGTTGTTTGATCCATAATTGGTAGGCGCTGCATACGGTGGCATCTGTGCTTGCGGCCCAGGGTTCCTGTAGTCATAGGCATACGCTTGGTGAGGAGGTTGTGATGGTGGGGGATAATTACCAGGACCTCGATTAGCGTTCCAATAGCCTCCACCAGCGCCGGAGCTAGAGTTGTTATTGTGATAGGTCATTATTCCCGGCCCGTCCCCGAAATCTCTACGTTGTTGATGGAAGCCGTCACTACCGTAGTGCTGATTACCCCCATGCGCTTGATTTCCACCCCGGCGAGTCTTGTCTCGATCCTGATTACTGAGAGTGGGCCGTTCCAAGGTGACACCACTGAGCAGTAGGCTCCGGTGAGGGACTAGCTGCGATGGCACAAAAAAACGTGCGAAGATCGATTTGTCGTTGGAGATGTCGGGTAGCCCAACAGTCGGTAGAGGCGAGTGAAACGTCGAACCCGGAATACAATCTGGGTCGGGTGATGCCGAGCCAAAGACTCCATTTGCATGAGCAGGATCTAGTGTCACAGCCTCCTTGTTGTCTCGCTTTCGGTAAATTTTACAAAAATTCTCATATTGAGGATGAGCTTCACCACAAAACATAACCACATGACCAGGTTGGTTTCTCATTTTATCTTCAGGCGCCAGACTATCTTCGCAGTCCTTCATACTGCCTAACAGTCGATCTTGTTCGATGAACGGTAACAACGCCACACCTTGCCACAGCATTTTCTTTCCATTCATGTCGATTTCAAACTCCTCAGGATAAAAGTCTTTGATGGGCGAGTCATCGTCTATTATCAGTCCATGGTAGGCCTCGGGGATATGGGACCTCGAAGCAGCTGGAAAAACGCCCATGAGTTGCTCGTATGGCTTGAATGGCTGTCCTAAATTGAATTTGATTTCAAATTCTTCCAAATTCGTAAAGTCGGACGCAAATGGGGAATAATGGTATGGATAATACCATTGCCATGATTGACATCCCTGGTAGTAGTAAGCCAGTACCCAGGCCAAGCCTTCGACATAGTACTTGACTATTCTATTCACAACGAAATTAATTCAATTGGTATGGGTCAGTGGAAAGTTGACCGAAACTTAACTTGGAGCAGAGCGACTTACTTTCGTTTTTCAACTTCGTCGTTTAACTCGATGCCAAATTTTTGTTTAAAGTATCTTTCGCGGTAACCCGGTTCCCAAAGTCTGGATTGAGATAGACATGTTGGTAAGACATTGATCGACATTGTTAATAGCTTAAGGAGCGCTCACTTGACTGTATCATCCTGTTCGACCATATTATTACCGAGCATCTTTAAGGGGGCTGGTCGGCTGGGTTCACCAGGAACGAAAACGGACACATCACCGGGTGCTTCCTCTTCACCCTCATCTTCTGATAATACGACTGTATCGCCTGTAGGACCAGCTGCGGGTTCAGCAGATTCAAGCTCTTCGGCTTTACGCTTCTGACCTGGCGTTGCCGGTTTATCGCTCGAATCAATTTCTGCGTCAGGAGGGCCGGGTGCCGATCCATGCGAAGGATCATTTCTGTTTGTTATATCCGCCGACTCGTTATTGGCAACGTCGGATGGTTCGTCTTTCGAGGCCTCGAGCACAGGAGTTTCGGCGTCTGAGGAGTTCTGGACTTCGACAGAAGCGTTAGACTTGCCTTGGGTCGCATCCGAACTCTCAGTGGATGTTTTGGGTGGATTATCAACGCCGGCGGCGGGGGTCGGCAGTTCTAGTGTTCCGCTCAGCTCTGCTTTGAGCATCGCAGCAGCATCCATGTTTGCTGTTCTGATGGCGAATCGGTTTTTGACTACATCCGCATTGCTCAACATAGAGTAGGTGGTCGTGCCGAGCCCAGGAATAGTAGATTGAGTTGTTTGTCCGACATTTGTGGGCGAGAAGGTTGGCTTTGAGGGTAATTTGATGGGCGAGTTGGTTCCTTGGTTGGAGGTGAACTGGTGCTGATTGCTAGAAGATGATTGGATATGTGCTGGTTTGTTGTCATGATCAATCTTACGCCTCTTCGCGGATTGATCTTGCCTCTCCTCGGCCTCTCTACGTCTCCTGAAAATCTCGTCTTCTCGTGAGGCTAGTCCTTCCAAGATGATTTCGGTGCGCTTCAAATTCAAGTCTCCGCAGTCGGTCAAAAATCCACCCATTCGAGCCAGATTGGTTTTCCATATTTTCAGCAGAGTGTCAATCGCTCCTTCTCGAATCTCGAGACTTGGCAGATGAGGCAGGAAATCATTTCCGACGAAGAAAATCAGCAGCACCCAATCATCGATCGCACGTTCGAGATCAAATGGAAATGGTAATCCACCAATGTTCAATTCTACAGCTAAATATTCACGTAGAATTCCAACGTCTAAAAAGATGAATGGCTTTCGTTCAACGGGCTTTTGCATGGTATCGTATTCATCTACTTTCTCTTTGGGTTTGCCTTGACATTGACTACTATGGTGACCAGGTTGGCCACAAGTGTAACAACCTTTTCCTTTCTTCTGATCTGCAAAGACGTCTTCTCGTAAAACTTTGAAATGAGGTTCGTGTGTTGCCAGCGATAACATAATAAGATCTGCATCTAGTCCGTAGATAACATGCTTGGTGTTGGGATCATACGAAGGTTGAGTTCGTTGCCGGCGTACAAAATCCATGATCTTGTGTTCCCCTTCTCCAGGGACAGATGCGTCGGATAGAATTACTTGAATCTGATGTTTCAGGCGGAGAAAAACAGCACATAGGAGAATTGTCCATCAAGTCAGAAATCAGGCACAATTAAAAAAAAAGGTCGGAAGAAATCGGGAATGAAAAAGGGGAATAGAACGAACTTGACTCCAGCCTTTATCGGTATTCATCTTATAGACGATCCAATATCGCAAACTTTCGGTGAGAAGCGTCATGAATGGTGTCCCCGGAGTAATTGCGTTCGAATCCCAAGCTTTTTTGTTAGTTTTGTACTCCTCTGGAAGTTCCTTTCCCTGTTGGTTGTATTCTTCGATTAGGGCTTGTTTTTCTTGTTCCTTGACTTTGGCTTCTTGAGCTGCTCGAAATCGGCGGGAACGTTGTTGGTTCATTTTGGCTCGTGGTGCAACTCCGTCTGAGTAAGTAAGCCAGTGAGAAAAAGAAAAAAAAGAGACGGATATCAACAAAGATCGAGTTGGGCTTGGAGGGAAAACAAAAAGCTAACCAATTGCGATCATCAGTAACTTCCTGGGTCGGACCATGTTGACGACTCTTTCGGTGTATTTGAAAACTTCGATCATCATTTCGGCCTCGGTCTCTGGGGGTTTTTTACCCTCAGGGTGGGTACATGGATGAACGATACCATTCATATCGAGATACAGATTGTCTAATAAACCCCTTAGCCAATACAAATAACATCGTAAACTGTTTAGTAGTCTCATTTGTTTTGCTTTTGGCGTGATGAATTCGGATGCGTGACTGACCAAATTCGATTCCGTTAGGGTTTCTTTGACTCATGTCGATTGGTAGTTCCTCGGTACCTGTATTGACGGGCACCATGGATCGAAGGTTTAATAAATGCTCAGACAGAATTAGATAGGATTATGCTTACCTCCTTCAACATCATTTTGCGCTGGTACGTCTTCGATGACATGCTCCACGACCTTGGAGTATTTTTTCGATAACCATCTGGTGAATTGGGAGCCGGTGAAAATCAGATAACTTAGTAGCTGTTGATATAAATTGGATATGGAATCTTTTTACCTAAACAATGCGGGTACGCCCATCCTGTCGATTACCCTTTGAGGTTCGATCCACGAAGTGAAATGGTCAAGAGACTGTTGACTGTTGACTGTTGAGGTTGGGGAAAACACGCGCGGCTGGGCTTAAACCAACAACGAAGAGGGGGTACAGGAAGGGGACCTGAGGGGGGCTCGACTCCACCGAGGGGGCTACATGTGGATGCCGCCATGAAATGGAAGACCTTCGGATGTCACACGAAAGACAGCTATGTATGTAGCTCCCCTGTGAAATCTGATCGGGGGCCGGGACCGTCTGGCTTCCACGATCCGGCTCGCTCCGTCCATCAACAATCTCATCCAGCCTGACATTTACCGGATCAACCTATAACTGAAGATGATTTTCAGCTCAGTACGATCAGCCGGCCATGTGCACAAGCCATTGATACGATTCCTGGGGAAACGCGTGTATGACTGTTGAGTGTATTTTTTGTTCCTCAGTTGAGTTGTATCTTAACAGGATATTGAACTGATAGCACCACCACCTTTCGCGCTTGACTTTTTCATCTGTAAAGCTCCCGCCCCCGCCGCTACTTCTCACCCATTGGCACCTGAAGAAATCAAGTCCAAGTTCTCCGATTTCGTCCAACTTCAGAAAAACCCTCAGTCTGCCCACTCGTCATCATCAACTAAACCATCGCAGTCCAATGAGCGTGTGTTGTGGTACGACGATCCAAGCGAATTACCTTGGAATTACAACACTCCCAGCCCAACCGAAATCGAGCTGATCAACGTGAGTAGATATACGTTTACCGTGTTGTTAGACCGTTTACTAATCACTTGGATATTTACTCAATTTTTGTGCTATCCATCAGGGCGGAGGAGTAATTAGATGATCTCCCAAGAAAACTAATCTGCTTGTCCTCGATCTTTGCCCTGTACTCCAGCTCGAATTTATCTGTATTTGTTGCGTCAGCCCTGTTTTGAAACAACCATTTGATTTTTATTCAAATCGAGACTCAAACATCGCGACATGTGAGGGCAATCTGTTAACGACATGACCCAGCAACAAATCCGGTAGAAGCAGCGCCCTAACCAGACACATTGAGCTCCCAGCAATAAAAAATGAAGCCTTTGGTCATGTAGATGTATTTTTATCATCATCTCTCCATAGGGGCATGGCTTCACTCCTGAAAAAAATTCTGCCGAATCCATGAGCACTCAGGATTGGACTAACCAGTATGTTGGTCTTTCAAGATGTGTTTGTTATGTAATTTCTAGAAGTAATATAGATCTATGCAGATCGCATTCACATTCTTGCCAGACTCTGAAGTTGGGGGGTTCGTTAATTTGAACACAAATCTGTCTATTCAGTTAACTTTCAGCAGCTGAGACTCAGCCTGGGTCTACATACCTTTCCAAGAATATCTTTTTTGCTGATCTGGGTAACCAATCCCTCAATTCATGTACAAAAATTGAAGAGAAGCTCTACCTGTCCTTTTGCCAAATCACTTGAAAATACTTCAAGATCTTCTTGAATACCATTGTATTGGTATATGTAATATAGGGCAGTTGACGACTTCTATTTTCAACACTTTATTGCTCATTTTACTCTTACATGGAAATTTGTCTAGGGTTTAGGCAAGATGATAATACCAAGACTGTGTGTATCTACAGTTTAGTAAAAGATGCCCTGATGAGCCAGCACAACAAAATCTGGTTTAAGAGTGTGGTTATCAAAGGAATCACTTTGGATGAATTTGTTGATTGTGTTCAATTTCTTCTAGCTGATCTCGTTGTACTAAAAATATCATCAATATCTATGATGAAATGACAACTCAAGACAACTTTGTGGCACAGTTCCTACAATTTTTAAGCTAAACTTTCAGCTCCAATCTACATACCAACTGAAAGCGGCCATGATCTACGCCGTGACTTGACTGCCTCCGTCAGGGCCTGGCCCTCACAGGCCTTTGAGTAAGATAGTCAACCAGACTCCGGATATCAAGTCAGTTTTAAATTTCAATCAATTTCTCTAATTACTGTGTTCGTAAGCTTCAACAAGGTGTGAAGGAAGCCGTGGGCCTTCAACAAAAATTAATTTCAACAACAATAGCAATATTAACACCAGCAAATTGCCGCTTATGATCCCATTTTTTTCCATTCAAGCATTAACACAACGAATATAGCCGTTACAAGGAGTGATAAACTTGAGTTGATAGCTGCACACCGAAGCCTACGTCTGTCAAGTAATATTTCCCAACCTGAAGTCTTTCCATTGAGGTGTTCTGCCACTTCTTGGCTAGGATGTGAGTCATCCAACTTGACATCTTCTTTCTTCTTTCTCGAAACCACAATTTAAATTTTTCCTCATTTTGTGACCAATTTTTTTAAAGAAAGGGGGAGCTGGTGCGGAGTCTGGAGGGAATGTGAACTCACTGGGGGAAGACTGCTACTATCACCAGGAACGTGGATCTCGCCCCTCTCCAGATCCACTGATTCAACGCAAATGGTATCCAGCCCTGGACGATTTGCTTGTGTAAAACTTATCGTGATAAATCCTTCAGTGTTTTTAGCTGGAATTTCGCTCTTCTCCAGCTCGGTGATTGGAATGTGTGAGAGCCCATTAAATGGAGGGGTAGCATGTTCGATTGCACAACATTTTCCAATGAGCTGTTCATCCAAGAGCAAGACATTCTTAGCCGAGAAAAGGATATTATAGCTCTAAAGATGAGAGAGACTCAACCAATAGAAGCACAACCCGGGAAAAGTTTCTGAGCATTCTCTATATAAATAAGTGGCTCTTGGTCAATCAAGTTTGTCCGCAGATGATCGGCTCTTTTTGAAGAGGAGTTCTACCAGCTGCCTATGAGACCTTGTCAACGAAAATGGCCAGTCTTTAATCAAGAGACTGCACACGTCCGAAACAATCAAAAAGATTGAAACCGGGTAGCTGGTAGTCATTTTTTGTGACGAAATTCACTTTGTGAAGCACTTTGTGAAGCACGGCGTTACCCAGCGTAATAACACTCTCAATACATATTTTCAACGTAATTAGCAGATCCAGTTATTCCGGCCGGTCTGTCACCAACTGGGTCAAGGAGGGACCCCAGTAGAGAGACTGCGAATCTGCTCAAGTCGCAGTCGAAATAACCCTGTAGGCTATTCCCGTCCGAATTCGTGAATGCTCTGCCGTGACAAACCGCAGCTCTCAAGACAAGCGCGTTGTACACTTCTTGAGACCCATTGTCAGATTCCTTCAAGGGTCTCAAGACTCCCCGGGCATTCAAGTCTCGTCAATGACACCAAGCTGGCCATCTTATTGTTCCAGATTGTTGATGGGTGACACAACGAGAAGCGCGCGTGGTCCACGTCCTGTTGGTTCCCGCGGGCGTTTCTCTACTTTTCTCTTTCTTTCATTGTTCTAAAAGTAGACACATGTTGTTTCCTCCAAGCCTATCCCTAAGCGATAGTATCAGGAGTACTGCTCGACTTGGAATCCTGTTTTCTCGTCTGGCACCTGATACCCCCGCCAAAGCTTGTAGAGTGCGCTTTAGCACTAATGCCTCAATCGTTGCACGAAATTGTCCATGGCTGCCAGTCAGATTACCCACACGGGTATGTATACAAATCGATGTTGACAACTACCGATAGATCATCAGCATCGATGCCATCCTCCTTTCACAGCTCACGACACGCACCTTTATCTTGGGCACGAGCCTGCGTGATAAGGTTTGGTTTGTAAGCCGGTCGGTCAAAAAAGAGTTTCCAGTTGTCCAAAGGGGAAAAAAAAGACCAACGGGTAGTAGACAGACATTGTAAACCTCTGAACTCCTTTTATTATACTTTCACTGTGTTTAGGTTGGCCTGTGCTGGATAATGAGGAAGTTATAACGCTGGGAGAAAAGCGGAGGAGGGCATTCATACATGCAGTCATCCACCCCCCAGGAGGACTTTGTCACGCCTGAATTTCCTTTAAGCTTATCGCAAGTCCCCTGCGGTGGGAACTATAGGACTGTGCATCACCGGGCCGAAAGCGCTGGGCGGACGCGGAGGCACGTTTATTAATTCTTGAGAGAAGAACGTGAACCTGATCGTACCAAAAGATAACCACGACCAAGTATTGCTAAAGAAAGTGTTGATTAAAAGTTATTCCAAAACCAAACTCTATCCCTAGTTTTTGCCAAATCAGGTAGGGTTGCTGAGTGATCGGATGAAGATTGCTATGGGAGAAGAGAAGCAGATTTCTCTGTGGTAGAATAATATGAAAATGGCGGGATTTTAAAACTGTATGATCAGTGGTGAAGTGGCTATGAAACTATCACTGACTTATTTTGTGAGAAAGTCTAACCTTTTGAGGTGATTGATTGGCAACGCAAAAAAAGTAAAATAAAAAGTAACCAACAACATACGAGATCAAGAACTACTTAGAGGTAGATATCTTCCACATATCCACCACACATCTAATACAGTTTCCATCCTTCATATCTTGGAAGCCTTCATTAATCAATCCAAATTCCCTCTACGGTAATGACATGATGTTAATGAGCAGGACAATATTCATAATCTATCAGCATCCGCCTCTTTTTATTTATTCAAGAATTTTCTCCTTTGAATTTCAGCGATTTGAATTTACTCACATGATGTGTGACATAGTCATCTACTGATAGAACCCCTTTCAAATAATCATCAACCAACCCCGGTATTCTTTAATTCAACATTTAAAAACAAGGAACAAAAATTTCAGCTTTTTTCGAAACGGAAAGATATAATATAAAAAATGACGTGGAGAGAGACTAACTCAGTGCGACCTTTGACGCCACCGAATGCACTACCTTGCCATTTTCTACCGGTCACTAATTGAAATGGTCGAGTAGAGATTTCTTTTCCGGCAGCAGCCACTCCAATGATTGTACTCACTCCCCATCCTGTCTCAATTCACCATGAGATAAAAGAAAAACCTGGATGGATGATCTTGATACTAAAGCTGGCTCACCCTTGTGGCACACTTCTAGCGCAGTCCTCATCACGTCCACGTTTCCAGTACAGTCACTTGTAAAAGCCCAAGCAGTTGTCTATTCGATCAGCTAGTGCAGAAAGAGAAAAAGTAGACAGAAGCTTACAAAGTGTAGTCGAACCCTCCATCGCTGTATTTAGTGGTAAGGGCTTGGGCATGATTGTCAGTTTTAGTTGGGTTCACAAACTCATGTGCGCCCATCTTTTTCGCCCATGATTCTTTACCAGGGTTGACATCTACGGCGACGATCGATTTACATTTCCGGTCGGCACAGCCTTGGATGACTGCCAATCCAACACAGCCAATCCCAAAGATCGCAACCGTCGATCCCTCAGTCACGTTAGCCGTCTTGGTTGCCGCTCCAAATCCAGTCGTAATACCGCATCCCAACAAGCACACTTTATCTAAGGGAGCTTCATCCTAAATTCACATTCAATCAATATTCAACCTTTATGAGTATGATTTCAATGAACAATTATTCTTGTTTTGCGTAAGCTGGTCTTCGAAGAAAAACTTACCACTACTTTTACCAAACTGAATTTCGAAACTACGGTGTACTGACTAAAGGTACTGCAGCCCATGAAATGCTTGATAGGTTGACCTTTACAATAAAATCGTACAGTTCCATCAGGCATCACACCTTTGCCTTGAGTCTCTCGAACTCTGCCACATAGCTAAAATCCATTTTTTCGACAACAAGTGGTGTGGAAAAAACGTGTAATTTTGAAAGGTTTGACAACATCAAAAATTGCCCGCGTCATGAGCTCAAGGAAAAATTTGGTGACGAAACACGAACGTTTGTTTTTCCCGATTTGCAAAACTTGCCTGACGAATCAAACAGTTATTAACCTCAGAGACACGTTGTGATTTATTTACACTACGTTGAGATCGAAAAACGCTTACATTCTCTGCATTCAGCCGTATAGAGTGGTATCACATGCTATAATTTTCCCCGATCGGAGTAATATTGTGTTAATCGTAAAAATCATGCAAATTCAGAATCAGAACTTCAAGTCAGATCGTGCAAAAAAAAAAAAAAAAAGAAAGCCTCACATCACCTGGTTTGACATCAGTGACTCCCTCTCCAACGCTCTCCACGATCCCCCCACCTTCATGCCCCAAAATTGAAGGGAAATCACCTTCGGGATCCTGGCCGGATAGTGTGTAATAATCCTGTACACCAAGGAAGGAATAAAAGTTTGATTCTGGCTATCCACTTCTTCTACTCTCAAAAGATATGAATCTCAATTAACTGTATGACAGATACCGGTGTAGAGCACCTGAAAGGAAAACACGTATCGAGCACGATCAGTCTCAGGTTCTTTCTCATTTTTTTACAGCCAAGATCGTCAACCTTTATTCGAACTTCGTCCTTCTTTGGTGGCTCGACTTGAATTTCCTCGATCCTCAGTGGTTCTCCAGCCGCCCAGGCGATCGCAGCTTTGCACACGATATTCTAATTCCAAAAAGAAAAGCGATTAGTTTTCTGTTCATTTCAAAATAGATTTTACAAGGCTTCTTTGAACTTACTTTATTCTGAGTGTCCATGGCGAAGATGATAATCGTAAGTCGAGTTCCGCTTGTTTCAAGACGTGTCTGTGTTCAGGAGGAGGATCGGGGCCTCCGCTCGTGGATTCCAAGCCCGGGGTCCCCTATGACGTAGTCTGGTTCGGTGGAATTGAATAAGCTGCCAAGAAATTAATCAATACATTATTAAAGAACAGAGCAACACCCATCAACAGGACTATCCAGAAGTTCATGAATACCTATAATCCAATTTGATAACAAAATAAAACCAAACCAAACCAAACCAAAGAGTCTGAGATCTTGATAAAAAAGATCTGTTTAATAAGTGGAACATGTATCCTTGTTTTTGGTGCTCAAATATTAGTCAGATTTAATTGAAGTAACTTTTGATAATGTGAATGTAAAAGAGAGGTTATAGAGTTAAGTATCCTGGATTTCTCAACAGAAATTATATATCCTCACTTTATTATCCAATAATAGAGTGATTGTAACTCCCAAGATCTGCTTAATTTCAGTACACCCAAAACTAATATTGTGGTGCAAGTAGTCAAAATAATGAATACATATTTATTTGATCATTTTTTTATCTCAGTTTTTTTTTGTGGTGATGATGATGGTGATGGTGGGGAGATTGATCAAGGATAGTGAACGAGAGAAGATATCCCAAAAAAAAAAAAAAAAAAAGAACTTGTGTGATTTTCTCTATTTTTTTTGAAGACCATAAACAAAAAAGAAGGTGCAACAGCTACATAGAATCTCTTTCCCAAATATTATGTCAATAAGTTCACACATTTTTTTTCAAAGAGAGGAAGGTTTTGTATGGGTTGGAATGTGTGTGTGTGAGACTAGTCTCCACCCAATTCACTTGGACTTTTTTCCGTATCTACTACGGATTTATACTCGTCTTTTGTATATTTAGAGTTGAAGAAGAGATAAAAAACAGTTAAAAATGAGATGAATGGCACCAATATCAAGACAAAAAAAATTGCATACTTGAATGACCAACTTCTTCTTTCCAAAGCTTTTTTGCACGATCTGGTCCTGGACTATGTAATGAGCTTTCGATTTGAGAAGTTGAAGTAGAAAGAGCTTTCACTTCTTTTGTTTCAAAAAAAAAACCCCTTATTAGTAATCGAAAAAAAAATGTGAATTAGAGCCGAGAGAAAGGGACTGGTGTACTTGGCCCACCATTTAGCTCGTTTTTTGGGGGTGGAATTTGATTAGTTTTTAGGTTTTGGTTTTCCGGTGTTAACTTTTCTCCCGATGGGTGCTTCTCTTTTGTGAGTAGGTGAGCATCCGATTTCTTTTCTGGATGACCGTCTGCTCCTGATCCTCCTGTGTGTGTACAAAAAAAGGCACAAAAACGAAAGAAAGAGTTATCATCAGAAGTTGGTCCGGAATATTCCAAGAAGAATGGGCAACTTGTATTCGGGATATAAGACCCGGGACGACTCTGAAAGAGCCCGTAGGGATTTGGCAATAAGGTATCACTGACGATTAAAAAAATCTGTTTGTGTGCCTTTCTTTGTCGGTTTTGCTGCGAGATTTTTTTTTGATCGAACACAAGAGTTGGAGATTCAGAAGAAATCGTTTTGATCATTTTTTTTTTCATTGGTTCAAAAGACTTACATTCTAATAGTCTTTCAGCATCTTGCTTAGGTCCAGATTGCCCTAGAGGAAAAAAACCCCCGGAGAAGTACAAAAAAACATTAATTGTTCGTCAGCACATGGAAGGAAATTGATTGACTCAAGATGCACAAATCGCATATTGAACCACTGACCTCCAAGATGCGAAGTGGTTGAAGAGGAACTGGTGGGCCCGATTTTTGGATAACTTTTGGGTAAATGGTCAATTTCGCCAAGTGTCTTCAATTTTTGTGAGGATTCGTACAACAGGCTTCGTTTATGTATCGAAACTGTTTGCAGGCCGGAAATGGGCCGAGCCGAGCAAAGACTACCTAGCAAGAGCAATGGTGCCAAAAGAAGCACTGTTCTTTCGCATGAACTCTTGTTCAATTGGTCTTTCTTGACGAAGAACATGATGATCCTTGGGAGGTTTTATAATGAGGGTGTTAAATAGAGCGCGTCTGTTCTAAGGAGTATAGATCAGTACTTGGGACTCAAGAAAACAACACAAAACAAAACAAAAAAATGAACGAAGTGGATGTTTTTTGCGGGATGTAGAAAGCCTTGAAAGATTTGGCTATCCTGTGAAGGGACAATGGGAATGGACGATTTACGTGCGGCGAAGTTGCTTCCCTTTCAGATTATAGCACATCTCAGCAGAAGAACCCAGCGCGTAAAAAAACACATCGGACACCTTGTTTCAGGATATCTGAGGAAGTCAGCTAGGGGAGGTGGCGATGAGCAGGGCTTGAAACGTTGTCAACAAAGAACTTGTTTGTTGTGTCTTGTGAAGGCCATCGAGCATATGCTTGATACAGGACAACAATGGCGGCTGACCTCGGCTGACCCGGGGGCCTTTCTTCTTGGCTCTACGACTCCGCTTCCGCTTGTCATCTGCAACTTGTCCGGCGGCCCGGTCTCCCGGGGGCTCTGCCCAAGTGGTCTGATGACTTGTTTCGGGTAATGGACGGGGGTATTCGGGGGAGGACAGCACAAGGGCCATGGGTTGGGGAATTGAAAAAATAAGAAAATAAAAAAACCAGTTCCGATGAACTTCAGCAGTCTGCCAGGATCACCCGCTGGACTCAAGTCAGTCACTCCGTATCTCCAACGAGCCAAGGAGATGGAGAAAGTAGACCCGGTGATATCCTACTGGTGCAAGTCTCAACAACCTGAACCCCTCTCACCAAGTCACTCACCGTTCTCTTCTGTCTGTCTCCAGGCGCCTTTCATGCCGCTCAAACTTGCATGTCCATCGGCCATAACCACCCCGATAGTAGAGAATTCCTCATGCGATTGTTGGACTTACTCGAACACGTGAGTATCTAAACTTTCCTTTTGTTTTGTTTTCTCTTTTCTTTTCATTTTCTAACTTGTATCACCCTTGGTGCTTTGATGATCAGTGCGAGAGAAAGGGCAAAATCTTATGTATACTGAATTCTTAACTCGCTCGGTACTACTACTACTTAGGCCAAAAAAGAACTATCTGAAAACGATGCGATCACCAACAATCTTGCCGCAGCGGCATATGTCGAAAACTTTGGACTCAAGATCTTCGACGGGGCAGATAAGGAAGACCAACAAGGCCTTTCGACTAGGTACGTTCTTCAATCCCACTCACACCCAATTCTGTAAATCACCATCTGATCGGCTCTGTTGTTGATTCATTAGGACTACCGCCCAACGCTTTTTGGCCGCGGCTTGTTTCTTGGAAGTTTTGCAATCGCTAACAAACCAACCTGAGCCAGACGTTCGTGATCTCTTCACCCCCCCCCCCCCCCCTTTTGACACAGTTCCTCCACCTGATTCCGGTGAAAGACTATTCCAGATAATCCAAAAGATCAAATATTCCAAATGGAGAGCGGGTTCGATTTCGAAAGCATTACGAGATGGGACGACGGTCCAACCGCCAGAGAACGGAGGAAGGTCTGCACCAAACGAAGCGAATGTTGAAGGGCAGACGTCGAAGGACAGGCCTCAGTCTGCGACATCACAGCAAGAAGAGTTCAGCGGATGGCCGACTGAGTTAGGGACGAGTTCGATGAGCAAGCTACCGTCTCCGAAGCCCGGGCCCACCCAATCAATACACAACTCCTCGGGCAAGCCCAGTCCCTTCCCCTCCACCGTCTTCCCACCCAGCGTCCAGAACAGCGCCCCAAGTCCCGCCGACCTACCGGCGCCTTCTAGCCATCTCTCCAGGTTCCCTGCCGCACCCACCGTCGCGCTCGTTCCTGACTCTTCGATCCCACCAATCGACTCCCTTCAACCTATCCAACAAACTTTCTACTCTACGCCTGCCTCGTCCAATCTCCCCATCGACCCCCAGTTCCCAAAAACTCCCGTCCATCCTTCCTCCGCCTCTTCTATCTCTAACTCCGTCCAACTCCCCGCTAACTCTGTCAAAATCGCACAGGCTCAGAAACACGCTAAATGGGCTATCTCTGCCCTCAATTTTGACGACATTCCTACTGCTAAAACCCAACTCCAAATCGCCCTTGATACTCTTAACTCACTTTAACTCTCCTTTCTCTCTGTACATATATCCTTATATATCCTTTGTTAAACCTTCACTTTTTTTATCCTCACGAACTATCATTCCAAACCTTTTTTTTTATTAAATTATTTTTTTTTATAGATATATTTCTTTTTCTTCTACTTTGTTTGTTTGACTGATTTTTTTTTTTGTTACCCTATCTACATTTCTTCTTTTTCTTTACCCGATACAAAAATGATTCCAAAAAACAAAAAATTGGAGAAAAAAATGAAAAAAAGAAAACATTTCAAAGATACTATATCAATGACAAATGGGGCCTAATTTAGGCCCTGTTTGGGGGCGGCATATGACAGCCGCAATATTATGCTTCATATGTGAAATCCTAGGTGATACCTGCTCAAGTCCACCAAAATAGGACCAGATGTCACCAGCAGCCTCAATATCACGCGTGTAGTATTCCGCTCCCAAACAGGGCCTTAATAAAAAAAAAGCATAGTGGGACCAGTCATGTAAGGCTCCATTTATCCGCAACATAGTGGATGTGCCATGTCAGATTACTAACTGTGAACAAGATCCTGATCTGCCCCTGAAAAAAAATGGGGAAGCCTGGGGATTCATGACAAAAATGTTTGGAAAAAGTGCTGATGGTGGTGCATGTCAAAATGTAGTGTGACATGGACTGGCACCAATCCATGTCATGTGACCTAACAATCCAACACCGGCCCAATGTGTTAGATGTACTGAGCCAATACAAAGGCTTCAGGGGTTGTTAAGCCTATTCCTTAAGTCATGAAAACAGTGATGTATTAATAGTGTTTGGCTAACCAATGTATCTGAAAAAATACATCCCCATTATTAATTCTCAAATCCCCCTGACAGCACCTGTGGCAATCAAATTTTTCCATTCTAAACCAAAGATAAATCTGCCTTTATCTTCCGTTTGAAGCCAAAAACAGGGTGAGCTGGATTGGAGTGAAAAATAACACTTCCATAAAAATTGCCCTCTCCCTCTTTTTTTTTAGGTATGCCCGTATCCAGCTCACCTCAGCTCAACCCAGCTGTCTCTCTCTTTTTTTATTTATTTTTTAAGTAGACAATATGTACTTTTATATTTGCATATATATGCATGGGTGTTTGAATATGACTTATAATCATTGAAAACATCATAATTTTTGATTTTACAATTTTCCATGATTTATAGACTCAGCTCAGCTCAGCTTAATCCAGCTCGCACTGTTTTTGGCTTCAAACCAAAGATGCTGGCTGATTTATCTTTGGTTTAAAATGGATGGATCGAATGGACAAAGCTCCCTACAGGTTGTTAGAATTAAGATGGAAGAGTGTGTCAAAAGGATAAATAAGACTTTGTCACACGGCTTCTTGTACAAGAGACGGGTGGGCACTATCTGAAGGAAAAGAAAGGAATGAGATAGCTTTGAAGAGAAGACTGACTGTTCGGAGGTCTTTGTTTCGAAGAAGAGGGACTTAGAGTAGAACACTGAAAGGGTTCGCAATGAGAAGGCTTGAAGAAGGCGGAATTAAGTTATGCTGAAAACTATAATCTTATTTTGATGAGGAAAGATGGAACACATAGAAGCAGACAGCTTATATAGTAAATACAAGTGAGGCTACAAAGGTATTACATAGGTTCAAACAAGATGTGAGGTCAGACTCATAGGGTCAAAGCAGAAGAAATGAAAAGGAGGTCAAGCAACACCAAGGCAAGAAGTCCATGACTGGAGGACCAAGCAGGGGTAAGTGTGATGGGTGAAAGAGTGAGGAAAGTGAAGTAGGAAGTTCGAGGACTGTGCGTTGAAGTTCAAAAAGTTCAAAGAGTGAATGCACGAATCCGGAAAAGGAATTCAAGCACATGAAAGAGTAATGCCGAAAACAAAGGAAGACCGGTGAGAGGGTTAATGGTCTTGCTTTTGTTTGCATAACTGGAAAGCAACATGCTATTTAATCTTTGAAGGTTTGGAAAGTAACTTCGAGAAAGCACTGAAGATTGCTGAGGGTGCATAGGTGATGTCATATGCAACCCGAGGATTAACCAAAAGCTTGAAAGTTGCTGAGGTCGAAAAGCATCCTTAGCCAAATGCAAGGAAGATCCAACTGTGAGATCCTGAGTGCTGAGTGTGAAGCTGAGTCTGTTGTATGACAGACTTGAGTTTCTAAGAGAAGGGGGCAGTGAGAATAGAGATTAAACCCACCTGAATGGCTAAAAGGTGGTAAGTAAAATGAAGGTGAAGAACCAATGTTTATTTCTTGGTCTAGACTAAGGATTAAAGTAGAGTAGATCCAAGTGATCAAACTGTGGTTGAGTCGAAAATGAATATAAAAGAAAATGAATAATTAATGAATAATTAATATATTTAGGCAGACTGACTCTAAGATTGTAAAGAGACACATCAACTACTAATCAAGGTTCGAAGACTACAGGATTGTGACTAATGATCTACTGTCAAGCTACTCAAAAGGTAATTAAAACATTTGAGTAGAAGAATATAAAAGGAAGAAATGGAAAACATGATTGAGGACTGGGGAAAGAGAAGAATTTCAACACAGGTTGAATTCTCAAGAATGTCAGACACTCTGCCTCTCAATCCCAATCCAATACTCCCAGAGGCTGAGCCAGAGGCAAGCCACAAAGCCCCCTCAGATGGCCCACCCAATCATTCACCAGAAACAGTGTGGTAATATTCCAGGCCATGGCCCAGTCAATTAAGTTTTCCTCAAGATAACAATCTCCACAACCACATCAATTATGATACTTCAGTCAAAGATTTTGTGTATCCAGACATCACTACATTTACTCAGACAAACCAACTCCCAATCCAGATCTTGAAAATGAGTCTTATGGACTGGGCCAATGGGGGCAATGATGATGATAGGTTTATACACTGCCAGGATTGTTAGCTGGGTTGATGTTGCCCGGGTATAACTGGAATACACTCAACACATTTGAACATGGTTTCAACTGGGTTGAGTGTATCCCTGTTTCACCATGATATTCTCAACCTAGCTCATAATGCCCGCAGCACTCTCAGTCACAGCAAAGATGTTTATGTCATGCTTACACAGATCTTTTTTTGTTACTCATATTCAAAGTACTCAAATCTTAAGCACTAAATCCTCACAAGACACCACTTTTCTTTTCCACACACAAATAGAGACCAAACATGGTAACCTCTAGTTTCATTGTTGGGACTTCACTCTTGGATCTCTCTCTTTTTTCATTCATTCTTTTTCATTCAATTCTGTATTGAATTTTGTCATGTTGGCACTCAAATTGACCTTTACTTCGTTCCCTTTTGGCACAGTCATAAAAATTGGTGTAATATTGAACATTTCATTCAATAAAAATCAAACTGTTGGCACAAATATAACACAATTGGTGTAGAAAGAAAGAGTGCTACCTGATTCATCATTTGTGGCATCAGAATGGCTATGTGAGGATTTTGGCCGGCATCTCTTCTGTGACGGCCGGTTGATGGATTAATTGCTATAAAGTAGTGGTTAAAACCACACATCGACCCTGTAACAGTTGAGGGGCTAGCAATCAGACCAAAGGTCTGATGACAATTGACTTCTAGGAAGACGTGCCTGCTACTTTGTTGTCAAGGGACAGACGGTACTACCCTAGGATTTGAAGGTAGTAGGTTGCGGATGATGATGAGATTGATGAGAGATAGGGAGAGAGTTGGTCAATGGAAGGAGTTTCAGTGTATGGAGAGGACAGAGAGGAAGAATAAAAAGACTAATGATTATTGAGTTAAGCCCCTGGTTACCTTTTCTGTATATATTTTACTAAAGGTTAGATGTCAGGAATTATAACATAGGTGATCAAGAGTGTGGGAGAATCAAGAGACCTCCCACCCTTTTATCCTAGTTAAAAAGAAAACCAGATGATTGTTCTCACCCCACCGGGTGGGAACAATTCCCTATCTTGAAGATATTTTCCTTCAAGGGGAAATTTGGATTTCAAAAGTATAATCTAATGATAAGTGAAACAAGAAAATGATTTAACCAATAGGATATTTAGCCTACCGGGTAAATGAAGTAAATCGTAATCTCCAGAAAATAATCACACTCATGGGTGTATCAACAATGGGTAGTTATGCTACCGGTTATCGGTAACGTAACGGTATCGTAGCAATTTTTTAACCGTTATCGGTACCGATAACCGTAACGGTACAGCTATATGTCCTGATGGTTTTTTTTCTTCCGTTACGCTACCACAGTAACTACAAAATGTCACGTTACGTTACTGGGGTATGGGGAAATATTGGGTGACTGGTGCAAACAGTGCCTGTTTGACCATTCGGACAGGGAGCTCAGCCTGTTTGACCAGTCAAGCAGGCCATTCTGCCGGTCAAACAGGCTGAGCGGCCTGTTTTATTGGTCAAACATGCCGTTCTGCCTGTTCGACTGGTCAGAAAGGCTGAACTGCCTGTCCAACGGTTCAAACAGGCAGAACAGCCTGTCCGACCGGTCGAACAGGCCGCTCAGCCTGTTCGACCGATCAAGTAGGCAGAACAGCCTATCTGACCGGTCGAACAGGCTGGATGGCCTGTTCGATTGGTCAGACAGGCTAAACAGGCAGAACAGCCTGTTTGATTGATCAGACAGGCTTTTCAGCCTGTCCGACCGGCCAAATACGCCATTCAGGCTGTTCGACCAATCGAACAGGCAGAACAGCCTGTTCGACTGGTCAAACAGACTGTTGTGCCTGTTCAACCAGTCAAATAGGGCTTTCAGCCTGTTTGATCGGTCAAACAGGCTGTTCTAGCCTGTATCTTGATGGAACACCGCAAAAAATTTCGCAACAAGTCTGGAATTCAGTTAACCAGCGATACTGGGCGCTACCCATAATTAATTTACTTGTGCTGAAGAAAAAGAAAAAAAAGAGACTAGTTACGATATCTACAAAGCTCCAAAATCAGTGTGAACTGATAGCGGTAACGGCTCCAGTTGCTCAAGGAAGAAGTTACTTTACTAAAATACGATGAGATATTGTAAAGTAAGGTAACTAGCCATTGTTGGGTATATTATTTTCAGGAAAATTAATGAAAAGTATAATCTTACATGATACATAAAAAGATTGGTTAATAGAGGGATTGAACTTACAGCCTTGCACAAGGTTTGATGTACGCTAGCTATGGTCTAATGTGCTAACAACTAGACTATGGTAGTTTTACTGTTGCAGCCATTTGGGTTACGATACTGGTAGCCTCAGTGGCTGACAGAGGCTTTAATCAGCATCTCAATATTGATTTTACACTTGAAACAGATATAGTAATATTGCCATTGTGGTGCTGGAGATGGTCCAATACATGAAGTTTTCTCTTGTCAATGATGGAGCAGGTAGCCTTCATGTATTCTATACCAATTTTGCCACATTCTGTATGAACAGTTTGGTTTTTGTTGATTTAAATGTTTAATATTACACCAATCTGTATGACTGTGCCAAACAGGGCCTTAATCAATTTATACTAGCCAGATTACAGTGAAAACAACTGACGAGTCTTTGGCAAACTGTTTGTGAGTCAGACACTTGAGAGCCTCATTCTCTGTCTTTGTTTTAGGATAATTTAAGCTTCCCTAGACTTTGAAAACCTACTTCACAGCTCTGATTAGCTGTCTCTTCTTCCATAAAACTTGGGTTTGATTTCTTCATTTACAAATATATGTATAAATAAATTTTTGATGCATTGCTACTGTTTTGGAAGCTCAAAAAAAAGAGTACATATTTTGTCCTACCCCAGTACTCATGAGCTATTCAAACTAAAGCTCAAAAGACAAGACCAAAAAAATGGATCAAAGAGAAAGTGTGTTATCACTTTATGTGCAGCACACAACTATAGTATAAAACTTGAATCCATTTTTTGTCCAAAAACCAAGGCCTTAACCATGGCGAAAGGAAGGGAGAAACAATGACCATATAAACGACAACCAACCAAACAACAGGAAGACTTCCCATGGCCATCTGCGTCCCTGCGGATCTTAATATGAAAGTGGAAACAACAAATGTTCAACTTTTCAACTGCATTTAAGCTGTGGCATCTGGCTCTACAGGCAGGCTGTAGATTGAAGAGAAGTCATACACTGTCCATACAAATGTAACAAAATTGGTATAGAGTGAAAGGCTGCCTGATTATTGGCAAGACAAGAATCAATGTATTGGGCCATCTCTAGCACCATGATAGCAACATTACCCTTCATATCTCTATCAAGTATAATATTAATATTGAGGTGCTAACCACAGCCTCACATGTCCATTCTGATGACACAAATGATCAAGCAGCTAGCACTCTTTCTTTCTTTCCCTAAAGGTGTTTATCTATTTGTACCACTTTTTATTGAAACAAATCTTCAAAACATCATGTCCTCCAACTTTTTATCATTAATGTGTTAAATGGGACCTCAACAAAGCTCATTTAAATACGTAAACAAAAGTCAAGATTTCTTTTTTCCTCTTGTGATATTATCTTTCAAAATAACTTATCACAACAACCAACCAACCAACCAAAAAAAAGAGAGAACAAGAACAACACATAAAAAGAAGTAATAAATAATCTTAAAAGAGATAAGAAAGTGAGATCCAGAAGAACAAAAGCCGGGGGAATTTACTTCCGAAGTGAATGATTCAAATAATAATTAGCAGAAGAAGAAGAAGACGCATGATAAGGATAGTTGTGATCGGTCGAAGAAGAAGAAGGAGGATTCAGATGATTAGGAAAACTAGAAGAAGATGGGGGAATAGGAAGTTGAGAAGAAGACGAAGAAGAAGGATTGAGATACGCTTTGAAGAGAGGTTTCGAGCCGGTGCCTTTACCGGCACCTGAGCCCCGTTCACGCTCCAGAGCGAATAGACAATCTTTCAGTCCGATATGTGCCGACACAGACGACGAATGTTTCGCAGGAATTGGTCCACCAAGTCGAGAGAGAAGCTGCTGTTGCTGATGGTGATGGTGATGATGGCCAGGATCTTTCTTGGCTCGATGTGCAGTCGATGGTGTTGCCACTCGATTGCTTGTACATGTCGGCATCGGTCCTGCTCCAGAAGGCTGTGTAGAACTGAGTTGTGGCTCGGTGACATTCGTCGTCGATTGTGGTTGTGGTTGGTTTACACCCGAGGCTTGGGGAGCGAATTTCGGCGCCGGAAGTGAGGCCATCAAGGTCGTGGGCAGGGCCTTGTTGGTCCCCCCAGATACCACACCACCCGAGAGCCAAGAGTATTTCGATCGACCGCCGACCGAGCGCATGGCGGTCTGATTAGACTGACGCGCCCGAGCGTCTTCAGACATGTTCCTGGCCAACTGACCGGGCCCTTCACGTTTACGCTTCTTTTCTTTCTTCACCGGTCCGACCTTATCCTGTGTCTCAACTCCTCCCGAATCCACTCCCGCCGTCGATCCTCCAAGACTGGCTTGGTCGGCTCCTATCCGACTCCCATCTCCCTCAGTCTCGGTCGACTCCCGTTCTAGACGCGCCTTGCGCTCTTCTTCCCCTTCCACTCGTGCCAACATGCTCAGGATTCGTTCCGGCTGGTCGTACACCAACTGGTCATACATCGCCTCCGGCGCTCGCTCTTTCTGTTTCCCCTTCGGCGCTGAACTCGGGTATAGTGGCGGCGCTCGCTGATGCGACGAGGCCACTCGATGATCCTTCACCGCGATCGAATCGACTATCAATGAATGGATTCGCGCCTCTGCAGCTTGCGTTAAAACGTCCAGGATGGCTGGCTCTAATGTTTTCAGTTGGAATGATGCAGCTATCTCCCATTGAAGATAAACGACAAACAAACAGAAAGGGATTAATCCGAACAGTCGCAACCCAAGTTTTTGTTTTGTTTTGTTTTGAAGAAAGGGTGTCTAACCGATATGTTGCACCATCAACGTGAGCGCTGGTTTGTCTAGGAAATCAACAAGTTTGACTCTTGGAGTTTTCATCCAAGGTTGTTGAGGGAGTTGAGAATGAGTAGAGTAGTTGCGATTTTTATTCCGATAGAGAGTTGATTGAGTCCGAGCGAGTTCTTCCTCGGCCTATAAGATTGATTATGAATGATGTGTGAAGGGGAACAACTGTCCTCAGTACCTCAGTCTCACAGCGCCGAGTGTGATTCGACTGACTGCTATGTCCACCCCGGCTATTCCTACCGCATCGTTCATTGCATCGAAGTCCGTTTGCAGATTATTGGCCGATCCTGAAGGGAATGTGCCACTGCCACTAGCTGAAGGTCTGTTGTCATCAGCCGATGAACCGACACTGAACCAAACAGAGAAAAACCAAGTCAGAGAATTGGTGGTTTTTTGAATGAAATCTTTAGAAAAAGGTCTTGAGGATGATCTTTGAGGGTTGGTTTTGATGATTTTTGAGCTTGCTTGGTTTCTGTTCTGGGGTGGCGATGAAAGGAGATGTATGATGAGGGAGAAGGGGCTATTTACTCGTTTAGTCCTGCCAGTCCTAGCTTGTTACCGGTGGCTGTTTTTTGAGATTGAGAGATTAGTGAGGCTGATATTGGTTTTAGAGTGAAAGCTGACTGACTGAATTGGTTTGGTGGTTTCCAGGAATGGGCTGACGGTAATGCTAATGGGCTAGAAGACAGTCTCGGTCAGTCCCAATTTCTGTTTCGTTTTTTGGGGTTTTCTACTGACTTTTGTTGTGGAGAGTCCAGTTTCGATCGTTTCGAGTTTGGCGAAGACTGGTTCATCGTTGGTTTTTATTTTTTTATTTTTTATTTTTTGAATCGATCAATGAAATCTGAGCCTTAACTTGACTTAACTTAGCAACTTGACTTAACTTGACACTACTCTGCCCCAAACATAGCAACAACTGCTTAACCTTTGTTTTATCAGAAAACAAAGCCATTCAAAACTTAAACTTTAAAAAACCGACCACACAAGAACATCATCGCAACTTAAGCTACACTACTGAAACAACACAAAACCCTTGATTCTCAAAGGGTCCAAAAGATCAAATTCAAAAAAACCACAACTATATCTATCAAAAACAACAACAAAGACCACACAACCAAATATCAAAAAAACATTGAAAGAAAAGGGGATGAGAAGGAAGAGAGGAAAATGAGTTGTTAGAGATGATAGATACATAAACAAAAAACAAGTTGAGACAAAAGATGAGAAGATAAGCGAGACAAAGCAACAGCCCAAGTCGAAGTAAAGTTGTGGGAGAGGAAAAGGGGACGACAGAGTTACATGAAAGACTCGACGAGAAGGTTGAGAGAGAAGACGGAGGAATAAGCGAGGATGAGCAAGGCTCCGGTATGTTTATCGAACGTGAAGTGTTTATAAAACGGCACCAAGAAGAGCATCAGGAGCAAGACCACCAACAGCGCTCCGGCCGAGACTAACAAGCTCTTCGAACTCTCCAGTCTTATCTCTTCCGTCCCTCGAGTCGTCATCACTAGACTTGATGATAATCCAATTCCTAGTAATATGTTCAATAATGGTCTGCTCCAACCCATCCCACACAAACACAATCAAAAATCGAGGTGTTTGGTTCTCAGTTATGACATCCTTCATCCATCAAACAACAAATGATTGAAGGGGTTTTTCTGGTTACTCACCCTCCGAAACAGGCCGACATAGCCATAACAGGAAACCCCATTTTAGCAACTACATAGTCAAGAGCGAGAATGTCAACCAAAAAAAAATACCCGAAGAGAGAAAGGGAAGAGAAAGACGCACGCGTGACATTAGCAACAAAGTCGCCTAGGGAGTTACCGATTCCAAAGATAGTAAGACCAAGGATAGCATTAGAGAGATGAAAGATGGAGCCAAAAGTAGTAAGGATCTGGATCACTTCGTTGACGATATTGAGGATCCAAACCATCGAGTTAAAAAACCCGAGGAAGCAGAGTGCGATCTTGACCATTTTGCCATTCCGAGCCGGGCCGAGATACTGGTATACCAAGCGGGCCAATAGCGCGCCCAATAAGATTCCGGCGATCATCATTCCCGTCGATTGGCTCATTCCCATCCCCCGGATCTCCATCCTAGACCCACTATCGTCGCCCCGATCTCCCGAATGATCCACTAAACAAATCTGCCAAAAGCTGGGCGCAAGGAACGATTGCACTGTCGCCAAGATCCGCGCAATCCGTTGGTTCGAGTATCGCCCCCGCTCAGCCTCCTCCATCAACCAATCCTGCCCCGGCTCCGTCTCTAGTCTCTCTGCCTCTTCCTCGTACGAGTCTCGCCCTCGGTCTTCCGTCCCGGAGCTGTAGTAACTCGGCTGCATTCCCAGACCCTCTCCGACTCGGACCACATCAACCCCGTCAGTATGCTCGGATGGATGTCCCACATCTACCATCGGATACGAAACCACTTTCCCATTCCCATCCTCCTGTTCCTCCTCCTCTACGATTCTACGTTGGTTGGTCTTCCTGGCCCTACCCCTCCGACAATTGCCCTCTCTGTCTGGTAAGCCTGTCGGCACGCCTACAAGCGCCTCCTCCTCTTCATCATCCTCCCCATCAGAGCCTTTATTGACGCCCAAGCCGACCGCACGCTCCTCGTCGAAATCAGTCGATCTGTAACTGGCTTCTTCGAGCCCCTCATCTTCCTCTTCCAACTGCTCCTGATCGTCCAGTGAATCCTCCGAGCCTTCCTGCGTCTCATCGACCACCGGTAGGGTCAGGGTGAGCACGAGTACCGCGGGTGCCGAGACGATCGCGACGGCCTTACCCAGAAGACTCTTGATTCGCCAGTCCTTCAATGTCGGGAAAAGCGTCTCCCAGATCACTCTGACCAAGATCCACCATTGCCGACGTCGGCAAACCCGGTCAGTACTCGGCGGGAGGCTCCGGACAGCTCGTATCCGATCAACGGGATCAGGCAAGTCCGGGAGTGCCAGGATTTCCTGGCGATCTGAGGTGATCAGGATAGATGGTAATGGGAACATTCCCTTGTGCGTGGGTGGTATGAGTGTTTGGGAAGGTTGTCGTCCAGTTGGCTCGGTACGGTGAGCCCAGTCGGGAAGAAGGTTCGATTGATCTTTGGAGGGGAGGTCAATGATGTTCTCTCCCTCTTCATTTTGAACCACTCTATCGCTCCCGGGGGAGGACTGTCTGACGCTGTCCCATGGACGAGGGTTGGTCGGGAGGATACAGCCCTGGCTCTGAGTTAGCCGATGACGACTGGCTCTCTGACCAGGGAGATTCGCGTTGATGCCCAACGAAGAGAACCCGGTCTTCCCGACCGGCCGGTCGGAGTCCGAGCGAACGGGGAAAGGGGGGTGTCGACGTGGCGGGACGAAGGAGATGCTGGTGGCTCTTTGCGCGACGAACATGCTACCCGATCTCGACCGTCGACCCTGAGAAGGAGAAAAGGAGTGTCGTGGACTCATGCTGCCACTGGGGCGATGTGCAGTGGGATGACTGATCGAATCTCGCGCTAATGAATTCACCACGTCCCGGAACTCAATCGCCCCGAGTAAGCTGGGCCGGATCGAGGTTATCATTGTACTGCGCCGGCGTCTGCGGAGAGCCTCTGGCGAACCAATCCCATCTTGGGACGAAATTGAGTGGGGTGGGGGCGGATGAGAAAGTGAATGATTCGGGCAATTGGATGAGGTACTCGCGCCGAGCAAGTTAATCACTGGGCCAGGCTTATCTGCCTGGTATGAAAGTGAAGGAGCTCGCATTCTTCGTTGTCTGACAGGGAGTGGGAGCGAATAGCAGCTGGTCTCGAGGAGACTTTTGAAGGAATCTTGTGAATTGGTGCTTGAGCAAGTTTTCAGTCGGTGCGATGAAGGGCGAGAGGGATGAGCTGGTGGCTCTAGTTGAGGTGATGATCGACGCGGAGGGTTAGAGCTCATGCCCTGATTCAAATCGGGAACCAGAGGATTCAATTCAGGAGAGTCCGGCTGAACAGGGAAGTCGGCTGTTGAAAAAAAGAGGTAAGTAAAAGCTCGTTTGAGTTTGTAATAATTTTTTGAAATCTCGGACTCAACGGTCATCAAGATAAGGCTCTACAAGTTGACCGTCGTGGGTGTATTCACTACGGGCGATCTGAAGCTGCTCGAGTTTAATTCTTTTACGTTGGACGGACCAAGTGGAAAGCAAGACGGCGGCAACGTAGACGAAGTATAGAAAGACGAGAGCAGTGGCTTGCCATCTGTAGATGACGCCCTCCTTGATGATGAAGAGAACAAATGTGATGGCAATGATGAAGAAGCCGAGGTCTCTGAGGAAGGAGTGGCGGGGTACCTTGAACGGCCTGATGATCGACATCGATCCTACCACTACCGAGACTATGAACGATGCCGCCCCGATCAATTCGCCAATCGCCAACGATCCCGTATCGGCCTTCATCGCCGCGAAAGTCGAAAACACATCCGGAGCACCATTCCCAAAGCCCAAGAGAGCTGTTTTACACATAAATAAGACATTCTTAACATTTTGATCTCTTATTGTTATAATTATTATTTTTCTGTGTGTATTGCATGTGGGGAAGATTTGAACTTACTAACTCCGGCCAAGTTTTCAGAGAGACCTGATCTAAAAGAGATGGTGGATAGATTTGGACAGAAGAAATCAGAAGCGACGATTCCGACGAAAGAGAATAAGAAACCGAGCCAGAGGACCAATAACAGGATGACGAAAGCCCTCTTAGTACGAGTTGACTGGCTGGAGTATATTTTTGAGTAGTCGATCAGACTGATCGGTTCATGGCTAGTCTGAGAGATGGCAGTGGTAGTTCTGGTAGTTAATCGGAGTGATTGATGGATGTTGTCGTTCCTGTTGAGCAAGAGATGGTTTTTGGTTTGGTAGTTGATGAGGTTGATGGTAATCAGTATTGAGATAGTCAGTCCGATGAGCTTGTAGATCTGTTTCTGGTCTTGAGTCATGTCCTTCTTGTCGTTGTCGTTGTCGTTGTCGCTGGAAAACAGAAATCGATTTTTGGTGAGTCATGGCATCGCAGGGGGACACCACGGGGCAATCGGGGGTGGTGCCACCACTCTCATCGACACACTGTCCCAGCCAAATTGGATGGTGCACTGATATGGGCTAAACCTTTTTCAACTCTTTATGATGGTTAGCTAAACCGTGCTGTTGGTAAAGTTGATTTTGCAATGCTGGAATCAGATTTTTCGTGCAAAAAAAAACTGCACAAGAACATGTAAATAAGATTAAATTTTTCAAGAAACATCTGAATTGAAAAAAGTCACCAAGGGGAAGAAATCAATCGCAGGTTGCTGTATCCTGTTCTGCCAGGTTAACCTTGGAATTTTAATCAAGTAGGAATTCAAACCAATACCTCTTGAAAGAATTCTGTCTTTTTTCCCAAGATTTTAGCCACACTTTACAGAAATTTTTTTAGCAATAAAATGAGAATTTAGTGGTCCTTCTAAAGATAAAGAGTCAGGGGGACACACATTTGCCACAAAAAAAAAGATGTGGTGTCCCACCCATCTTGTGATTGACAGTCAATTGTTCAGACATATTTCACAGTTTCTACTTACGCTTCAGTGCTCTATGGTGATATCTCTCCCAATTTAACCCAACTTCTAACTCAAAATAAATGCAAGCTTGAAAAAATCTTGTTTTATTCCTTATAATTTCTTGGACCTACCAACAGGAGAAATTTTTCATGAATTAAGAATGATCACAGCACAGCTGAAGCTCTGAGTCTACCTCAAATCAACTAAATTGGCCCCTTTGTGTTTTTTTCAGGTGGATGGAACAAGCTGGATGAACTGGATAGATGGCTCAGCTTTGCCTGGTGTCACTTGATTTCATCAGGGGAAAAATTATTCTGTTTGGAAGACAATACATTAAAATTTCAAGTAAGTGCTGGTGGTTGCAGGCTTGCAAAAGGAAAAAAGTTCCTTTGCATTTAGTCTTTGGAGGTCTTCAACATTCAACCCAACCCACCATTTGAGCTTTAATCCCATTGAATGGTTGGGTTTCCTAGTAGTAACTGGCAAATTGCTTTTGCCTTCAAAAGAAAAAGAAAAAAAAATGAAATGATAAGCTGCACTTCCAAAATGCATCCAAAACCCTGGGGGTATCCACTGTATCAAAAAGAAGGTTGGAAAGATGACCAAGAAACAGTGCATTTTGGCTAAATAGATGGGATTTTTGAATTCTTTGGCTCACCTGCAGTGTTGGAACCCAATTAAGACTGCAAACTCATGGACACCTAGCCATCAACATAAATCTGTAGAAGAAAAAGTGTACAGATCTTTTTTACTCTGAACTTGTCCTAAAGAAAAAAAATTATCACATTCCATGTCAAATGGTAAGAAACTAATCCAACAATATCTTGAAAATTTCCATTGAAAGATCATACAAAACCAACATATTTTCAACCCAAAAAAAATATTCCAGATAAATTATTTCCCCTCCTTGAATTCAGAGCAGATTTTCACTTTGGGGTTTTTCTCTTTGGCATATTCAGTTGTGACACAGACAAGATGTGGTGATCACTATCCAAGACCTTTATGAAGACATATTGGAGGACTTCCCGTCGTGAATCTAGAAGGTGAAATTCTAGATTCTAAACTTAATTTGGTGGTGAAAATTCTTTCAGATTGAGTTTTCACCACCAAATAAGATTTAGAATCTAGAATTCCAAATTCTAAATTGGTCACAGGAAGTCCTCCATTCTCACTTAAAATCCTGGTTAATTTCAAACCACCAACAAAATTATTCAAGTGATCAGAGCCCATGACATCAACCCCTGGAATATGGTGGGCCACAGCATTAGACTCAGTAAAAAGCAAACAAAGGAATTACTTCAGAAAGCATACACCTTGACATATTCATATCAAATGAGTGGAGCTCAGTTTTAAAAGCATTGATAGATATTTTATTTTACATATTTTAGAAAGAACAGAAATGTAAGATTACAGAGAGGTTATACAAGAGCACTGGGTTGATTGTGCAGGCAATAAGAGGGACTGATAATAATGGATCAGGGGCATAGATGCAAGGCCCAGCTATCCTGAGAGAGCTGTGTGACAAATCAAGGTCCAGAGGCTTTCTTACTGTGGAAATTATAATGAGAAGTACACAGAATAAAAGCTCCAATAGCTTGTTTTTTGAGTCTTGAGGAAATAGCTCAAGGACTCTGAAAGAAGTGCTTCAAGCTTGAGAGAAGGACAACCTCATCTCCACAAGAACCTTAATAAGTTTGTTCAGTTATCAGGTGCAGTGAAAACTGATGGCTTGATTTCTCAGTGAGGATTACAGTTTAAGGATACTAAAACATGAGGCTGAGGTGTGGGACAACAGTTGAGTCACATTGAATATACAAGTAAAATGAAAAGAAAAAGGGAAACAAAGAAAACTGAGACATGGTTTGATCCTAACTTATCACAAGTCCCTCCTGGTGGGAGGGTGACGCTATTCGCTCGCGGGCGCAGCCCCCGCCTCCCGCAGGGACTTGCGGCCAATGTCGACAATTTGGCTTGAGAAGACAATGCCATTTGGCTGTGGCCTTTTTTAATTTTTAATAGCGACACCTACAGACCTTCCCGAGGTCTGACCCACCGCTTTTGAATTTTCAAGAAGGCTCGCTTGATTTTAGCCTATCCAGAATTTTGTGTCCACCTCCATGCAATTTTTAATTATTTTTTGAAAAATTGAAAAATCACAATTTTGCAAAATTCGATCCATCAGAATCCACCAGGATCTACCCGGCGTTCACACGATCGCTTTTGGGACTGGAGGGAGCCAATTTTGGAGCCGAGAGAAGCCAAGGAGCTCAAAATTTGCGCAGAGAATGCGGCTTCGTGTTTGTCAATTCAGTATGTCATAATTTTTCTTTGTTTTTATCACAAATCAGATCGAGTGATTTTAGGCCTGAAAATTGTTTCTGCTCCCGCGAGCGGGCATGGCTTTACGCGTAAGCCTCTCCTACGAAGAGTCCTTCGGACGGGGGGAGCCCCGGAGTTCGAGGGGCTTGTTAAGCTAGGTTTGATCTATGTAGAATTTTTCAAAGAGATATCCTTGAGACCAAGGCAAGGGAACTAGTCGATTTGATTGGAGGAGACTGCTGGACTGAGCGTTTGTAAGCTGTGAATTGAATATGGTAAAATGCAGAGGGATCCCTGAGGAAAAAAGCAAGGAGGAAGCAAGAGTCAAGTTGAAATATGGGAAACAGTAAGTTGATTTTGGGCCAATGGATTGGACAAGCACAGACAATTGGTGTGAATAAAACAATTCAGAGTTAATTTTGTGAATTGAGAGGTCCACTCTTGAAAATCAAGACTAGAGGAACCAGGAATATTAGAGATCTCAAAATGGGGAATATTCTGAGGGGGCATGTTGCTCTTGTTTTACTCTGATAGCATTATTTGTTTTCTAGGCTTTAGCTCCAATATCCACTGTACTCATTGAATCTTTGAATTCATGGCTGACACCCATCTTACCCATTTGCTCTCTGCATTTGTCTTGAAATTTCCTGAGCCCCCCAAGTTCATGTGATACACACTATGGCACTTGGCCTAGTTAAGAAGAATCTCCAAATTTTTATAAAAGCCTATCTGCTACACCCCCTTCATTTTCTTTTCTTCTTCCTGTGATTGTACATTGCTTCCCCTCAACGCCATAGTTCTTCTCTTGATGCTCCATCATGCCTTGTGACTTGGCCTTTCTGCCTAGCTGTGCTGCTCGCCAACCCCGCTGCCATATCGCCAGAGATTCTATACTTAATTCAATCCTTTAGAAGGTTGACATATTATTTAGGCAAAATGGTCAATTGGGCTTATGTTTGTGCACGGGTACGGCTTGTGGCCTGGTGTTATGCCTGTACGGTGGAGAGCAGATGCTCATTGCAATAGTGTAGTTGGGTGGTACCTAAATTTTCCCCCCGGTGTTTTTACAACCAGAAATGAGTGAACCAAACGTCTGAGATGTTAGACATTCAGAATTGCGTCGTCAGCTCTCTGAGTTGAGCTCGGTTAACATTTCCGAGGGTTCACAAAATTCCGCGAGATCGGTGCATGTCGGCCATGCAATTCACGTTTGTAGATTCGTCAATGCTTGGCGCCTCCGTCTCTTCAAGCATCCCGTAGGAAAGGTTTGAACATGGGGTAGATGTTTTATACGAAGTGGATCTGCAAGCACTGATCACTGCAAAGAGACCCGCGCCCAATTGACGACAGCGATCAGAGCGGATGCTGGGTGCAGCTAGGCTTTCATGTAGTTTCGACCATCACTTGATAGGGTATTCTGATTCCGGGATCCCAATGCGCCCTGAAGATGTAGTTGCTTATACATAGTACACAGTGGGTATCTCCCTTGAACCCATGATCTGAGAATTTGCCGTTTGTGAAGGTTTTCTCGACTTCTCCGTGCTAATTGCTTCAGTGGATAGATCAGCTATGTAGTGCGCAGATTATCGGGAATTGGGAGTGAGTCTTCGGAGCATCAACATTCCACTTCTTAGCATCAGGTTTATTACGGTTGCATGTGGCTTAGAAGCATCCTCAACTTAATAACTTACCTCCGGCCGCCGGGGGCGACGAAGGAAGCCTGGACTCGGAGGACTTTAATTGCGGTGGTTCCAGCGCCGGTTTCTCTGCGTTATTTTGATTTCCAGCCGTATGCAGATACACATTGGCCGGGTTACGCGTGAGGGACAAATCAGCTACAGTTAAATCGATAGCCAAAAATTTCTATTTATGTGATAGAGCGGATCCAATGAGGATCGGAATGAGTAATAATTGCTGGGTTGCAGAAACAATTGTCGGTCGTCAGAAGCAGCTAAACAATAGCTTGAGTCAAGCTGGAATATCTTTGGACTACAAACGACGATGGGGTCAGCCCATCTATAGTCTGCCTCCGGCTGTCTCCTGCGTGGCCTCCACTTCTGCTTAATCGAGCCTCTCTTTCCAACGCCGTCGAATCCAGGCCTCTCATATGTCGCCGACGCTCGGGCCGCCCCCATCCCTCTTCCTCTGGTTCCGAACCTCCTCACCTCCTGGCCAAGCATTGAACGACGCTACCGAAACCTGGAGTGGTGTTCGTGGCTTGTCCGTGATCGATTCCTTCGCAGTTCCCTTGTTTCTGATTTCGTTTTCTTTCTTTCTTTCTTTCCTTCCTTCGTGGCAACTTCCGTAGCTTCGCGTACGCCCAGCAAAGCGCCGGTAAGCCGCCGGCAAGCTCAAGAAACCGTTCCAGTTGCCACGGGCGCTTGGTCGGTTGCAGCGCTCTGACTGCAGCCAGACTGTCTTGGCCTCTGAACTTACTAGCGCCGGGACGGTACACGCCTGATTCCAGAGGTTGGTGACACTGAACAGTAAACCCATCCAAGTATAAAGCCTTCATTCCTTGCCATTCCTTCCGAAACAAAGTCCATCTCATCTCATCTCATCCCATCTCATCTCCTCTCAGTGCCAGTGGTTGTCTGTGACCAGCTTTTTTTTTTGTAAACTGACACGTTTTATCAGTAATCTTCAGTAAAACCTTAACGCATCAACATCGACTTATTCTAACTCACTTTTCTCCTGTATTATTGTTACTATCTTATTTTATTTTATTTACCTATTTGCTTAATTTTTCTGTCGGAGTCAAATCATTAACAGGCTTGGGCTTGCACGTCTATATTTTTCGTTAGATCGGTGGATCATTCTTGGAACGTCACCCCCTCCCTCTATCACCACTACGATTTCTCTTCCCCTTAAGTATTGCTTTGCCACTTCAACCTTTCTATCACATCGCTTGCTGTTCTAGACGAATTCACCAGCTTCCCAACCCTTGACGGGCGGTCGCTCTCCCCAACACCCAGTTCAAGCACTTCAAGTTCTGCGAACGTTTGCTTAGTGGTCGATATTGTAAGTGTAGTTTTTTTAGTTCAAAAAAGAAAAGAAAAGCAAAAAAAACTCTAATAACTCAGCCGCCTCAATCACCCTCAATTACCTACAAGGATCATCTTCATCTCAGCTTTCCGCCTACCTATTAGCAAAGGGCTCACTTCATCTGGAGTAGTTTATTGACGCCATGGGCTTCAAGATCAAGCGGAAAACTCCCCAAAACGTCTCACCACCAGAGGCTTCTAGCTCATCGAACAGGGTTCCTGGCTTATTGGGAGTCTTCAAACGCCATGTAAAATTTCTTGGACCTGGGATTGTTGCTTCGTAAGCCATACCAGCCCCGTTTCCTAGCTCCGATCAATACTTTTACTAATTTTTTTGCCTCCTAATGATTTCTCGTACAGAGCGGCATATTATGACCCGGGTAATGTTCGTAATTTTTCGTCTCACGTTTTTTTAACATTTCAGCTTGTTTAACTGAAGCTCCGCGTTTTCTAGTGGGCAACGGATCTCCAAGCTGGGTCTCGTTTTGGGAATGCGCATCTATTCATTTTACTGGTTGCGATTTGCGTAGCCGTATTTCTTCAGATCCTGGCCACACGTCTAGGATTTATCAGTCGGAAAGGCATAGTCCACATCTTGTAACAACTAACTTTTCTTGACAAGTCTCACTAAAGCCTTTTCGATTGTGAGCAGACATCGCTCAAAACTGCAGAAATGCGGTTTACTCCGGCGGGAGAGGTCAGACAATCAAACGGTGGTTCTTACTTTACCCGTTGTGGGTGATCTTCGAATTGGGTATATTGTCAGCATAACATTCTACTCATCCTTTTGACTGGAAGCATGTGCTCAAGTATCGTCGACTCAATACTCCTTTCAGATCTGCCGACATGGGAGAACTGCTTGGTTCAGCTACTGCTCTGATCTTGTAAGTCCATTCAATAAATATTGACTGACACAGTCGAGATGCCATAGGCATAGCTAGCTTCAAGTTCTTGAACAGTTTTGCTTACTATTATTCCTTCTTGCTTGAATCAGACTGTTCCCCCGACTTCCTCCCTGGGTCGCTGTCCTATTAACTTTCCCCGAAGTCTTCTTGGCCCTCTTATTCTTCAGGAATGGGAAGCAATCGAAGAAATCTATGCAGATATTCGAGATCATGATCACGATCATCGTCATGGCCGTCGTGGTATCAGCCTTGGTTTTATTTTTCAAAGTCAATCCAGCTATTCCTCAAGTATTTCTCGGTTACATTCCCAGCAAGCAACTTGTGACTGGCTCGGCTTTTTACACTGCCATCGGTATAATTGGTGAGTGGCGTGTTCTCTGTGTGGATGGGTTTTGCGAGTTTTTTTCTGACATCTAATTCGTTTGCAGGTGCTACTGTTGGACCTCATTCCCTCATTCTGGGAGCATCTATGGCCACCCAAGATCGTACATCAGAAGAAACTACTGATGAAAAAGCACCACCACGTGATGGCAAGATGGTCTATCTGCATCGCAACAGTGGTGACATAGAAAAACAGCATGAAGAGTTTCTTGACCCAAGAGCGGCCCTGCCTGTCCCATCTCCACCAAAGCTCCGCACTGTTCTTGATTGTAAAAGCTACCTCGCCCATGCAACTTTCGACATAGCAGCTTCAATCTTCACCTTACCACTGAGTAAGTTTTATTTTGATCATGTGTCGACATGAATAATTACTCTTCTAACGACGTTGTCTTTTTACATTCAAAGTCGTAAATTCTGCCATTCTCGTAATAGCTTCCACGACATTTTTCTACAACAAGCCTGCCGGTCCGGTCGTTGAGGAGGCGGATTTAGTCGCGATGCATCAACTGTTGAAGACCCAGCTTGGAGCAGGTCTAGCCACCTTGTTTGCAGTTTCCTTGTGGCTCTCAGGAAATGCTGCCTCTCTTACGATCACGATGGCTGGCCAATCCCTTTCATCCGGCTTCCTCAAACTCCAAACCAGTCCATTGATCCGCAGACTTGTCACGCGTACAGTGGGTATCATTCCAGCCGCCATCATTGCTGGCTTTTCCGGCCAGAAGGGGATCAACGATCTGCTCATCGCCACCCAAGTCGCTATCAGTATTGTGTTACCGTTCAGTCACATTTCACACTTTACCCGTTTCTTTCTTTCTCTGGAAGTTTTCTTGCTCATGAATTGTCATTTTATATTGCGGCTTCACCTGACTTTCACCCGTCTTTTAGATTCGCGGTGATCCCACTGGTTTACTTCTCCTCGAAAAAAGCGGTCATGTCAATCAGCGTTCCTCCCAAGATAGGCCGTCTTTTCTCCGAAGACGAGAACGTCATGGCCAGCAAGAAACAGAGTCAAAACCCAATGGTATCCGCAACCGGAACGTTCGGCAGGAAATTCTCTCAAGACAAGTCAACCGGAACAACGAACCAAAACGGATTCAGTGTCTCACAATTGGACGGCTCATATTCTTTCGCGAACCATTGGGTGGTCCGTGCCATAATGGTCATCATCGTATTGGTTATCATAGCATCGAACATCTATGGCATCTATCAAGTGGCTACTGGAAGTTGAAAGGACGGGTTCGAATCTACGACTTGGGAGAGGAAGCATGAAGGCCCTCACCAAGCGAAAAAAAAAATGTCATCGCCGGTAAAGATTTGTGTGATAAAACAATAGATAAAAAAAGCTGTACGGAATCATGAATATTCTCAGACTTTTCGAGCTCCGCAAACTCCTGTTAAGCTGAGGTCATGTCGGTCATTTGTCGTACTAGACGGGCGGGATGAGTCTGTTATATTTCGTGTGTGCAGGGTTGGACACACCGGCAGGGTGGCAGTGCATTAGACATCACCGAGACCAACTATATAGAAAAACAAAGGTTAGCTTTTCAGGTTAAAATTTGCTAGATTCAGTCAGTCTTCATTTTTGTTGACAAATCTTGGACTCTAGAGATGTCATCAACCGAATTGTATCATTATCAAATCACCCACCAGAAATGCATTGCTCCACATTTGTATTTTGATTAATCACCTCTCATCTTCTTGTAATTTGAACATCCTCTCCTCTATGTATTCTTCCTGATATAAAACATTGATGAAATCTGCAGCGTTGGCTTTTTTTATTCTTTGTTTGTATTCACTGCGACTGATTATTGGTTTGATTATCTGGCAGGAAAAATTATTAAAAGAACTCCAATGTAATATTCCTTTTTCAAACCCAAATAAACCCATAACCAAGAATTGTATATACATTCATAGATTAGTGTATGCCAGAGAAATCCACTCGCAAAAGATCCATAAAAACAATCGCCTTGATGGCCAAAAACAAGAGCGTGCATAAAGAAATATTCAAGAACTACTTGGTTGAAACCTTTGTTCCAATCCAGATTGAGGATAGTGAGCGTTGTCACCTTCTGAAGCTCAAATGTTTTCCAACTATGTGCCCTCAATGCCTTTCAACTTCAATCAAAAACTTCAAGTCTGAGGACAATGTGGGCCTGAGATAGAAGGCTTACGGTGATAAGGTTCGGTTAGAATAGTCATCGGTTTTCATTTTCTTTAAGGCCCCAAACTGATTGACTGATGGAAAAGACAGCTCATGACTGAGAGCATCCGCAATCGTTCAGGTTAAGTCGCCAGGTTAAGCGACTTAACCTGAATGGCAACCACATTGGGACGGGTTTAGACCCAGGTTAAGCTAACCGGAATGTCGATTTCAGGTTAAGAGCATTTTGAGCGCGAGTCAAGGGGGCTTAGCCTATTGAACTAGCCAATCAATGTGATTGTGCAAGGAAAGGTCAACTAACCTGATCCTAACTAGAGGTTTGTTAACCAAAAGATGAGGCAACCATTGCGGATGCTCTGAGAGAGAACAAGAGACCGGATATTTATGCAGTCGATCCGCGGCTGTTGCTGGCCTGTGTGGTCGGATCGACGGATTCCTACCCGGACCCTCTTCCCAGGCTCAATGGAAAGACTTGGTACTTACTATTAATCAAGATACGAATGTTTGCAGATGACGCTCAAGATATCTGAACCTGTATCGATAGAAGACTACATAGACTCATGATGGTAGCAGCGGACCCGCCGCCTCGATCCACTCGTCACCATCGCAATGGCGGAGAAGAGGCTCACGAAGAGGACGACAAACAAGAAGAAGAGGCATATCCGATGGAAATAGAACCAGTGGCAAGCGACGAAACCGGGGATCAGAGCCCGGAGTCAGGAGAGACGCCAGAGGAATCGGAATCGGATGTCGACACAAGCGAATCAGAATCAGAGTCAGGCGAAGAAGGCGAGGAAACGTCTGAAAGTGACAATGAAGCGGATTATGGCCCAGTGCACTGGAATGTATTCGACACGACAGACCTAGTTTCGATAAACCGTTGGTCTCAGGGGCTAACGCATGCGAACAAGCGGCTCATCGAGTTGGTGATCGATGCTCGACAAGCCTTGGCAAGCTCGCACTGGATCGCATTGTGGAAGAGCGTCCAGGAGTTGGGCAAGTGGCTCGACCGTGCCTACTCATCCGACCGAATGAAATCTTTAGGATCACTCCTCCCGATGGTATGTATTTATGTTTTGCCGTCTATTGAAGCTCATGATTCTTTAGCCAATGAGTTTTCAACACGTATGTTGGGTCACTTTTTTGGTGGTTTTCACTTCTTTGGAAAGACAGCTCGCTTGCTTGATGATGTAGACCGCCTGGTTATCAACAAGCCCGCCCTCAGCTCAAAAGTCTATCGGCAAACGTTGGTCCGAGACGAAGCCAAAGCGCTCAGCGTGATGCAGCAGAAGTGGCCGAAACTACGGAAGCAAGAGATGAATGTTGACTTCCAGGAGATTATCCAGCGGGTAGGACGACTGGTATCCATATGTTCGGCTTGATCCGCCTCACTGTCTGACGTTGGAAACTTGTTCTGTTTCTTGGGGGGTAGCATTCGGTCGACCAGCCCCAAGCAATAGCCGGTGTTCATGATTCTATCACTCAGACCCTCCTCGATTGTCTTGAGCGCTGCTTGTTGCGCCTTTCGAGTCGATTTGTGCTCTCCGGAATGGGATTGATCGATCTGCCAGCAGCGCTGCTCGACTTGGAGGCTATCGCCACCTGGTATTTATCATTTGGGCCAATCTTTTCTTCGACTTCCTCCAGCGGGCCGGTTTCACTCTTGGCCCAAACCAGAGATGTGCTTTTCACAGTGAAATATCTGGACCTCACTCGGAACAGACTCACTGGTAACTATTCATCGCTCTTACATTTGCAAACTTCCTGTCTGGCCTTGCTGATTGTTTTTGTTGCTACCCTTGATTTCCTAGAACTATCCCCGCGTTTGCCGTCAATCCTTCCAGGTTTAAAGAAGCTCAGACTTTCGGGCAATCCGCTCAGATGTCTTCCCGCGAGTAGCCGCCAATGGATTGGGCTAGTAAGACTGAGGGTAGACCCACCGATACGTCGTCCGACAGGACGGCGCAAGGTTCGCCTCCTCCTGGCACGCGCCACTGAGCCGCCGACACTGGTAGAAAGCTGTGTGAGCCGGCTGATCAAGTCTCCGGCACAGCCAAGCCGACCAGGCTTCCCCGACCGTCGATATCCACTCCCAGCCCATCTCTCCCGCGCACTCGCTAGAGGACGCCTGTGCGACGACTGCCGCCGCTTCCGCTGGCTAGCCCAAAACCCACTCTATTTCCGCGGTCGTTTCTTATTCGTCAGAGAGGGGGACTGCTGTATCCCCATCGTCCTTGGCCCTTATTTCCTGTGCCTCGCGTGTCTCCCTATTCATTGCACTCGTCGTTCGCACAGGAACGTTGGTTCCGACTGTTCGACTGATGACGACTGGCCAAGCGATCGGGTTGGATTTTATTGAGGATCTCTTTGCGGTGGTGGTCCGTTATTCCATTGGTCTGCAGCAACCTTAGGTAAATCACGTTCAAAGTCGTTGGTTCCTTACCGCCGTTACCACCTAGTCGACCGACAACATCGCCACCTCCGCCATAAGCCTACTCAACATCTGTGTATCAGTCCCAAAACGACCAGCCTGTCGGAATTCATTGGAGCCCCCGAGCGGCTTCAAAACGTGTCGCCAAGGAGGAAAAGATGATGCACTCCACTCGGATAAGCAACGTGTCCTATCTCATGTCACATGGCTGAGACTTACCCTGAAACTTTTCCCAAGTCTTCTCAGATGGTTTGCGTATCCTAAAGTCAAAAATTCTGGCCCCGAATGCTCCCAACAGCATCAATAATTTAGTCCGCTCGAGCAAGCGACGTGTCATATCTCATGTCACATGGCTGAGACTTATCCTGAAACTATTCCCAAGTCTTGTCAGATGGTTCGTGAACCATCAAGCCGAAAATTCTGTCACAAGTCAACGAAAGCCGCGAAACCACGGAGATATACGAGCCGGAGGAACTGCCTCAAAGGCAATCTTCGTGAGTACTTAAACGAGCGTTGAATCAGCTCCCGGCAGGAACTTTTCCAACTAATTTACACAGCTCTATCGTTCAGAGATTCTAAGAAAAGTAACTGGTATCAGCCAGGTGACAAACGAATGAGTAACTCATGTCGTCACCATCACAGTCCATGTCGGATAGAAATTTTTCAACTAATTTATACGAAAAAGGTATAAGCTGACCCTCAGATCTCTGCCACCAGCTTATTGCTCCTCACTATCAGGACCAGACACTCCTTCCATCACATCCTTCCGTTCAGCCCAAAAGACTCGCAGGCCCCAGCCAGACCAAGGTTAGATAGCAAGGACTCGCCCCACTCTAAGGTGCACAGCGTCCCTCTATGATTCATTTCATTAATACACGTTGTGTCTGTAGCGAGTTTTGTTTTTCTGTCATCACAAGTTGGTGCGACGTGATCTGACCAACAGATCAATCCCAGTTATCCTAATTCATACACAGCCCAAATCCAACAATCTACTATAATAAAACACTGTTATCACCTAGCAGTCTACGTCGTGATGGCGTTGGCAATAAGCGGTATCCCCTCTGCAGCCGCAGCGCTCATTCAAGACACCACTGTGCTCGAGCACACCCCTGGAGGCATGCAGGTGGATGAGACCCCAGTGGGCTCCGAAGATCTTGAGTCATATTGCGAGTTATGCCGGGATAATGGAAAAGGAACTTGCACTTGTGGCACCGGCGGGGTCGATGGCTGCGACTAAACGTGTAACCCGAACGAACGCCCAGATCTATCAACCCCGGGGTGTGGGATGGGCTTCTGTGGTGTCCCAAAGCCCCGCGGCATGACTCATTTAAGTGTGTATATGTATATAAACTACCAGTGCCCACAATACTGAAAAAACAAACACATGGAAAGAAACCAACTCCATTCAGCCCCCCTTCTATTCCTCTTTCAAGAAGCCTTTGAGGTCTATCAATCAACTACATATAAACCCTGGAAAACAGCTATCTCAGAACCATTGATGAATGTTCTTTGGGAGACAGAAATGCAGTCATCAAAAAAGATCAGTCTTATCATGAAAGAAGGTAGGTAATAGGTTTGTTGACCAATACCAGCTGGTGATCAAGGTGAGCCTAATCCAAAACAAAAAATTAGAAACATGATTGAGCTACAATAAGTGAGGAATTAAAAAGCAGTCAAAAGAAACCCCAAAAAATGTGGAAAATGGGGGGGGGGGACAAAAATCTTGGGCTATTTTTGAGGAAGGCTAGGATATTAGATAGTGTGGGATTGGATTCTAAGGGCCTATACCTACTCCTGCTCTTTATGTTTTGTTTTTGGAATGCATTCTTGCCTTGCCCAATGAATCACTTTCATTCTGAACTCTGATTGTCTAGGTTTCAGAAACTTCATTTCACACAGGAAAGATCAAACCAAGCATACAGAATCCCTTGCACCAATTCCCAACATTGGAACAAACATCAATTCCATGGATACTGAGGAGATAGTGGACAAACACATTGTTGGCCATACCATGACACCTTTTGAAGATCTAAGCTTGCAGTTGCAGGAGGAGTTTTGGAATGCTAGAAGAATAGTCTGTTTTTTTTCTTGGATATCTTCTGCCACAGCAGTACATCTGGCATGTTTTATTCCATCAGATTTTTTTTGGATCAATCCTTGAACACCTGATAATTCTGCATCCAATATACATCCAATTTGATACAGCCACACGTGCTCAACCACCAAGAATTATGTTTCATTCACATTGCTCCCTTTTCAAGAACTACAGTTGCGGATGGCATGGGCAAAAAAAAATTGGGATGCAGGGCCTAACCCCGGGGGTCCAATCATGCATACACATATTTTTATGATATTTTTGGACTTGCGCAGATGTGCAGAGTTCAAAATTAAAAGGGCTAAAGATTTGACCCAGTAGTTTTTATTTTTTTTCAGCCACAATTTCGGACAAGGCTCCTTAAAGCCATACTTAAACCCATAGGTAGATACTTATGGGTTTATAAATTATGTTTTTAACCTTACCAAACACCAAATTTGTTTTTTGGAGAGGCATAAGGAGGCATATTTGAACTAGAATCAAACCCTGAAGGGAATATCTCAGTCTTCTACAGCTGGTTTGGTGGGTTTTGACCCTCAAAATTTGAGTTCTTTTTCCAATTTTTGGCCTTGAAATTTTGGACATGGCCAAAAAACCCTACAGGTTTTTGCCATCCACAACGGTACTTGGGTTCCCTTTAACAGTTTTTTTGTTCTATGAAAAGTCCCATTTGACAAGAAAATTCATTACTGGTGTGGAATATGTTGATAACTTGAACTGTTTTGTCTGTGCTGAATTTAATGTTCAAATTGGTTTTTATCCTAATATACTACTCTAGCCAGAAATCACCATAGCTCACATTTTGCTTAACATTCATAATCTGAAACAGCATGTTGATCACCATCTACTATGGTAAATTTGGTATTTTTAATAAAGTATTTATGGGCTGGTTACACTGTGACTCTGTAAGAGTCTTCTTTTGACTCTTCACTGTTTGTTCCAGAGGGACCAATACAAGGCTCAATAGCCAGGTAGAGAGCTTCTAGGACCAACAGTGGGTTGAATTGCTAGCACCAGAGAGGGAAGAACTCTTGTGAGTACAACTAGAAGGGATAAAAGAAACAACAGAAAGGAAGACCTACCTAGCACCAGAGAGGGAAGAACTCTACCGAGCTAGGAGGGGGAGGGAATGGTTGAACTAAATACACAGTCTTTCTGGGGATTAAATAATCCTTGACAGCCTTGTGAAGTCTGAAAGAGGAGGCTTCACAGACTCATCAAAGCTGGAATAATTAGAATGTACACCTCTGGATGCATTAACCCCCCCAACCCCTTTTACTCAGCTCAACCAGTTGTTTATCCTTATATTTTAATATTTAAAAAAGGCCTAGAGTTAGGCAAAGAAAAAAAAATCTGTAATGAGAATGGACTATATCTTCGCATTTCACTGGTTCATGAATTGTTGTCATGCTGAATGGTGGACTGATTCAGGGATAAAAGTTTTTTTGTGAAAATGCCCCAAAAATTAATGCATTTTTTGCTATGACTTCTGAAATTCATGTCATAAAAATATAAAGGTTGTATAAAAATAAAGTTGCGCTTCCAGAATATTTAGCTAACTGCTGGCAACGCTGGGCCAGCTACGCTACCCATAGTGGTAGCATAGCGTAATTTTGCTACAGCTAACGGGTTTCCATTGGCTGTTGGCAAATTTGGCACTATTGCTACACCCCCAGTCTTTTTGCTGTGTTACGGTGCTTTTTAGAAGAAAAACACACTAAAAGTGCCTAAACACAGTGTAGCGCAGCATTGCCGCACTACCAGGCCTCTGACGCTACAGCTTTTTGGGCTGCTATGCTGTGCTTTTTTCCAAAAAATCACAGGGTAGCATAGCGGCCCAGTGTTGCTGCTGGCAGCTGACATGCAAAATTGAAAATGTGCTTTTTTAGTTTTGCATGTAAACTTCCAGCAGTTAGCTGACTTTTTCTGGAAGTGTAGATAACTGTGTCCATGTGTGGCAAGTTTTTTATTGCTATCATATGTCATAAATTGGTGTGATGATGGATATAATAACTTTCAAAGCTTCAAAAGTGATGCACAGTGTAACATTTTCCTTACACAACTAATATTGATAAAAATAGAAAAATTTGGAAGAAATTATTCTCCTGAAATTGTGGTTTATTTAATCTAAATAACTGAGGTCTCAAAGGGGTGTACAACATTCATCACAGTTTAAGCTTCACCAACCATATTATTGGATCCACTACAGCCTACCTGTATGACTTCAGAGGTATAGAAATTTAACCATGATTGAAAGAACATAATATTTGTAAAAATTTCCATTTCCATCAATATTAGTGGGATAGGAACAATGTTATACTTTGCATCACTTATGAAGCTTTGCTAAGTTATTATGCCCACCATGTTACAAATTTATGATAATACTGTTACCAAATTTACTTTCATTCAATTTTTATAACTTGTAAGTCAGAAGCTACATCAAAAATTGCATTTTGGTGGAAATCCCCCCAAAATTTTACCTTCAACCCTTGATTACAATGTAGGAATTGAATGTTAAAACCACCTGGCCAGCTTTACAGAAATTTAGGTGTGACCCTCAATTTTGAAACAGAAAATTGAAATTGTGACCCACTGGACATCCTCTGGATAGTCCAGATGGGATGCACTTTTGAGAGGGGTGGGTTGCATGCTGAAGACCCAAATTGAATAATAGGGATCCTATTTTTATCTCTTGTTTATGAAAGATAGATTTTTATTAATTGTAAGATATTTCAATCTGCCTGATTTTGGAAGGTTTTGATTATTGAAATATCCAGGTGAAGTTCCAATTTTCACCAAGGAGATGGTTATAAAATTCATCAAACTTGAAGACTCCAGATTTCCATTTTTTTTGTTCATGAGTTGTTTTGTTCTCCAAAAGCCATATACCTCCAGCTTGGCCACCTTGAATAATCCTTTACTCTCCCAGGATTCATATCATCATAAAATGTCATGAAAACAGTCTTATCACATTCAAGAAGTAAATATGTTTTTAATTGTTTCTCTACAGGGTAGCAACCATTGGTTTGCTTAGATCTATTATATTTGAGGCCAATGGTGAGAATATCAATTCATTACAGGGCACCTTCCTTCCAGGTTTCTCTCATTTCAGAGAACAAGCTTCCAGGGAACAGGCACACTGAAAATGATGATGAACTCACTGCGTCAAGACTACTACATGTTGAATTTCATTTCATTGATTTTATTCAAGCATCTTCCTAAATTTATCACCCCAGTTTCAATTTAGTGCCACCACCTGAGTCCCTATGTCAATCTCAAATTCGAGAATTGCACCTGCAGTTGAACCTGTCACCACAAATCTTAGTGAACCTCAATCACTCTTTGCACCACTCCCCCCAAGTCCCTCACATCTCAAAACTGCATGGGTTGCTAATCTAGCACCCTGTGGTGGATTAAACCCTTGATTCTGGTTGCTAAAAGCATGGTACAGTTTCTGAACTCAAAGTTTTAGAAACTGACCACACATCCTTCAGTGGACATGGTCTTAATGCTTTGTGCCACAATACTTCAGGCAAATTTCACTCACATTTCACACAGATCATGTATTATAGCTGACACCTCATGAAAACTGCGGACACTTTTTGAAAAGTGTCACCCTGTGACATAAGCTGCACCTGTCGCGCAATCCCAGTTTGACAGCGAGGGGGGGTCGTTGACCAGGCTGGGATGTCGTGCCTGGTCGCAGCCCGCATCCCAACTCAAGTCATCAGGTGATGCTTTTCAAAAAGTGTCACCTGTTTTCATGTGGTGTGAGCAGCAGTTAACTTGTGGAAAGCTGCTTTTCTTTGTACAACTATAAGTCATCCGGGTCACAAGTTCAGCTCCCTTCCTTCTCTTAAAAATACTTTCATATGTTTTATAAATTACTAAATATCAAAAACTGTTTATTGAAAATAATCAACATGTCATGTGATTATCCTCTGGCAATTAACCTTTAAACTATTTACCCAAATAGGATAAATAGCCTATTGGTTAGATTATTTTCTAACTAATTTTTATGTAATGTATTTGAGAAAGCAAAATTTCACTTTGAAAATTATCTTCAATGTGAAAGAATATCTCACCTTGAGAGCACTCTCTTGATCTCAGTCAGACTAGGATATAAGGCGAGGATATCTCTCTTGATCTTCCCCCACCCACAAAATACTATCCTAGAAATAATTTCACCTTAGCAATTATAAGGTGACTGGGGGCTATAATTCTATCCATTTCCTATTTTGTTTCTTATATTCTTCATTCTATCTTTCCACCAACTTAAATCTCATATTCCTGATCCTCATCCCTCTATCAGATTCATACCATCAACCATAATCTGAATATATAGATTTTGACCATCTAGCTAGCATAGAATGCCCTGTTCTATTGTTACCTGATACTTGTAAATGGACAGGACACCAGCCCCTCCTCTTGTTCATGTTGAGGCAACATCATTATCTGTCTTTAAGGGTGTGATTATTGCAGTTTGTTGTCACTTTAGAGACAAATCCTGACAGTCTCAGTCACCAAAATCTAACCTAAAAACTTGACTGAGATGTAGGACTGCAGTTGAAAAATGTTACACATGTATGCAAGAGAATGAAAGAAATGGGAAAAAGGAAGAGAATGGAGCAGTAGAAATTCCAACAGAATTCTATGTTTTTTGCCTTTGTGTTAAAGTTCTGTTCCAAGCCCTCTTTTGAGTTTCCTTAAATTCCTTCTTTTTCCTTCTCAGCCCCACTAGGACCTCAAATTAGGCCCCTTCTTGCTTGGTTTCCTTCTGATTCCATCTGAAATACAAAAATCATCTAGTTCTGAGCCCATAGTTGCAGGAAATGCTTTTCTGAGCCCCTCATATTATTGTTCTAGATCCTTGAGCATTCTGTGCTCTTGATTATTCTATAGCTCATCATCATCTGTCTTCAGGCCTCAGGCCACCATTCTTTCACTTTGGAGTGGCATGTTGCATCCTTTATCCCAAATGAAATCTGTGTGTACCCATAAATTTCTTTGAGAAGTATGATTTGAAGGAACTTCCTTTGAATTCTCCTACCATCCTGGACTAACTATTTCAATTATTACAGGAGTATTTATTTCAGCAATTTAGTTGTGACCAACTTGTCTGAGGACACCTAATAATATATCTGAAGCTCAGTGATGCACCCTTCAAGGGCCTTCTCTGCACCTTTGGTTAGAAGAATAAGCTGGTCTCCAAAGGATGGTTATCATGAAATATTTCTATTCCAATGTCTTTTAACTTTGCCCAATAATAAAACCAAAACATTTTCTTAATTTTAGGGGAGGACTTCCTGTCAATCTACTCCCCCCTGCAGATTCAGATGCTAGAATTCACTTTCCATTGAAATTCTAAAAGGTTTGTTTTTGGGGCAGACTAAATCCACACCAAAAAATTACTTCATCCACTCCAATTTTGGAGTGAACTAGTGTTCACTCCAATTTTGGAGTGAACTAGTGTTCACTCCAATTTTGGAGTGAACTAGTGTTCACTCCAATTTTGGAGTGAACTAGTGTTCACTCCAATTTTGGAGTGAACTAGTGTTCACTCCAATTTTGGAGTGAACTAGTGTTCACTCCAATTTTGGAGTGAACTAGTGTTCACTCCAATAAACCTTGGAGTGAACATTAGCTTACTCCAATAATTCTTGGAGTGTCCAGATTTCCACTCCAAAAATGGATGGCTTTTGGAGTGGACCTACAATTCACTCCAAAATTATTGGAGTGAAGGCCCGGTCACTCCAATGATCATTGGAGTGCCCAATTTATGCACTCCAAACTTGAAAAATTTGGAGTGCAAAGATATTAGCTTCATGTTTGGGGCGTCCATCGGGCAAGTCTCTCTTGTCCCTTCTCTCCAAGACCAATCGGTCTTGGAGGAAAGGGAGGAGAGAGAGGGTACTCTCTCCTCCCTTCCCTCCAAAACCGATCGGTCCTGGAGGGAAGGGAGGAAAGGGTACCCTCTCTCTCCTCCACCCTTCCCCCCAAAACCGATCGGTTTTGGATGGAAGGGAGGAGAGAGTTCCCTCTCTCTCCTCCCTTCCATCCAAAAGATCGGTCCTGGAGCGAAGGGAGGAGAGAGAGGGTACTCTCCCTCTCCTCCCTTCCATCCAAAATCGATCGGTTTTGGGGGGAAGGGTGGAGGAGAGAGAGGGTACCCTTTCCTCCCTTCCCTCCAGGACCGATCGGTTTTGGAGGGAAGGGAGGAGAGAGTACCCTCTCTCTCCTCCCTTTCCTCCAAGACCGATTGGTCTTGGAGAGAAGGGACAAGAGAGACTTGCCCGATGGACGCCCCAAACATGAAGCTAATATCTTTGCACTCCAAATTTTTCAAGTTTGGAGTGCATAAATTGGGCACTCCAATGATCATTGGAGTGACCGGGCCTTCACTCCAATAATTTTGGAGTGAATTGTAGGTCCACTCCAAAAGCCATCCATTTTTGGAGTGGAAATCTGGACACTCCAAGAATTATTGGAGTAAGCTAATGTTCACTCCAAGGTTTATTGGAGTGAACACTAGTTCACTCCAAAATTGGAGTGAACACTAGTTCACTCCAAAATTGGAGTGGATGAAGTAATTTTTTGGTGTGGATTTAGCCTGCCCCTTGTTTTTTGAACTCTAAATTAAAGTCTGCAGGGGCTACAGATGGTAAAGGGAAGTCAAGTCCTCTGAGTCTAGGTAATGCACCTTGGGATTCGAAACTTCCCCAGTTACAATGTTTTCCATTTCTGTGGTGGGTTAACTTCTAGAGCAGGGATGAGTTTTTATGTGTGTCATTCCGAAGAATGTTCTACAGGAATTTTATTTGGTAGAATTTAGAAAGAGATTTTATTTTTTTTGTTTCTCTTGCCTGTGGTCTGAAGAAGTAAATATATTTATGAAACTTTGCCGGTAGTAATCTGTGTTGACTTGACATACAATTGAATCATCAAATTGTCTTCTTTTGTAAAGCAGGCTTTGAGAAGACCATAAAATGAGGATTTTAGCGCCTTTATCAAGCCTAGAAGACGTCGACTTCTCACCGCCTGCATGCTGTTACCTAGTCAGCAAGAGCATCGGCAGTTTCACCAAAACCCACACTCAACACCTGTGTTTGAATCCTTCATCGAGCCGCCCATACCATGGATCCACTCCAATGAAGCGTTGTTATTATTTGGGCCTTGTGGCCAGCATCGTGATCGCGTCGGCGGTACTCGGCTTGCCCTCCGCAGCCGGGGCACTCATCAAGGACACCACTCCGTCGCACGGCCAACTGCAAGATGTACGCGCAGATGCGACCCAAGTACTTGAGCCGTACTGCGATACTTGCAACGACCAAGGGAAGTCTAATTGCGATTGTGGCACTGGCGGCGCCCAAGGCAACGACTAAGACGTGTATGAAGCCCAAACGGATGTCTATGACATCAACTCTAGTGTGCCGGATGGGCCTCTGTGCCACGGAGCATGGCTTGCAATCTTTCCTGTCTTTGAGTTTATGTGTACTTGTATCACATCCATAGCTGAAGTGGCAGTGGCCATGATATTAAAACACAAAAAGAAAAGCTGTCTAAACTCAACCCTCTTTTTATGTATTTGAGGTTAAGAGTCAAAGTACATGTGGCATTTCCTCTCACAAGTCAACTCAAGTTTTGTCTAAGCCCATCTGAATCTGATTCTAAATACATTGGTTTGATGAGATTTACAAGTTAAGAGATTTTCCCCAAGTGTCATCTGAATCAGGTTGAGTCAGTCAAACTTTTTTTTAGACTGAGGTCTGATTTTCAAATGTTGACATGTGTTTAGAAACTTGCATTATGATTAGGGCAGTTCACACTGGATAAAGTTAGCAAGATTTTCACTTGAACTTAGCAGCCACATGTAATGGAATGTAGGCCTTTTTAGCCTTTGCTTTGGTGTCCGTCAGCATAATCTATCAGATAAAAGTTTGTCAGACCGTGAACTGCCCTATTTTATATGCAATAACTAGATTTTTGGAATAAGGATGAAGATGTGACAACTGCAATTAGCTTTATGAAGAGAAAATTACAGCTTAGTGAGTATTTGACTTATACAGCCAATCCCAGGAAGCTTGCAAGTCTGGAAATTGTTTTGTTGCCCTTGCAACCTGTATGGCTTGGTGAACAGGCTCAGACAGCCGGTCCAGAGGCCTGCTGGACCCTCAATTGAGGCCAGTGAGGGTGGTGTGGGCATGTGAAGGTCACCTCCCCTTGATGAGCAGAGTAATCCTCCTGAGAAAAGTGATCACCAAGATTGATGATGATCTGAGAAAGAAAACAAGTCAAAAAAATTCCTCAAGAACAGTATAAATCTTTCTCTAGAAACAAAAAATAAATATATAGAAAGACAGAGAGAACTAGAGCCTAGAGGTGAATAGGTCTTGGATGCTAAATAAGGGGGTATTCAAAATAGAAATTCATGATAGCTTTCTTGAGCACCAAACTAATACTATGTAAAATGCTAAAAACAACTTGTATATATACATGTAGTCTTTCATACCTCACCTCAAATCAAGGAAGTGGGATTAAATGAGTCTACTTTGGGGAGTCAATTTACTCTGCATTTAAGATCACCAATTTTTTTAAAGCTAACAGTGAGTGACCTGAATAAGCAAGATCAGATGGCAATATTGATATTGTGAACCTCCCTATTACATACGGTATGAGTAAGAGCTTAGAACATAAACAAGCTCCCTAAAACAATCACATGTTTGTTCAAACTACTCTGTCAAAATAACTAAAAAACTCTAACCAACCTAATTAGTTTGTTTAAAGTTGGTATCTAACAAATCAATCTCAGCAACCTGTTACAGTTGGGGGGTCAACTTACACCTGCATTCAAGACCACCATTTTTTTAAGCTAAAATCTACATAAGCAAGATCAGAAGCCCAAAACTAAACCTCCCTATCACAGTATAAGTAAGAGCCTAAAAAAAACAAGCTCCCTAAACCAATCAAATGTACAAATTCCTCTTTGTCAAAATAACTAAAAACTCTAAAACTAACCTTACTTTGTCTGAAGTCAGTATACATCTAACAAATCAATACATTCAAAATTAAGTTGAACAAAATGAGAGAAATCTTAATGAGGTATTTAGTTGTCATCCAGTCCAACAAAAAAAATGCTGATTATGTATAATTGATTTTATCTTCAACACCAACATTAAACACACACCCCCACAAATATTTATTTAACACTTTCCCTGCACACTTTCTCACAAAAAAAAAAAACAAGCTCAATAAATAAAAATAAAACAGAACAAATGAAATCAACAGATTAACAAAGAACCAGAATATTCAAAAAAAAAGAAGAAGGGACGGAATAATATAAAGAACAAGAGAGAGAGAGGGATGATGATGATAATAATTAATAATGTTGCGAAGCAGGCCATTTCTACTACTCTAAACAACAAACCTTAGCCCCGAAAACAAACTTTATATATGTAATAGATCAAAAAATCGAAAGAAAACCCTAAACACCAGAAAAAAGAATCACACCCAACCAAAAAAAAAAGGACAACAAACAGACGATAGAGAGAGAAACAAACAGATGAGAAAGAGGAGGATAATTATTCAAGACAGAGAGGAGGAAGAATCAGAAGGAGGAGGAGGAAGAGGAAGCGAGATTAAGAGTATCAGCCAACAGAAGATCGAGTTGACGATCGAGTTTATCGAACGTGACGAGAGCGAGATTATGATGATTGATATCTGAAGGAAGAAGAGGGTCGAGGAAAGACGGATGAGGGATGTAATCTGAGTTAGAAGAATCAAGACTACTAGAGGGAGTAGTAAGAGACGAGCCGGATGAGCCGAGTTGATTTAGAGGTCTTCGACTGTTAGGCTCGAGTCGAGCCGTCGTCATCGTCGTAGAGGTTTCGTTAAAGAGTGCTCCCAGTATAGCTTCATCGGCCCACAGTTCGTTGGTCTTGGTCGATCGTCCAGTCGAGCGCTCGACGGGAGTCCCCGACGACACCGTTGATGACGCAGCAGAGTGATGGATGAGATTCATTAGCACGTCCAGTCCGGCGTGTAGATTCTCCAACCCATTCTCTGCGCTCTCCCCCGCTCCAGAGGTCGGAGGGAACAGGAGTGGCAACCAACCGCGAGGCCCAAGGCCCGGGCCATGTCCTGGCCCGCCGCCAGTGCCACCAAATTGACTGCCCCCAGGCTCGCGGTTCATCGACTGACGCGAGTCAATTCCTATCCCCCTGGTGGCAGAGGAAATCGGGGTATAGTTGCTAGAGGTCTCGCCGGTCGGTGAGGTCGCCGTAAATGGGGTCGTCGGACTCACGCTCCGATCATCATTAGTCGAATTCGACTGACTCGAATGCACCGAGCCTCGCAAGTTGTTCTCAAGCCCTCCTTTCTGTGCCTTGCCCAAGTCGGATGAATGTCCAGCCTCGCCGGATTCTCTTCCTCCTCCCTCTCCATTCAGTGTGATCTGCCGTTCCCCTGCACCTGGAAGCGTCGCAATCGAGTTGTTAATTCCAAAATTCACTGACTCTGGTGGCATCAAAGATGTAGCAGGGATGGTCTTTGTGGTGAAAGAAGGATCCATTGACCTATCGGCATGGTCTGAAGGGGCCAATGGCATCACTTTGGAAAGGATCCTTCGGAGTCGTTCGTTCAGTGTCTCAGACGAGAATGGTGATGGTGTCAAGTTGGTGGCCACTGCTCGTTCGGGAGTTTCGGAGAACTGAGAAGAGGAAGAATCGAGCGTGGGCTGATGTTTCCTTACCGTCCAAGCGAGTAAATCTTTCCGTCGAAGATCAAAAGACTGTGGTGATCGATCGCGGTTATACAAAGGTGTCGACCGGTTGTGATCCTGATCGATCGTCAGGTCGGCAGCTCTTAAGGCTTCGATGGCCGATTCATCGTCGGTTTGTTGTTGCTGAATGAGTTTCATGGCCGAGGGACTGAGTCGATTACTGGAGGAAAGGGGTGATTCAGGCGCACTAGCGTAGCCATCCTCAGTAGAAGGACTGACAGCTCGATTGGTCTGAACACTATTCTTGTCACGAGATCCATGCCTTTGCTGATAAGGGTTATTGGGGAATTCACTCTGGTTGCTATTTAATTCACTTTCAACCAGTTCACTAATGTCATACTCTTCCCCGGTGGTATCGATATACGAGTAATGATAGCTTTGGCGTTGAGGACCTGCCCTATCATCGCGTCTGCTTCGAATCATTGCATTGTTTTTCAGATTGATGTCAATGCCTTCTTCTGAATTTCGATGGGTCGATAGAACTTCGATTGTGTTTGGAGAAGATACGGGAGGAGTACCATTGTCGAACCCGTTCTCGTTCGGGTGAAGAGATTCCACAGCTGTTTGAAAAGAGTTTAAAGTCGACGGTGCAAGGCGTAGAGAGGCATGGGGCGGGCTGCGAGAAGCAGGAGCGGTTAAGGAGCTCTTCTTAGCATGAAGTAGGCTCAACTCATCTGCAACTGCACCGGTGAGTCCGTTCTGGGCAGCTGAGTTACGAGAAGAATCTCGACGAGGCAGATGATGGAGTAGAGCTCGTCTCAGGCTGAAGATCGGATCCGTGGGTTGGAGGTCTTGAAGCGTACCCAAAATAAATGGATGGTATTCTTGCGACCTCCTTCTGGCTTCTTTAGACGACCGATCAGCTGGTCTGAATATTGGCGGGGCACTATAAGCATCCAATACCTTGGAGATCAGGTTAACAGGGACCTCTGAGAAATGTGGGAAAGAGGTTTTAGTACAACAGTTTTTTGTTGGTTTATAACAGAGGAAAAGCTACATGCCTGTTGCAGAATTGGGTGATGCCATAGATAAGCCGTAGCGAATCTTGGTAGAACTCCTACGTTTCGAGATTTTATCATCAACATCATCCCCACCATCGACGACGCCATCAGCGATACCGAATGCTTCGAGGGTATGTTCAATGGCTTCGGAGACGTGAATGTTGCGGGGGAAGATAATTACTTTTTCTCTGAAAGAAGGCGTGAGAGTGGAAGAGGAAGAGGGATTGGATGGGGCGGCACGTTGACCACGTTCAATGAGGACCGTCTTGGGGATGATCGCATTTGATTGTGGGTCGAAGACCAAACCTTCGGGCAAATCGTTTGAATGTATTCTGACACGCATCGCAAACCTCAACGAAGGTGATGTAGTGATCGTCGTACTTGAAGGAGAAGAGGCGTTAGGGGATAATGATTGTTGATCACTGTTCATTGAATCTGTCGATCCCGCATGGGACACAGCGCTCATCGGGTTTTGTGGGTCGTAGTTGGCCGACGGAGATGTGCCTGTCAGAGTGTTTATTGTTGGGATCAGAGAAAGGTTACTCTTGCCATTAATTCCTTGAGAGGGATCAGAGCTTGCGCCATCTTCTTGGATCGGCGGCAACAAGCCAGGTCGATCATGTTTGCGTGTGGGTGAAAACACATTGGGAGGAACGTTACCTTTATCAGTCGGATCCGGGTAGCGGTTGATGTAAAACTTGACAGCCGAATCATCACTAAAGTCATTCATTCCCAGGCGGGAGATGGCTGGGTTGAGCGAAAGATTCGAGCTGATCGATGAGATTGACCCGACTGATGATCGCTTGACGGAAGGTAAAGAAAGCGCGTGTTGACCTAGGGATTCATTCATCAACTCGAAGAGTTTCAGGGGTGTCTGCTGGTCACTCAAGATAGTTTCTTCGCCGCTGGCAACATCCTTGATCGTTAGATAGTAACCCTTCTTGTCTTCTTCGGTGACCAGAACGTGAAGTCTTTGGAGGGATTGGGTAATTAACTCTTGAGTGGTGGTCTGCGCACTCAACAGAACGGTTTTGAACGTGGCTTCACAATCCACATTATCGCCAGCAAAGATTCGGAGGACGTTCAACATTGGTACATCCAAACCGGCTATCCCAGGAGAGCCAATTAAACTGCCTGGTCGTACCTTACCACCACCAGAAGGTGAAAAGGTCATTCCCATCGAAGTGGTGGAACTACCCGGTGAAAATGGTGAGTGCAAACCAATACTGGTTGATGGGACGTTGGAGTTAATTGGAGGATAACTAGGCTTCTTCTTTTGAGATGTGTTGATGTTGGTACCATTGTGTTCACTGTTCTCTTTCGAAATACTATAATGCGGTTGCGTGGCCTCTTTGGCTTCATCTTGCTGCTTCCTAAGAGCGGCGCCAGTTGAATACAGGTCATCATTTTCTGCGGTTAGACGACGGCCTGCAGCAGGCCCACTGGGAGATCCTTCCAGTTGTTGAGGAGAATTCAGGGAACGAATGGAACGGTCGGATGGGCTGATGGGAGATGAGACTTGGTTTCGGTCGTTTTCAAGTGAAGATGATCTTGTCTCATCCACAGATCCATTCTTCTTCTTATCCTTCTTTCGACCAAAAAAGCCGCTCAATATACCACCTGTTTTCTTCTTCTTGGGATCAGGTTCTTCTTTCTTGGCACTGTTTTGTTTAAACCCCTTTCCTTCCTCTGACAATCCATTGTGAGAGTCAATTGAGTGGATAGATTGGGAGTGGCCTTCAGTGGGAGCGGAGGATGGCTCTCCAGTGTTCCGAGTTTGATACTTGGATAGCCGCAATGGAGGCTCGGTAACTGATGATGCCGAAGCAGATCGTTGGCGAGTCTGCGCGATTTATAGAACGATAAATCAAAATTTGACATCTGATAGTGTATGGGATGATAACTTACTGGGTCAGAACCACGAGAAGTGTTGGATTGATGAATATCATGGCCATAATCACCCGTATCACGAGCAATGTCAGGGGTCAGAGTGAGTTTTTTAGTTTCGATGGAACCGTTGGGAAGTTGAAGAGATGATATAGATGCGTTTCGATCGAGGGAGAGGGTAGAAGAGCTTTTTGGACCACTGCCCAGTGAGGCCTGGGTGATGTTTCGAACGGCCGCTTGCGGCTCGGAGAGTGACTCTTTGGTGGCCAAAGGCTGTTCGAGCTGAGCACGTTGGGCGGGTGATAAACCTTTTCCAAGTTGACTGCGCGAGTCATCCTTGTTCGAAGTATTTGGACCCCCTCGTAGAGAGTCTGCGGAGGCTCTAGCAGCCAGACGAAGCCTGGCCCAACTGCTAGTCGACTTGGCTGCATCTTCTGACTCGACTGAAGTCTGACGTGACAGGGATTGTTCGGATGCGACTTGATGTTGGATTTGCTGCTGTAGTTGATATTGACGTTGCTGTTGCTTGTGTTCTTGCGCAAGTTGTTCTTCCAGTTGTCGCTGAGAGTCGATGGTTTGGTCGAATGCTGGGGCGAGTTCTGGGCGTTGAGGGGCGTTGATGTTCTCCGAGTGCCCTTCATCATCTTCATCATCTTCATCCTCCTCACTCTCTTCCTCCTCATCTTCAAAGCCTTCTTCGCCCTCCTCGAACTCTCCTTCGCCATCCCAGTCTCCGTCAGCCATCTGATCCCCATCCATTATTTGTTCATTCCCACTCTCATCGTCTTCATCATCACTCCATTCGTTCCCGCTGTTTTCAAAGTAAGTAGGTGCAGTAAAGGCCACCGTTTTGCCCTTCCCTGTACCTGGTGCTGGCGCGACGGGGGGAGGAGAGAAGTAACCCGGCCCAATCATCGGAGGAGGGCCGGGTCCTTTCCGGCGATCTTGTGGTGATCTTGATCGAACAGGATCGCCAGCGCTAGGGATACGTTGAGAAAACCGTGTTTGGGCAAGGGATGAGGCGGCACCTGCCTGAACATCGACAGGCGTCGCGGAGGAGAGCTGAGATGTGGGTTGCGGTTGACGAACGTGCGCATGAAAAAAAAAAGAAAGTCAGATGAGTCGAAATTGTCAGATGAGAATTGATGGGCGAAGATAACTAACATCGACATTCCTGTGTTTGTTCAGCCGGGCGAGTCGTTCGAATGGAGTTTCAATATTTTCAGCAGGGATGTAACCGACAGCTTCAGTTTTGAGCACGCGAATCAGCCACCAATACGAGTTGGAATCATCGAGTAGAGTTAGTTGGTCGCCTTTAACGACTGACTGAAGGATTGGATTTTTTGAATGAATCAATTCCGATTTTGTTTGTTCTATTTATGTATACATTTATTTTGTCTTTCTTTTTCTGTGTTCCTTAAATTAAATCAGATCACTTACGGCTTGACCATCAACGGTAGCCAGGAAAGTGTGAAGGGCGTAGACCAGGGTGAAATCTATATCGTCTGAGCATGGTATACTGGGAGTTGAAGAGAGTGAGCCTGAGTCGCTGAAGCTTGAGTCACTTGCTCGATCGGCCTCATCGTCCTGTGCGGCTTGAGTGATCTCATCCTGAGTCTGCAAGTTGCTGGTATGAAGTTGTTGTTGTTGATGATGATGATTGCTGTATGCTGATTCTTGTTCTAAGTGTTGTTGTTCACGATGGTCCATATAGATATCATCCTCGTCCTCGTCATCGTCATCTTCATCATCTTCATCATCTTCTGAGTGTGATCTTGGATCACTTCTTGAGTGGTGCTGCTGTTGGTTATTTGAGTAAAGATGTTGCTGTTGCTGTTTTTGTTGTTGTTGTTGTTGCTGTTGCTGTTGCTGTTGGGTTTGGGAGGAGGAAGGTGGCATGTTGAGTGGGTGGTTTCTTGTTGACCGTTTCTTTCGAAAATTTATTATTTCGAAAAGAGAGTTGTGGTGGATGTTGAAAATGCTAAGTCCATACTTAGTAAACCCATACACTGGGCAAAAAAACAGTTTCAGCCAGAACAAAACAGGACAAAACACCCTGACTGAAACCGAAATCTCAAACCTTATGTGGTGCCAGGTGGTGTGGACTGGAGGATCGACTGTAATTTATTTAGCATGGCCACATTAGTGCAAACCTTTCACCAGGCTCACAATCATTCGAAGCCACGTAGAAAAAGCCACTCAATATTTCTGTGCTGGACCGAGCCTCTGGACTCACGGAGCTCGCGGTCTCACAGCGCCCATCCTGGGTGGAGGACTGCAAAGTTGATTTCAAACCAGCTGAAGGGCTACTCCATCTCAGTCTGCATCCAGTTTGACAGTTTAGGCTCATAATCTGTTACTGTAAATCAATCGGTGTCAGGAATTGATAACTGTTATAATATCAATACAGTTTGGATTATGGTAATATCTGGGCAAGAAATTCATGTTTGAATTGAAAGAACTTGACAAATGAATTCAATCAGAAAACAAAGAAAGAAAAAAACAATTATGAAAATAGCAAAATACAAAAGAATAAGAAATGCCTCAAGACAGACAAGACAATGAAAGATGACAAAAGTAAGGGGTTTTGAGGAGACAGGAAAGAAAAGAAATCAAGGAAGAAGCTAAGGAAGATAAAGAGATTAGGAAACAATCACACACCAGGAACAACAGATAAAGATGATAATGGAGGACTTCCCATGGCAATCTTCAGGGGCTGCAGATCTTAATTTACATGCCAAAAAGCTAAAATTCTAGCTTTTTGAATGCAAATAAACTCTAGCAACTAACCAGATCTGGCTCTACAGTGTCAGGGGGCTGTAGATCAAAGGGAAGTCTTCCAATATAAATACAGTATTTAAATCAATAAATTGATGGTTTTGTATCATTTCATCAAGTAAAAACCATGCCCCAAGCAACAGTGGGTCTTTACTTTATTTTACTTTACTATAGCCAGGCCCTTCCAGTAAAGTAAAGCTGTTTTTATAATCTTCTTTACTTTACCAATACTAGTAAAGGAACTTTTGCACATGGGCTGTTATTGTAGCCCCATTTAACATGTTTCAACCCTAGTTATTTCAATAACTGGGAGTAAAACTGGCTGTATATTCACTTTTACCCCTAGTTATCAAAATAAAAAGGGGTAAAACTGGGTGTAAATACCTGACGGTGGTGAAAAATAGCTTTTGACAAGCTCTAGTCCCCAACAAAAAAAATGAATTTCTTACCCTGAAGGCTGATACTGTACCAGTGAAAAAAAGAAAAAAATGAGGAAGCATGTTATAGTAAAGAAAAACCCTTTACCAATCCTGGTACTATCTGTTAAAGTATTCAGCCAAAAACATGGACTATATCTTTACTTTACCAATGACCGTAAAGTAAAGACCCACCATCACCCCAAGAAGCCCTTGAGACACTGGAACTGCTACCCACCCCAAGCGGCCCTTGAGACACTGGAACTGCTACCAATCCCCGCAGGACATAGGAAAGATTTTGGCTATGACCTTACCACAGATTTCATGAGTTCTAAAAATAAAGACAGCATCCTAACAGACATTGATAGATTGACTAAAATGGACTCACTGCAGGAAGACTACAAAGGCAAGAAAAATTGTTAAACTCATGCTAAAACACTTATGGAAACTGCAGGGGACTCCCAAAACTATTTTTTCTGATAGAGGAAGTATATTAATACTTCAGATCACCAAAGAGCTGAATTAAATACAAGGTATAAATCTAGGGGGTTGGTTAAACAACTCCCAGGAATTTGTTTAGCCACTCCTGCGACATAATTTTTGGGAGTCGCCGATTGAATTCCATTCTTTTTAGGGGGAGTTGCCGACCCAAAAACGCAAAAAAAGTGTAAAACAATAAAAAATCATAACTTTACATTGACTGGTCTAAAACTCCTACAAAAATTACTGGGGTCTAATAGTGGAAGACTTCCCATCGCCATCTGCAGGGGCTGCAGATCTTGATTTACATGTCAAAAAGCTAAATTTTTAGATTTTTGACTGCAGATAAACTCTAGCATCTATCTAGATCTGAATCTACAGGGGGGCTGCAGATCAAAGGGAAGTCCTCCAGTGACTGGCTGGTAATAGAGTCAAATTTTTAGAGATTTGCCATGCACCAAACTGATTGATAATTGTGTGTTTTTTTACTGCCAAATGGGGCCTTGCTTTTGTGGCCCTCATTTCAATTGGGTGAATTTTGGGATGCTAAAAATTTGAGGGTACTCCTAAAGACCAATTTAGTCAATACTGTGAAATTTGGAGACAATTTGGGGCATTCACACAAAATTGTGTATGTTTTGTAATTTGAGTATTATTTTTTTAAGAAAAAACTCAATACTGTGATATTTTGAGACAGTTTAGGGTATCTTGCTTAATCAAAAATTTGTAAACTTTAGTAATTCAACATTTTTTGTCAACAAAAATAAACCATTATCCACTCAATTTAGTAGTCTTTGTTGTTTAAAAAAAACTATTATCCAATCAATTTGGTAAACGGCATCTCCAAAAATTTGAGATTATTACCAGCCACCAACTATTAGACCCCAGTAATTTTTTTGGGAGTGTTGGCCCAGTCAATGGTGAGTTATGATTTTTTTGTTTTTTGCTTTTTTGGGTTGGCGACTCCCCCTAAAAAAATGGAATTCAATCGGCGACTCCCAAAAATTACGTCGCAGACGTTGCGGGAGTCGCTAAGCTAATTCCTGGGAGTCTTTAACCAACCCCCTAAATCGACAGCTGTCAATTATGGAACATCACCCTAAGACCAATGTTCAAACCAAAATCACCAACAAGGCAATGGAGCAATGCCTTATAAAACACTATGTCCTGTACAACCAAGGGGACTGGGTATTTCCACTTTTTCCTGTGGAGCTTTCTTATGACAACAAGAAAACACATGTGCTCACATGTATTGCCATTCAAAGATAAAAATGGCTTCAAACTGTGCCTTGTAAGAATACAATCCGTCAAACAACAACTTGTTTGGAGAAATTCTGGATGGTAGGAAGAAGGGAACAAAACTTGAATACTTTGTCAGCTCAAAGATGTTTAGACCTACTGAAAACGCTTGGGAAACCATTAGCAATTTGTAAATCTGCAGGGAGTTGGTCAACAATTTCAAATCAAGACACCAAAAGAAAAGGAGAAGAAGGTGAGAGGGCTAGCTCAGGACCCAGGAAACCCCTGAAAGAGGTGGGTAACCAAAATGTTTGATTTTTTTTTGCAAAACTTTAGGCACAAAATTTGTATGAATGGGCCTTGAAATCTAAAAGGTTACTCACCAAACATGGCATAAATGTATAAATGTCTGCTGAAATTCAGTGTAAAGCTGCTCAAACCGGCAGAACCCCACTTTTCACTGGGGTATTTGGGCTTCCCGGGGGATTTTGCCTCAAGCATACACACAAAAATGTACGAATCAGGCAAAAAAACCCATTCCCCGGTGCCCCCGATGTATGAATTTTGTCAAAATCATGGATTTTTGGTTACCCACCTCTGCAGAGGGTTTCCTGGGTCCTGCTAGCTCTGTCCTTCCTTCCTGAGAGATTTCTCCTGTCTTCCAATGATGGATTACCAAAAAACAAACTTGGTGAGATTGAAAAAAAGTGCTGTTGGATTGTGATATGAAGATGCTCAACAACCAAAATCTCGTGATTTAAAGCAAAGATTTTGGTCCCAATGTTGACAAGATGGGTGACCTGTTGGACTGAATTCAACATAAAGATTTCTGGATTGTTGAGCTTGGGTATTAAAGTGGTCTTTTTCATCCCCTAATCAGAAGGGATAGGCTTACACCACCTCATTGGGCTGGTAACCAAAATAAAAGGCAGATGAAGGCAATTCTAACTTTTATAAGGACATGGCCCTTTGCCAAGGAGAACCTGAAACAAATGACTTTACAAGAAAAAAACTGCCATCACGTGTGTTCTATGCCAAGGGACTCAAACTAAAAAAAGGAAAAGTATTTCATATGCAACTACCTCCCTGAAGTTAGTGCAATGCAACACCATGGGAAATATGGGCTCACTGACTGACCAGTGGTATCAAAAGCACAAAGGTCTCTTATACACTTGAGAAATCACTGACCAGCCAGTGATCCCCGATTTTCTTTGCTCCAACAGAGACTATTCATCTGAATGTGTAGCAGGGCCAGGACTTGTGTTGAGAACCTGGGCTAGATTGAAGAATCAGTTCCAGTTTCTAACTGTGCGCCGGAATGGCCAAGTTTTCAAACATTGGAACCGACTGTGCCTGCTGTGTTGGAGATGGTCCAAGTGACCAGTGGTTTTGGAATAACTTAGCCAAGTTCCTTAATTCGGCAGACACAAAAGCAGCCTTCCGTTGGAGGCCCACCACCAACATATTTGGCTAGGTTGAGTGTATGGCAATCAAACTGGGATGAACTCAACCTATTTAAACTTGGTTGATCACATATAAATCCCTTATATTACATCAATCGAAACCAGCCAAGCTTAACGTGGTTGAGTGCATCCCAGTTTAACTGGGAAATCCTCAAGCTAGCCAAATATGCTGGCGGTGAGGTGCCCTGAAGCATTAACATTGGTTTTGGGTTCAGCATTGGATTAGGATAACTGATCCTAGCTGTCACCCACATCAGTGCCAAACTCGACCTGGCTCAATTCCTTAATCCAGGAGCATGATTTGGAGTAAGCAGGAGTACCTTCATGCCTTGCTAATCCTGGCATTCATCTTCTGTAAGCATCCTCAGATGTTTGTAGGTTGACAACCCCATACAAATATGTGTGTGCACCAAGGCGGCTTTCTTGCTGATGTTCTTGGCGTCTAGGCTTAGCTTACTCTGGACATAAACAAATCTTTCTGATCCAGTTATCTTTTGTAAACCCTCTTATGGCACACCTAACAGTTTAGTTAGGAAGAGTGCCTGTCTAACTTGGGTCAATACATTCCAAGAATCAAAAACACTCAAAACTGACTTATAGATCTTTCGAGGTTAAGGATCATTAGTCTTTCCTTCGAAGGATCCTCCTTATGGAGCGTTGCTTTGTGACACTCTTGAAGACTTTCCACTACCAAGAAACACACACACGATGTTTGTCATACATTTACCATCTCCAAATAAAAATGCATGTGATTTACAGCTACAAGTAAGTAAAGTCTTCCGGCCTTCATCTGCAGGAAGCAGGCGACAACGTCATCTGATGGTCCATGTTTGCAGCTTCATTCTGTACGGTCCGCACCCCCTCCCCTTCAAAAGTTCATGAGCAATCAAATATACCATTCAATCGTCGAGAAGTGTAAAGACTTATCATGTAGATCGAACAGGTCTTCCGGAAGACCCAACCAGAAACCTTTCACGAGCGTATCTATGTATTCCTACCCATAAAAAACCGGCGTCTGTTGTTCACTTTACACCTGACTTGATATGTTTCTTTGATGCTCCCAATCAATTGTTTATACAATCGTAATAACAGCCCGATGAAAGTAACTGGCCGGGGGGAAGCTGGGAGGGCAAAATATGTGCTTAATGAGTTAAATCAAAGGATAGATTTCGGAATCGCATTTGTACGCGAAGAAGTCGTATTACTTAATGGTATGATCAACGAAGCTCGGTTGTCTCTGCAGCAATTGACCGTAGTATCTCCTCCTCCCGATACTTATCTTCTTCCTTCAAGTGCTTTTGTATGGTGATGTTATGTCTTCTCATCCACTATCTAACCAATTTGTATTCTCTTCCTTTTGTCGTCTCTTCTTCGTACCAGAGAAATAAAGTCGGCTGGAACAACTCGACCGTTGATCAAACACCACTTGCAGCACACATACAAATCCCCTTCCCCAAAAAACCAGAAAACCCTTTGTGTTTTGTTTGTGCGTGCTTCTTCTGTGCCACACAGAAGAAAAACAACCGAAACAATTCCCTTTATGAGATCTCGACGATGTTGCACCATTCACTCGTCCTGTCTTTGACTCAACCAAACAAAAACCCACGAATCCCAACGAGTAAAAAAAACATAAATACCAGTGTTTGATTCGCGAAAATTGATCTCATCCTGCTCTCCCCCAAAAAAGAAAGAACTCCTTAGACGCTTTAAGCTACTACTACTTTTTCGGATCGTCATCATGAGCACTACTCCTATTTGCACTACAGAGATCGTCGAGAAATTCTCTTCAGTACTTATCTCAAACAGGGATCTTAGCGCTACTATCGACACGCCAAAAGGTAAGTCCATCGGGCTTGATGTCCATCTCACGCGATCAGCTTGTTTCGCTGGCCCTTCTTCTTGAACATACACTTCGTCCTTTGATAATCCTACCATGAATATTGATCTTGTGCGAGCGTTTCTTGTGTGTGTGTGTTTAGAAGATAACACGTCGAATGAAGAGACCAACAGCCCGCCTACGTGTTTTAATAAAGAAAGCATATCAAATCAAGACGAGATAACAACAGCAGACCCACAAAGTGATTAATTACTCTTATATATAGTTTGGTCTTTATCATACTTACTCACTAACGATACCGACACTGTTTTTTTTAAATGAAGAAGAAGAAGAGGCGGTTGGTGTATTGGGATTGTTGGAAGAAGAAGAAGAAGCGAAGGCCGAGAAGAAGACCAACAAAAAAGAAGAAAAAACGACCAAAAAACCATGCAGTAAGTAAAACCCTCCAACAAAAATCCCTCCTTCCCTTCCCCTATCACACACGACGTTTCCTCCACCAACATCAACCAAAAAAAAAGAATGGAATTGACGTTTTTTATATGAAAAATTGTTTTTATGTGAAAAGTGATTAGGATGTTTAGAGGAGAAGAATTAGACGAAAACTTCATCTATACCGACCACGACATGATCACGTTAATCGAGCGAATCGTGAACGAAAATGTGGACTGTTTTGAGATAGAAGAAGTCCAAACTGGTTCGTCAACAAAAACATCATCAGTAACAAAACGATCACCTCTAATTGTTTTTTTTTTTTTGGAATGGCCGGATCTTTTAGCTACTTATAATCGTCTCAGGTTTTCTGCTTCTTCGACTGCTAATGACGATGGTGGTGATACTCTGGAGGCTAAGAATGGAGGATGGCAAGAAATCGTCCACAAGACCCCGATCCAAGAGCTCTATTCTAGTAAGCAATTTCCTTCACACACCCAAAAACACACCCAAAGACATTAACAATGTAGTTTTTTCTTATGGGCAAAAAAAAAGTGATCGAGTTTTTGCGAGAACAAGTGCGAGAAACAGACGAAGTGAAAGGAGAGGGAATTCAAGAAGAGAGCGACGCTGGGAAGAAAGCTCATGAAGCCATACAGTTGGTCTCTGAAGGACAATCCTCGAGCTGTGTCGGAAACAAAGAAGACGAAGTAGTAAAGGTACAAGTCGAACCGGCACAAGGTGAACATGATAACTCGGAGGAGGAGGAGGAGGACGTATTGACACCAGTACTAGCAGTCAAATCGCAAGGTCCGAACACGACCCAATCTACACAAGCCGACTTCCGGGGCGAAGAAAGCGAACCGAAGAAGAAGGGCAAGACCACTCGGCCGAAAGTAGCCCGTCTCGACCTGACTCTCCCCCTGCCCTCGGCCCAGAAAAAGGCCTTCCAAACGCCCGGCGGCGCTGCTGCAGTCTTGGCGAGTCCGGTGACCTCCGCCAAGCTCGTCGACGCCGTCAAGCCGCTCCAGGAACTCTACCTTCGTCACGGCAAAGACCGCGAGAAGTTGGAGCGCTTGATCGCCGCCGTAAGGTCTCTTCGTATCTCCTCCTCATTTATTGTGTTTTGATCTTTGGTTTCGTGTGTAGTGGCCTTTCGAACTGTCTTCGTCTTCGCCTTGTCGCTTTCCTGGCGTTGTTTCTTCGAACAATAACTCCCCACCGATCGCGCAAGAATCTGACCATGTCTTTCCTGACGGCTCAACTACTAGTGTCTACTAATACTTATATCTTTGTACTTTTTGGCTCTCTCTTTTCTTGGTTGTTGTCGTGGTTTCTTGAATCTTCAAATATATACACGGACCCGGATGATCGGGTTGTATTTTTATAAGACTCAATCTACTTGTTATATCGATTATCAGTGTTTTACCCACTAAAAAGGATCAATTCTGAAAGAAATAAGTCTCAATGTTTATTGTGAGCTCATAAAAAAGAGGTATGCAAGTATGTGCAATTGAGCTTGTTTTTTTATGGGTTTACAACATGTTTTGGGGCGGTAAAAAAAAAATCAAAACCGAACCCGAACTTCGACACCCCCAACACAAAAAAAAAGATGAAAGAAAGCACTGGGAAGAAGGACTTGGAGAAAGGGCGAATAATACTACTCAAGACGCAGAACACAGAAGAAGAAGAAGGATACATGGCCAGATTCGGGGGCGAATACGAGCCGATACGGGTGTCGATTATCCGGGCCGAAGTGAGTGAGGACCAGCAGGAAAGGCTGCGAGCGATTGTCGGCGAAGGCCCGACGCCGCGAGCGATAGCCGGCGTGGTCATAACCAGTGCCCGCTCAGTAGACTCGCTCCACGCCGTCCTGCGCCGCCACCCACACATCCTCGACCCCTGGCTCGCGCTGCCGTTCTTCGTCGTCGGCCCTGGCACCCGGAACAGACTGCTCAGCCTTCTCGCGCGCCATCCGCAGCTCCATCACCATCTGGCCTCCATCAACATCCTCGGCCATCTCAATGCCGGCTCGGGCCGCAAATTGGCAGACCACATTGTCGAGTACTTCGCGCTTCAATCTGGCCCGGATGGGAGGGAGATCGAGGTCGTTCGGTTGTTGTATCTGGTTGGCTGTCAGCAGGAGCCCGGATTGGCCGATAAACTGGCGCTCCATAACCAACAACACTCGGGCATTAAGTTCGAGCTAGTTCCTCAACAAGTGTACTCGATCGTACCCGAAACCAACCCACGAATTACCACCATCAATTCCTCCTCCTCATCTGGAAACTACCACCACGACACCGAAGAAGAAGAAGAAGGGTCTCTACACAAAACGCTCCAAAAAGAAATCGAACTCGAGATCGCAAACATCAAGTCCAACCAAACGAGACCAGACACCAAAGATTGGATCGTTTTCTTCAGCCCAAACACGGCCAGGATATTCCTCGAAAACACGAACGACTTGTTGCTGAAAACGAAGCGGTTTTTTATGCAGAATGGGCGGAGAGCGTTGCATGTGGATAGGGCCAGGATGGCCGCGATCGGGCCTACTACTGCCCGTTTTCTGGTCCATCATTTGAATGCTCGGGATGTCGTCGTGCCTGCATCTCCTGATCCTAGTTCTTTGTTTCTTGCTATATCTCAATCTTGATCCTTTTTCTTGTATTGTTTACTTACTGTTAATGAAATAATTTATTTAACTTGTCGATTAAGTCGGGGGATTGGTTTTTTTGTGTGCATGTGTGAGTCTCTTGATCATTTCAATAGTTGTCTTTGTATACTAAACCAGCCGACAAGCTCCCAACCAAAAAAAGAAAGGGAATAGCCGATAAGTGAATTGGTTGGTTGATGACCACTAGAAGAAAGACAATCAAACTTTCTTTTTTGTAGACAAAAGTAAAATTGTACAACTTGAACTAAAATCAAGGGGTTTTTTTTTCGTTTGAGTAACTAGTGATCTTTTCGATTTCGTCGATAGATTTGACGACTTGAGTCAAGTTAGTGCAGCCCGATTCAGTCACCACGACACTGTGAGTAGCACAAACAAAATCGACCGAAAAAACAAATCAGCTACAAACAATCAACAAAAACAATGTCCAGAATATAACATACTTGTCTTCGATTCTTATTCCTCCTACTTTTAGATACTTCAGTAAGATCTCGTGGTTGATGTGTTCAGATCCTTTAACTGGATCTAGTAAAAACTGATTGAAATATAGTCCAGGCTCAACCGTCACCACATTGCCCACTTCTAATCTTCTCTGTAAGCGCAGATACTTCATGATCGGATGAGAGCCTTTTCCATTGGGTAAACCTGCAACATCATGAGTCTTTCCTCCCCCCAAAAACACAGAATTTTTTTTCGTGAGTCACTTTCACACTTTGAGAAGAGACAGACTTACATCCAGGCCAATAAAGTGTCCAACGCCGTGTGGGAAAAATGGGATCACTTGGCCCGATTCGTAACATTCTTCTTCCGTCAAGTTCTGTAAAATCCCTAACTTCAATAGTCCTTTTGCAGCCACTTTATGCCTATTCATTTTTTTTTTTCAAATTAAATCACTCCATTCTTCCGTCGGAGTGTTCAGATGAAAAAACTTACATCAACACTTGGATGTCTTGCCATTCTATTCCTGCCTTGATAGTCTTGAGAGCCGCCTTAGAGAGATACCATGGACAAGTAAGAGATCCAATCAGATTTGGAGGATGGGATGAAAGTGTGGGGCACCTCTTGCATTTCCAGGACGATCGAATAGATCTGCTTGGCTTCAGGCGTGAATTTCCCGCGGTTTCCGATCGGCAGAGTGCGCGTGATATCGGATGCATAGCCGTAGCTTTCGCATCCAGCATCCACGAGCATGACGCCACAAAACTCGTCCGCAATGTGGTAGTCGTTTGAAGTGTAGTGTAGCGTTCCTGCATGGACGCCGTAGCCTGGATGGATTTCAAAGGTCAGTTTACGCGGTAGAAGAGGCTTGGTGAGGTGGTTCGATATACCAAAGATGGGCTCGTATGCCTGGGTCTTGGCGCCTCGACGATGACATTCGCTTCGGAAGACAATCTCGGCATCCGATTCGGAACGGATCGCGCGATCGTGTATGAGTTTCATAACCGAGGTATGAGCAAGCGAGGAGACCATATTAGCATGAGCGATCAGCTGAACCTCCTGGACAGTCTTGACGACGCGAGCTTCGCGAATAGCGGCCAGAAGATGCGGGTCCGAAGTTGCGGCTTGGAGGGTGGTTCCAGGGAGTGTGATGATGGGCGGCGACGATGACGGCCCCGACGCAGGACCCTTGTCGGCGCATTCGAGCGTCTGCATGTATCGCCCGAACTCGCTCTGGCTTTTCACCCCCGTCAAATCCTTCAGTCTTTCCGATATCTGTCGCGGCGTCTCTGGGAGTCCGGTCCACATCACTTCTAACGGATCAATCGTCGGGATAAATAGCATCGTCGAGATCTCGCTTTCGTCGATCTCCGTCGTCTCTTCTGAGGCTTCTTTTATCGAGATTATTACCCTCGCATCCGGGATGTTGTGTGCTCCGGTTAGGTACATCTTCAGCAAAACGGATTTCAATTAGATCAGTTTTCTTTTGTTTTTTGTTTTGGAATGGTTTTGTTGGTGACTCTCACAAAGTTTGCCTCTTGATGAAACGGTAACTCCCTATCACTATCATCTCTACACTTTATCCCATTGCCTTCTAAATAAATTACCGGTAAATTTCTCCTATTGTATCCCGATTTTTGTGTGATCAATTTTTCGTATACCTTTGCGGCATGTTTACGGGCTATGTTCAATCACCGCCACCATGGTTTTTGTCAAAGGTGACATGACGGTCAGGAGAGAAAAATGTGAGTTCTTTTTTCGTCGTTTTTTTTGTGGGGAGTAAGTGATGTAGTGATGTGGTAGTTTACCTGGATAGACTAGAGTGTTGAAGACCATCTTTTCCTTTCGGTTTTTCGGTTCGTTGGTGTGTGTGTGTCTGTGTGTGTTGTGGTTGGTTGTTGACAGTTTTTCTAAAGTCAACTAACACTTTCGCATAAAACTGACGTCATTTCTTCGGGAACTCAACACTCTCATCATCACACTCTTAACAACCCTTTGCATATAAATTTGACCGTTCTCAAGTGTTTTTTTCTTCTTTCTGAGAAATACAGCTTCACATTTTATTTTGGGAATACATGTTGACCTTCACGAGATAACATCATGGGGGATATAGAAAAAAAAGTTCTCCATAGTTATTATTGAGTTTATAAAAGCTACAACTTTCTAATGAGTACAGTTGCGGATGGCATAGACCTGTAGGGGCCCATGGGCAAAACAATATTCTGGACGCAGGGCCTAACCCCGGGGGTCCAATTATGCATACACATATTTTTATTACATTTTTGGACTTGCACAGATGTGCAGAGTTCAGAATTAAAAGGGCTAAGGATTTGGCCCAGTAGTTTTTATGTTTTATTTATTTTGCAGCCACAATTTCGGACAAGGCTCCTTAAAGCCACCCTTAAACCCATAAGTATGTACTTTTGGGTTTATAACTTATGGTTTTCACTTTACCAAACACCAAATTTGTTTTTTGGAGGGGCATAAGAAAGCATATTTGAACTAGAATCAAACCCTGAAGGCAATATCTCAGTCTTCTACAGCTGGTTTGGTGGGTTTTGACCCTCAAAATTTGAGTTTTTTTCTAATTTTTTGCCTTAAGATTTCGGACATGGCCAAAAAACACTACAGGTTTTTGCCATCCACAACTGTATGTACAATTACATAAGGCCCTGTTTGACACACTCATAAAGATTGGTTAAATAGATTGAACATTGAAATCAATAAAAGAAAGATTGCAAACAAGCAAATAAATAAATAAGAAATCTACAAAGTTGATATTTGAATTATTTTGGAAAAAGGGACTTCTGGAAAAAAAATACTTTTGTTCCTCATGAGAACATAAAAATGCCCTAGGAATCACTTCCAAACTGACATTTAGTTTCACACTCTATCAGAGGGTGTCTAGGCAACATTGGAGTCTTTGACCACAAGGCCAAGGCAGCTTTAATTGACCAAGATGAGTCAATAGCTAAGTTTTACCACAGCATACATCAGCACATGTTGAGTTGTTTTCACCCCTCACTGTTTTCTGATTGTTATCTACAAAAAATATTGTTGTTGTTGTTATCTACCAAACATATGGATGTTGTAAAATGATCAAACAAATGGAAAAAGACAGGGGGGATAATGTCCTGTGATCTGAAAACATAACGCAAGGGGAAAAAATTTGAAAAATTGTTGTAAGATAACCAAAAGATGTTACATGTAGCAATAACTGCCAAAAAATTGACACATTATTGTTTCTTCGATTTATCTGTAGTGTCGCTTCCCAGTTTTGTTGTCAATATGGTGGTACACAGTAGTAGGCTCAGCCTAGGCAGAGTCATTCATTTGGTGGAAAAGCAAACAAAGGAATGCAGGTGGAATCTGCACACTTCTTGCACAGGCATGTGGAATGAGATGAGTCCAACCAAAAGCATTGGTGGGCTTCTGCTTAGCTGATAATGCAGTCATCAAAAGGAGCAAATGAAGATAGGGGGTGGACCAAGGTGATTGATAAAGGGGTACACCGGGCACTGGGTGGATTGGAGTGGCAATAAGAGAGACTGGCCTTAGCAGATGAGGGATTCAGTGACAGTGAAACATATACAATACAATGCATTGTTGATGTATCTATCTGTCCCTTATTGGATCTAAAATACACCACATCCAGTAGTAATTTATTGCATTGAAATGGTGATGCATTCGTATTGGGTAATTATGGAATACATACACAGGCAGGTATCAGTATTGTATTGTGAAGACAATGCAATATTGATAATTATTTTATCTAGCTTAACACAAGCACCCTTGATTGGAGGGATGGCAGGGTGCCACGTGCAAAGCAAGTCTCCAAAGGAGGGTCTTGCAAGTGAAGTCGAGTTTTTTTCCTGGAAGGATTTCACTTTCAGCCCAATTTCAGGCACTTCAGCAGTAAATGGCCCATGACGTTTGCACCTCACAGGCTTTGATCTCAACTTTCCAATGGCCCCCACACATTGGAAAGTTAACAGTCATTATTGGCCTTTCCTGGCCATCAAAGTGAGGAGCTCAGTGGATGCAACATATCAATACAGGTCATGCAACCCGCATATATTATGTACAAGAACCCACTGTGATACTCATAAAAACAAGAAATTATGAGTGTTTCAAATGGACATGCAACAGCCATGAGGGATGGGTTGGCCTCCAACTTTGACCATGGTGTAGGCACAACTGCAACAAACTTAATGGTGCAAATGGTGTTGCAGTAATGTAAAAGGGGGTATCTCCAGGGGTGGAGGCAGTTTTTGCCCACCAAAAGAGGAAATCCTTCCAGGCCAAAAAGTTGACATTAATCTCAAGCCCCTCCTTTGGAGGCTTGCTTTGCAAGTGGCGCCCCGCCAGCCTGAGGTCACCAACCCTGCAAAGCGAGAGGCTTGTGATAAGCTAGATATTTTATGTATTGGTAACATCTTGTGATACTAATTGCCTGTATTGAAGCATTTGATTCAAATCATGTATATATCTTTATTGATCAATAGGTGGAGTCTGAGACAGTACCTCATAACAAGAATTTTTTATTTGATGTTGACAGGACACACACTTTTTTTGTATTTGATGTTGAGAGGGAAAGACTCAAGAAACAAGTGAAAAGGAAAAATCATAAACTTAGAATTGGATGAGGAAAAATTTTAATGCTTTTTCTGGATTTGGAAAGTGTCTTCTTCTGACTTGTTCCTTATAGAATTTGAAGGATTGAAAAATTATCTTGTGAGCAGGCTCAAATTCACTGCTGGGTTGGACCCCTTGGACTAGCCATTGATGGGAGCTGACAGTGGACACCCCTCTGAATTGTATGCACTGCCATTCCAATCTACCTTATTCCCATCTGCATACCATGGCAGCTTCTGATAAACCAAACTCCACATGAATAGTTTGTAAAGCAAGCCAGTTAATTAGATTCCTGGAGGGATAAGACATGTAAATCTTGGGAATGTTCCTGTTAAAGAGAATTATAATTTAACTAGCACTATCAGCATAATTGCCTAGGTTGGTGTTATCCCAGTTAAACCAATATGCACTCAACTAAGTTAAACTTGATTAGATTCCAACTGATGAAATAAAAATCCAAGCATTATCAGTTGGAATCCAACCAACTTCAATTTGGTAAAGTGCATCCCAGTTGGACTGGGATACCATCAACCTAGCCAATCATGTTGGAGGTGTAGTATACTTCTTGGTTGAATTCAAAGAGAGGGATATATCTACAATCTTTCCACCACTTTAAGCATTGGGAAGCTTGGAACACTTATGGTGTTCAAAGCTACATAAACTAAAGAATTATGTAAATTCTTAATGACATAAAAATCATGATTTGGCAGGGACCTGTCAACATGCATAAAACTTTGTTTGACAGGTTCCATCCAAATCATCGTTTAAGAATTTATGTACTTCTTTTATTTATGTAGCTTTGAACACCATAACTGACCACTTTGACTTACACAGAGGTACCTCCCAGTTCAATAGAAAAATTATCTTCAGATTCTGGATCAACAATATCTGGGAAAAAGTCAACCTCATCATCCACTTTGAAAATTTTTTGTTGGTCTTGGCTATCATCCTCAGCTTCAGTGGTTGTTGGCTCATCTTTACAAGGAGAGGTGGCCTTGTAGTTGGTCTATCTTGTGTTGAAGTGGTCAATAATCAATGTCTGAGCCTATGAGTGATGTATGGGCGACCACCTTTGGAATATTGGAGGACTTCCTGTCGCAAATCTGGAATGCAAAATTCTAGATTCTAAACTTTATTTGGTGGCAAAGACTCTTCCAGATTGAGTTTTCACCACCAAATAAGATTTGGAATCTGGGATTCCAGATTCTAAATCGGTGAAGGGAAGTCCTCCATTGAGAGATGAACATTGGTAGCTAGGATTCAAAATTGTAAAATTCCTCCAGATATTCACTGTACCCTGTGACATCTCGTCTGTCATAGATTCCTTTCTCAACTCATCCCGACTCTTCTTCTCTTCATCTCTGAACTACATATTTAACATCTATGTAATTCACTCATTGGCTCACTCTCAACTCAACATCTTCACTCATAACCTCACTTCACACCACTCAGCTCGATCAACACTCTCAACTCATTCTGTCATCTACTTTCCTACTTCACTTTCTTCTTGTTCTTTTCTCTTTTCCTTATTCTTTTCTCTTTTCCTTATTCTTCACTCTGTCATTCACCGATTCAAACTGTCAACTCTGCCTGGTGAAATTTATCAATCCCTTCTGAACTACTTCATTCTTCCTAGTCCTCTGTCCTATTCTGTCTTCTTTCCTTGTCTCAAATCAGCCCTTGTCTCAATCTACTCTCATGCGCTTTCTGTTGTTTTTTTATATTTTTTCCTCATTTCTTCTCCTTGTTCTTTCATTTCTAATTTTTGTTTTCCTCAGTGTTTCGGCTCTTAGATAATCAAATAATAAATTCAAAATACTTTTAAAATTGCATCACATTTGGTGGCTTGGCTGTGAGACCTTTGTTGGTTTTCTCAATAATCTTGGTGTAAATAAGTTGGTATTTGGAGCTGTTTTTTGACCTTGAAGTTTTTGAGAGAAAGACCTTGAGAGGTTGATATTCAGCAATCATCATCCCAGCCAATGTGATTTTGTCTTCCACTTTCTTAGTTAGGAAGTAGACCTCTCTAAGTTCATCATTTAGTCTTTTGAAAATATCCCAGTTGCTGCAAGTGATCTTGGTATTGTTGTTAAAGTTCTTTACCCCCCCCCAATCTTGATGATCTTTCTCATTTCCTATCAAATTTTTTATGTCATGGCACCCATGGTAACCTTGGTATTGCCAATTGGCTTTGGAATCTGATGTTCCCACCTGAAATAAGGCTTGGGTCTGAATAATAAATCTTGCTAGCCCACATATCAAATTCTGACCTCGCTGCAGAGTATGAGATCTAATGAATGAGCAAGTCAACCTTCTCCAATTCAGTTTCAACTCAATTGAGACTTGAAGCTTTCTATCTATTTTTTGTTTGTGGCAGATCATTTCTGTCACTCTTGCACCCACTGGCCTTGGAATCAACTTCAGATTTGCTATCACATGGGCAGTTGATCTCCTTATCAGATGTCAGTTTTGTTACCACCTCATAATTTTCAATAATGGGGTCCAGGCGTGGAACAGAACTGAGGGTTGATACTTTTGACTTTGTCAATCATTTAGTTCCTAAAGATATTGCTTTAAGGCTGGTGTTGAGTATCAGAGAAAACTTATGAAAAATGTATTGGATGTGATAGATTGATAATTTCAGATTGACAGAGGTAAACTTATTGTGTCATTTTAATAGCCTGCACCATAAAATTTCTGATTTTAATGCATTTCAGGTGAAATGAAGTAAAACTTCCTGTAACTCTGGCTATAAAACCAATTCTACTTTACTTTCATTGCAACACATAAATCAAATAAAAAGAAGTAATTACCATAGCAACCACCATCCCTTTATGGGCATGGAAAAAGGGACCCAAGGTAGTTCAGCTGGGATCAGCTGGATTTTGGATTTTAATTTTCAATGCAAAGGTCAGAGTGTATTTATGATTCCAAATTGTATTATTGCAGGAGACAAAGTGTAGCTCCCAGGCCCTTCATGCCACCTGGTGTGTATGGACATCAGGTTTTTCATGGTGCTGAGTTGGGATGTAATCAAACAAAAAAAAAATTCGTATTTTGCAAGCAAATATGAAAGAGGAAGATGTATCAGAGACTTATCTTGCTTTGAAGAGATGACTTGGTGATGATGCTGCAAAATGACATAGCCAAGTAATTCCCTTTTTGATTCCACAAAATGTAAGTCAAACCAAGGTAAGATATTTGGAATTTCCAATTTTCTAACATGCCCATAAAGACTTCCTGGCTCCCTTTGGTAGTCCAGAAGGTGAGATAGAAATAGCAGAAAACAAAAACAAAAACATTCTCAAACAACTATCAGAAACACAAATGTTAGTTAAGAATAAAGACATGAAAAAGACAAGTAAAAGAAATAAAGAAAGACAAGTAAAAGAAATAAAGAAAGACAAGTAAAAGAAATAAAGAAAGCCAAGTAAAAGAAATAAAGAAAGACAAGTAAAAGAAATAAAGAAAGACAAAACCGACTGATGGTCAGATGGTTCTTGATTTTATTTGCTTCTCCTCCTCAACTTGATATGTTGATTTCCAGCTTATCTGATCTAGATAAACAAGTTTATGATGAGTGTCTGGCTCAATACAATGATGTTGATTTCTGGTTACCTGATGATCTTTCTCATTATTCTTGATCTTCAGAATTCTTGATTGTTCCAAAATAAATCTTGATGAGCTTGATCAAAACTTCACTTTTCCTACAAGTTAAACAACATAACCAATACAATTATGCATTGTTCAAATTATCCTCAACAGATCTTTTACTTGAGTTTCTAAAAGTAAGAGTGACAAGGTGGCCTCACAGATCAATCAACTGGGAATATACATTCCAACTGTAATATCAAAAATTTGACTTATTATGTTAGGCGTTACTGTTTCCTGAAGTTAAAAGTAAGTGTTGGGGGCTTCCTTGGCCGCCCACACTCAAGAGAATAGTTTTGGCCCCAGCCTGGATAGCTTTGCCTTTTTTAGAGCATGCAAGTCAACATTCATTTCCATCAAAATGAAAAGTGAGGCTCCCTTGTTTCACTTTGCCCTTCTTGTATGTAGTTCCATACCAGTGCACATGTAATGCACAGGTGGTCCTGAGGTTGACTGAAATGATTCAAAACAGAAAAACACAAGAACACAACATTGATGTCCTACATCAACCTCTGCATGGACAGGGGGATGAAAGTAGTCATCAATGTCAATGAGCTCAAAATATAAATCCTTTTGAACCTGTTTCTTTCTATTAGTGTTGACCTTTTTTCAATATCAGAGTCCTGGTTAAGATCCATGGCCAGTCAAGTTGGTTCTGAGTCTGGTTGTTTACCTTTTTTTGTTAATTTTTTGAGATGGGGCTGATGGACAATTTTTTTCTGGGGCTTTGGATTTTGTGGTTGAGATATTGGATTTCAAACTGGCTTGGTCTTGGTTTGATCTACCATTTTGAGGCTGAATTGATTTAGATTTCTCGAATTCTCTTCAATCATAGATTTCACAAGTATGTGAAATGTACTTGAAACTATCTTCCACTCGACTTCAGTCCCAAGTGAACTTCTCAAAAATCAATCTCAATCAATCATAAACTCAAACTCACAATCCTCAATTCCCTTTACTCACCTCTCTCAATCAACACTTCTCATTCAATTCTCAACCCTATCTTTCTTTCTCTTTTCTATTTCTTTTCATTCTTATTCCTCATTCTCATTCTCATCTCACTCATCACCTCATCAAAACTTGGCCATCTTCTGACCGGTAAGACTACTCAACATCTCTAATCCTCAAATCCTTTCAATTGATATCTTCTACTACTAACTTGTTCTTCACATTCTTTTCTTTCTTTGGCTCTTTTTCTAGTAATCAATCAAATAAGTTTCAAACTCTTTTAAATTGGACCTAGCAGTTGGCGACAGTCAGAATTTGGATATGACCTGATGGGGGTGATTGTTGGTGAACACTGGTGGGAGGGTGGTCTAGGATGAGATTTTTGGGGCAAAAAAGGAAGTGAGGAATGGGGCATCTTTTGAAAAGGGGAGAATGGTAGGAATTGGATGGGTGGAGTGTGGGTATGTGTAACTAGAGCAGTGGCTGTGCAGGTATGTGATAGGTGGTCAACCAGCATGCAAATATATTAATTTAATTTTTATGTGCATATTTTCTGACTAACATCCAATACTTGTTGATATGTGTTGGTGATGCAAAGCGTTGTATCAAATTATCAGATACATGAATCTGGCACATTGTCTATTGCATCAGAGGATTGATAAAAATAACCTGATGCATAGGTATATCAATACAATAAAATTTTCAAAATAAATGGTCAATACTTGTATCATATATGTTTCAACTTTAGATGTAGGCACAAGGTTTGGCAAGGCCAGGAGATTCCTGTGACTTGTGATGAAGAGAGAAGGTAAAGAGGCTGCAAATGGTGTGTGTTGGTGTGTTACTCATTTTTATCACCCAGAAATTAACTTAAACATCTGAGAACATGGTAAATCATCAATGATAGTTGAAAAATCAGATTCAGAGGCCCATTTCCCCCTAGTTCACTCACATCATCATCATCATCATCATGATTTAATTTGATAGGAGATTGGTCAAAACCTATTCATTATACCACAAAAAGTGTGTTTAAATTTGGAAAAACCCTGGTAACTTTGATAAATTAACTTTTATAGGCACATTCCTGGATAACTAGCAATTGGATAACCCCAGATACGTAACTGTCCACTCTTGGTTCCAAACAGGGCCTAAATCTTAATAAAGATTAAAAAGGGGGAAAGAAGGATTGGTATTTATAGTTCTATCTAAAAAGAGGTTCTACCTAAATTAAAAAAGTCTGAGGGTAATTAAGACAATGGCCAAAATGTGAATTGAACTTTTTCAGTTTTTGAAACAATCCTGCAAGTAAAACTCTAAGCCATTTTCCTATTAAGCTGCAATTAAAAGGGTGTACTTTAATGAACATTTCAATAGCTTGTAACGCGGGGGATTAACTTTATCCCAGGGAGACATTAGAATTTACAAGAATAGGTTTAAAATTGCATATTAAATTGAAAATGTGTGGGTTTAGTGGAGTCTATCATCATGTTCACTATCAATCTTAAACATACTTCAATAGAACACTTTCAAAGATTTGAATGGATTTGAAATCTGAGAGGCTGGATTTTTCTTGGAATTCTGCACCAAGAAAGAGTAAAATCAAGTTTTAAAATCTGGATAATCAGTAATTTTTTTTCTCAAAGTAGGGTCCTAATCTAACCTCCTGAATCTGAATTTGGTCCATAAGATTCCTGAGCCAGCATGTGTGCTCATCTATACAATTTATTTTGAATATAACACAACACTTAGTTCTGAGATGCCTCTTGTTTTTTTTGGTTATATTTCAATTAAAATATTGATCCCCAATCTGAGTGAGTTACCACTGGCAACAGATGATAAAGAAAACTGAATAGCATATTTGTGTCAGAATTTTGCTCTTTGAGGAAGAGATTGAATGAAGGGGCTGGCCTGGAAGATCTAGTCAGGACCAGGATTAAGACTTTAAGGCATGGACTTAATGATGGTCTTTTAGGTAACATAGATGAGTGATATACACATGTGGATTTTTGCCTGACATCTGATCAGGTCTGCCCAAACTTGATCAGATGTCACAAAAAATTGGAATATATTGTGCACAAATGGAGCCTTAGTTCTAGGCAACGGAAAAGCAAACTAGTTCAAGAAAAAAAGGGTGTTGAAGTACCAACCTAGGCACTGCTTGATACACATTGCTAACACATACATATGAGAATTCATAACAGAATAGGAGGCAATGCATAATCATCATCTCACAAGTATACATCACCGTGTATTCAACATTTTGGGCAATGTGTACTTAGCTCAATGGAGAGAGCATCACTCATTTATGCTGAGGTTGTGTGTTTGATTCCCACAGTACAAAAACTTTCTTTTCACTAGTTCAATAAGGAGAGGCCCAGTAGTGGGTGACAAAGGTGCTTGGTTTCAGAATTTGAGCTTTGTGCACAGCTCACACACACAGCAGGGAGTCATCTGCTCTTTCCAATCCCTTCCTGAACCTATCCTCATGTCTTCCCAAACCATCTCATTTGGATTACCAGCAGGCAAATATCCATTGAATCATTGCTCTAGCCGGTGTAAGGATTGTGTTTCAATCCTTCACTGTCTGTTGGATAGGCACTAGCAAAGGAGCTCAATAGCTCCTGATGAGAATTTATAGTACCAAAGTGGGATGAATTTCAGTCTAGACAGGAGTGAAAGATCTCTCATTAGTATCTACAAATGATTAGTAGTGAGAAAAAGAAATGAGAAGAGAATTAAGGAAGACAGGAGAGAAAGATCTCTTCCATCTAGGTGAAGGGGAAGGGTGAGACTAAATACAATACAGAAATAGGCTTATGTAGTCTGGTGATTTGTTTGTGTAAGCCTGTGGGGAGCAGGACTTACAGCCAGTCGTCGAGGTCACCCAGCTGCCGTAGTCAATAGCAGTGGTATAAATCTTTCATTTCCTTCTTTCTGTCTCTTCTTGTTTATTAACCATTGTCTTTCTTGTTAGTCTTTGTCTCTAAGAGTCAGTGTGTGGAGGATTGTGTTTCTGTTTCTTTCTTTCTCATTTGTCTCTCCGGTCCTCTAGACAATCATTTATTATTTCTTTATTCTTCTCTTTGTTCTCATCTCTGACTGAAATCAATCTCGAGTTTCACATCTGAAATCCAATACTTGGTACTACAGTCTACTAGCATACCTCATAGGAAATACAAGTATAACACTACTGGAAGAGCTGGAAGAGCATATGGTGAAAAGAAGATGGATTAGCTGTCACAGCCAAGGTTAAGGTTCAGGAACAGCTGGAAAAGACAGGAAATATGTGCTGGTATAGCTGAAGTGAATGGGAGTGGATGTATTAAAATTACAACACTATCAACAGTGGGTCTTTACTTTACTTTACTATAACCAGGCCCTTCCAGTAAAGTAAATCTGTTTTGAAAATCTCCTTTACTTTACCAATACTAGTAAAGTAACTTTTCCTAATGGGCTGTTATTGTAGAGAGCCCCATTTAACATGTTTTAACCCTAGTTATCTTGATGACTGGGAGGAAAACTGGGTGTAAATCTATGTTTACCCCTGGTTTTCAAATAAAAAGGGGCAAAACTGGGTGTAAATGCCCTACTGTGACGATTAAATAGCCTTTGTCAAGCTCTCCCTAACAATAAAAATTAATTTCTCCCCCTGATATTGTACCAGTGAAAAAAGAAAAAAATGAGGATGTGGGTTATAGTAAAGAAAAACCCTTTGCCAATACTGGTACTATCTGTTAAAGTATTCAGCCAAGAACATCTACTACATCTTTACTTTACCAATAACTGTTAAGTAAAGACCCACCATTGACACTATGTAGGTGATCATGAATGGGAACTGAAGAAAAAAACAATAAGATAATCAAATGAAAATGTGATGCATAAAAATGAGTAGGCACCCTTTGATCTTTCAGAACAATGGATTGGATATAATAAACTGGAAAATTTAGAACTTGCGTGGAGAGAATAAATGGGACAGAAAGCTATGCTTTTCTACAAAGAGTTGCTCTTGATTGTTGGTTCAACTTTAGGTAGATTGGCTTCAATTTTCCTTTTTTTTTAAAAAAGCAAAATGAAACCATGATGTCCCATAAATACTTACAAAATTTTCTGGTGAAACAAGTGGTGAAAATTCAAACTGGTATTTGTCTGGGGTTGCATGATCATGGGATGAGTTCATGAAAGAGAAAGCAGGCAGACAGGTGAAACAGAGACACGGAAAATATCTCCCACATGGAAATTCAAGCCGTTTGGCGGAAATCACGTTTTCAGCAAGTGCGAGAATGGTCTCATGTACAAATTTGCACGCAATTTCATGTTCAAGTTGAATTTTCGTCTTTGAAAATGAATAATCGACGTAGGGAAAATTTCAAACCTGGTCGGTTTAGAGATGTTGCGAACCAGCTTTCTGGTGGCTCCCCTGTCTTGATTAGCCCTGGAGTGCTCATGTGAGGCAATTCGCTGTGTACAAGGATGGTTGATTGTCATCAGCCTGAGAAGCGTAGCATCAGAAGGCGAAGTCCGCCTTGTGCCAGTGATAACTCCTTCAAGACCTCCGGAGAATGATTTCCGGTGGATCAATTCTCTTCGGGCTCGACCCAGTGACGGAGTGTTTTTAGCTCTTTTAGCGGCTATGTAGACCAGATTCGCTTAAACTGTTTGGTATAGGGAAATGTTAAGCTGACTGTGAAATAAGGGTTCGTCCAGACTTTGTCGATCTACATCGCTGTCTATGGGAGACGATCGAAAGGGCAAAAGCAACCACTTCCAGACGACGGCGCACAGGCACGTGAGAAGCGGATTCTCAATTGGAGAAGCGTGTGCCGACTCTGAATGGAGAGAGGCGTATTTAGAAAGTGTACAAGGAACACGTAACATTTCCTGTTTCCGTGTCTGATGCGATAGATCTCCAGTGGTGTACCGGTGTACGTACCCGCTGCTTCTCTTCCCCAAGGGATCAGCGTACTTCCGGCCCTCTATTATATGATCTTCCCGCGGATTTTCGCAATCAAGTCTATTCTTCAGGCTGATGCGCCACTTATAAGTTATCAGAGCGAGCTCAGGAGCCTACACAGAGTGGAGATGCCGCTGGCGAGGCTTAGGTATTATTGATTGTATCTGTCTCCATTATTATTACTCATTACTCATTGTGTGAGACGATTGATTAATTTTCATTGATGATAGATAGGCATCGTGGTTGTTGGTATTTTTCTTGCGTGTACACTGCGTCTATCCACAATCCAAGCGCACCTTACCTTCCGCAATCTTCACAAGCCGGCGTCACTTAGCTCAAGCTACGTAGGTAAATTGGAATTCGCACTGAGCCAGGTGGAATGCAGCTTCGATAATTTATCAATCTCAAATATGGTATCCTTCATCAATTTCAGATTTCCGTCGTACAGTACCTCGCAACTGCCTATCGCATTGTGCTTGGCTTGAACTTCGAATCGCATTTTTCTCCCGTCCATAGATCTGATATTCAAGTAGTAGTAAACACTTTTCCCGCAACTGGTCAGTCACAGCGGCTTCAGCCAAGCCCATCATAGTATTGTTCAGATTTTCATTCTGCCATCTTTTTATTCTGGCTTCGTTAACGGAAATCCTCCCCGCGGAACTGATTCATATGATTGCTTTACTGCTCCAATCCATCCATCTCTCCTGATCCTAATCTAGGCCCCACACATTCATTAAATCATTGAACCAAAGACTTGAGCCATTTTTCACATCACAAGGAAACCTGTTTAATTTTTTTCATACACAAATTATATTTTATCAGTGGTTTATAGCCATCCTCGATAATCACATCTCCAAGGGAAGCCATCAATACTTCAGGGATAAAAATGGCTGATCAGACGTGAGATTTTTCTTCCCTATCCTGAAAATGGACAAGTTTTCTCCAGTACACCTTGTTCGCAAGCTCAACTGATTTGAACCTTGAATAGTTTACGCTTCACCCTTTACCAACAGCCAGTACGGGGCATACGACTAGATGAACAGAGGTACCGCAACGGCAATGGTCAGGTCCCTGCCATGCCATGTCTCGTGGTGAAAATGGAAGCTGCTGGAGGAGCTGAGATACCCGAGTTAGCTGTGTATCATCTATTCGGTTTTTTCCCTACAAAAGTACCCATCATATTCCTAAATGTGTTTCTTTTCTTTTTCTTCCAGGGAAGAAATCAGAAGATTTGAATGCATCCTTCAGCTATACGACAGTACCGGGGAAGTTCGGCTGTCCGATGATCTCTTTTTTCGGGAGCAACAGGCCAGGTGCCAGCGTGTACCCTCAAGGGAGAATCCAAGCCAAATTGATCTACTTTTTATTTTTGGTGAAATTGTCATCCGAAACTGTGGCCTCTTTCGTATACGCGTAGTTGTCCACGATATCGGGTAAATATACATTTTTTTCCGATGATGTTCAACATGTTGGAGGTGCTGCGATTTGCCAGCCTATACTACGCCTTGACTTAATTGTTGATTGCATTTTTGACTTCCTCTCTTCATCAACCTTGTTGTGCCATGCTCACCGCCCGCCTATTTCAAGTAGTGCGTTGAGGGGACAACCATTGTTCAGTATCATGACAGACCCTTTCGACTTCGTAGAGTTTGAGCAGTTTCCTGGGGGAGCCATTAGTGAGTAGTATTACTTCCTTTTTCTAGGTTAATTGTTCAACACGCCGCAGAGCTCGAATTCTGACGTCAATGTTTGATGAAATTTTGAAAGTTTGGACTCCTCTATGTGAACACCTGATGGCACATGGAATCGTCTTACATTGCCCTCGGGATAATGATAACATCAATTGGGATGAAGACTATCCAACAATCAACGGTATATAAAATCCGGCGGGGTAGGTCGCACAAGTGCCACAACTATGTAGTTGATTTTAGATTTCAATCGGAAGAAACACAACGGAATGATTAGTTATCAAGGGGCTTCATAGCCTTAATTTAAATAGTTTTCCTTTGTCTCTACGCTTTTTTTTTTTGTTTTGGTTTCCAGCATTAATAGTGGTTTCTTTACATTTTCGCTTTATTTTGAGATCTACATATTTTTCAATGCTATAAAGACATTCACAAACCACAGGTAATTAGGAACGGACGTCTGATTAACGGTAGTCCAGTTCTGATTAACGGTAGTCCAGTCCCACCTACCGGGAGAATTACCGGCTTTCAGGTAACTGCAGGTCAAACTCAGAGCTGCCGGGGAGAGGCAAGAGTGCGGCCCGGTCTCGTACTGGGTTAGCCGCCGTTACATAAACAATTCCGTCACAGCCGCCCAGATCTCTTTAGATAGATACAGGGTGTGCACCGGTGCGTGCCTCCACCTCCCGTGACTTTTAAATATGGCGCATGTATGCGAGTTTTGTTGATACAGACACATTCAGGCGACTTGCAGCTCCGGAAGATTGGCATACCCGGTCTTTTTGCATCACACACATACTGGGGTCCATTCCTTGTGAAGAATCAAGATTGAGCAAGGTGCCACTGAAATTGTAAGACTTGGAATGACATCAGCTTTCACCATAGCAAAAACCCTCGCAAGGTGATAGAATATGTACCAAAGAAAATATTTCACTTCCCAGCCCACGTGCACAACACAGCGCATCCAATTTTCCTATCACCTTTTTCTCTTGGCAGAACTAGGTTTTGAGCCAAAAGTTGTAACCCTAATGGAGGACTTGCTGGAGGATCTACACTTACAGCTCCTGTAGATTCTTAATTTGAGCCTGTAAAACTAAATTTTGGCAGGGCACATTGGATTTAGCCCTGTAACTTAGACTTTACAGCCCCTGTAGATGGCCACAGGAAGTCCTCCACTGTCAGTTTTTACTAAGATTTGAGAAATCGATTCCACCAATTTTTGCTGCTATGTTGGAAATTTGGACATTCTAAAAAATAGGAGTGCGGTCTGGAGAGTGTCTGATGGATAAATAACCCTGTCAGTTGTAGGAAAAATGCACTTTAGATTTCTGAAGTTCCTCCAACAATATGAGTGTGGAGGGGGATAGCTGCTCACAGCAAAGTACTCCATGTAGGCTCACCATGCTGTTTTCTAATCCACTGAAGGTTAGCTTTCCTTATCCCATAATGATAGCAGGGTGTCCACTTGTCGCGACTGTAAGTGGAATAAAAAAAACAAAATTAGAAAGGAAAAGAAAATCACCTGTGTCCAAAATAGGCACTTTTTCAGACACCCTTGAAGTGGAGGAGATGTAGTTGGACCTTAAATTGGTTGGGATATTGGCTTCTTCTCTCAGATTCACCATTGTGGGGCCCCTTGGTTGTCTAGGAACTTGGAAGAAGCCTCATTCAGGGTAGCCCGGGGTGGGAATTGGGAGGAGTGCCCCACTGAGGTTGGTATTGGGTCAGGTAGTAGCCTTATGTGTGGCTTGAAGATGGTGGGAAAGCAGACAATGGGGTTTTTGGTGCAGCAGTGCACAGAAATTTGGAATTGGCTGTGAGTATACACAAGTTATACACAAGTTAAACCAGGGGGCATAAAAATGGGATAACAGGAGTGGAAACCCACACTCTGTTGGCCATATGACTCTTGGGGACCATCAGGAGAGGTACTTGAACCTCTGTCTAGAGGTGGTCTTGCTTGGTGTCATTGGTTGGGTGGACTGGCATACATGGGGCATTCCCAGAGAGGGTGATCTGGGGAACAGCACAGATTGGCATTCATGACCAAGAAATCAATCATATCTGGGGGTTTTTCTGGATGCAGACCTGCAAAGTGGATGTTGAGGGCATTCATTTCTTGAGGATCTGGGCTTACTTCAGCATTTAGAACCAGCACCAGCCTGATTTTTGATGATTGGGTTTTGCTGCCTTGCATGGAGTTTTGTTGCCAGATGATGCTGAACAAAAGGATCATTGAGACAGAATCTAAAACATCTCCATTGACAGAAGGTTGAAGGGAAGTTTTGATTCAACTGGAAAGCTTAGTGAGAAGCTCTGGTTCTGATGAGATAACATTCTGAACTACAAGTATTCCTGGATAAAAATGAGATGGACTCCATTTCATCCAGTATGCTGTTGAGGTAAAAAATTGATGGGTGTTGAACAACACTGGGAAGTTACATGCTTTACAATATCAGGAGGTATTTCTGTAACGTAACTTCCCAGCGTTGCCAGATAACGTGTTATTGTTATCTGGTTAAAAGATCTTCATAGCCTGTGAGTAGCATAACGAAGTCATTTTTATGCTTGGTTACGGAGGAAACTAACATGGATAATGTGTTATCCGTGTTTTTCAAGGTAATTATGGGCCAAAAAGGCCTCATGGCTGCTTTTTATCCCCAAACTTCTGAGGCAGATAGTGTAACAGTTCAAAAAAAAGGAAAAAATCAAATCAAAAAACGTAACAGCCTGGCTGGTGCCGTTATTGTAAGAATAACAACACCAAGACCATTAAGTTAGCGTTATCCGCTCCGTAACTTCCCAGTGTTGTGTTGAAGGGAACCAGAGGTGACTGAAACTCAGGGTGCTATTGGTAATCACAGGCTTGAAAGTGAATATAGAGTATGATTCCAGTAAGGAAAAACTCAGGAGTACAACTGGGCTACTTGGTAGAAGCATACATGTAGTACATACGGGCTACTCAATCTTAACAATGGGGTCAAGGTGTGATCCCTGATGTTGAATGCTATGAGCCTCTGGAAGAGGTTCATCCAATCAACTTGGTTAACGGGGTGGAACTGATGGAATACTTCATTCCACATTTTGTGGGATATCTTGAAACATCCTGCAAGCCATTGTTGTAGGAACCAATCCACAGATTTTAGTAGAACTGATCAACCAATTTGCATGTGATTGATGTTGCGACTGGGAAAATGGAAGGGAAAAAACTGGTTGGTGGCATCAAACATCTGCTCATTAATTAAATCAGACCAACATGCATATTTTAATACATACACTAGCAGGAAATCATCTTCATTGATTTGGCTGTTGATGGAGCTTATGATTTCTGTGGTGGTCTTGTATAAGTCCATTGCATAATTACATGTTGATTGAAAAGGATCTTTTGGATAGGGTGTGCTGGGTGTACCTATAGCGTGGGGTTGTTCTATGGTATTTATGCACTGTTCAAGCAGCATTTCTGTTGTAAAGCTGTGTTTTGGTTGGCAGGTGGAAGTCCGGTGTTGTTGGAAGCAGACATTTTGGATGAGGATGTCAAGAGGGGAAAAAGGAAAAGAAACCAATTGGAGGGATGAGAGGAAAGATGGAAAAGGAGAAGAAAAAAATGGAGAGATGATGGGGAAGACAAGGAAATTGAAGGGTCAAGAGGAGGATGGAGAAGGAAAACCCCAATTGGAGAAGTTGATGGTGGTGGAAAGCCAAGAGGAACTAGAAACTGGGTGGGGTGTACCTGTAGTGGGGGCTGTTCTGTGGTATTTGTGCACTGGTTGAGTGGTGTCCCCATTGTGAAGCTGTGTGAGGGTTGGCAGGTGGAAGTCCAGTGTTGTTGGCAGTCGAAATTTTAGAAGAGGATGGGAAAATGGAAATGAAATAGATTGGAGGTATTAGAGGAAATATGGAAAGGGAAAAGAAAAAAATTGGAGAGATGATGGGGTAGACAAGGAAATTGAACGGCTGATGGAAGTTGGTGGTCAAGAGGAGGATGGAGAAGGAAAACCCCAATTGGAGAGGTTGATGAAGGTTGAAAAGAAGATAGAAAGTAGAAACTGGGTGTGGAATAAGACAAGGAAGGTTCCAAAAAATGATTGAGATTAAGCTTGCCTTACTATTGCTTTTCAGCCCCTCAAAGGTGTCCCAGGTCAGGGTGTACTCAAGAGTGTGACTTGTTGTAGCTTAATCAGCACAATGGAACAAGGTTGCAGGTGAAGGACCTTGTGGATGTTTGCAGGACGGGGCTCTGGGTTCGGCCGCAGCCATCTCGGATAGCGAATATTCGAGTCGGTGCCGATATCGCCGAGGCAAAACTCAGCGCGCCCGCAGCAAAGAGCTCGCACAGCACACGTGCTGCGGTCCTGAATAGGTGATAATGACAACCGGTTGACCTAAGCTGCGCAGTACCGGAGCGAACACCTTCCACCGCCCCACGTTTGGATACCCCCACCATCCGCCCTCAATCAACGAACCCGAGACGCCATGGTGAGGCCTAACGCTCGACGACATTCCCTTCTACCCATCTCAAGCCAGAGCCTTTACTCACCAGATCCTGGGAGGAACGAAATCAAAAGCTGTCATCGCTGACTATTTCGTGCTCTGTTTTCTCCAACTTCTTTTTCCCGATCATCATTAGCCTTGTGAAGTCAAAGACATCAAAAGCTTTCTCACCATCGCTCACCGAAAGGATGCCAAAGGTATTTCCACCTCCTCCCGTATCTTCACCGTCAACTGCGAGTACTCACCGTCTCTGTTTTTTGTATCAGCTTGCCGGATAAAAAAGTCCACCCGGACCACCGGGAAAGGCGTTATCACCAAGGTCACCAAGTTCAAAGTTCGATGCTCGAAATACCTTTACACGCTCGTTCTGTCTGACCCTGAAAAGGCCGAGAAGCTAAGAGCCTCCCTCCCTCCAAGTTAGTCCATCGCATTCTCTAAGCCTAAATACTCGCCCTATTTCAACCGAATTAAACCCAATCATCCATCCAACAAATCTTTCTTAGCCCTCAAAGTGGAAGATGTCGACAAGGAGAAGTCCAAGAAGAAAGCATAGAAATCTTGTAGTCTCAATGCGTAATCCAATCTACTTCAGTGTCACGACATGAGCCGATCCACACGCACCCAGAAGCTTCCCAGCAACGCCAGTGAAAGACGGCGTTTACCCCCAGGTCGCTAGAAACATATTCTTTTAGACAACCAACCTAACAGGTAGACTTGAACGCCCCGCACACACATGTTAAGCCAAAGAATTATGAAACGGCCTTGGACCGTGGTGGGTGCTGTCCCCCCAACGGCTAGAAGAGGAGGAATAACTCGTCCCACCCTCGATCGACATGGGTGTATTGGTTGGAGTACAGGTAGAAGAGAAAGAACCTGATCAGTTCCTGGGCGCGATCGCCCTACCGCTCCCAGACTCGCTTGTTGACCAACTAAGTGCGGGGCCACATGAGTTACGTAATATCTTTGAGCAACGTGTTGTTGATGAAGTGCTGTTGAAAAAATCAGCCATGAGCCCAAATGATATTCACAGGGTTATATGAGTGACTTTGCCCATGACGTCTGAAACGGGGCAACATTAAGAGATAGTGAGCCAGACCGTTTTCATGAGGGGTTGACTGATGTACCATCCTAATCTATATCCTGTCTCACTCTATGAGCTTTGTGTTGGACCCGATGGACCTGTGAGGAGCCTCAGGACATTCAACCACTCAAAAAGATCACCGGGATGAAAGATCATCAATGCTATCTCACTTTGTGCTCTCAATCGTTACGCTATGCCCACGAAACCTCTGCAATCAGAAACGGCTGTGTAGGGCTGTGTCCAGCACATTTCAGTTGTTTGTATATTGATAACATGATTATCTGCCCCATATGTAAGCTGACAAAAAGAAATCTAGCTTAACATAAACCTCTCGAACAGAGGGTCCCGGGGACCCCGCGCGGAGCGCTCTCCGCAGTGGAGCTGCCCTCCCTGCGGGAGGGCGGCTCCGCCGCCGCTTGTGCCACACAGCGCTGAAGCTCCCACCAGGGGGGGGGGGGGGGGGGGCGCAAGCGGCAGTGCTTACACAGCGCCGCAGCCCCCAAAGACTTGTGTCAAGTTAGAAAAGAAATATGTCACTAATCAGCTCAGGCACGCTCGAATTGAGGCTTCCAATCTCGATGAGAAAAGATTGGAATCCGGCCAAGTTATCTACAAGATTTTAGACCATGTAACTGGCTTGATGATCTTGATATTCTTGGCGGACTCTAACTCTAAAACACCATGAAAAGAGGTATGTTGCTTGAAAAAAAGGAAGAAAGTTGAGGTACAATGGTGATGTTATGAGGGGGAGAGAAGATGTCCACTATGATAGTGTAGTTGGGTAGAGTTGGGTGATACCTATTTTGCCTCCTCCTGGTGCTTTTAGACAAAGGCCCCTTTGTACTTTCAAGCAACATGCCATTGGATCAGGACTTCCCATGGCCATCTGCGGGGCTGCAGATCTTAATTTACATGTCAAAAAGCTAATATTCTAGCTTTTTGAATGCAACTAAACTCTAGCAGCTGACTGGATCTGGCTCTACAGGGGGGCTATAGATCAAAGGGGAGACCTCTTGTTCATGGTGACACCTCCCAATTTGGGCAGAAGGGATTCATGATGAAAGAAATAAGTTCCAACATTGGCCCGCGTTTAGTGGGATGCACTTGACCTCAGACCATTATTATTACATTGCATGTAAAGAAACAATACAAAGGTTGAAATGTATGTTTGGATACCAGAGCCTATTCTATAGTTTAATAGAAGAGATTTTGGAATTATCTGATGAGCAATTCATTGTGCAAGATGAGGGTATTATAAAATTTGTGAAAGCTAAAAGGCCTGCTTTGGCTCAGTCATAAAAATGGGTGTAATATTGAACATTTAATTCAATGAAAAAAAAAACTGTTGGCACAAGTGTACAAAATTGGTAAAGAATTACAAAAGGCTTCCTGATCCATGATTGGCAAGATAAGAGTCCATGTATTCGACTGTCTCCAGCACCATAATAGCATTATTACCCTTTACATCTGTTTCAAACGTAATATTAATATTGTGATGCTAATGACAGACCCACATACCCAGTATGATGTCACAAATGATAAATCAGGTAGCACTCTTCATTTCTATACAAATTTTTTTTATATTTGTGCCAACAGTTTGGTTTTTATTGAATTAAATGTTCATTATTACACCCATTTTTGGGATGGTGCCAAACAGGGCCTAAAAGAGGTTGTATTGCTTGTAGTATTCTGGGCTTCCCAAATAGAGAGAGAAAACAAGATAATCACTTAAGAGCAGGGAAGACTCAGCTGCCTGGTTATTCAAGTCAGTGTGGTGACTGTCTTGATGACAAGTGATGGTATATTAGAGTTTCAAGCCTACATGGTTATTGGTTGATTGGTGCTTTCAAAAACCTTTCTAAAGGGGAGGACAGATGTGTAAGTGCTTTAGAAACTTGCTTGTTGCTTTAATTAAAACCTTGGATTGTTTTGTCCTAATAAATGATACAACTCATTAGGGTAGCTTAACTTGCCACTTTTTCTGTGGTCAGCCAAATTTTGTCAGCTGATGTCTAAAGAGGAATTTGTATGGCTGAAGGGGGTGACTTAATTATCAAGAGCTGAGATGGTGATTCTGGAAGCCAACAGGGTGATGGATCTAGCAATTGGACTGATGGATCTGTTTATGGCAAATGAATTTGTTAGACTTGGATCTGGTAGATTCCCTTTAAATACTCACAAGCTACTGTCCTGATTTTGGGTGGCTTGTGGTTCTGGAGCCATATTGTTACAAGTCTTGTGATAAATTGCGCTCTTGGACAGTGTATGCGCCAGCAAAAGTGGGCCGGCTAGGCTACCCGTAGCGGCAGTGCAGTGTAAGTTGGCTAACAGCTAACAGGTTTTTTGTTGGATGCTAGCGGAGTTTGGGTGATTGCTATGCCTCCCAGCCCCAAAAAGGGTGCAGTTATGCTGTGTTACAGCTGATTTTAGCGTAAAGACACACTAATAACAGCTGTAACATAGCGCAACAGGGTGTAGCGGAGCCAAGAAAGCTGGTAACACTACAGCATTTTCTGGATAAAAAAAAACAACCAATATGCTGCACTTTTTTCTAAAAAGGCACAGCGTAGTGTTGCAGCCCAGTGATTTCGGAAGGTAGGATTTTTATGGGGAGGAAGCGGGATAGAGTGGTTACAGTTTTCTGTTTGCCCCTTCTGTTGTGTGTTGAATATCCTCATATTTTTGGGATCTCTAGACTCTGATACACATCCTTTTGGATCTATCTGCCTCATGTGCAATATTTCAACCAGTATGAGTCTTTGAAAAGAGAAAGATACAAGGTGGAATCTGTTAAAACTCTGTTAGAGTTTGGAAAACAAGCACTTATGGGAGTCAAGTTTTGCTTAATGTTGCAAAAATGAAATTGGCTGATGAAGTTGTCAGAATTTCATCTTTGACCCTGCATACACAGAGTGCACTCCTTTTCCTGCACTTCCAAGTACAAGTCTCTGCTCTCCCTTGTCACCACTCCTTCCCTCATCTTGAGCAGAACCAAGCCAATTTTGATCCTTTCTAATTGAATCTGACAGGACCAATCAATTCTTTGTGGGGTACCAGAGTTTTACAAGTCATATGCATCACAAAACAAAAGGGGTGTAAAACTACATGGCACCATATCAGTTTGCAGATTTATGCCCCCTTGAGCCCGAAACCACAGAGTGTAAAATAAGCCATGCAAAAATGCAAATGCAGGCCCCCGCGCCAAGATTTTCTTGCCTTACATTGCAACACATGCAATACCCCATCACAAATCTTCGACTCACCATACCCGCATGGATTATTACATTGCATTTCGTTACTCTGCTGTAAAGCTTGTAAACCGCCGCAGTGGGACAGTACACTTGAACCCTGTATTAAGTAAAATTATGTTTCATATATTCCCAATCTAACTATGCTTTCAAACCCATGATGACCCAAAGCAATCTCCTATCTCTTTCATCCCATACACACCACATGACTACCTACCTGCAACCCCATTCCTCCACCCTCCCATATCTAGAACCACCACCCCGACACCCAACCGTCCAATCCCTAAACTTCCCACCCAATAACCATCCGTTACCCACTCCATCATACCATTTCAGATCAAACATCCGCAATCACATCCCTCGAATCCACCCACAGTCTATCCATGCCCAAAACCAAAGTGACAACGATTCCGGAAATGAACAAGCCCCAATGGCCCGAAATGTTGGCGAAAAGCGATTCACTCTCCCACTCGACATTCATTGATCATGACTGCAAGACCGACAAGGAGGGATACCCATTATATCCCAATGGCAAAACCACATTTGTCCGGCTCCCAGACCAGAAAATAGCCAATTTTGGGAGCATTGGCTTCACCAAGACAACCGGGATTGATTTCCGACGCCAGAAAAAGTGGAAAGTTGTCCGAGTTTACTGCCTTGGTGCCTTAGTTTGCGACATCCCCGACTGCAAGTGGGCAGGCGCCCCCCCTACTGGGCGTGGCCAAATAGACGAATACCTTTCAACCCCATTTGGATGTACCCATCCTGCATTGTGCTAATTCATGCTCCCTTCAGGAAACCACCGTGCCAGGGAAGTGCCGGCAGATGCCTGGGGAACGTCTATCATGAAGCCTGCACCACGGCTTTTTGTCGATTCGATTACAACCTCGAAACGGGATGGGCTATCTTGTGGCACGCAGGCACCCATGGCCCGAGTGCAAAAAACCGGACCCACTCTCCAAGAAGAGATCCAGAAGAACCCAAGCACGGGCGCCTTCAAACTTAAGGTCAGTCCAATGTTTTACCCCCCCCCCCCCCCCCACTTGTGCTGATCAAAGAGCGCCCTGTCCGTTCCTTTTACCAGTTAGGGAAGCCAAACGATCGCAAAGATCTGTTTGAGAGTGTTACCAAGATCCATGAATCCCTCGTGAACCGGGATTACCTAGCTTACTACCGGCGGCTCATGTTAACTGAAATGAAACTTGGCGCTGGCGTGGGCGACAAGTTCATCACGGATATGTTCCACTGGAACAAGTAGGCCCCTGAAGCTCAATTCTCCCCCTTGGTATTCGTTGCTGACTCCCGGATACATTCGAAACAGTCTAGGTCTCCTAATCATTTCATCTTTGTTTATGGAAGACCACAAACACTTCACTTTCCAAACCAAATGGATGGCCGACCGCTTACTTGCACGAGAGAGCGACAATGCGGTGTACCAAGGGGGCCTTCTCTCAGAAATTACATACCGGTTTTTCGAGAACGGTTACCTCTTGTCCATCTCAATGTTTTGCTCGGAGCTCTAGCGTTGGATTCCCGTGCAACTCAGTTGGATTCGAGGGCTGAGTGAAAATTATTATAAAATCCATTTCGCTTTGTTGTTCCGGCAATTCATGATCCCCAGTCTCACATGGTCCGAACGAGAAACCTTGGCTCGTCAGGTAGTCGACTTCTCACTCGCACAGAAGGAGGGATTTTTGAAAGTCTTTGGCGAAACCAATTGCAGCCGCACCCTTAAACAGTTGAAGGGCTGCCATGAACATTTCCGGGCGCAAATAACCAGGATCAAGTGTAATAGGAACGTGATAATGGCACATGAGGAGGTAAGTCCTGGCCCCATCATCACTTCACCCCGTAACTGCCAATCACTGACTGGTACCCCTCCGGCCAACCCCTCCGGCCAGCATGTATTCCAAACAATGTGTGAAGGGCTACTCGACCAAGCCACTGAGGAGGGCCCCACCCATGAGGAAAAGATGGACGCCTTGCAAAGGTGATTCCCAAAGATTAAGCGCTGGCTCGATTGGTGGTCGGCCACCGATGTTTCTGCCATGCTTTTCCCAACATGCCGACCAGCTGGTAATGATGACCCTCCTGAAGATCAAGATAGGATGCCTAATACAACCAATGCTCAGGAAAGTATGCATAGGTTGTACTATATGATCACGTGAGTGTTCCCTGACCTTCGTTAACTGACATTTTCTTACCACATTCCACCCGGTCACAGTGAAGGGAAGAAGCCCCTCATGGTAGGAATGATAGAGCTTTTTTCGTTTGTGAATGTATTGCGCGAAGACTTCGAGGCGGTAATGCAGGGTGTTTCTATCGAGTATGGGTCCAAAATCAAAAACCAGGTAGATCTAGCAGAAACTATGGGGCACAGCAAGAAGCGGAAAAGGCGTTTCATTAATGACGGCCGCGCCCCCGATACCACAGATGCTCTCATTGGGGATCTTCCTTTGAAGAATCCCAAGGGTGAGGCAAAAACCGGCCGCCCCAAGAACTCTGCGAACGTCAATCAGAATCCGTACAGCACTTACCCCTTGTACCGTGTGTCTCACAAACCTCTGCTCGCCAATAGATGTTGGATGGCGGCGTCCTTAGAGACACTGTATGCTTTGTCCAGCCCCTTATGGCTCAAAGACTCCAAGGGGACTTGTTTACCGCGGTGGTGAAACACTTTTTGGCCCGCACCACCTACGAGCTCAACTTGAATGGCCAGATCAGGTCAACTCTCACCAAGGGCCAGTCCATGCTGTTCGCTCTTGCGCACAAGAAGCATCCTCAGAATTTCCGCCCAGGGGCTTTTGCCTCATGTGATTTCTTCATTGAAATCATCTTGGACCCAAAGGCAAACCCCTCGAAGGTGTTGAAGGGCTTGTTTACCATTGACGAGGCAAGAGAATTCCGTTGCGGACATGAGAAAGGCGTTGGGGCGGTCACCAGGGACACTAAAACGCAGGTTGTATCTGTCATCTCGATCACGAAGGAGATGTTCACCATGAATAATCTCCAATTCTTGGCTTTCAACGAGCTCGTGTCACGATGGATCAACAAGCAAACCGGGCTTGCGTGCAAGTGTGCTCTCGATGATCATCAAGCCAACACGATGTTGGAGAAGTCAACCATCAGTTTCCCTGAAGGTCGCTCACCCCCCCACCTCTACTTCCACTTGGAGGTCACATCGATATTTGAGACGACTGACCGGTTGAAATTCATGGGCGTGGTCAAGTTCCCCTTCAAGCTTTCGTTGGCGAAGGAAACCTACACGCTCATTTCGCACAGATACTGGGACGGTTCCCACTATTGGTCAAAGGTCTACAAGAGTGTGAATGGGCTGGAGGGAGTGTGGCTGCACAATGACCAGGAGAATCAGGGCATTGCCCAACACATAGGCAATAAACCGAGCAATATTGGGGGTGCTTCACCCCATACAAGATGGGTGATGTACTCGAGGGCATGGACCAATCCCAAGAGTGATTTTGTCAACACCGCAATCAACAAGATTTGATTGGAAAATCCTAACGCCAGCGGAAAAGTGCCTTTTGTCAACATGTCAAGGATTTTGGCCGCTAACCCATCAACATCCGATTTAATGGGGGCTAATACGGTGAAGGAGATCCCGCGGTGCCGGGAGTGTACAAGAAGAGCACATCACTTGCAATCAAACCGCTGAGATCGAGTGAATCAACTGAGGAAGATGACAAATGGCCTGAATTGCCGCCTGTATCGCATTTCCCTGGGGATTCAAATCTAGCTCCGAGGTCCCCTGAGGGCCCAATTAGGTTGAAGATTAAATTTCCAGCAAAAGTGGGTGTCAAAGGCAGTCAGGACTTGGATCAAGCAAACGGCGTCTCTACAAAGGAGGAGGGCAAGAATGTAGCCAGCAAGGGGAATGGTATGGTTGTCACATGGAGGAGTACCAGGTGCAAGAGCTAGGTGGGAGGCGGTTTGTTTCACTTTCTCCATCTTTTTCCCCTTTTGTTTTTGTTTTATGATGTATATTTGTTAGGAATAAGTGACGTGTAAGATTGTGTTATTATGGTTACGTGTGGAATTTTCCACACGTTTCCTTTTACACCAATGAAGTGTAATTTTATGTGATGGGGCTCCTTGAATCATGTTGACAGTGGATTGTGCTCATGATGTATAAGCATAGTTCAATATGGGGTGTGAAATTCTGTGATGTGGTTTGCAGGAGGAAATATGTGTTGCATATTTTGCACTGTTTCCTTTGCATGATGGAGTGTAAATTTATGAGCTAGGGGATGATGGTGCATTTTTACGCACAAAAATCTTTACAGTGCATATGCATTGTAAATTATGACTTGTAAAAATACAGACCCCCATTCTTTGTTGTAAATCTTGAGGTCCTCCACTTCCAGCAATTAGGTTCTTGATAACATCTCCCTCCCCATCTCTCTGTTTCCTTCATACTCTTCTTTCTATATTTCATTGATAAATTTGTTTTTCTTCAATCCCTCTTGTCTGATAGTATTGTTGTGGATGTTTGTGTGTGATTGAGATGTTGCATCATTGTGTTTTTCAGTGTTCTTCTTTCTAGATCATCTATGCCAAAGGCCTTTTATTTGTTTTATTTCATTCTCTTTTTGTCTCAGTCTTGTTTTCTGTTTATTTCTTATTGCCTCATTGTAATTTCACCTTGAGTTTTTGCCTCTAGATTCATTAGAAGGAATCACATAAGTGACTCCTGTACGGTTATTGATTCCTTACTGGAAATAGCACCTAAGCTGATACACCTTTTTATATGATTAGGATCCAGAAGAGTTTCAAGAAACCATGTTTTCCAAACCAAAATAGAAGACAAGGATTGTTGATGGCTCAGGGTTGCAGGATATCAGGTTCAGGGGAATCTAGTGGTACTAAAGCTCCTGAAAGCTTGTTTTTCAAATCTAGCATGTGGTTGAAGCACTGATTTTCTGAATAATTATCATCATGTATTGTTATGTCTTCATTAACCCTAGTTTTAATTATGTTAAAAAATTGAAGACTCTCTTGTGTACTTATCCATTCAGATTCTCAGAGTAAAAATTGTGTAACAGTCCTGTTGTTCTCTCTCAGGCCAAAAAAAAATTAAGTTGTTCTTTGTGCTTTTTTTATGGGTCAGCCTAAATGCACTCCAAAGATTTACTTCAAGCACACCAAATATGAGTGCAAAAACTGTGTAAAAACCGTGCACTCACATATAAGCTGGAGTGAGGTTCAGCTCACGCCAAGGGTAATGGAGTGATACAACCACCACTTCATAGGAAATGGAGTGTGCTATCAATGGTGGGAAGTTACTTATGTTACAATATCCAGAGGGATTTTCGTAACATAACTTCCCAGCGTTACCGGATAACGTGTTATCCTTATCCGGTTAAAAGGGCTTTAAAAGCCTGTGAGTATCGTAACGAAGCTGATTTTCTGCTTCGTTACGGATAGCGTGTTATCCGTGTTTTTTAGTGTATTTGTGGGCCAAAAAGGCCTCATGACCACTAGTTATCTGCAAAATCATGAGGTGGATAACATAATGGTTAGATAAAAATAGAAAACGTAACAGCCTGGCTGGTGCCGTTATCGTAACAATAACGACACCAAATTTGTTACAATAAAGTTACGTTAGCATTATCTGCAACGTAACTTCCCACTGTTGGTGCTATCAGACACTGCAATTGCCTTAAAATGTAATGAGTGTACAGATGCTGCAATCCCTTAGCTTTGAGTGCAACAAAGCACCACTCCATTTTTGATTTCAAGTCCCCCTAAAAATGGAGTGCCATACCAGGCACTCCACTCATGTATGGAGTGCGCAGGGTTGACATTTTGGCAAGCGGGTCAACCTTCTCACCGAGACATCTGGGCAAGCGGGTCAACCTGCTCACCGAGACATCTCCATTCCTGGCGAGCGGGGTCAACCTGCTCACCAAGACATCTCGGCAAGCGGGGTCAACCTGCTCACCAAGACATCTCAGCAAGCGGGGTCAACCTGCTCAGCGGGACATCTTGGTGAGCAGGGTCAACCTGCTCAGCGGGACATCTGGGTGAGCAGGTTGACCCTGCTCACCGAGACATTAAGTCCCAAGTTTGGCCTGAGAGCAAATGCAAGTTTGGCTGTAGAAAACTTGCACCGGCCCAGACAGTATCTTCCTCTCATGAATTTCCAAGGCCTGCTTCTGGCCAACCCACTCCCTAAACAATTATTCCCCATGCCACACACAGGTGAATTGTTGGAATTTTGGAGTTTTGGAGCTGTACGGACTCAATGACAATGTGTATTGTAGTTGATTTGATCCTGTAAGCTCTGGTCTCACAAAAAAATTGCTTTTGCTCCAATGGCAAAGATGATGGTTCAATTTTTAAGATACACGCACAAGGATCAGTCAGGATGAAGCCAAAGGGCCAGACTACCGGGGCCCCTTCACAGCTTGCCTGAGGGATTTGTGGTTCAGGAGCAATAACACATCAAAGAAAAAAAAGGACTATTCTGCCAAAAAGCAAGGCAGCTCTCAGGCCAAACTTGGGACTTAGGGGGCAAGCCCCTCCTTTGGAGGCTTTCTTTTCAATTCCCTCCGATTGAGGGGATTGTGTTAAGCTAGCTGAAACCTAACCAACATTCAAAGTCTGTAGTTGTGGTTTGTCTTTTGTGACAGGAGGGGGTGGGTCAAATTAGAGCAGACCTGCTATATTTTGATCCCAACTGGCTATTGGCCCTCTCCTATTGCATCCCTCTGGGGAACCTTGGTGCAGGTGAGAGAGCAGTAAATCCCTGTGAAAGTTGATTGCAGCCTGTTTAAAACACCCAATACATCTCTCTGCTGTGGTTCACAACAAAAAGACCCAAACATGTATTTAAGTATTTATCTTAATCATGATTCCAATTCATTTTTTGATTGACTCTATTTTATATGTTTGAATCTATCATCATCATAGGACCCTGGCGAGCCCCCTAATAGGTGGGTGTTGAAAAAGGTATGCAAAATTGGCCAAAATGCCCAAAACATACTCTTGAAACAGGTATGAATGGGTCATTTTTTGCCAAAGGGTACTCATGAAATCACCATTTTAGGTATGAAAAATTGTTTAAAACTACCTCATACTCTCCAAGCCCAAAAAAAATTGGGAGTTTTATCAGGTTTAGGCTGATTTTAGCCTAAGCCTACTCTTGAAACAGGTATTGCTCAGCAAAAAATCACTGGTCCCCGAGGGTCCCGGAGGTATGAATTTTGGCAAAAACCCGGGTTTTTCAACACCCGCCTATATAGGAGCTCGCTGGGGCCCTATCATCATCAACCAGAAAAAAAAGAGAAGAAAACAAGTTGTCAAAAGAGAGAGAGAGAGAGTAAAAGACAACCAATTTAATGAAGAAGAGAAATAGTGTAAGACAAAGACGCCTGCAAGAGGGACAAGATTTCTGGGATTGTATGAGCCCCTCACAAAAACTCAGTCCGAGAAACCAGGATTGATTTCGAAATGGATGTGGTTGAAATAGCCGCTAAACACTTGCCAATATTTGGTGAAGGTAATATATGTCCCACAACGTACAAAGGCAAGCCAATCTTCTCTGAAAATCAAAGCTGTGGAATCGGATTGTATTGATCAAGATACCTCTCCGCCAAACAACAGCACATGATAGAAGAATAAAGAAAAAACATGACGAAACAAAAAAAAGCGATATATTAATGCGAAGTGATACTATAACATGATATGAGGACGGAACATTCATGGATTCAGAGGAATAAGCAACTTGACGAATTCGGGGCAGAAAGATCGAATCGAATACATTATGCCTAGCCGCAGCGAATAGTGATTAGAAATGAGTGCGATGAGATTGCCTGGACAGAGAGCTCAAGAAGCATACGGATTTATCTTTGGTAGCGCCCGGCGCATCCTTCTTGAAAAGTCCAACATCGAGGCCAAGGCCAAGACCGCCGTAGATACCGTTGTTGAAACCGCTGTAGTATGGGTAGGAGCTGAGGAAGGCAGAAGTTCCATAGAGATCATAAGGGTTGTACCAGTCACTCCAGCATCCAACGAAGCATTTTTGTTTTGATTCTCCTTTTGAAGCAACGGCGGCCTGGTCGGCTCTGGGAGAAAGCTGGGCAGACATGGCAAATGTTGTCTGAACGACGGCCAAGAAGAAAGCGATGTAGGACAAGCAGTGCATGATGATGATTGATTGGATTAGACTTGTTGGTGATTCTCGATTGGTTTGGTATGAGTTCTGGTGGTCGAGACCTGGAGAGTGTGGATGAGTGATGGAGGAAAGAAAGCAGCTCAATGGGGCTCATTAAATAGCCATTTTCTTGGAGAGCATGCTTGATTTCCTCCAGCCTGTTACTTCCCAGATCAGGTGCTCATGAGGAGACGAGGTTGGGGTAGGTTGGGGTACATAGATAATCGACCAGGAAGTTTTCTCTTGTCAAGTTCAAACTGACTCTCACTGGACTTTCTCAAAACCAACTTCACATCTCGGTAATCGGGAAGACTCACACACCCAGATTCTTGCCTTCCTTCTATGTACGTCTCACGGCTATGGGAATGAGCAAGTTTATCATGAACATTCTTGGACAAGGTGACCGGTCGTTACGGTGCACCTGAGGGCGACCCTACCATTGCATCATGTGGCCTGACCCCACTGCCCATCTCCTTCCGGCCAAACCGCGCCCATCCGGCCCGAAAAACAGCCCCTCAGATCCCCCAGGATCCCTGGTCAGTTTGTAGAGACTGCAAGTCCACAAAAGCAGCAGAAGCCCGTAAATGTCGCATCACACTGTCCATATATATCCATGGGCCCAATGGCTTTGACCAATAGAGATCAAAAGATTCCTCAGAATATAGCAATCAATTAGATGAAAATCAAGATTGCAATTGATTTTTTGATTGACTCTGTTTTTATATGTTTGAATTAATCATCAACCAGAAAAAAAGTGAAGAAGAAAACAAGTTTTCAAAGGAGAAAAAAAGACAATCTATTTAACGAAGAAGAGAGAAATAGAAAGAAGAAAAAGAAGCCTGCAATCGGGACAAGATTTTTGAGGGAAGGGGAGTTACGAGCACAAGAGAATTGGGGTGAGGAGAGGGGGTTAAGAATCTACAACTCGTCGTGCGAGCCAAGGGGTTCTTCGCCAGTACCGGAAGCATAAAGCTTAGAGGTGATAGGCGAGATGACAGCCTGAAGGGCTTCTCGTTGTTCATCGAATTCCTCAGCGGTAGCCGTCGTCGTGTTCTCGTCCATCCATTCCTGGGCTTTCTTGATCTCAGCCTGGATTGTCTTCTTGTCTTCAGCCTCTAGCTTGCCTGCCATTCCGTCCTTGTCGGCCATTTGGTTCTTGATCGTGTAGATGAAGTCTGTTGTTTCCACAAAATAGAGTTGTTAATTGTTAGCATCGTTCTTTGCCGAAATCGCAAATCGCGAATCGTTTACAGAGTGTTACGTACTCTCAAACGCGTTTCGTGATTCGATCTTCTTCTTGAGGGCTTCATCTTGGTCGGCGAATTCAGCGGCCTCCTTGACCATTCGGTCAATGTCTTCTTGGCTCAATCGACCCTTGTCGTTGGTCTGTAGAAGGGAGAACGAGCATCAACAATCTGGTTACCGCAGAATCAAACGGAAAAATGAAACTTACAATAGTGATCGATTCAATGCGACCACTGCCCTTGTCGGCAGCAGAGACTTTCATGATACCGTTGGCATCAACCTCGAAGGTCACCTCGACTTGAGGGACACCCTTGGGTGCGGGGGGGATACCAGAGAGTTCGAACTTGCCGAGCTGGTGGTTGTCCTTAGTCATTGTCCGTTCACCCTCGTAGACTTGAATCAAGACGGTAGGCTGGTTGTCGGAAGCTAATTGGGGCGAGATGGGCGAGTTAGTAATCTCAATCAATGGGAGAGTCAAGTGATGTCGCGACAAACCAGTAGAGAAGATCTGGGACTTCTTGGTGGGCACGACGGTGTTTCGGTCGATCAACTTGGTCATCACACCACCAGTGGTTTCAATACCCAAAGTCAACGGACAGACATCGATCAAAACGAGGTCCTCGTTGCCTTCTTCCCCAGACAAGATTCCACCCTGAACGGCTGCTCCGAATGCAACGGCCTCATCGGGGTTGATACCCTTCGATGGCTCCTTGCCGTTGAAGTAGTCCTTGAGCAGTTCTTGGACCTTGGGAATACGAGTAGATCCACCAACCAAGACGACATCGTGGATGGCCTACAATTTTTGGAAAGCAGTCACAAATGTGAGATTGGAGTGGTAATTTTTAGATCTCCGGGATAATTGAAACTCACATCCTTCTTGACATTTGCATCCTTGAGTACTTGTTCGACAGGTTTCATAGTCTTTCGGAAGAGATCAATGTTAAGCTGTGAAGTAGAGGTTAGTGATCGTCGTCTGTCTCGTCAAAAAACAAAGCGAGTTAATTGTGGTCTGTACTAACCTCCTCAAATTTGGCGCGAGTAAGAGTCTCGGAGAGGTCCTTGCTGTTGAAAAAGCTGTCGATTTCGATCCGTGCAGACTGTTGGCTGGAGAGAGTACGCTTGAGTTTCTCAACTTCACGTTTCAGCCTGCCCATCGTTCGGAGGTTGGTGGTAATGTCCTCTCCGTTGTGTTTGCGTTTCCATAATTGGATGAAGTAGTCGATGACTCGGTTGTCAAAATCTTCTCCTCCCAAGTGAGTGTCACCGGCGGTGGCCAAGACCTCAAAGACACCCTCGTCAATCGACAGAAGCGAGACATCAAAGGTTCCACCTCCCAAGTCGTAGACAATGATCTGGTGCTCGCCCTTGGTCCTGTCTAGCCCGTAAGCAATTGCTGCCGCGGTAGGTTCGTTGACGATACGGAGTACATTGAGACCGGCGATTGTTCCGGCATCCTTGGTGGCTTGACGCTGGGCGTCATTGAAGCTATGAGATCGACGGGGCAGATTTAAAGTCAGTACAGTCAACCAAAAACAGGTGAGAATCGGTATGATGAAAGTTTGGATAACGTACTAGGCGGGGACGGTGACGACGGCGTGGGTGACTTTCTTGCCCAGGTAGGCCTCGGCGGTCTCCTTCATCTTACCAAGGACCATGGCCGAGATTTCTTCGGGACTGAAAGTTCGTTTCTCACCCTTGAATTCGACCTGGAGCATGGGTTTGTCTCCCTTTTTGACGACCTTGAACGGGTAGAGTCGCATGTCACGTTGGACATCGGGGTCGTTGAATTTACGACCAATCAGTCGTTTGGCATCATAGATTGTGCTGGATAGGCAAAAAGAGGAATAAGGGTAAGTGTTTGGTTCAGCTAGAGAGGAAAGGACGGCTTACTTTGTTGGGTTGGAGGCAGCCTGGTTCTTGGCAGCGTCTCCGATCTGCCTCTCACCTTCAGAGTTGAAGGCAACGTAGGAGGGAGTGATTCGGTTACCCTGTGATGAAAAATGGGTGAGTGAACCACCAATAAATTGCACATGATCGAAACTAACCTGGTCATTAGTCAAAATTTCCACTCGACCACGCTGTTGGACACCAACACAAGAATAAGTGGTACCAAGATCGATACCGATCACACTTCCAAGCTGGAAACACGGAAACCAGAATTAGTCATTAGTCTTGTACTTGGCAGGATGATCGAGTGTGAGTGAGTGAGTGATGACTGCTCACGTTTTGGTCAGCTTGGTTTGAGTGAGCTGAGACACCCAAGGCGAGTGCGATTCCAACCATGACGAGGCTGGCCCACTTGGGCTTGGCCCATGATTTGAGGGCAAATCCCCTAGGGGAAGATGCTCGAGACATGTCTTTGTGGAGTGAGACGATGACCAGGAGAGAAGATAATAGAAGCTGGAAAGGAGGAAATGCGTTGGTAGTAAACTAAACCTGCTAGAGCGGAGGAAGGAAGAGGTGGTGGTTATTTATTTATAAGTTGAGGCAGTGGAAGACAAGGGAAGCTGGGCCAGACAGTCGCTGAGACAAGTCGACGTGGAACTTTTAAGCGGATATCGACGTGGAATGGAAGATTCGGAGAGGCTTCCACATCCAACAGCCATCACACAGTCACCGCGCAACACCCGCAGCAGGGCCACCGCTCAACCCCACGTTTCAGCTGCTGTATCTCCGACTCAACAAAACAACAATCTCCAACCCCGTAGCACCCTACCACAGAGTCGTCAAGGCTATCCTTGCAATTGTTGTCTGGGCTCATAGGTAGGAATCAACTGGGCTCCGACCAAACCAACTGTATGAAACCCCGCGATTAGTGATTGCCATCTTTCAAGCCTGGCAACAAGGCTGACTTACTCTGAAAACAACCAGTTACCAGTGCCCCTTACTTGAGGGCGCTATAGCACTGAAACACTTCTACGGCTCCAGTTGCTCCCCAAGAACAACAACAAAACAGCAAGACGAGAGAGCAATCCCTACAAAGAAATTAGTGGGTTTTTTTGTGTGACTCCAATGACAACAATGAAAAACCTCACTCGAAAACTATCCGCACAAATTAAATTACATAAAAAATCTGTTAATCCAACAATTAATGGAAGACTTCCCTGCAGATCTTAATTTGAAACTGGAAAAGCTAAATGTTTAGCTTTTCAACTGCAATTAAGCTCTGGCATCTGGCTCTATAGGGGGGCTGTAGATTGAAGGGAAGTCATCCAATTCCTGAAGAATAATTCCAAAAATGAAGAATAAGATGAAAAGAAAACTTTCAGATAATGCTCCCAACTGATCTAACGTATGAGGATGTTTCAAGTAGCCATAATAAAGCTTTTCACAAGATAATGAATCATAAGGGTTTAGATTTGATTAAAAGAAGCATATGAGAGAGCACAAAAAACCCATAGTCACTAGACTTAGCTGATTCCATTCCATTATAAGAAATCACTGGTAAAAGTAATGAAATGAAAGTGAAGTACACACATTTTGAGGGCTCTTCAACATCTCATAACTCTTTTAATGATGAAATCTTGCAGTGAATTGATATCCACAAGATTCATACAAAAATAATCTTAATTCACAGCACAAAACAGAATTAAAACAATCTATGTTGTATGTACAAGAAAATAATATTCAAATTAGAACTAATAACCACTATTTCTATTCTCAGATATTTTGAACCAAAACCAGTCAAATAACATTCAGATTTTTTGGTTCAAACAATCACCACTATTTTTTCTGTCTTATTTGCCCACACACTTGAATTATTCTTCTTTCCAACATAAAATCACAGTCAGTTTTTTTCTTCCATTGTCAAGATCTATTATATCTTTGTTTCAATCCTTAAAAAAGGTGGGTTGCTACCCTCCTTGGGCACTAACAACTACAATAGCAGTCCTTTTTTTCTCAAGATTTTGTTAACATTAGTTGAAATTCATTACTACTAAGCTAACTGCTAGCATAGCAGGAGATTTCAATAGTTTTAAATATAATTAATCCACACGACCATATCCAACTAGTTCAAATTTTTTCCAGCTAACAAGATATTTCCAAACAAACAGAGTAGTGCACTTTCAACTAAAGCTTGTTATAGCTGAACTATGCAATTCAGACTAACATGAGATAACTAAATGAAAATAAATACCCACTAACAAATCCACAAACAGCCAAACTAATTCTCTCAACTAACATCCAAGCTAAAATGTAACTAACCTCATCTGACACATATATCTAATTGAATGTCCTGGCATGCTGTCACCAAGAATTGAACATACATCCCACCACTTGATAACTAAGCCATAGCTACCCTTATTTGATTTTTTCCAGTTATGGAATCACCCACCACCCTCATTTCCTACTGCTTGGATTCCCTCATACTCTGGATTTCTTATTCTATCTGATTAAAAGGATTTCGGCACAATTGACAGGATTTCTGTGACTTTTTTTGCTCCTTTTCATTTTTTGATCCATGAGTGCTTAGATATTGTTTCATCTCTTTTTGAAATTTTCCTTTCTCAGCCCAGCTACCCTTCATGGTATCACTAACCCACCACAACAGCCCCACTCAATGCTGAATTATCCTTGCTACCTTCTTATAACCATCTTCAAGTCTTCAAGCTACTAACATCAACCAGCCACCCCCCCCCCCCCCCCCCCTCCCTCTCACCTACTGGCTAGCTTAGGAAGGTGGGTAACTTGGCCATTGCCTAGGATAGGGATGAGGGTAGCTTGGTTAATCTGGGCCTAGGATAGGGGGTAGGGTAGATTGATTGGTGCCTAGGCTAGGGAGGATTCAAGGTGGTGGGTATCTGGGATGGGATGGTCAGGAAGGGGGGTAGGAGATCAGCAAGGGAGGGTAGCTTGGCCAAAAAGGAAGAGAAGGATAGATTACAACTGTTCTGTGATTGGGGGAGGAGGCTGCCACTTTTGGTCAATGTGGTGGCTAGGGTGTGGATGTCAGTGTACTGGGTCAGCAAGATGGTCACCAATAAATGAATGGAGGCTTACAGGCACACTAGTTAGCTGATTAAGGCTGGATTGGGTATATTGTTTGTAGGAATTTTGAAGATTTTTTGGCTTGATTTGGTGTGGCAGTGAGTTGGGTTGTTTGATTTAAGGTTTCTTATAATAAAATTGAGCTAAAGATCCAGATCCTGAGGCAGCCAGCAGATCAGTAATAGACTTCAAAGGGGAATTCAAGAAAGGAGAGGTCACAAGGAGGCAGAAAGGTGGTATTAAAATGAAAATTTGTTATTTGGAATAGGAATTTGTTGAAATCACACCAGCAAAATCAAAGTAAAGCTGGTTATTTGAGGATTGCTCATTATGGAAAAATCTGAAGTGTAATTTGTGATGGGAGAGCTGTTATAAAATGCTAATATTGGTATTCCCAGCTTAGGATTGGTCTAGTGTTCAAGAAAAGGCTGAACACAGTAATAAGCTACACTGCTTAATTTGGAAAATCCTGTTAGTGGGAAAAAATTGTTCTAATTGTTAATTTAGGCCGCTTTTAGGAGCAGAATATTGTGCACACTTGTGAAATCTGGTCCAATGTTGGTGGACTTGAGAAGATTTCACACACAAAGTGTGATATGACAGCCGTCATATGCCGCTCCCAAACATGGTTTTAGGATGAACTAGTTACAAATATTGCTAAACAATTTCTGGAAGAAATGTTTCCTGCATATTTTAGCAGTTAGTCTAGTTCTATGGAATTTCAACTAACAAAGATCCTGAGGAAAAAATACTTCTGCACTAATTTTTACTGGCCAGATAGTATATCTAGTGTAACATAGCAAGCCACACTTGTATTTCATGAAATATGACCAAGTCATGTACACAATCAACTTGATGGCAAAAACACATGTGAATCAGCTATATAGATCAGCACCTTGGATATCAACTGTTGTTTGCATGTGGTATGAGGAGCCTGGTGGTATGGGCTTCAATCTTTGTAAAGTGACTTGGCTAGTGCTAAGGTACCAGTTACAAATCTTGTTCTGGTCATTCTTTTCTCTATAACATATATCTCATTTTTATTCGCATAGATTCTTCTGGATGTTCCACTACCCTGTGATTCCTTCATTGCCTCCAAAAAATGTGATTCCATTATTCAAATTACATTGGACAATTCAAAAACAATCTAACTTGACTAAGTCCCTCTATTGGAGGGGGGACACTGTCTGGCAGGGACTTATGTGCTATGTGGACCCCGCAGCCTGAGAGAATTTTGACTTTTGTTAGGGAATTTTTTAAAAAAAAATCTCCTGCATGAGTCTTTGCACCAATTTTGAAACAGTTTTCATTTCTGGGATGTCCCAAGCTGTCCTCACTATTCTACTATTTTTTAACATCCTCAACCCCTCTTGTTGAGATACAATCAGAGTTGTAAAATCATTGATCTCAGATCCTGTACAGTGCAACATTTGTGGTACAAGACATAGCCAAGGAAATGAAGTCAAAAAAAAAAAGATATTTCAATGCCCTTGAATACCCCTAAAGACAAGAAAAAGAGATGGAAAGATTCCTCTTGCTGCCAGGCATTGTTTGTTCCCTTACAACTCAATTACACAATGTGTTGTGATGAAGCTACACAGGATTGAAAAAGGCCAAGTTCCTAATTCTCTCAGGCCACGGGGTTGAATTACATTCTAAGTCCCTTTGAAAGTCCCTTCCAATAGAGGGACTTAGTTAACTTAGAAAGACAATGCACTTTATTGTCAACAGAACTTGGTTTCCAAGCTTAGTTTAGCTGGCTTGAAGAAGCTATCATTGATCATTTGGTTTTTCTCAGCCTCAATTAGTACTCAACCTTCAATCCAACTTGCCTTTACTGTGCGACTGTACATAAAACAATTTGAAAATAACATGGGTGTTCTAAAACAAGTTAATCTTGGAGAATCTCACTGGTCTATGATGCACCACAAAGTCAAGTGAATGTTTCTTATAGTGATGATAATTGAAGACCTTTTTGATTCAAAACATTATAAATTTTAGTATGTTTCCTCCACAAAATGTGAATGAAGTCACCGGTAGAAATGAATGATTGCTTGATGATGTCAGGTGACATCAACCCATCTCACTTTCTTCTCTGGTTAGTCCACCTGCTAACCACAAAGGCTCCTCAAGGTACTGTTTGTTGTTAGCTGAGTCACCCAAATATACACTCTGTGATCCCCTCAAAAAACAAAGGTTAAGAAAATAAAATATGTGTCATTTGATACAAACCAATCAATAAAAAAACATAGAGACAATCAATTATGATGATGGTTCTCAAAGAATTAAACAAAGGGTGAAGTTTCACATGATATACACAGGGAAGTCAACGTATGTTATATGAAGTGTCCAGGACAAAAGACTGCTTTTGGAATCCAAGTAAGAGTACACAAGACCCCCCCCCCCCCCAAAAAAAAACAAAAAAAAAAAACTGCATGAAAAATTCCACAGATTTTCATGATATATTACAAAACCCAACCATATAACTTTTTCCCACCCAGCCCCCTTTCAGCTTAAAAAGTCACAAAGATATCCAATCAACCAAATCTTCAAGGAACTACAACTATAACAAGGGTCTGGGGATCCAAACAAACCCTTCAAGGTTTGTATGTACACATATTCACTCAATACATCCAGATGTAACGGTCCAAGGTTGAGTGCATGCCAATCAACCCAAGCTGTTTTTTTCTCATTATCCTGGGCTCCCCTAATTTGGAGTCAGAGGATCTTGTAAAAAAAATCATCCCAATATTGATCCTGGTAACAAAAGCTTTGAAAAAACCTGGACATACCAGCTTATCTTAGACTCCTGGCTTAGATAACTGATCCACAACAAGAAACTCTCAACTGATGAGATTAGGTTTTGAAAGCATCACTGATGAAGTTTGGGTCAAATTCCTCATAAATCACAAGTAATACTTTGGGCTCTAAACAAACATCAAAGCAAGATCTGATTTTGGTACACAAAAAAGAAACTCTCCAATTGATATATACCTGTTTGAAAAAAATTAATACAAATTCAAGTATAAGAAATTTGTCTGATTAATTTGTATTTAACTAAAGAAAAATAAATAAGAACAAATCCTACAAGAACCCAAAAAGAACATCAAAATTTGACAAGTAGATATAAACATATATATAAATATAATCTTATCTTTTAAAAACAACAAAACGAAAAAGAAAAGATGTACCAAAAAAACAGTAAGATGGACAAACAAGGCAAGAGTCTACAAAGGCCAAAAAAACAAAGAGGAAAAGGAGATGCATGTGAGAGGTTCTATGGACTATTGGAAGTGACTCAAAACAACAACAACAACAAAAGCTACAAAGGAAGAAAGATGTTTATAGATGGAGTATGTATATATATTTATATATGGATGTGGATGGAGGATGAGTGTTTATGTACTTCTTGAGATGAGGGGAAAGAGCAGGTTTAATAATTGGATGATAGACGAGGCGACTGAAATTTCACAAAGAAAGCAGAAGGCATGAAAAAAAAAAAGATGAAGAGAGGAGATTGAGCTATTCCACAGGAGTCTTCTCAGAGATTATTGTACAGCTCATTGGGTTCGAGGTTCAGGGTCACCCTGCTTGTTGTGGGGGACGACCAAGCCAGTTGTCCAGCCGGCGTTCCGGAAATCATCTTCACGCGTTCGATCGACCGAGGTATCCTTGTTCATTAAAGAATTATTTAAGCCACCATCAAATCGATCCTGGTTAGACGTCGAGCGATGATTATCAGTCACGTTCGGAGTTTGGTCCATTGGCTCATCGGCTGATAATGTCGGATCACGTGTACGAGCGGGCATGAAGAAGGACAAGTGCGTGGAGTGACTGTTGAAATCTCCGAGCTGATGCTGATCGATCATCCTCCCCGGCTTCTCATCCTGATCGGTTTCGAAGGATTTCAGCGGAGTTGACGAGGGGAATTCACCCCCAAGGTTGTGATTCCTCAGGAGGTTATCAAAGCTGCTTTGCTCAGGACTCCCAAAGCCCATCGAGGATGGCTTTTGATGATCACCGTCCGGAATATAACAAGTGTAAAACATGTTGGATTTTAGGTGAGGCGCTTGAAGGTTGGATCCCATGAAAAGATGTTGCGGAAGCGTAGGACCGACCAAGGGCCCCGATTTCGGCGTAGGCAGCTCATCATAGGATGTGGATGGGTAAGGCGGTTGCTGGCGAGGATCCGATGTTTCGCTGGAAGCCAAACTATTGGTACTCGATGAGTCTAACAGATAGGTAGGCGATTGGGTGGGTGTTGAGTAGAATTGTGTCAAGCCAGCTCCGAATTCTGGATTTCTCTGTTGACAATGAACTCTGGGATTTGAGGAGGAGGAAGTACTCGGCGGAGTTGTGGTATGATAGCCAGTCCAGTCTTGATTCAGATCACCTTGGCCGGACAGGCTGGACATCTCGACAGGATGGTGGCCGAGGATGTTCTGATTCGAAGTAGGAACCAGTCCCTCGTTTTGGTGAGCGAATGACAGCTTGCTAGAAGAAGACAAACCGCTGAGATGATTTCTGTGAACCGTGCTATAGGGTTCGATCACCACACGGTGTTTTTTAATGCCATTACTGCTGAAGCTGTGCGGTGTTTGGTAAGGTAAGCCTAGTCGATGGTGTAATTCGATGCTGCTAGTTTGAGGTGATCGCGTTCGCTTAGGGCTGGCGCTGTACGGCAGTCCGACTGAAGCAGATATTCGGCCTGCTTCCGGATGGTCTTGAAGCATGAGCCCGAACGGCGAGACTGCCGAGTTCATGTTGACGCACAGTTCACTCCGCTTACGTTGCAAGTCTCGAGAGTTCCACCGATTTCTAAAGAGTCGTTGCAAACAAAACACCCAAAAATCAGTCACCTTGTCGCGCGCGCGACGACCCAGGGAATCACTAAAACTCACTTGATAGCATTTTCCGGTCTACCGGGGAGATACTTGGCGACTTCGCACCACTTGTTTGCTTGCAGACTCTGCTGCATTGTAATAATCACCATGTCTTCCTCGTGTCGGAAGGCAGAGTGGTCAACTGCTCATCAACAGGGGGAAAAAATCAAGTCAATTTTCACCTTCTGGGGAGGATGGGTTTTTTCTTCGTGCAACAGTTGGTCTGGTGGTATCTTTCCAGATGAAAGAGAATAATTGACTGTATGACTGACTCTCCGGTGAAAGCTGATTAGTCCAACGCTCCCTACACTGTTTACCACTCCGACTTCCGACGCGTTTAGCGATATCCACCCATTTACCTGTTCCAAGATGACTGACCCAATACAAAAGTGCAGTGTCCTCATCCTTATGCCAAGGTCCTCGCGCTTTATGAAGAACCGGTGGAGGGGGGCCTTCGATCGGCTGGATGGGCCGATTGATCCTGAGAGAACCACGGGCTGTCTTATGGAGCGGAGGAGGGTGAGCGGGGGAATTGGTGGGAGGATCGGCGGGCAGGAGATCGGCGAGATGGTCGGGAGAGGGGTGCTGTTCGGAGGAAGAGGCTGCCAAGGAAGGATAGTGAGGAGAAAAGCAATGTAGAGGTTTATCTGGGGGATGATCGAGGATATCGAGGGAGCGCATGCGATCAGTGGCAAGCCCCGAGCCTGGTAGATGTGCCGAAAGGAGCGGAGATTGCTGGGTGAGATGATTCAATCCGGGAAGCTGGCGATGTCCATCAGAAAATTGGGTTGGATGGTCGGGCGAGCCATTGTGGCCGAGCTCGGATGCCGAGGTAGGCCGGGATCCAAAGCGACTCTGATGATAGGATTCTGATAGTTCTGAGGGACTCGGTTGTTCGGTCAAGGACCTTGAAGCCAGGGTGAAGGGGAGCACAGTTGGCTCGGTGGTGGTAGTGGAGGAGGAGACGGGAGATGGGGTCAAGGTGGGCTCGAGGGGGAGATCATTCCGAGCTTCAGTAGTACACATACTGGTCGACGGAGTGAGCAAGGCATCCAAACCTTGAGACCATGGAGGTGGATGAGACTTGTTGAGGTTAAGATACATGGGCATTGTTTGGAGAAAAATATTAACAACAAGAGTGATTGATTATAGATAAGCTTGAGGAGAAGAAAGGAAGACGGGGCGAAGGAGAGCAGGATGGGGAGGAGATCTAAAGAACGGTCAGAAGGAAAAAGCAGTCAGCAAGAAAGAGAGAGAGCACGAGGAAAGAGAACAACCACCCAAACACCACACACCCTCTCAGCTGATCGATGTTGCTGCTGAAGACGCACGAGCAAGAGGAAGGGAAAGCGAAAAGGAAAGAAAGCAAAGAGAAAAAAATGAGAGTCGAGACTTCTGTTTTAAATATACGCACGCACGCTTCTCAGCATACGCACACACAAACAACCACACACGAATACACAACGGCGAATTCGAGCGAGCGCGGTGAGTGGCAGAAGAAGGCGAAGAGAGAGGGCAGAGATGGATGGAATGGAATGGGAGAAGAAGAAAGGGATGGAAGAAATAAATAAATAAATAAATAGTAAAATAATCGATCAAAGTGGTCAACAAGCAATCTGACATGACCATTGAAGAGGAGAAGCCAAGATCGGAGAATGATATTTATTATATTTGAACCAATTTTTTAATTCAACTCGACACACTCGGGGAAACAAGGACAGTCACCCTTTCTTCTTGCCCGTCCAAGCCTCTCTCCCCTGCCTCCCTTACTCTCTTTCTTCCAGCGACTCGCTCGGGGGGACCAACTCAGATCTCAGTTCAGTGCCAGCTTCCTGCTTCCTGCCCGCAAAACAACCAGGGCTCATTAACCCTGGCTCGCTTTCCTTTTTGTGACTTCTTCTCGATTCATCATCCGTCTTGTCTGGATAGATTTCTGGATCGGGGAACGCAGAAGAAGAAAGACAAGTCGGACACACAAGCACTACAACCATGCAGAGTCAAACTCGAAGGGGAAGAAGCCGTCTCCGACTCGACTCCTTTCTCCTCAACAGCTGCTTCTCAACAGTCACTAAAAATGCAAAAAAAAAGAAAAAAAATGGGGAGGGACGAGTTGTTTTTTTATTAGTCAAAGGGACCTCTCATTCTTTCTTAGTAGCGAATGATTACTATATACAGTCTGATCGCCGTCCGTTGAGACTCAACGTCGATCGTAAGGGCGGGTTGAACCTTAAGAATAAGATTATATAAGATAAAGTGTGGCTCCCTATAATGTGCATGATGGTAGTTATTTGTGTGCCAAAGAACCTTTGTCCGGCGTCAACCAAGACAAAGGAAACGGTACAATAAAGTGAGATGAAGTGATCATAGCGAGAGTGAGCGCGCGCAGCTCATGCACATGTGACACGGTCCGCCCGAGGCCGGGTCCGGGCCATCGCACAGCACCCACCGGAGACGTTGAGAGCAGGCAATCAGAAGGGTAAGAGTGTGGTCTCGAGAGTGTGGTCAATAGAAATGGTGATGTATGTGATCTGAGCGTAAACCGACCGGGTGAGTGGGTGCTCAACGGTGGCTGATTGAGGAGCCTTATCATCATGTGGACACAAATGAGGTGACTGACGCCGCGTCCCTTTTTTGATCGTCAGCCGGTCGGTCCGGCCGGCTCAAAGAGAAAGTCCAATGTGCGCCCCCGGAGTTCCTCCGGTGCAGTCACCGATCTCGGTCCTTGGACAGTGTATTCTCGCCGGAATCCACCCAGTCCTGTCATGTCTGAGTAGCACCCGGTTTCGGCAGCAGCCGGCGACATAAGAGCCGCGCCACGAGTGCTCTCACTACAAACGCCCCGCCGAAAAAAAGGCATGTGTGTTAGCCGGACTAGTGCATTCGCCCGGTCTGTTTGATTTGATGGTGCTCCCATCGAGCATCCCGAGTGGTTCAGACAGCACTGTCCATCTGATCAAAGAGAGAAGCTTTCCTTGCCGTGATCGGTGACCGCTCATCTTGTTTTCTTAGCAACCCATTTCGCGAGTCGACCGATCTCGTCAGGTCTTGGACACTGCTTACACTTCGTGAACTTGGAAGAGAAACCATTATGAGGGGAGTGGAGGCCAATGTAGCCAGGGGTCGGTTGACGGTTGAGGAAGGGGGTAAGCATTAGCAGATCATCGAATTACAATTAAAACGACCACTCTTTCCAAGCCAGATAAATGAAACGGTCAAAAGCAACAGGTGCATACATCTATCGATCGTTACGTGCCCGCAAATACATAATAGTGGTCAAGTGATTAGCACGCAACATTCTGCAAGAATAAAAGAACGAAGCTGAGTGGAGGATGACGTAGTGGGTTGTGTGCGGATTATGCAGCTGGCTTATACTTAACATCAGCGCGAAAGGGTCAAAGAAAAGCCATGATCTGCCTCAAGTTACAAGTGGACTGGCCGTGAAATCGATAATGTCGGCGCATTAAAAAAAGGCTACCGGTACCGCCTTGAAGGATTTCACGCGAGTGAATGCGACGGGCGTGACGCGTACCGAAACCAGCTGCTGCCACTCGGAAAAAGGCGTGTCTTGGAGTCTTGGAACAGAACCTCTTTCATTCCCTTGCGCTTCTCCACAAGCTCCGCAACAAACGACCTAGATATTCAAGCTTTAACGCCTGCCAACGGCAACGAGAGTGCTAATCCGGGGTCTACATGCAAAACTTCCGAATATCCAAGCGTGGTGACTGGAGATTTTAAGGTTTAATCAAGTGGTATGTTGTTTACCACTAGAAGGTGTACCACTAGAAGGTGTGGTAATTCCCTACACGAGCTCCTCTAGTACGGCGGGGGGAAGCGAGCAGCAGTGCTTTCCACACCAGTGTAGGGCCTAGGCCTATGCCCTATGTCAAAATTGATGCATGATGAGATTTCAGAATTGGGATGGAGACAGATGGAGACCACCTTTTTGGTATTTATCATCCTGTATCACCTTCCTTGTTTGTATTCATCTGATTTCCTTTCCAAGCAGTAAAGGCCTAGTTGTTGTCAGCTTGTTGACCTATCAATTATTTTTTTCACTGTTTCTCACTTTTTTTTTTTAATAATGATTTTTGAAATCCATCTTGATTACCTGGGGTGCTTGGGAAATAGCTCCCAAACTTTTTTTTGATAGCACCCCAAGCTGGGCTGGCACCCAGCCACAGTAGATATACTGGGAGCCAAAAATCCATGAACCTTCCAACCCCGCTTTCCCTCTTTCAATCTCCCCACAACCCCAGCATTGCCAGTGTCTCTGAAGTGCCTACCGGTGGATAGCAGAATAGCTGTCAGCCCACGTGATGCCAAGGACTGTATCCCTCTAGCTACACGGGGTGCAAAGAGAACATTTGGTGCAAAAATGCGTAAAAAATAAAGGTACACGGTGTTTTAATTCCAAAGGAATGTTTTAATAAAAGTTAATTTACTAAAAAAGGAGGGGCATGTTGAACAGGGGTGTTTAGGTGCCCTCCAAAAAAGATACTCTGGACCTGACAACACAGGGGTATTACAGAGGCCTTGTGATTCTGGTCCAATAGGGTACACAGGGTAGGATGATGAATAGCGGAATAATAGACCCACTTGTACTATTAAAAATCCTGCAGGCTAAGATATGGTAAGAACAGGGTAGAGAGCGCTCAAAAAGGTGTTGTTAAGGTGTTAATAGAGTGCTTAAGTTCTTGTGATAATTTTAAAGGACATATTCAATAACTAAGACAACATATTTTTATTTATAACTAGTACTACTGTAAGACTGGTAAATAAGGTAATAATAAGCTGTAATGGGTAAGAATAGTGCCTTTTCTTTATGGTAAGAAGGGAGTCACTATATATTATTCCTGGGGGCAAGGCAGCGCTGCAGAGGCCATTCAGTAGCTGTAGTTTGGCTCTATTGTACGCGTGTACAGTCCTTTGAACTAGGGCAGTGCTTGTATAACCTGACCATGCTTGTCAGAAGTTATTGTGTGCTTCTTCTGACACAAAAATAAGTTTTTGTTGAGTTAGTTACATGTACATGTAGTGTTGTACATGTGTGAGAACTGTAGTAATTCAAATAATTCCTACTACAAATGTACTACTAGTTCAGATACTATTTAGTGGAGCATGTGGGATGCTTCTAACTGCTACTTGGAGTATTTTCACGGTTATACATACCCATATGAAATAATAATATTCATAATTGATGAATATTCATCTGTAATGTGGTTGTGATCACTGCTACAATAGTGATTGTTGAGATTTAGCAAACTACTAGAAGGAGTCATAATTAAGGGGTGGTGTGAGTTAGATACCCTAGGTTAATTTGCTTTAAAATAAAGAATATGAAATAATATTAAAAGTTTTTCCAAAGGTTAAAAAGTTATAATTGATTTGTGGATAAAGTAATAATTACAAAGTGCTTTATTACTATGGTTTCAACCTGAACATATGTAATAAGAAATGTAATATGTTTATTACATGTATAAAAAACACTATGTAATATTTTTGGTGTATCTTTAAAGGCTTAAATCATGTATTATTTAATTAGTAGTGTTATTTTTACTTTATTCTAAGATTATTTATGGGTTTTATTTGTTTTAATACTTTTTTATATATTGCAATTTTTTCTGTGTTCTAGTCAGGTATGCTCTGAATAGTAGCAGGCTGACAATAGCTAGATTAGGATATTATTGGGGTCTTCGACACACAACCCCCTGGGATTGAAGATGTGACCCACCCTACGTCCTCAGGACAGTCGGGGTGGGTCGCACCTTCAATCCCCCTGTCAAAGTGGGGGGTCGCAGGTCGAATTATCGACCCTCCGCCGAGGAGGAGCCTTGGCGAAGGGTACAGGCCGTAACTACCTGCCAAGGAGGTTTCCACCTTGGCGGGAAGGTACTGTCAGTACCTCCCACCAAGGAGGAAACCTCCTTGGTGGGTAGGTACAGGCTGTGCCATCCATCGGAGAGGATTTCCCCTCGGCCAACCGGTACAGTCTGTACCAGCGGACCAAGGAGGAATCCTCCCGATGGATGGTACAGTCCATACCCCCGCCAAGGAGGGCTCCTCCTCAGTGAGCAGGCACTGGCAGTACCTCCAACCAAGGAGGAAACCTCCTTGGCGGGCAGGCATGGGCTGTACCATCCGTTGGGGAAGATCCCTCCTCGGCCAACTGGTACAGTGACAGTCTGTACCAGCCGACCAAGAAGAAATCCTCCCCGGAAGAAGGTACAGACAGTACCTGCCCGCCAAGGAGCAACATACTATCTGTACCATCCATTGGGGAGGATTCCTCCTCGGTCGGCTGGTACAGACTGTACCGGTCGGCTGAGGAGAAATCCTCCCCAACTGTGTTGAACTTAGGGTTTGAAGGGTGCATTTTCACCTGCACGGGACAGCACGTGGCTGCGGGGTAGTGAGATGGACAAGGTTGAAAACCTAATCGGATGGTGTATAATCTTTCTTTCAATTCTGATTGTACTTTCTTTTCTCATCCAATTTTTACTGTTCTCAACTCAACTCTCATCATGTCTCTTTGCTCACTCTTCATCTCTAGGTTCGCTTCACTCCCTTGTCTTGTTGTTAGACATTAGTTCCATTTGGAAAAACTCAGTTCATTAGACTGATGGTACAGCCCGTACCTACCCGCCAAGGAGGTTTCCTCCTTGGTGGGAGGTACTGACAGTACCTTCGCACCGAGGTGGAAACCTCCTTGGCAGGTAGTTACGGCCTGTACCCTTCGCCAAGGCTCCTCCTCGGCGGAGGGTCGATAATTTGACCTGCGACCCCCCACTTCGACAGGGGGATTGAATATGCGACCCACCCTGACCTTCCTGAGGACGTAGGGTGGGTCGCACCTTCAATCCCTGGGGGTCGCGTGTCGAAGACCCTATTATTAACCACACCTTGACACTTTTTAGTGAAGGGTCTAAAAGCATCTCCAGTAGAGGTGCTATCCAACCCAAAGATAAGCTCCCACCAGGGGTGCCATTTTAATACCTCTGGAGCTAAAGAACACCATTGGGTTGCTACATGTAGCAACCCTCTAGCACCCGTGACAGGAACCATATGGTAAATATCACACGTCCCTCAACTGCACCTTCTGAGGGTTCATCAAGATTTAGCAACTCACACAGCTCAACTGCTGTGTGAGAAACCCAATTGGGTTGCTATCACAAAAAATTGGGAGCTATATTCCGGGTTTGGCACCCCAAATATAGCACCTCTGCTGGAGATGCTCAAATCACCTAGACCTTGGGCTCTAGGGACAAAGGGTTAATAACTCCAGCACCACGCTTATATTAAGAAAAAAAAGGAGTTGAGATTACTGAGTAGACTAGTGACCTATACTAGTCTACTCAGGATTCAGTTTTTGAGAAACAAGGATTTCAAAATTTGAAGAGGAAGGAATTAGTTTGAGTGATTTTGGTTTCACTGTCAGAGATTAATAAGCCCCACTTTACCTGTTTTTGTAAGACTCTCAGGCTAGCAAAACAATTACATATGTTTCTCGCTGGGGGAAGGATCATTAGAGATCTCTCCCCTTTGTAAATTAGTCGATGCCTCACTCTGGTGCAGTCAAAATCACAAGGGAGAGACCTCAATGTGTAATCTTATTACACATGGGATAATCAAATTGAAGCAAACATCTACTATTATAATAAGGGAATAGGATCTGGGAGTCAAACAAAACCTGCAGGGTTTGTATTCACTCATACATGCAGGTGTAGTGGTCTAAGGTCAAGTGCATGCCACTCAACACAGGCCAACATTGTGACTTTTTTCTCTGTGAATCCCCAGGCTCCCCAAATTTGGGGACAGATAATCTTGTGAAAATAATATAACCATATGGTTTAAGGACCTTATTGGGTATATTGCTTTCAAGGCATAATATCCAATCATAAAAAGGACAAAAAGGAGGTTTTGAAATAGTGTACTTCATTGTACCTTATTTTCAATCACCCTAATCAGCCAAATGATCAGTATCTTGATCCTTGTAAATCAAACCAGAAATATCAAGATCATTCCAATCAGAATCAAAAACCATAACACTAGAAGCTGCAAAATTTTTTCTAATTGTTGATGCAGCAAGACAAATAATAAGAAACTTATAGTTTATTTGATGTCCGGACCAAAAATATTACAAGAAGATCAAGGTTGTATTAGAGATAAAAAAAAATTGTTATCTCAGAGGAGGATGAATTGTCAGACTGATTCATTATTATTATGAACTTCATTCAAAGAGCAACAAACCTGATAAAAAAAATTGATTAAAACTTAAAGATACTGTTTGTCATTCTGCAGAAACAGTGTCAGCCACTGAGGCTACCAGTATGCTAACCCAAATGGCCACATCAGTAAAAGCACCATAGTCTAGTTGTTAGTACACTAGACTACATCTTATATACATTAAAACCTGTGCAAGGTTACAAGTTCAATCCCTCTATTAATCAACCTTTTTATGTATCATGTAAGATTATACTTTTCATTAATTTGCCTGAAAACAATACACCCATCAGTGTGATTATCTCCAGAAGATTAAGATTTACACTGTTTACCCAAACGGCTAAAATAGCCTATTGGGTAAATCATTTTCTCACTTATATTATTATTATCATTTCACACTTTTGGAATATTGTGTCCTCTTTGAAAGAAAGTATTTTTAAAGATGGAAGTTGTCATCCTTCACCGGATGATACTAACCACCAATTTTTCCTTTCAATCAGTATATAAGGGCTGAGGTATTTAATCCTCCCACACCCGTGGTAAAATACTAGATTTATTTCCTGAAAGGCTTACCTTAAAATCAGCAAAAGGTAACTGTGGGCAATAATCTATAATCACTTGACAACCACTCTTCTTTCATCTTCTATCTTTATTCATCTACCTCACCCATTCCCTTCCTCAACATCCTGAAACCTATCTTCCCTAAAAACTCTCACTCTGGGGCATCCTTCGAACTGTTCATCTTGAGACAACGAAGAGCAGGCACAACTTCAATAAGTTGATTGTCATCAGACCCCTGGTCTGATTGCTAGCCCCTCCGCTCTATCCAGCGTCGAGGTGTGGTTATTTTCCGCTATTATTAGCATGTAGTCCATCAAACAGCCATCACATAAGAGACACCGGCTGACAAACAGCAACTGCACCATATTAAAAATCACTCTACCAACAGTAAGGTATTCTCAGAAAAAATAAAGAATCAGAACAAACCATAAACTTTAGTATCCCAGAAGACTATACACATCAATAACACTTGGAATTTTTCATAGCATTGGTAGTTACATGCAATTGTCCACCAGGGTAAAGGGGTCTCTTTGTAGCTTGGAAGGCAATTACATGTAAATTCAATAAAAACATCATGGTGTAAGCTTCTTAATTGAAGTCCCCACCAAACTAGCTGGGAAGATATTTTACTATGCTAGCCAGACAAGTCAATGCACCTACATATTGGAAGATAAAAAAACTGATTGCAAAGACTGCACTTATCAAGCTCATATGAGTTTCCCCTTCTCTAATTGGATGAAAAAGTTTGAATCAGAACATGGGTTTCTGGTTCCTGAAGATTTCCACACCCAGTGGCACCCTCCGGAGCAATCTGTAAGTGCTACACACAATCATCACATGCTATGGATTGAAATTTGATTTGTTTATTTATTGTTTGGTAGGAGTTGATAATGAATGAGGTTGCCCCTGCAGACAAATTTCCTTGTGATATTCTCTCAATCAAATTTACATAAAAGTCAAAAATTTGTCTGCACACAAAAAAAGTGGTGTGTACATGTATCTGAGGTATCTTGGATTCTTGATTGAACAGATGTATTATCATGGCTTCAATCTCCAATAAAAGTACCTCATAAAGGGTGGCCTACAAAGAAACAACATGAATCTGTTGATTCTAAAAAGAGGCTGGATTCTTCTGTGCAGGAATAATTTTTGAAACATGAAAAATAAGGTTGGCTGTCCAAAACAATTGTCGGATATTTTGTTCCAAAAAAGGAAAGCTGGACCAGGAAGAGCTGGTAAGAATGTGGCTGAAACAACAGAAAAAAAGGTGAAAACAACTCTCAAGGCATGTTTTGATTGATTTCACTGTCTTGCAAAACTTTGGTTTGACTTCATTTTTTGGAATTCAAGGTAAGTAAAAGTCCAAGAGGGAACAGGATGAAAAAAATACAGCCAATTCTTTGGAATTGAGTGTGTTTACATACAATGGTGTACTTCCTGAAGTGACACTATGACACTAACTAGGTGCTTCCAACAGTATATCACTATCCCCAAAGAGAATAAAAACCTGTTGGTTTCTCATTGTTAATATTATTATTCAGAGATTGATTTGTGTTGATTTCAAAGCAGTTTATCATGTCAAAGAAACTAGTGAGTTGGAACAAACAGAAAGTCTACTCAGTGATGAATTTGTCAATCTTGATCAGCCAATCATTTTGGTTATCATTATTGAATCCAAATAGTGAACTGAAATGCACTCTTCAATTTTAGGCACATCTGGAGTATACACCATTTCCAAAAAGACTGTGGGAAGTTATTTCAAAGATTCATGATGTTGAAGGCAGTGGAAATTATGAATTATGCTTGGCATCAATAAGTTTGAGGCAAGAAGAGTACTCCTGGTGAAAAATCCCAAGGGGATTGGTTCAACAGATGGAAAATCAGGAAATTTACAGTGATACTTGCTAAATTTATGTGATAGCCAACAAAATTTCCTTTAATTGATTCAGATTAAATCTTAGGCCCCTTTTGGAACCGTCATAAAAATGGGTGTAATATTGAACATTTAATTCAATGAAAGCCAAACCATTGGCAAAAATATAAAAATATTGGTATATAAATAAAGATTGCTACCTGCTTCATCATTTGTGACATCAGAAAGGGGATGTGAGGCTGCCATTAGCATCACAATATTAATATTACACTTGAAACATATGTAAAGGGTAATAATGCTCTTATGGCACTAGAGACAGTCCAATACATGTACTCTTATCTTGTTAATAAAGAAGCAGGAAGCCATTTTTCATTCTACACTAATTTTGTTACATTTCTGCCAACAGTTTGGTATTTATTCAATTAAATGTCCAATATTACACCCATTCTTATGATGGTGCCAAACAGGGGCCTTATTTATCTCTGTTCCCTTGTTTGATAAGGCTACTGGATTGTTTTCCCTCACTATGGGGATCTCATAGAGTATTGGAAACCAGATCCTTCCATTCTAAACAGAATGGAATATGGAAATATCATCCATTTATAACCAGTGCACACCAGGAGAGAGGTGGGGGCACTCTACAGGGAGTGCCATACCTTAGCTTTTTTCTGTAAATCCGGTGGAAACATCCCCTATATCTTAATTGAAACTTGATCAATCATTTATGAAGCCATCCTGAACCCATCTTTAATTTCACTTGGATTCGGTTGGATCTGTGTAGAAAAAGATCCACCACCTATTTTTAACTTGATTTGAGCTGTTCTTCAATTGAATTGAGTTGTTTACCTGTTTCATCCAAATAATTCTAACAAGTTGCCTGAACAAAGTCAAAAATTTGCCACAATTGTACCACAAAATGAACCCCCATGAGTCCAAAGTGTGCGTAAAGTCAAGCCAGGGTGTTTTACTTTAGAGACTGAGTTCAGCTGGACATCATGTTGGATTCCCACGCATTTTTTGGCAAGATGTTTTTGCTTTTGTTTTTTAAAAATTCTCAATTTGATGTTCCCTCTCTGTTTTGGTGAGGGGGGATTTTGACAATGTCACCCTATCCCGCATGAGCACAATAGGGCGACAAATTGAAATTTTTTTTCACACCCCATGACTAATACACACTGGTGATTAGCTGTGAAAGGCCCAGCTTGTTGAACAGTGTGTCTGTGCAACATGCATTTATTGATAAATTAAAGTTTATATACATAAATCAAAGTTGAGCTAGAATTCAAAATGAATTCAACAAAAGTTATTGATAAATTGAACTTATGTAACACATTACTTCATCATTAGTTGTCCATTAGTTATCCTCGTCAAAAGGAATAGCTCATCAACAATATGGGATTAACTTCTGACAGAGTTCAGACTAAAACCAAGGTTGAATTCAGGGAAGGCACTTCCTGTAGAGTGCCTCCTTGTCTCCCCTGTTGGGAAAGGCAGAGCTGGATGGGGCTGGTTCATCTGGATTTATAAAATGAAAAAATGGACTGGGTATGAGATACAGGTTGGGATTTCTTATGTGGGCTGGGGGAGCTGATGTGTGAGCTGGGTAAGCAGGTACATGATCTGGGTGAGCTAGTATGCAAGCTGGTACATAAGCTGGTTGAGCTGCTATGTGATCTGGTTGAGCCAGTGTTGTGATCAGATGGGAGAGAAGGACTGGGTTCACAGATTCTGTTCAGTGTTCTTGCACAATAAGGTTGATTGCAAGATGAGAAAGAAGAAAGGATCTTCCTCACTCATGGGGCTATATTGTGAACCCCGTGACATGTACTCAACATGTTATTGTACATGAGAAGCTCCACGAGCTCATAACATTATCCCTCCCTTAATCCCCCCTCCATGAATTGAATTTTGTGGTTCCTCCTCTTATCAGCTGTGCACTCTTCCCCCGGGCCGTGTTAAAAAACCCCGTAGGGAAAAAGCTAGCCCTCTCTACTTCCGTCTCCTCCGCCTATGGTGTCTTATAACTGCCTCTGGGTGCTTGTTGTTGAACTCGTCCACAGCTTCTTTACAGTTGTCCATGTTGTACTCCAGTTCCCAGGAGTTGTCCGATAGCCCATAGCCTTTCCAGCTCACAAAGTACTCTAGTTTTCCTTGCCGCCTTCAACAGTCCAAAATTTTGTCAACCTCCCACTCATCATCGCCATTGATCTTCACCGGCGTTGGCCTCTCTTGACGGCGTTGTCCTATTGTGTCCGGGTCGTATTTGCGCAAAACTGGATGGACCCCCTTCATGGAAGCAGGGAGTGTCAGCTTATATGTGGATCTAGATATCTGAGAAATAATAGGAAATGGTCCCAGCCACCGGTGCTCCAATTTTGGGCAAGGTCTAGTTGTGGACATGTGTCTCCCATTGAGCCAGACTTTGTACCCTACTCTCCATGTGGGAGTATCTCGGACATGCTTATTGAACTGTCTTGACATAGCCTCTTGCGCCGCCGCAATGCATTCCCTCAGCTCGTCTTGCACTTTCGCTAGATGTGTTATCCGCTTATCTACTGATGGGATACACTGCTCAGAAGATGGTATACCTCCAAGATTCAGATCAAATCCATAATTGGCCCGGAAAGGAGATGTCCTGGTCGACGTATGGTTGCTGTTGTTGTAAGCAAACTCTGTGGTTGCCAAAAGTTGCTCCCAATCATGCTGGTGGTACTGGACGTAGTGGCATAAGTACTGTTCAACCGCTTTGTAGGCAATTTCTGATTGTCCATCACTGCGTGGGTGATATGCCATATCCCCAACCTCTTGTTCAACTACTTTGTGAATTGAGAAATGAAGATACTTCCTCTATCCAATACAATGGATTTTGGTGTCCCATGTAGTTTCCAAAAATGTTTCATCATCAGGTCTGCAAGCTGTTCGGCCGTCATGGTCTTCCTACAGGGGACGAAATGGGCCATCTTGGTCAGCCGGTCAATAACAGTGAGAATGCTGTCGAAACCCTGTGATTCTGGTAAGTCGGTGATCATATCATAGCTAATGTCAGTCCACGGCCCGGCTGGTATTGGTAGGGGTTCAAGGGTGCCCACCGGGTGGCGGGTTAACGGCATTTCTCTCTGACAGGAGTCGCATCCGTCAACGTAGCGGTTGACAAATCTCTTGACTGACGGCCACGTGAAGCACCTTTTGACGAGCGCTAGGCTTTTGGCTCGGCCTGGATGTCCTGCCAGTTGGCTTTGCAAGATGGTGTACTTGACATCATTGTCCGCGGTGATTTCTACTAGTCCCTGGTTGTAAACCACCCCGTCTTCCTCTGACCAACTAATCCCATCAATGCTGTTAGAGGTTATCAATTGGCTCAACTGGGTGTTGAGCGGTGTCAGTTCACAAATCCTTTACATTATTGTGGAGTAGGATTGAAACATCTCCACTTCCCTTTCGGTTGGTTCTACCCCCATCACATCCACCTGAAACCAGTAGCCCGCGTCATCCATCTCCACCTCCTCATTGCTGAACCAAGTCTCGAACACAGAGATCTCGGCGAATGTCTCCTTGGTGATGTTTGATGGCTTCAACAGCTGTCCAAATGTTAGTTTGTCGTCCTTCTGTGGAGCCAGGTCGGGTCGCCGTGACAACACGTCAGGTTTGGTTGATTGCTTGCCTGGCCGGAATATAATTTTAAAATCAAAGCACCCCTTTGTCTCAGCCCACTGTGCTTGTCGCCTGGTCATGAAGCTTTCTAGATTCTGATGGTCCGTATAGAATATTGCTTTGAGGTGGTGTGGATTCCCTTCTAAGTAATGGTGCCACTCCTTGAATGAAGCTATGATAGCTAATAACTCTTTGTCAAAAATCTCGTAGTTCTTTTCAGATTGAATCAGTGAGCAGGATAGGAATGCCACTGGGTGGAGGTCATTGTCCTCTGCACAAACTTGTGACAAGACTGCGCCTAGTGCAAAGTCCGAACAATCACATTCCAAAATGAATGGCTGGTACGGGTCAGTGATCCTTAAGATGGGTGCAGTTGTGAAAGCTGTCTTCAGTGCCTCAAATGCCTTCTCGCACCTGCTGTCCCACACAAATGGAGTCTTTTCTTTGGTCAAATCATGAAGCCGCCGCGCTGTTCCTGAGAAGTGGTCGATGAACCGCCGGTAGAAATTAGAGAAGCCTATGAATCTTTGTAGTTCTGTGACATTGCGGAGCGCGGGCCAGTCTGTAACAGCTTTGACCTTTTCTGGATCCATATGAAGTTGGTTACACAAGATGAGTAGTCCCAGGTACTCCACCTCCTTTTGCGAGAATTCACATTTCTCCGGTTTGAGCCAGAGGTGGTGCTTGCTCAGGGTATCTAGGATACTGCTCACTGAGGCGTGGTGGTCGGTCCCCTTCTTTGTATAGATCATAATGTCATCTAAGTACGCCACGGTGTCCCTGCCAATCCTCCTGACCAATATGTCCTGAATGAAGTATTGGAAATAGCCAGGTGCGCCAGTGGGGAAAATTGGCCAGTGTGACATATGAACACCAGCTTATCTTCGTCCCCTTCAACCACCCATATATTTCAATCCGCATTCCTGAAGTTGAGCTTGGTGAATGTGTCGACCAGGTCCATAGTCAGGGGTAGTGGGTATTTGTTCTTCACCGTCATGGCATTCAGCTTTCTGTAGTCAAAACACGGTTGAAGATTACCATCCTTCTTCCCTGTGCAGCCTGTGGGGACGTGGTCCTCCTGATTGTGCTGTTGGACAGACCATTGTTAACCAGTGTATCAAGGGCTGCCTGTTCAGCCGGCGACAAAGGGATTATCCTGCTGGCCTGTGGCACCGTGCCTGGTTTCAGCTCAACCCTGAAGTCATACTTCTGTCTGGGAGCCCTTTTTCTGGAACATGGCAAGGAATTGGTGGTAATGGCAGGGTACTAGTTCTTCCACTGGCTTAGGCGATGACATGGCCTTTGCATCAGCCGCTATCTGTGCCGATGTTGACCAAGACACTTTTGCCGCACTAATGGCCGGAGGGTGCATCTGTCCTAGGAAATAAAAAGGCTTGCCAGCTAATTCAACAGTTCAGGGTAGGGGTTGATCATCAGACTCACATTGTGGGAGTGTTAACCTGCTATTAGCACACACCCCCTCATCAATTATCCTAGTGTTCCTTTCAGGCTCCACGGCCTCCATGGAGGTGTTTTTTGGATCTGATGAAACTACCGGAGTAATCGTAATATGAACCGCCGGTAGAAATTAGAGAAGCCTATGAATCTTTGTAGTTACGTGACATTGTGGGGCACAGGCCAGTCTGTCACAGCTTTGACCTTTGCTGGATCCATATGAAGTTGGTTACAAAAGATGAGTGTACTCCACCTCCTTTCGCGAGAATTCACATTTCTCCAGTTTGAGCCAGAGGTGGTGCTTGCTCAGGGTATCTAGGATACTGATCCGTCCTCCTGGTCTCAGATAAATACAAAAGGGGATCCTGCTGGCCAGCTATCTCATGGGAAAGAATCATGCTTACATTGCGGGGGTTCTATAGTGTCCAAAACACACACCCCCTCGTCAATCATTCCATTGGGGGTATTTGGCGGAGACGACAAAGTTGCTTCAGCAACTGCAAACCCCAAGCGGTCGTCCTTGAGGCAACAGCCCTTCCAATTGATCCGGTGGGCGTGCCGGGATATCCAAGGCATCCCTAGGATGCCGTAATAGGAGTCTTTGAGGGTAGTGATCACGAACTTCGAAGGTTGGGGGCCGGAGTCTACAACCAAGTCTATCTCAAAACAGAATCAGCTATGTGATCCATCGAATCCAGAAATCATTCGGTTGGTGGGTGTGACCTGTCCCAGGAGACCATTTGCTCTGGCAAAGGGCTCACTGAGAACATCATGAGTTGCTCCAGAGTCAACAAGGATTCTGGGGCTCAACGGTACGGGGGGGGTGGCCGGGGTGATAAAAGCAGACATAAAGATACGGGGGTCCATTACATGACTAGTAACAATACTGGCTCATATCATGGCTGAAACCTGCGCTTTGCTTAGGAGGGGCACACCCTTCAGTCCTGAGCAGCGCCATTTTTTGAATTGCTTCCCTCCCCCTTCAACATCCCGGTCAAATGCCTAACTTCCTCCTCCAACGCATCGATCTGTATCCTGTCCCTCCCCTTCCCTTTACCCGGTCCTTTCGGTGCTCCCTTCTCTGGGCATTCAAGGGATAAATGGCCTTGCTCTCCACAGCAAAAACTCAACCCGAGGCGCATCATCCAAGCCTTCTTGGTGTCGGAGAGTCAAGAGGTGAACACTGAGATGTCCATGGCATTCGGGTCGGGTGGTGCTATGAGAAATAAGAGGTTTTTGGGGAAGCTTATGTGACAGATGTGTGAAACCTACTGTTGTTTTTCTTTCATCTATCCGGTTGTTTTCTTTCCTTTCTCTTTTTCTCATCCTGTTCTCTTCTATCATCTCACTCATCAGGTTCCACCTCCTTACTCCCTGGCTGACACTCAACCAACATCAATTGTCCCAAAGACATTGCCATTTATATCATTTCCCACAGGTGCTGACTGGCCGGCATCTGCTCCATTGATTTTGTTATCAATCTTCAGTGCCAGTTGGGAGACCTTGGAGAGTGTCTCAAAAGTTGTCCTAGCTAGCACAAGGGCGATTTGTACGTCCTTGTGGAGGCCCTGCGTGTATTGGCTCACTAATGTCCGGTCCTCCCAACCACTGTCATGCACATAGACCGTGAACGTGTGGGTGTAGGCGGCCACCGACTTTGTCTGCTTCAGGGCCTTCTCCGTATTAAAGTACATAGCCTGGAATGCCACAGTGAAATCGTCGTAGGTAACCGCCTCACCGGCGAATACACATTGTGTGAAGGGTTGTGCCCATGCGCTGGCAAGTCCCGTCAAATAGCCCAGTGCAAAGACCACTTTGCTGCAGTCGCACGGAAAGAGAGTTGGGTTGGAGATGACGTACAGCCCGACCTGGCTGCCATAAACTTCTGCCTTAACCCCACGAGAGCTGTCGAATTTGTCAGGTACGGCAATCTTGGGGCCTCTAGCGGCAGGATGTATCATGGCTGCTGCTGCGTCAGCAAGGCACGCCTCAGCCTGCTGTCAAGCAGTCTCAGCGTCAGTTCAAAGTTGGCACTCCTCCTTAACAATCTTCATTAACTCGGCCCGTTGCTTTTGGAGCTCCGCCGCGTCCATTGTGCCGTGAGGTTACAAACTGTGGGGAAATATCAAACTGGTGGTGTGGCTCACAGCCTGGCAGGTAATGCTTTGGGTGGTATGTAGTGACTTCAGAGGTGCAACACAAAATTGTGGGGCTTACTTTTGGTCCCTGTTACTCCACGTCCTGGGTGTTAGTCCACTTCCTCACGTGCCAGGTGTCAATCGATGATTAAGTTCAGAGATCATGATTTGTGGCATGTGGGGTACTACTATAGAGTTTGAGTTCAGTTCTCGGATGTAAATCTTTTCAGGGTTCAGGATTCTTCAGCTCAACCACAATGCATATGAATGATCAATTTGATAAGAGTTCCTAAACCCACTGGAGTATTTATCAACATTTCATCCAAACGATTACTAATTGTATTAGAGATGCAGTCACAAAGAGTTTATGGTTTTCTGATCACCATGTAATTTAGATTTTCATAAATTCAAAATTGGGTTCATGAACTCAAAAAAATAATTTTGGGGGACCTTTTTGACTAGGCTGCTTATCAAGAAATAACTACAATAATTGCTAACCCAGGATTTTGATATAACTGAGTACATACAATGCACAATGTGATTCCAGGAGAGATGCACTTATGAAGATCCAATATTGTGATGACAGTCTTAGTACAGTGCACACAAAGCGTCTTTTTTCTGCAGTGTCTGCCACATGCTCATCCTTTTTTTTCTCAAAAAAGTATGTTTTTTTTTTCTTCAATCAAATTCATTTTCAATTCTTATAATTCCAATTTGTAAAAAACAGATTATAAACTGATGATCCCTTCCAGAAAAAAAATATCCAACACAAAAATGGGTCATGTATTATTGATCTCTTTGTCCACACCAAGCTTCATCCAACCATACAAAACAAAACAACACAAGTGTCAAGACATAGAAAAAAAAGAACACATTAACGTTAAAAAAAAGACCAGAAAGGTGAAAGAAGTGGTTAGTAGGATTGTTGTTAGTTTGTTTGTATATTTTGTTATTATTATGATTAATAATTATTATGGGTTTCATCCGGCGAGCCAAATATAAAATGTCCAAAAATACAAATGAAAGGAGGGAAGAGGAGTAGAACGTAGAGATTTACAAAAAAAATGAAAGAAAACACACACGAAATTTTGAAAAGGAATAAATTGAGAGAAAATGGAGAAAAATGTGTTAGTAGTTGAGACATACAACAGCAATAACGACAGGGTGAAGATAAAGAAGGAGGATGAATATATAGGGGTCTTTAGAATAAAAAATGACCGGATGATTTTAGGGGATTACATAGATATAAATCGATGACCTACAGCAACATAAAAAGAGAATGGGAAGCGGGGTGGGGGATCGTTTAAAGTAGAGAGAAGGGGCGTGTAAAAAGAGGCGGAAGCGAGAGAGAGAGGCAGAAGGAGAAGGATATTGAAGAGAGTCCGACGAGTCAGTCGAGATAGTAGAGGATAAGGATTTTCATGTGAGGCCGGCGAGTTGGCCGACGTAGTTAGCGATCGGGGGCACAGCAACCAGGGCGAGGAGGGCGAGGCCATAGACGACGAAGGTGACGGTGGAAGTGGCGGCCGCGCGCGAATGGGTTGTCATCAAGGACGACGTGCCGATGGCGGCAGCAATGATGCCGATGGTGCATCCGATCGTGAAGTACTCGTCCTTACCCGGGGTGGTGCGTGTCCGACAGAGCTTGAACAGCGGGTCTCTCACAATGACCGCCTACACAAAAAGTTCCGGTTAGCGGAAGGGAAAAACGGGTGTATACGACCAAGTGATGGACGCACAAAGATTCCGGTGATGCAGATCAGTACGACTACCAGCGAATTGTCTCCGCCGGTGGCGACGATGAATTGGATCCCGAACGGGGTCGACATGAACCGGGCTGCAAAGGTGATGGCGCGATCGCCAGTCATGCCCATCTTTGCTGCCACCCAGGGCCAAAACAATAACGAGACCACGCAGTTGGGAGTGATGACGATGAAGAGACGGAAGAAGTTGTTGTACAAATCGGCGCGGTATCGGAACATCGGAAAGGCGAGTGCCACCTGCGTTTCCCTCAAACCTCTTCATCAGTCTCTTAAATTTTCTCAGCTCAGGTCGGGGGTCGAGAGACTTACAATTCCTCCAGTGAGCAGACTCGATAGCAAATCTCCGGCACTGGGCGGAGTTCCATCCCAGCCTTCGCTTCTCCGGAAAAGAATAAGGTAGTGTGAGCCGGTAGAATAGTGATTGAGAGCTGGACGAAAGAAATCATCAGACTAAGAGTGAAAGGGAGCAGTGAGACAGGGAGAGAAAAGGGTATACAAGCGGTGAGCGTGAGACCATTGATAGCACCGAATCCCCAGACGGCAAAGACGGTGATGAAACTGGTGACGAGGATGGGATGAAAGACTTTCTGGTACGACGGCGAGACGCAGCGTCTGCTAAAAAGCCAGGCGAGGGAGACGACGCCGGTGAAGAGAGGCAGGGTCCGACTCTCGCCGCCGGGTGCAAAGAAGAGGGGGATGCCGATGAGCAGGACCAGGAAGTAGACCGCCGGATCAAACCATGCTTCTAGCCGCCGCGCTAGACGTTCCTCTGGCGACAGGGAGTCGTCTTCCGGCGTCTTCGTCCGCTTCAGCGATCGCTGGATCTTAGCCAGACCTCGGCTGTAAAGTCCCATCCCTTCCTGCAATTCAAGTTACAAGACGCGTCAGTTGGCACGCCTCTCCCACAACTGGAACAGGCACAAAAACTCACCTTGTCAGACTGAAAATTACTCTTCTCGTCAATGGGTTTGGTTGCGGTTAGAGTGAGATTATTGTCCAACGAAAGGTTTGCGTTTTTCTCATGAAGAGCGGATGGAGTGGAGGTTTTGGGAGAGGAATGGGGGATGGGATTACTAGAAGGCAAGGAAGGAGATTGTGGGGGACTAGACAGGCCGCTCTCGGCGTCAGCGAGAGCGATGTCCTGGGCGTTTTGGCGTCTGGATGCCCGGGAAGAATGGCTGAGGCGGCCGTCGGAGCGGCTCGACCGGACCGAGCCGCTGTCCGACTCCAGCACGTCTGCGTTGTTGTCCTCCTCCGGCTCGTCGGCATTCCGCGACGGCCACACATACGCCAGCGCCTTCACTATCATCACCGTGCCAACCCATGTGATCAGCAAACTAGGGAGAAATAGGGCAGCTATTAGTCCGATCTCTTTGCCCGGCATCACGTCTCGTCGTGGGATCCTAAGAGAAAGAAAAAATATAGTTAGACTTCGGAACGCGTGGGTATTTTTTCGGGAAAGATAAAACTCACAGAATGAAGGAGGAGGTAAAGAATAGACCCATGCATGCTAACAGAAACTCTGCGGCAGGATGGAGAAAAGAGTGAAGGTGGTGGAATAGGAAGTGAGGGGAGAAGCGATGGAGGACGGTGAGAAGGAGAAAAAGAAAGATCATGCAGATAGCCTATTCCACATGATTTGAATCAATGTCAGTATGATGGAGCACAAAAACAAAAAAGCCAAAGAATGGGTCGCAAAGTACTTACCTGGGCAGGGAAAGTAAAAGGAAGGAGGTCAATGAGCAGGTCGGTCAGGTAGGCGAATATCAGTAGGACAATGACGCCCAGTGGCGCAAGAACGTAGTGCGTAAAAACAACTTTTCCATAGTTCTGACGGAACTGGTTAAGAAGACATCGGGGGGTCAGAAAGATAATTTCAGCGCAATGAAATAACAACAAAAGGGCGTGGGCTTACTTTTAAAAAAACGAGACAATAGTTGATTGGATGGTCTGAGCCCATGGTATGATAGTTTGACGAAAAAGCTTAAGTAAATTGTTTCCTGAGGGAGTGTACTAAACTTTGAAGTCGTTGGGTCTGGCAAAGGGTCTAAGAGTTTTGGGTGATTCTTTGATTAGAAAAAAGATAAGAAAGAGGTCAAGTTTCTACAGATGAGTTTCATCGACATATTTTGTATAGGGCAAAAAATGATTTATTATAGGATGGGGGTGAGTTCAAAACGTGAGAAGGGGTTGGTATAGTATCATCCCAAAGGATTCTGGGAAGAAGAGAGGATGAGAGATATTGAGCGTACCAGGAGAATAGCGGATGTGGATGCGAAGGGAATGCCAAGAGAATGAGGCCGATACAGTTCCCAGTTCAACACGCAAAAATCCCAAGTCAGCTGTTCCTAGTTTGCAAACAGTAGCTTTCGGTGTTTCAGATCAACCTGGACAAATTTATGGATGTATTGGACTGAGACTGGGCGTGACAAAACTGGGAGTGACAAAGGGATAAGGTGCTGTCTGGACGCTTTGACACACAACTGGAGGGTTTCAGAATTATTTTTATGGTGCACGCACAGGCTACGATGGAGCTCTTGAGGAGGGTGTGTAGGATAGTAGGATTGACGTTATGAAGGTAACAGTTTGCCCTTATCTACTGAACCCCCTACACCAGTGTCAAGATGAAGGGAGGGGGTGTGGACAGTCGCGAAGGTGTCTTGCATACCACTCAACAGAGCTCAAACCAGGAAATAATAACTCCGACTCGACGACAATTGCAGTCACGCAAAAAAGGTTTCCTCGGGGAAGAATGATGTCGAGAGGGTGACGAGCACGGTTTCAGTAACTACTCATAAGATGATAGCTTACCAAGTTAAAAGTCAGGAGGCCAAACTAGCAGCTGAGCGTATAAAAATTGAGGATGGATGTGTGTTGGCGATGGATTTGTAGAATGCCTTGGACCTCGTCTTCATATCTACAATTTGAGGAAGGAAAAGAGCTTTGATGAATGGAACGGATCTTCAAGGAAGAACCCAGGTTTTCTGCTTTTAGGGTTGTTAGTGGTAAGTTCTCAACTCAAGCAGACTGTTTTCCTCGGAAGGGTTTTGGGTGAAAGTCTTAAGGAAATCTATGTATCTTGTTCTTAAATATTGAAGCCGATTTGAAAAAGACTCTTCTTCCTCAAATTCTTCACCACCACAAACCTTATATAACGCGGCCGGGGAGTCTTGGGTCCTGAGAGACCTCTCCAACTGTGAGAACCAGGCCACAAGGAATAATTGACTTGGCTCCCCGTTAATTTTAGGGGGCTAATAAATAATTGTATAATTGGTAAGTCCTGCCAAGAGATTGGAAAAGACCAGATGTTAAATTAAGCACTCAACTGTCCTGTGAAATACATATACGGTCGTCATCGACTTTTGGTTGCACTGTTCTCGGGATCACCCACCCTTAATCAGTCTCAGCCTCGTGCCGGTCTTATCTGTCTTTTAATCGCCTTCGAATTTGTACTCCGATCTGACAACGTGGCAAGCTCATGGGCGCGCATACAACCACTAGTAGTTGGTCTCTGCCTTTTTTTCTTTTATTTCTCTTGGCGTCAGCTTCTATGAAGAAGAAACTCAGATAACCAACGTCCCCGGGTCCCCAGGGGAAAAAAAGAAGAAAGGCCAAAGCGCGAGTTCTTTTAAACTAACATCTCGTCACAAGCCCCTAAAAATATAATAACGGGTTGATAATATAATGGAGAGTGCCAAGACAAATTTTTGTACAGCCAAATCCATTCCTGCCTATGCGAGAAAAAAAAAAAACATAACACACATCTATCTCGTTAAGCGTCCGTTGAGGTTTGTTGTATTTACATAAGCTGTCCACTGTAATGTTCCAGAGCCGTGCCGATAATGATGGAGGTGTCGGCCCGAGCGTCCTATGTAGCTTGGTCGATGATCAAAGAGTCCAAGAGCGAAAGAAAAACGCTTTCATCTCTCTCTCTCTCTCGATCTCTATCTCTCTCTGATGGCCGATGTGTTTAGGACACGCATACATCCATCGGCTTCTGTTTATTGATCTACTGGCTTGCCAAGATCAGCGTTCGGCAGGAAACCCGCAGTTTTGTGGGTTCCGGCATGAAAGAAATCCGAAAGGGAAGAAAAAAAACTTGAATCTTATGGTGTGTCACGGTAAATCCAACGAGGTCCGACCAGGAAGGACGACCGTACAGTCAAAGGAAACTTTACAATTATCGATCAATCCTGAGATCCGTCCGTCGGTCGGACATTGTGTTAACTTGACTTATAACCCTAATTCAAACCAAAAAATAAGGGTGTGTTGCTATGATGGCCGCTGTGTGGTGGGGCTCTTATATTGGGGGGACCACGTCGATGTTATTAGATTTGCTTCATTTTTTAACAATGAAAAAAAAAAAAAAAATCCCCGGACTGGGATTGGGACAATTACTCTGGGAAAGAAAGGCAGTGAAAGGAAAAGAAATGTTTGAGGGTTTTCGTATTATTTGCGGAGAATATTTTGGAACACAGTTCATTTTTCCGGTGTCTTTGGTCAATAGATTGTTCTCCCTGTTTATTTGCTAGCGCTCTTTTTTTGTGAACGAGGAATAAAAAATCAAGACATGGAGAAGAAGGGTACCACGTCGAAATAAACGAACAGACATAAACACACACACACACCACAACGAGAAGTACTTATTTGACTTGATTTTAGATATACAGCCAAGACTGATCTAAGTGTACTTGGTCGAATCATAGCTAATAAGGCCACTGTACGCATAAGAAAAAAAGAAGAGATGGGGGGAACAACAAGGAAAAAGTGGTTAAGGATATTTGGTACAGCATTACAGGAAACAAACTGATACAACAAGAAATGGACAAGGATAAAAGACTGGTACAAACAGTCACTGGGTAGTAAGGATGGAAGGCTGGCACTATGTAGGAGGACTGGAAGACTTCCCTTCGCCATCTGCAGCTAGCTTAACACAAGCCCCTCGATCGGAGCTCGCGAAGCAAGCCTCCGAAGGAGGGGCTTGCGACTAATCCCCATTCTCTGGCGCGGACGGTATGGCTTTACAGCCGTGTCCAACACAAAAATTCATTAGATCGGTCATGTGTGGAGAACGAGAGCTCCTCAGAGCTCGCCAAGACCACCTCTTGATAGGCAGCATTCGTGCCTTTTTCCCTATATTTTTTTTATCTTAAAAAGTTATTAATAAGTACTTCTTCCTTGAAGTCTTGCACCAAGTTGCCTTGGAGCTGAAGTATTGGGTAGGCAGGCAGACTGCGTGCAAAACAAGTTTTGGGCTCAAAGAAAAACCCATAATTCATAGATTTTGTGGGTTTTTAAGACGGCCTACAGAGAGGCACATGAGCCTTGCGGTGGCCAGATTTTGTCATAGAGAGGGCAAGATCCAGGGGTACGCTATGGTACCAGCGGCTAGCAAAACTTCCATGGGGAAGATGGTGTTTTTGGATGCGCAAGTTTTTACCACCAAAATATCCAAACCGTCCGCTCCAGAAAGTGGACATTAGGCGCAAGCCCCTCCTTCTGAGGCTCGCTTCGGGAGTGGCACCCACACCGGCCCTCCGATCGAGGGGAGGCTCGCTTTGTGAGTGGCGCCCACGCCAGCCTTTAGGTCACCGGCCCTCTGATCGAGGGGCATATGTTAAGCTAGCATCTGCAGCCCCTACATATCTTAATTTGAAAGTGCAAAAGCTGAATTTTTAGCTTTTCAACTGCAATTTAGCTCTAGAGGGGGGCTGTAGAGCCAGATCTAGTTAGCTGCTAGAGTGGAGGACTTCCCTTCAATCTACAGCCCCCCTGTAGAGCCAGATCTAGTTAGCTGCTAGAGTTCCTGTGGCCATCTACAGGGGATTTAAAGTTAAATTGCATGGCTAAATCCAATTCTTTGCTGACTTCCCACAGGATCTACAGCCCCTTTAGATTCTTAAATTGAGCATCTAAAACTAAATTTTGGCAGGGCACATTGGATTTAGCCCTGTAATTTAGACTTTACAGCCCCTGTAGATGGCCATGGGAAGTCCTCCAGTCCTCCAATGGAGGACTTCCTGTGGCCATCTACAGGGGCTGTAAAGTCTAAATTACAGGGCTAAATCCAATCTTCCCTGCCAAAAGTTAGTTTTACAGGCAAAAATTAAGAATCTACAGGGGCTTTAAACCCTACAAGAATTCCTCCAATATTTACCTTTACAGGGTCAAATTAAGAATCTACAGGGGCTGTAGATCCTACAGGAAGTCCTCAACTACAGCAAGAAGGTTGAAAAAAATGGACATTCTGATATGTAGATGACTACAAACTATCAAGGAATCATTCTCTCTTGTCACCATCTGTTTGAATTACATACCAACACACTCACGTCTTACCTTGGGTTCTTCACCCCCATGCATGCAGAACCAGATATGGAATGTTTAATCACAATTATATAAAAGATTTCATTAGTTGTTTTATGACTTCTGATTCCATTCCAAGCTCATAAATACTATCATAAATTCTTTTACTTCAAAAGTCTCTCATCTACAAGAGGAACCCAAGTGCCAGATTACATGCATGAAATCTGACCAGATTTTTTTTCCAACTCCAAGTACTTCTCTGGGTCCTCATGGAAGTACTCCATTTGGGCTAATGGTTTTTACTAAAACCAGTACTCCCAATTGCCTTCTATGTACTTTCTTCAACAATCCAAAATGCACACCAAATCAGATTGTCTGCTTGCAGTTGACTTGCAGAAAACATGACCTTACTTGTGGGTGGACTTGAATCAATAAACATTTACTGTTAAATAGCTTCAATTCAAAGTCACTGTAACTTGTTTATAGTGAATCTGACTGTGCATAACAAATAATTTGGGAATAAAATTTGAGTAATAATTTCAGTACAACTAGGAATCAATAGACTGCATGTCAACTGAAAACATGAGTTTTTTCTGTTAATGAAACAAGGTTTTTTAGTTTTTTGCAAGGACTTGATAATAACTTTTATCAGTTACCCAAAGATATGTGTTTGAGTAAAGTAAGTTGAGACAGCAGGAGTTTGAATGAAAGATACAAGGCAAGAATGGGACAATAGACAGAAGACTGAGAGAACAGGGTCAGTCAGAGCATCCACAATGGTTGCCTTATTTTTTAAGTTAACAATCCTCTAGTTAGGATCAGGTTAGTTGACCTTTCCTTGCACAATCACATTGATTGGCTAGTTGAATAGGCTAAGCCCCCTTGACTTGCCCTCAAAATGTTCTTAACCTCAGGTTAAGAGCAGTCTAAATTGAATGCTCTTAACCTGAAAGCGTCAATCCGGTCATCTTAACCTGGGTCTAAACCCAACCCAATGTGGTTGGCATTCAGTTTAAAGTTGCTTAACCTGAACCATTGGGGATGCTCTAAGAGTTGAAGATGAGTTATTGAACGATGAAGTCTAACCAGTCAGACAGAAAATAACGTTGAGGATTGAAGATGTCAATAAAGAGATAGAAGAAAGAAAAGAAGAAGAGTGAATAATGAAATTGTCACACGGTGGTATGTGACACTACACATTCCTGATGTGAGCTGGCCTTTCAGCCAGTTAGTAGATTCAAATGATTGAGGGGTTGACAAATGAGAATGAGAGAAGGAAGAGGAGGTTGAATGACAGGAACATCTTTTGACTTTTGGATGAGAAGCAGAAGTGTGACAGGACTGTGATACACGTAGGGAACCCACATCAACATGGGTTGACTTCCCTTCAATCTACAGCACCCCTGCAGAGCCAGATGCCAGAGCTTAATTGCCATTGAAAAGCTTAAATTTTAGCTTTTCCACTTATAAATTAAGATCTGCTGGGTCTGCAGATGGCAAAGGGAAGTGTTCCATTGGCAATTCTAAAAAGTTAAGCTTACTGAAGTTTTTCTGGTCTGATTCATTCCCTTCCAATGTTATCATGCCAATTTCAATTACGGTAATGTGATCTTATTTCTAGTTTTTCATTCTTTTGAAAGGGATCATCATACTTCAAAATAAAGCTTTGTTTTTGTTGGGGGGGGGGATTACGAGGTAAAGACTAAAGTGAAATAATAAAAAGGTACATCATTTCTATAGTTATTCACTAACTGCCCATCATTCTCAAAAGTCAATCCACATAAAACAGACCATTTTGCTTTCTTTGAAACTTCACAATTCAAGTCTTGCTGTCTTAAAAAATGTGATAAAATTTGATGCCTGTTTTTCAAGAGATAAAAATTAGTTTGTTTTGTCAACCTTTTCCTCTTTCTTCTTGTCTTGTTATGCTTTTGAGAGCCTAATCCCTTGTAGTCAGTGTTATTATGCAATATGTTTTAACTAACTAGGAAACAATCATTTTCTTTGGTTGAGTAAGCTGTGTATGAATAGGGGATAATTGTGGACTTCATGTGGCTCAAATTTCCATTCTATGAACATGAAATTTATTATTTTAGGCCTCGTTCGGCAGCAATATATTCGCTCGATATAATTGAATTTTTTGTGACATCTGATCAAGTTTTGGCAGACCTGATCAGATGTCACAACAGATGTCAGGAAAAAAACCACATATATTGTGTGATATATATTGGTGCCAAACGGGGCCTTAATTTGGATAGTTTCTTTGGTGGTAAAAAATCATTGGATCCAATCTGTCACCACCAAACGTGCTTCATGAATAATCAAATTTGAATTCATAATTCTCACATCTTGCTTTGAAGGGAATGAAGAACCAGAGTATCAAAGCTCTCCAAATCTCAAACTATACTGAAAACAAGACACAGAGACAAAAACATACAGAAAGAACTTTCTTTTGATCCCAATTGTATTTTAAATGAAAATATTCAAATAAATTTATTCCTGACACCTGTTCAGTGAGGAAGTGATCCAAATAATCTTTACTTCCATTAGAATTGACTAGGTTTAACTCCAGGGTATCCCAGTTCAGCTGGAATAGCCCAAACTTTCCAATTATGCTTTAATTAGTGCTTGATATAATATTTACACACATTTCTTCCTCACAATTTATTCACAATATACACCAGGACAAAACAATGGTGACTATATTAGAGATACCATTGACTCAAGTACAAAGATCTACACATTATAAGCTTGGTTGGTGGTGAGGACACCTCCCTGCAAAGCACAAAGATTGTGCCCAGGTTTTAGTACACCCAGAGAAGAAATGGAGCTGCAACCAAATTTTCCACCAGACATCAAGTGATCATTGATTTTTCCTGGTTATATATGTAAATACTAATGTTTTGACTGATTCCATCCATTCAAACTTACTACACATTCCACAATCTGAACTTCATAAATTTACTGAAATGAGTATGCACTATGAGCAAGAATTTTGAACTTTCTGTTTTTTTAAACCTACAAAATAACATAATTTACATTGGGATAGGAAATTCCCCAATATTAGCCACATTTCCTAAAAAAAACTGAGATGCCACTCAAGGCACTAAACAGGCAATTTAAAAATGTTCACTCCATAGATATTCTTAAAATCAATGGTTTTTTGATCAGATTTCTTCTTACTGATTCTTTAAGTTCTAAATTCATTTTTTTCGTTGTATTGGTGTTCTCATGGTAAAATGTTTTTGATATGTTTTTTTTTTTCAAAAGATAAAAATCTTGTGCTTATTTCACAATTTATTTTCTCTTCCAATTGAACCAAACTTCTATTTCCAAAACAACTTTGAAAAATAGGTCTCGAGGAGATCATCAAAGCAGAACAAATTCACCAAAGAAACAAGTAAAAGGAAAAAATGATGATTGGTCTTCAATATCAATAATTGGATTGTTCTGGAAGATTCATATGGTTAAATTTGGGATTGGGGAAAACATTAAAGCTTTATAGACCTCAAAGACATGTGGACATAAAAGCTTGAAACAAAAATCTGACTGGGTTTGACCTGTTCAGACAAATTCAATGTTGCTTTGATTTCCAAATAAGAATGTACTAGATAGCCCTAGATCAGTCCTTGCAAGTTGTGTCTGGTGTGTGGTAAACTCACTCAAAGCTTAGCATGGTTGATTCTCTTGCTTCTGTTATGAATTTTCTGCTCTGCTGTGATCTTTTTTGTTGAGTTGATAGATACATATTGTTTAGTCCAATGAAGTAGTCATTCCCCCTTGATGATTGTTTGAGTCTTCAGATGTTTAAGCTCTGTGTGTTTGTGGTTGTTGTTGAAGCTGTGGCAGTGCGAATAAGTTAAATGTGTTTTTGGACGAAATAATAAATCAAAACAAACTAAAAACCAACCAAATCAAAGGACACGATGGGAAGAAGCTCAAGAAGACAACAACGAGAAGACCAAGAATTTCAACTGCTGACCGCAACAACGACAAATGACCCAGAGGGAGAGGGCTCAGAAGACGAAGACGACCAGCAAACAACATTAGCAACAACGACCGGGTCAGGAAGACAGAACTTGTTCAGCTTAACTACTTTAGGAGATGAAAGAGAAGAGGAAGAAGACGAGGAAGGCGAAGAGGAGAATTCGGTAAATCAAACGGGACCATCAAGAACCACAAAAAAGAAGAAACCGAAGAAAAAGAAAAATAAGAACAAGACTTCAACAACGCTTGATTCACCAGCAATACCACCCAACAAGACTCAAACCAATAAGAACGACAAGGCCAGCAGTGGTAGTAGCAATGGTAAACAAAAGGCATCGACTGCCGACGAGGTGGATGAGATTGATCAAGCGTTACAGGAACTAAGCAAGCAGCTCAAGTCATCACAGTCTTCCCTTAAGGCTGACCATCCTCAACGGACGGCAGATGAACAAGAGGCTACCATCAATAATTTACTAAAGGTCGACCCCAAAATGCTCGACCCTGATGTGGAGCTACGTAGGATGTTTGGAGCAAAAGTGGCAAGTAATCAGAGAGATTTTCTTGAGCAATTATCTTTGGAAGGAAAGCTGAGCAAACTGCCATATCTTTCTTTTTTTTCACAGGTTTCTTCGAGTGGGGCGACAATCAGCCCTTTGCATTCGATCTATGGTCCACGGATCATCAATGATCCGCACCACCAGCTCAACTCGAAGCTCAAGATGAAAGCAAGTCTATTGGCGAAACCAGAGCCGGGTTGGCCACCATTTAGTCGGGCCTCATCCGGCCTGAGCTTACGACGGCTAACCGAGGAGGAGGTGGGAGACAGACAACTCACGAGTGTGGATTCGTGGTTCACGTTCGAGCATAGTGTCAGCTTCAAGCTCGTACAGTCGCGCTTCCTGGGAGCAATCATGTCTCTAGGTCTGTCCACTCTTCTCCTCCTGGGTCTATCTACCGAGTCTCACAGACTGACCATGACCGGCTGGGCGAAACATAAGACCCGAACCAACTTCTCGCCATCCTCCAAAGGGCACCTTACCATCCAGACACCCTCCTTCAACTCTCCGAGGTAGCCGCACATAACGACGACCAGGGCCAGGCGATGCAGTTTCTCAACCAGGCCCTCTTCGCCAACGAAAAAACTCTCACAGCCTCCGCTAGCTCCTTCTTCTCTTCTGGCTCTTCTCGTCTCGACTATAGATCTATCGAGAATCGTAACCTCTTCAGAGCCCTCAGTCGGAAACTTCTTCTCCTCCTCCAACAGGGATGCTATCGATCTAGCTTTCAGACTTGTAAATTCCTCTTCTCATTGAATCCCTACCAGGATCCTTTTGGATCTTTACTCTGGTTCGTCTTTTCATCTCATCTGCTTCGTATCCCTTTCCCCATACGTTTTGGTACTTCTTTTGCGTACTTCTCCCCACGTGTGCAACTTTTACCGCCATTTTCCACTGTCACATGTCAAGCAGTTAACACAATATCCTTCATCTTCAAGGCTAGATTTCTTGGCTCCCAAAGCCAGCCAGGATCAATTCTTGATAGACCTTGTGGATAATTTGGCGGCTCTGCAGAACCGGGATCCCAATGGTGGGATATACACAGAAGCTTATCCGGGATTGTATTATGCGAAAGCTTTGTGTTTGAGAGCGATTGAAGAAAAAGATCGATCCTCAGTTGAGCTGGTCCAATTTGCTACATGGGTTAAATTTTTTCGAGAGTGAAACTGATGTTTTTTTTTTTTGACAAAAAGAACCACGATCCGAGTGATTTTGCATTGGAATCAGCTATCTTGAGATTCCCACAGGTCATCAAACCATTAGCGAGGGCGATCGGTATGTCATTACCATCGCAATACGACCGGATAGAGCGGGCACGAGTTGAAAAGGGATATACGGATGACGAGGCACGGAACATGCTCCACCTGAAAGCCCAGATCTATGCCACCCGGTCAGCGTCGCTGTGGAAGGTGGCCGAGGCTTCCATGTGGCTACGGCAGATCCTCGATCGCACGGTTAACAAGTTCTCGCAGCCTGATGATCCTGACGTTCAGCTCGGCACTCAGTTCGTCAGCAATCCTCAGCTCCACTCGGTCGCTGCTGAGGGTATCTATCGTGCTGCACTCGTTTCCGGTCTGTCCCTTGATCATAACCAAGACATCTACCTCTTCCTCCACCCAAGCCACTGATGCACATTTTCTCTGAGGTTTTGCAGACGTTCAAGCATTCAATAATTTTCTCCCTCCGGCGATCTATTCTCATTCGGCGATCGCATTCTCCTTTGACCCCTTACCGCCCGCGGGAGGAACGAGCTACGACGCGGAGTATTTCAAGAAGAGCGAGGAGGAGTCCGGGGGCACGAGCGAGATGAATCGGAGGAGAGAGATGGAAGAAGAAGAGGAAGATGAGATGATGATAATTGGCGGGATGGACGGTGGTGCGCAAGAGGCACATGAGATGCTCCAGAACCTCTTCGAGGATGCGGATGATGGCCAGCTCGCGCCTGAGCAACTCGACCGTCTCGTCAACCAGCTCCAGCTCGTCCTCCAGCTCGACGACGACCAGCTCGATCCCGGCCAACGCCAGGCCTTGCTTGCCCGTCTCGACCGGCTCTTCGATCGTCGCCACATTCCTCCTCAGCCACAGAACGACGCAGTCGACGACGATCATCTCTCCGATTCTTCCGATCTCGCCGAGCATCGGATGCCCGGAGCGTTCGATCATCATCCTTGAAAAATCACATCTCAGGATATGCCCCTCTGTCTCTATTCATGTATTCTAGTTAATATACCTGTGCGCTCTTCAAGTCGTCTCATTTACATCACGAAGAAGTTTTTTTTGTTTGTTTGTAGGCTCTGTTACCTTAATTTACATGCTTTTTCCTGTGTGGATATAAGGATGAAAATGTAGAGGCGTCCTGTGTCTCTTTTACGTCCCTTCCTGAAAATCTGCTTGTGTAAACTAATGAGAAGACTGTGTTCTCTTGGAGGGTGTTTATATGTCAACGGGGTCTATCCGATCGGATCGACCCTGCACAGCCCAGTTGGTCACTCAACTCGCCCAAGACACCCACCCACACAACAACTGACATCAATTTGTAAAACAATTGCAAATTGTATAAATAATGAAATTTTAAACGATAAAAATCAGGATGGCAGTGTCAGGAAGTGTTCTTGGTGCACTTTTTGAAGCCAAGATTAAATGACACATCAAGGATAATTTGGAGTCCAAGGATTTTTAGATAATCAACTATGAATTAGGGATCTTGAGAAAAAGTCACACCCAGTCCTCTTGAAAATGGCCCACACTGATCTTGTTATAACCAGCAACAAATAATGCGTTGGAACATGTACTTCCTCAGGGGTTCATCACGCGTTTTTTTTTTTTTTTTTGGGGGGGGGGGGGTGTGGTGGTGGTGGTGGTGGTGTTTGATCAAGCCAGAGACAACCAAACAGATTGCATGTCTCAAAGAATATTACAAGGTTTTTTCAGGGTTGAAAATCCACCTTATATCACATGTTTTTCTCTCTTTCTTTCTCAAAGGATAAATGGATAAAACCAATCTCCCTCGGCACAGCAACTTGGCTGGTTGAGGGGTTGGGTAGGCCCGTCCCAAATACCCCTATCAGTGTCAACACTTGGGTACCATCAAGCAATACCAGACGGCCAACATCATTTGCATGGTTTGGGTCAGGATTGTGACATTTGTTGGTTGGATAGTCAATATTGGTGTCCTCAGTGGTGATGAAGAGATCTAAAGGCTTCACATTGGATTTGAAGCCAAAAATGCTGTTCATTTCCTCGTACCAGGGGCACATCAACAGTGGGTTGCTACACTACACTACGATAAATGGACAATAACTGTTAGTGTATTGGTTTATTTTTTCTCACAGAATTATGTATTGTTATCTGGATTTTTATTTCAATAAACTAACTGTTAGTGTAGTGAAAGATTTTTGTTTCAAAACATTGTTATTGTTAGTTGGAAATGATCAACACTACGCTAACAAATATCGTAACTTTTTTTTGATAACAGGTTTTTGGGATAACAGTTAGTGTAACTTAATACAAGTTATGCTACGCTACGCTGAATTTAAAAGACTAACAACAGCTAACAATGTGGGAAACTCAGTCTGAAAGAAATACTGAAAAACAAGAAAATGATGTGGTTGATTCTTGTTTATTTTCTTGGGCTCTTTTCATTCTTTTATGATAGCGGTGAAAAGTAATTTCAATTCCCCAGGTGGTTTCACCCTGAAGATGAATCATTTCATTATCAGATTCATTATCCTATCGGAAATGGTCAAAAAAAGAAAGTAAATCTATGAGACATAGAGAATAAAAATACATGATTTGTTTTTTGTTTTCAAAACAGCATGAAACTAATAAATTGAGTGTTAAATGAAGTTGAAGATTGGTCAATCGATGGATATCAACATTGAATTGGTGATTTTTTTTGATTATCTAGTAATAATTCTGCCACTACACTAACAGTTAGTGTAAATTTTTTTTCTGCTAACATAGATACACTAACACTAACAATGGATTTGGTTATTGTTAGTTTTGTTTTCCTGGATAAAAATAACAATACACTAACAGCAATTTTTTTCACCAATAAATTCTGTAGTGTTAGTTGGCCAAAATTGCAACTAACAGTATCTTTTTGTTAGTGCATCTAAAAAAACTAACAATACTGTTGGTGTAACTGGACCACCGTTGGGCACATCCCTTCATGCAAATGTGCCAGTGAATTGTACCCTTCATTATATAGAATAACTACTCCAGTGACGTTTTGAGAACCCTTAGCCTTGCAGAACTAGGAAGTCAACAACCATTCAACCCAAGCCAATTTTTTGTGGTGTTCATCATATACAGACATGAGCCAAGAAGAGGAATCAAATTTTGTTGAAGAAAACTGTTGGACTATGAACCAGATTCGCCATGATTGAATACACAAGATGGAACACAAACTCAAACTCAAAAAAAAATCACGGACTCAAAGTTTGAATCAGCCAACAAAAACTCTATTGCTCCCTTTCCATCAAACATCTCAACGCAACCCTTATTTCACTGCTTGATCATACACCTAAACTGCTGTTCACATCTATTACTAACAACTCACACCAGACCCTAAAGAGTCAGGAGGAGCTAGGATAAAGCACAAGTGGAGGTAGCGTTGATTCTCAAGAATTTTGTTCCATTTGTTCATCTCTTCCTTTATCAATTGTTTATTTTGATTTACAAATCTTTCACATTTTTCACTTTCATTCTTATCAGGCTTGTTGCTTTTATTTCCGTTTCATTCCTAAAAAATCTTGATTGTTGTCTCATTAGCTAGGATCTGAACTATAAGAAGGTACATAATAAATCTCATTCTTTTACTTGTATTATGTCTTTTCACTTTCTTCCTACCTTTCATTTCCTTACTGATCTTTCCTTATCTTTTCTTGCTTAAAGTTGTTTTACTGCTATTAGCATATTTAATGTTAGCTGCAATAGAGTATATAAGATCTCAAAAACCTACAAAAACATCAAAAAAATTGAAAAGCAAAACCAACCTGCCAACAGCACAATGCCATTTACGCACCTGAGTGCCTTACTTCAAGGGCCTCACCAAGCAACAAACAGCCATCTAGAACAGATGAGCAATGTGAATTTATTGGTTGTAGATAAGATTGTTGTTGAACAACTTGCGGGCGGAAATGGTGACTTAACCGGCCAAACTGAAGATTTTGAGCCACCATCTAGGCCTGGTCTAAACCCTTGCAGCTCAAGAGGGGCAAGTGAAATACAGCCAACAGATTCAGATGTTGAGCTGTCCCTGAGGGCTTAAGCTGTGGCTCCGGTGAGATCAGCTCCCGCTGCCACTGATCCAGCAATAGATGTCAAAGTGGCAGCTTTGAATTCCGTCCAAAAAGGAAGGCTGAAGCGACTCAAAACAGTCAATAACACTGCAAGAAAAAGTGCTTCAATTGGAAGCGGTTGACATGCAATAGTAAAAAGTCCCCTTTTTAATATTGCATGTCAAACTTTTTCATTTGAAGCAGGTTTTCTTGTAGTATAAGTCAATCAATTTGGCAAAAAGATGTATCAGATGCCGTGAGGAAATCAAAACCAACTGCAGCTCGGGTGGGTTTAAAATCTTTGCGTAGAACACTGAAAGGGTTCGCAATGAGAAGACTTGAAGAAGGCTGAATCAAGTTATGCTAAAACTATAATCTTATTTTGATGAGGAAAGATGGAAAGCATGGAAGCAGACAGCTTATATGGTAAATACAAGTGAGGCTAAAAAGGTATGACATAGGTTTGAACAAGATGTGAGGTCATAGGGTCAAAGCAGACGAAATGAAAAGAGGTCAAGCAACACCAAGGCAAGGAGTCCATGACTGGTGGACCAAGCAGGGGTAAGTGCAATGGGTGCAAGAGTGAGTGAAGTGAAGTTCGAAGTTCGAGGACTGTGTGTCGAAGTTCAAGGACTGTGTGTCAAAGTTCGAGGACTGTGTGTCGAAGTTCGAAAGTTCAAAGATGAAATGCGCGGATCTGGATAAGGAAGCTAAGCGCATGAAAGAGTAATGCCGAAAAGAAAGGAAGACCAGTGAGAGGGTTATTGATCTTGCTTTTGTTCGCATAACTGAAAAGCAATGTGCTATTGAATCTTCGAAGGTTTGGAAAGTAACTTTGAGAGAGCACTGAAGATTTCTGAGGGTGCATAGGTGATGTCATATGCAACCCGAGGATTAACCAAAATCTTGAAAGTTGCTGATGGCAAAAAGCATCCTTAGCCAAATGCAAGGAAGATCCAACTGCGAGATCCTGAGTGCTGAGTCTGTTGTATGACAGCTGCCTGTGATGCCAAGGAAGCTGAGCAAAGCACGCAAGATGGATACTACAGCCACCATGTTTCAAGGAAATATTACCAAGAACCACATCAAACTTGTTGGTCCCATGGCCCAAGTGAAATTAGGATGCAAGGCTTCAAAGAAGCATTCAAGCAGTTCATAGCAGGCGGAGTTAGGAAGTAACACAGTTTTGCAAGCAGTTGTAACTGGATTTACAGCAAAGATCTACACAAAATGCAGCATGGTAGTGATTACTGGCCTTTTTTTCTTTTCTCATGGTTCCATTTTTTCACACTTTTTGGGCTTGATTTTGTGTTTAGGAAACATTAGGGCAGTTCATGTTCCTCCAAAATCCTGTCTGATGGATTTTGCTGACGGAAACATCAGCAAAGGCCAAAATGGCCCACAATTGAATTAGATGTGGCTGCTAATTTTAATTTAAAATCTTGCCAATTTTATCCAACGTGAACTGCCCTATTTTGTTTGACAGGGGGTTTTTTGTAGGGCTTAGGTTTGAAAATCCCATTGAGGTGTGTGGCAATGGTATTTCAATTGTGGAATCTTACAGGGCATTGAAGTTGAGAGGCATAGTCTTGACAATTTATAACCCCTTTGAATACCATTTTGTCTCCATCTTCTTTCATCCAACCTGCATGTTTCTCAAGGGCACAAAGACACAATTGCTTGGCTGGGGTTTTGGATATGCCTCACTTGACATGTGGTTTCACTTTTATTCTCTTGCTCGTTTGCTCTCATTAAAACATATTTTTTTTATTAACAATACATGTCTGAATCTCTTCCACGAGGGGGTGGGGGCATGAAATCGACTTGACGTCAGGAACAAAACTTCCTTGGTGGATGCTAAGATAGCCCCCTGAAACACGCGGCGATGTATAGAATATGTACTCTTCAGATGGATATGAGATGAGACTACTGCTCAGACTGGGGGAGAGCTTGCGGCGCAGTGGTACCTTGATAACCAACAGGAATTTTTTTCCGGGAAGGGTTCTAACTTTTAGACCAACATGCAGAAGTCTCACTTGCCGGGAGTGAATAAAAACCGCTTGCTGGGGAGAAATTGCATCAGCAAGCGGGCAAAGTACCGTCTCGCCAGGGTACAAACCTCTCAACAAGCAGAGGCAGTGTACATTCGACTCTTCTGTTCACCAACGTAAGCAGCCAGTGAGTTTCACTTGCTTTTGGTTTGGAGCATCTGAGCCCAAGACTCACCGAAAGAAAGTAAAGGAAGGGAAGCAGAAAAAAAGAGAGAGCGAGCGAATGAAATAGAGAAACCAGAAAGGGAGAAAAGGAAAACAGTAAGAGTAAGAGGAGGAAAAACAGATACAGACAATGAGCCAAAAAGAGATACCACAGACTATAGATACTTTTGATTTTTTGTGGTTACAGAAATTTGGAAGACTTCAAGCTGAGTTACTAGAATGGAGACTGTCAGTAGGGAAGCGAGAGCTTCTTCTGGATAAAGTGAGAGAGCGGAGACCACTGGAGGAGAAAAACTTAGGGGAAGATTTGGAACGGACTATAATCTTCTTGAACACCTTATTCACTTTTGATAGGACACTCACGTTTTGCACAGGCTCACAGTCATCTTCGTCATCGTCTTCAAAGACCGATGGGAGAGTGTCTGATTGACAAGGTGGGCACTCTGGGGCTTCCCTCTTGGGCATCAAGTACATGGAGAAATCATCGAGCGAGTAAATATTCATTCAAGACATTGCACTGTTCTGTAACAAAAATAAGTGAACAATCTTGGAAGGTGCAAGAAGAGATGGTTAGTAGAGGGGAAGTGGTATGAGGAATGGAATGGTTGATTTTGAGAGAGATGGGTTTGTGTTTGGTTTGGAAAAGGTCAAGCTGGTAGTAGGTCAGGTTGGATGAGAGGGATGAATAAAACGGTGAGTTGGCCAGATGGGTCTCTTTATATACACACGGCTATCAAGCATCCGGTCAGCAATAAAATCTCTACATTTTCAAACGGAACAGCCCACACCACCCGGGGACCGGAAATGTGCAGACTGTGCGGCTGTTTCTCGGCGCAGCACGCGGCACCTTGTTCTGAAAAGGTCCGGGTGCGGTATCGTTGGCATGGCAGTCCAGTCAAGATAGACTGGGCTGGGCCAAATCATCGTATCACGACAGCACCGGCCGGGGTATGACTGTTGTTGGAATTAAGCCGATGCACGCGACACTCACAATGCGTGCGCAGCAACAGACAGACAACCCGAAACCTAGTTGATCTCATCATAAAAAGCCTTCGGGCACGTTGTACCGATTGCTTTACTTCATTCATTTCAACTTTGTCTTCATTCCAAACTGATCCACATTTATTGTGTCTCAAGTCTGTATTTCTTTCACTTTCTTTCTATCTTTCTCTCATCATTCTCTTTTCTCACTCTCTTTCTTCTTTCTCTCATTTCGTTTCAGGTCAGCTCCTTAGTTCTTCGTGTCCTTCGTGCTCTTGTCAAAAGCACTCATCTTACTCGTCCAATATCTGTATGCCCAGGCGGTGTTTGCAATCTTCCAAATGGGAGCAATTGATCTCTGCTTTGATCTCCGGATTGTCGCCAGGCCATGCACCACAGCACCTCAAAAATATGGGTCATGTCCATCGGCTTTGAAGTTAATCAAGACGAAAGCTTGGCCAAACTATACAGGACTGGGGCAACATGCCACCCGTCCGGCCAACCATCCTGCCTAATATTTCCTGCGTTCTCACCCTGTTCTTAACATCCGGACAGATCCCGCATTTATCTCCTGGTGGTTTAGGAATGACCGGGGGCGTCTGATCTTGGTGATGCCAGAGCCAGTGCTAGCCTTTACCTGCATGCTGGGGAGGGAGGAACGAACCTCCTTAGTGAGCGGAGTGGCTAAAGTCTCCAATCGCCGCTGAGAAAACTTCAACAAGCAGCAGCCAACTGTTGAATGACTTGCTCACCGGCAAGCGAGCACCACTGCATTCGCGGTGCGGCGTATTGTACTTCCCATCATGACCTGGGAAGCACCCTGCTCATCGGATAGCCAACTGCCTCCTTGGCAGGATTGGGGCCTGACTAGCAACGACCAGATCCGCCGCCCACCAAGGTAAAATTTTCGGATGACACACAATTCACGCGGGGAAGTGAACTGATCAAATTTCCCTGTTCTGACTGGGCAAAACAGGGCCCAATGATTCCAACCCAATATCACGGAAATCAAAAAAGAGAAACAAAAGAACATCAAGAAAAGAAACCAAAATACAGTGGAAAAAAAATGAAAGTTAGGAGGGAACACACAAAAAAAAAGAAAGAAAACCGAACAAAAAAAAGAAAATCTAAGAAAAAAGGGAACAGAAGGAAAAAAAAAACTGGAAGAGACAATGAACCCAAAGTTAGCGAAAACAGACTACAGATACTAAGTAGAGAACCGAGATAATAAAAATAAAGATACGGGAAAACAGAAGCAAACAATGTCACAAAAAACAAACGATAGATACTTTTCATTCTATAGGATCACAGAATAAATGGAGAGAAAGGAAAAAAAGGAAGAAAAGGAACACAGAGGAAACGCAAAAGAGAAGATAAAGCGAAAACAGAAAATAACACGAAAGTTAGAGAAAACAGAGTATAGATACTTTTAATTCTATATGATCACAGAGATTTGGAAGACTTCAAGCTGAGTTACTCGAGTGAAGACTGTCACTAGGGAAGCGGGAGCTTCCTCTGGATGAAGTGAGAGCGGAGACCACTGGAGGAGAAAAACTTAGGAGAAGATTTGGAATGGATGATAATCTCCTTGGATACCTTATTCACTTTTGATAGGACGCTCACGTTTTGCACAGGCTCACAGGCATCTTCGTCATCGGCTTCAAAGACCGATGGGAGAGTGTCTGATTGAAAAGGTGGGCACTCTGGGGCGGCCCTCTTGGGCATCAAGTACATGGAGAAATCATCGAGCGAGTAAATATTCATTGAAGACATCGTAATATTCTGTAACAAAAAAAGAATAACAATCTTGGGAAGTCAGGAAGAGGAGGTTAGTAGAGTGGCAGGGGGTGAGAAAAAATCGATTGATTGTTTTTTAGAGAGGTGGATTTAGGGTTGGTTTGGAAAATGTCAAGCTGGTAGTAGGTCAGGTTGGTTGAGAGGGATGAAGGGAAAGCCGAGTTGGCCGAATGGGTGTCTTATATAGGCTTGGCTATCAAGCAACCGGTCAGCAATGAAATCTCTATATTCTCACATGGACCGGCACACACCACCCACGGACCCGTGGTGTGTGGACCGTGCGCTTTATTTTTGGCGTAACACGCCGCACCTCACGTTGAAAAAGGGCCGGATGCGGTGTCTGTTGGCATGGCATTCCGGTCAAGATGGACTGAGCTGGGCCAATCGACCACAGCACTGGGCGGGGCACGACTATGTGCGCCCGGACGGATTTTGACCACCGTTTCCCATTAACAAAAAAAGATTTTTTTGTCTATTCTTGTTGGATAATGTCTTTGTTGAGCTTCCCCTTACAAAACAGTCATGGTTTATTCATCTAGTTGTATTGCTCTAGCATCCCGAAATACAAAAAAAAAAAAACATTACAAAAAGGAAGGGAAGAAATTTCATCACAACATAAATATCCAAGGATAATTCTAGTCCACTTGGGTTCCCATCCTTCGAGAATGGCCTTCTGAATGTATTCAGCACCTACCAATCCCCATGCTCGGCATAATCCAAGAGGAACCAGCTAGGCCGAAGAAGGAATCTCAACCTCCAGCCGAGAAAAAAGCACCATCGACCGCCATTCGGAGGGAAGTTGCTCCAATTCGCCGTGTACGATGACGAAGAGCATGTACGTCTTGAACACTGGGCTTCACTTTTAGCGAAACGGCGGAAAAAGAAACGAAAACTGTTTAGAGATCATGGAAGGTGCTCAACTTCGTAGACTCCCAAGCAACCGATACTGACAGTGATGATTCTTACGATGAAACGGATTGTGATCCACAATCTATGCCCCTCTGTCTCTATTCCTGTACTCTTAACTATGCCTGTGCTCTCTTCAAGTCGTCACATCCTTCTTACAAGGAAGACTGGTTTTTTTGTTGGTAGGTTCTGCTATCCTAATCTAATTAGTTTTTTTCCTGTGTGGATATAGGGATGAATATACAGGAGTCAGGAGTCTTGTGTCTCTTTTATGTACGTCCGCAGTGTCTTAGATATCATTCCTTGGATATCATTGAGGATGCTTGATTGTCTGAAAATCTGCTTATTGAGAAGACTGTGTGTTCTCTTTGAGTGTTATGTCACGGGGCCTATCCGATCGAATCGACCGGGATGTGCTGTGCTACGCAGCCCGCCACGCGCGCCCCCCCCCTAATATCCTAGTTGGTCACTCAACCAAACAAGAACACAACAACTGACTTCAACCACAACAACCTCACACAACAGCCATGTCCCAGAAAAACATCTACCAGTCAAACAACCCCCCAGACTTACCCCACCACAAGTTCAACGACTTGCTGCTCAACTACCAGGGTAAACTCAGAACAGTGCGCACACAGGATATCAAACAACAACAGACAATCATCCCTATCGCCAGGATCAAGATCCCCGCGCCTGATAAGATCTCTTCCCATCTCATCAAACGCTTTGACACCAACGCCGTCTCGGCAACCTCCTTCTTCAAATCTGCCTTCCCCTATTCGACCGAGGATGAAGAAGCAATCCAAATGGCCTACATCCATCAGATCTATGATACTCACACCGCCGGTGCAGTCGATTTAGGACCACAGCACAGACTCACTGGTGTATGGTCAGTCTCTCTCTCTTTCCTTCACGTCTGCTTCTGCTGCTTTTTTTTTCTTTATTCTTCGTGGTTCTGATTGGATTCGCCCTTTTCTCAATCTGACCCAGGGTGCCACTCGAACACGCCAAAGAACTCGCCGAGGCATATGGGATTGAACGTTTCGCAGCACCTCTGATAGCCACTCCCGGCCCGAACACGAGCCCCTCATCACCCACAGCGATCAAGAACGCGGGAGAAAACGAAGGATCGAACATCCAGACGCCTAAGGCTAAACTGACCGACCACACACAGGCCACTCGTTCTTCAAAACGACCCAGGGCGGGCCCTCTAGGCTTTGGGAACACCAGTCCTTCGACCTTCAACCTCAGTAGTCTCAACAAACCTTCGACTGAGACCAAAAAGTCCAACGCCACTCACGAATCTCAAACGACAAACGCCGAGAAACTGTCGTCGCCGACGGATCTGGTGGCTGGGCGCGGACAGAAACACTCGCCGTCCAAGACGACAACTGGTCAGGATGATGAGCAGAGCCAGTTCGCCGATCACCAATTGATCGGAAGCGACGAGGTGGCCAATCAAGCTAAGCAAGAGGCACTCAAACTAGTCTCCGATTTGAGAAACTCTCAAGCCAACGTTGAAAAGTCGAATGAAAGTCCGCGCAAGTCGGGCGAAGTCGAGAGCCAGCAGACCAGTCCCAAGAGAGGCGAGAGATTGAGCCGCAAACGAAGTGTGGATGAAGTCTCAGCAGAGAATGAAGATGAAGACGAAGATGAAGATGAAGATGAAGCCGAGGTCTCTCATAACAGGAGCTTCTTGCCCAAGTTATTGTGGAGGAGATCCGCCCATCCGAATCCTAAGAAACTCAAGAGAAACCAGCACGGCTCGTCGAGTAAATCGTTTGCTCAGTTACCCTCAACCAGTACCGATTTAACACTTGTCGACCAATCCCTGATGTCCCCTCTCAATCCCAACAAACGTAACCTCGCGATCGCCGGGATCGTGATCGCTGGAGCGGCTGCGTACGCTTCCTCCCTCACTCTATCTTTTCTCTTCTCTCTCTCTCTCATGAAAAAGCTGATCATTGAGTTCCCATTGTCGCTTGTAGATCGATCGCTCCATACTTTTTTTGAGTCCAAGTTTATATATATCTGGTATAACTCTTTTACCTCCCGGCGGATTTTTTTGCCCGTTTTCGATCCTCCTCTTAACCCCATAAGCAGACGCACTCAAACTCCTCCACTCATTCACTTCTGATCTCTATTCTCTATCTGACTGTCTTCTTCTGTCTACTCTTTATCCCTCCTCTCTCTGTTTTCTCGCCCTCCCATTAACTAACCTCCCTCCTTTCGATATGACTGTTCTTGTCCTTTTTTTGATATATCTGTTTTATATATAATCATTTGTTCTTATGATCATCATCTTGTCAACTCTCTTGTCTTTTCTCTTTCTCCAAAAATTTAATTCACAAACATTCTTTTTTTTCCTCAAAAAAAAGGAGGAGAAAAATTACATGAATCACTTTTTTGTTTTGATTTTGATTTTTGTTATGTTTTTTTTTTTTGGATGGGGTGTGAGGCTGGGTAAAGGCTTCTATTTACTTTATTCTCATGGCTTTTGTATTTTTTATATCTTCTTTTTAGCCTCGTACAACTCTTTTCTTTCAAGAAAAAAAGATGTCCCTCAATGATTACAACCATTACCAAGTAAGTAATATGGAATGATTTTCTTTCCCATCCCTCTTTTTCTTTTATCAAATCTTGTATTATTACAGCTACATAAGAAAAAAGGAATTTATTTGAAAATGTTTATTTAGTAGGCCTTGTTTGGTGCCAATTTGTTGAGTGTTATATATACAGGCTAGTGAAATAACCTGTGACATATTGGAGGACTTCCTGTAGAATCTACAGCCCCTGCAGATTCTTAATTAGAGCCTGTAAAGCTAAATTTTGGCAGGGAAGATAGCTCCCCCTATTTGGTCTTAGAATCTTTAGGCTTTAGCCTTGTACCATCGTGCCACTTCAGGAATTCTTGTGAAGGGATTCAAACCCTTACATTTGTAGCCCCTGTAGATGGTCATGGGAAGTCGTCCATTAATTATTAGACTTGAAAGAAAATGAAAAATTTGATTTAATTGAGTGTTTGTTGCAGGTGTTGCAAGAGAAAAATCACCACAGAAAACCCATTATCACTTTGCAAGCCATGGGAGTTGTCATTGTAACGTAAAACACCTCAATCAACAACAATGAAGGTTCTCACTTTGTTTGCACTTCTCATTACCAATAAAATACACTGTGTATTTATCCCAAGGCCTTACAACCACCTGGAACTATCACTTCCAGTATTATTAGCTGGGCTGATGTGGGTTTGACTGGGATACACTCAACCCAGTTAAACTTGGTTTCATCTCACTCAATGAAATACAAATCCAAGGTAGCTGCTACCTTGGATTGATATTATCTAGGTTGGAAGCCACCTCTGTTTGAATGGGTTGAGTGTGTCACAGTCCCACCAGGATAACCACAACCCAGCCAATAATTCTGTCAGTGCAACCTATAGAAAAGATAGGCACAGTTGTCTTTTATGAAAAGACCAGTAGCGTCAGAGACGACACAAATTGAGATGTGAGAGACAACGACGAGCACACTTGTGCGAGTTTAGATATTGAGAAACAAAAGAAACTTGAATGAATTTCTGAAGACATGAAATGAAATGAGATAGTGAAAAACAAAAAGAAACAAGAAGAACCTTTTATGAAAAGACCAGTAATGTCAGACAGCACAAATTGAGATTTGAGAGACAACGACGAGCACACTTGTGCAAGTTGAGATGTTGAGAAACAAAAAGCAAAAGGAAAATGCAAGTGTTACAAGATTGTTATTTAACTGGCTACAATTAGGTTCCAATTAGTTTTCAACTTTAATCATCATTAATGAACCGGTAGCCAAGTATGCTAGTAGTGACTTATCCCTATATCTCAATACAGTCACACTAGAATTTGGAAAGAATACATTGTATGGCCAACATACTCAGACAACAAGGAAGTAACCACCACCTCTCTCTGATATAAAGAGAGAATGATAAGATTGAAAATTCCTAGTGAATAATAATTTCTAGACTGGATAATGATTTCTATCTTTGTGAGACCACTACCAAGCCCGCAGTACTACCTACCTTGGATAGCTCTATCTGAGAATGGTTGTTGGGGAAGCTAGTCCTCAGGATCTTCCCTTTTCAATATTAATCTATCTATCTATCTCCTATCTCTCCCCATCAACTTTTTTTATCTTCTCTCCTATCCCCTCCTCAATTGAATCTTGAAAAAATTCCACTGTTCACCCTGTTTGTTTTAAAGTCCTTGTAGCGCCTTATTCAGTCTTAACAACATTAGCTACTTACTTGATTTTTTTTTCTGCCTCTTAATCATAACAGATACATCTTTCATACCAAATTTAAGTTTGTTTGTATTGGGTTGAACATGTTTGCCCATTGACTTTTTACTGCCACTCTTTTTTGTAAACAAGAAGGGGCCTAAAGGTTTACCAGTCTTGGGGATGAAAAAATTGCATCAGGCCTTTTTGACTGGTGTTTTAACATAGACTATCTAACTTAAATAAGTTCAACCTATGCAGTCGGTAGCCACCAGTGTTTTTAGCTGGGAAAAGTAGCTGAGCTTTGTGCCACCTCCGACGGCAGGGAGGGACTTACAGCTAAAGTCCACTTGGTTGCCTGAGACCATGCACTCAGAAGATTGAGAAGTTTGTTTTTGAATTTTCACGAACACCACTCTAATGCTGTGCTCCTAATTTAAAGAAAACAAGATTTGTTAAGATCTTGTCAATTTTTTGAACTTACACTCCCCTGTCTTTTTTGGTTTATTTTCTAAGATTCTCAAGGCTCTGGCAACAAATTCATATCCTCTTTTTTTCAATCAGCTGTTTCCCTTCTCCACTTTCTTTTTCAACATTCTTTTTTTTTTCTCTCTCCATCTCTCGATCACTTGTAATTCTTTGGGTTCCTCATTAGATTTAGTGGATGACTTCCCTTTGATCTACAGCCCCCCTGTAGAGCCAGATGCCAGAGCTTAATTGCAGTTGAAAAGCTAAAAATTTAGCTTTTCCACTTTCAAATTAAGATCTGCAGGGGCTGCAGATGGCAAAGGGAAGTCTTCCAGTAAATATTTGTTTGAATTACCCATAACATTTTTACATATGCAGTTTTTCAGTTGTATGTCATCAAGCTTCAGGGTTCCTGGTCACTGGATGTAATATCATTTTTTTTCTGCTTTGAGCCTTCGGTAATTTAAATAATTGTTTGCACATGCGCTTCAGACAATTGCCAACAACAGTCTTTCCATCCTTAGAACGATTTTCTTTTTCAAGAAAGTCGGTTGTCTTTATCGATGGAAGACTCAAAAACCTACCTAACCGAGTACATGTGTCACTGGGGCAAGTAGGAAGCGGTTGAGCTATTTCTTCATTTAATTTAACTGCTTCGTCTCTCTTCAGGCACATTTTTATCACACTAGGGATACTCGGAATGATGCCAAAATGACAATTCTTCATGTTATTCAAAAACAACCAATGAAAATAAAAAATCAAGTAAAAAGAGAGAGGAAGACAGGATGCAAGAGCATTGTTTCTTCTGCGGAAATATGTGTGTAGCTATAAAACTGAGAGAGCTACAGGCTGCCAAAAAGTCTCTCTTTTTCCTCAGATCCTCTCACACAAGCATGGGGACTTAGAGCATCTCCACCACAGGGTGGAAAGTGCAAGTGGAAACTCGTTTTCCAGCCTGCACTTGAAAAATTGCATCCCACCGGGGGTGAAAATGCGAACCTATTTAGATTTGCCGCAAGTGTAAAAAACATCAACACGAGTGTAGTTCTAGCTCCCCTCTACATCCTGTGATATGTCCCTCCCTGTATGAAACCCACACCACTCATCCCGCGATTCACACCTAATCAACCACCGTTCACAACTATTTGCATGCCAGTTTACACTCCACCGGTGCACAGTACACAAGGTTTTAACCTTAAAACTTAAATTTCAGAATGCATTGTGCATGTTTTCCACTCACAAATTCCACCTCACGGTGGAGATGCTCTTAGGGTCTAAGTCCCTCCCTGCAGTAAGCGCCACTCAGACCACAGTGGGAGGGACTTTGTTAAGTCAGCTAAACTATCAGTTTACAGATGGTGATACCTTCCCACCTGCTGAGACTACATTTAGGCACAGATGAAGCTCAGAGGACCAACCCATCCTCCATTAAGAAATATGTAATCTTTTTCATGTTAGTTTCAAATTATAAAGGAGACCTCAACAGGTAGTGTATTTTTGATTTCTAAACCAACACAATTTAGTTTAGTATGTGTATCTTGATTGAATTAGATATAACCACATGTAAACAAATACAGCCACCTAGTTGCATCACAATGAGTATGATTCTTCTTCATACATTCATCTCTCTGTTTGTGAGATTGTCCATCATAGAATCAGTAGCCTTGTCCAGGGACTTGGAAGGCTCAATGGCGATTACTGAGGCCACCCAGACAGCACCAGTCAGGTAAATCAAACAATTCATGATGGACTGCATAATTTTTCCAAGTGCACTGAAGGGGGATTCAAACACTTGAACAGAATTGGATGGTCCATGTAGGGCATATGAAAATGAGCTGACCACCAATCAACCTTAACCCCACTCTCCTGCCAACTTAGTCCCTTAATGTGTGCTGATAAACAATGCTCAAAACAGCATAATGGAGAGCTGCAGGAACTGTCTACAAGTACTAGCATTCCAGGCTGAGTTGATACACAGGGCCGTAGGGGAACCCTTTCAGGTAATTCGGTGACCATGTCCAGCAAGGCATTTTTGTGTCATTTGGATGTTCTTGTTGGCTTGTGGCGTCTTTCACGAAAAGCAAACAAAAAGTCTATCAAGTTCAGCGACCCAGATCAGAACCTGAATGGCCTCTGGCTCTGTGGCAGGCTCGACCTTGTTTTCAGGTGCTCTCAGGCTTGATTTCAGGGCTTCACCGCTCTTCAACAGCACTGCATCAGTAATTGCTACTCAAACCACATCTTCCCTGGGCGCGCCGGTGCGAGACGGGCATTCCGCAGGGGGCGCACCGTAGAAGCCCTAAGGCATTCCGCAGGGGGCGCACCGTAGAAGCCCTAACCCTGTGGCTGAAACCAGGTTTTTCGTCAACCCTATCAGTTTTTTTGGATTTAATCCAGGGTTAGGGTTTCGTCCCACAGTCCAGTATATAAAGCCCCTCCGCTGGTTTCTCAAGTTCGGAATCATCTTCGAAAAACTTTGATAAACTCAGACTTCTCAAAAACCAAAGATGTTAGCCAAACAATTCATCTCGACCAGTCTCAGAGCACTCAAGGCCTCCAGCCAATCTGTCGCACGCCAGTCCACTCGGGTATCCATCCCTTCCGGGCTCAAGTCTCTTCAATCGGCCAGATCGCTTGTCAACCCAGTCAGATCCATCTCCTCCACCCCGTTGAGGTTCGAGGAACAATCCAGCCAATCTGCACCTGCTGCTCCTTCACAAACCGAGGCCCTTCCACATGATCTCCCGGCCGTCTACCTCAGCAATCTCTCATTCGCCGTCTCTGAGGAAACCTTGACTGAGTTCTTGAAGCAACATACCCCCGTCAAGAAAGTCGACGTTGTCCGTAACTATGATGGTGCCGTCAGAGGGTCAGTCAATTCTCTTCTCCTTATCTTTCTTGAACGGTTCCTCACCTATGCTTACATTTCTTTGCATGAATTTTACCTACTCCTACAGGTTCGGATTTGCCAAATACTCCACCATGGCTGAAGCCGAGGCTGCCGTTACTGCAATCAACGGATTGGATTTCCTCGGCCGACAGATCGTTGCTGCTATCTCCCAACGCCGCCCGGTGATCTCCGATGCATCCAACCAACTCTTCATGTCCGGGTTCCCCACTCAGGGAGAGGCCGACGAAGCCAGCCTACGTCTAGCGATCCACGAACGACTCGAGGTCCAGCCTCGGGCTATCCGACTGCACAAATTCCCCGGTGGGTTCTTGAAGGGAACCGGACACCTCGAGTTTGACGATGCTGCCACACTCGAAAGCATCCTCGTCAAAATCCAGGAGCTTGGTGCCGACCAGCCTGTCGTCGTCAACGGGCACCCCCTCACTCTCGTCAAAGCTCGTCCCCTTCTACAGCCCCGAAACCGTACCGGTCCCGGTTCCGGTCCCAGCCGAGGTGGCTTCGGAGCCATGCGAGGTCGTCCAGGCTACGGTGCCGGCTATGCCGGTGCTGGCTACGGCGGCTACCCTGCCGGACCCGGTGATGGATACCCAGGGCCCCCGGGTCCAATGGGAGGTTACCAAAACCAAGGATATGACAATGCAGTGCGTACTATCGCACCTTTTTTTCTTGTTTCTACATGAATGATTTAAACGCAGGAGCAGCCAAGATTGACTATCGATTTTGGGTTGGTTTCCATAGTACTATCCTCCCCCTCCCGCAGGTCCCCCAGGCTCTGGCGGATATGGTGGATACGGATCTCAAGGAGAAGGTGGCCAAGGAGGTGGCAATTCTCAATACTAGAGATACAAGCCCCTCTGACTGTGAACGATCTGTGCACGAATGTCCCCATTATTGATGTTACCTACTCTCCAATAGTACTACCCTCCCATCATCATCCTCTGCTCCCCAGTTACTCTGACGCCTCGATACCCCCCAGAAAAGCTGTACACAAATCCATCTTTCAAACATGCGAGCCTTCCAGCAAACGCTGGTATGCTGAAACGCTAAGCCCGTTGGAGTACATTCTCTTTCCCTGATTCCATTCGTATCCAGATTTTTTTTTCCACACTTCTGTCCCCTTTCAACAATGCTAATCAAATGTCAAAATCACTCTTAAACGTGTAGTCATCAAATACACACCTCCCCGTGTCCTCTTGGCCATCATGCCCCTTGTGTCAAGTTTCGTCTAGGTCTCACAGCTAGTCGATGTTGCCAAGAAGTGCTTTCTTGGGTGATGAGATTAGTTTCGAGCTTCATCAAGTCCTGCTGCGGATCATCGCACGGAAGGTCCCGGAGACCTCCGCCTAGCCGGACGATGTTTGGGCGAGGGCCCTACTACACCCACCACACAGGGTGACCAAATGCTCTGGTAGTGGTGGGAGCTTTTGACAAGGTTCTGTTGGGCAGGCTCCTTTAACATAAATTTGTTAGTCTGCTTCATCCACACAAAACACCCTGCGTAAATCTTATGACGTGATCTCCAAGGTCAGCTAGATTCGCTGCCAAGAGAATTCCCAATAACTATCGGGAATTGAAGATCTGTAATTTACCTGGGTCTCATTTGAGGCGATGTCTTTTTACGAAGTTTGAACCAGAGATATCCAGCCATTGATCTAAGTCAATAGATGGAAAGGTGTACTTATAGGGGCCGGCTAAAACCACGCCCCGGATTTGCTAAAAGGACGCTTCCGGTGAGGCGTCCTTTGGCGTGCACGCCACATTCCGGGCGTCCATGGTCGATGGACGCCCGGAATGGGACGTACCGGCCTTCCACGTCCCCGATGGGACGTGCAAGGCTGGGCACGCCCCATGGGTGAGGCGTGCATGGTCGTGGACGTCCCGGGGGACGTTTTCGTCCCAGATCGAAGGGCGTGCCGAAGTTGGCACGCCCTCGATCCGTGGCGTGCATGCCGATGCACGCCACAGGTCGTCCACGTCCGCCTCGGAGGACGTGGACGGGGGTAGCAGCCCAACCCGAGGGCGTGCGGGATGATGCAGGCCCCTCATCCCTCCAAGACCGACTGGTCCTGGAGGGATGAGGAGAGAGTGTACTCTCCTCTCATCCCTCCAAGACCGACCGGTCCGGGAGGGATGAGAAGAGATTGCCATCTCCCATTCCCGCCAAGGCCGAAGGCAGGCTTGAACGCCTCGGCTTGGACAAGCCGAGGCGTCCTCGGGGGATGCACGCCTCAAATCAAGGCGTGCATCCACCAAGTAGGACCCAGTGGCGGGCCGCTGAGCCACTCGGGTCCTGTCTGGGGCGTGCACGCCTCCGACCAAGGCGTGCATCCCTCTGCACGCCACATTTTGGGCGTGCGAGGGTTACGCGCCCCCAAATGGGGCGTGCAGAGGCGTGCACGCCAAAGGACGCCTTGCGGGGCGTCCTTTTAGCAAATTTGGGGTGTGGTTTTAGCCAGCCCCTATTTATATTGCTGGAAATTAATGGTATAGATGGCTACTCCAAACAAACTATGATTGAAGTCCATGATTTTTTTGAGACCTTATACAACAAATGGCTAGTCAGGTTGAAAGTGCTTACATGTTGTTGATATATCTGATGAAATCAAGGAAAAATGCCAGAGAGCTAAGAGCAACAGACAAGGAGGAAAGAACTTCAACATCTGAGAAGACAGGCTGAAGAAAAGCTCAAGCCCTAGCAGGAAGACTGCTAGCTTATGTGGCAGAAAAGGGCCCACACTACAAGAGGCACAAGACACTCAGGGAACAGGTGCAGAAAAATGGACAGTCTTGATTTCTCTGTGATTCTACTACAACAACAGGCTGAGTTTTGGAACTGCAGGAGGCACATCTTCCATATTTAAAAAAGGTAGAGAGCAAGAAAGGAAAGCAGACTGAGGAATACTGATATTCCAAAAATATACCCTAATGGACTGCAATCATTCTTTGAGGATATGACAGCTAGTGTATGTGACACTGAAATCATTGTGCTCCACCTCAATAATAGGGACCAGACTCCTTCCTCAAGCTCAAAAGGGGCACTAAGAAGAAGAAAACTGAAAACTCTCGGCAAAATTTGGCCTGTCACATGGTGTCTGTTAATCAGGTTGGCACTAGGAAACAGTCAAATAAAGTTCAAAGGAAAGGGACTAACAGCAGAGATGCTGGTTTGAATAAAATCATCCAGCAGAACCAAAGCAACAACCCCTCTCCAGCCTTGTCTTACTTTGGAAATACTTATGTGCATGTCCTCTTGAAAACATCCCCAAGAATAGACCAATTGACTGGAAAGATGTCCTTGATTTGTTCTAGAATATTTTACATATTCCCAGCTTGCTCAACACATTGGGGAAGATGTGGTATGCTGTTGGTATCAGACTAACAAATTGAGAATGGCACTGAGTTGGTCTGGGCCACACCTGAAATTGTCAACCAAATATACTCATACTACCCCCAGTCCGCTTGTTTTGATTTTTGTTGGCCTTGTTTTTGTTTCACTTTCCTCCAATCAAATCCATTTTTTATTCCTCTTCATATATCTGTTAGAATCCTCATAGGCAGGTATACTTCTGCCAAAACATAGCCTGTATGTAGTTCCATGTTTTTGCCTTGCTAGTTGAGACATCAAATCTGATCATTATCTTCTCTTGGCTCTTTTTCTTCCTGTTAACTATCATCAATTTCTTTTTTTCTCCCTCTTCACTATCTTTTATTGACTCTTTTTATTCCTCTTCACTATCTTTTCTTGACTCTATTGCTTCCTCTTCACTATCTTCTCTTGATTTTTTTTAGTCTTTGTCTTGACTTTTTTTTGTATTCTTGGAAGTCTTTCCTTATGACAGGAGCTTTGGCTCTGATGGCCACCATCAAAGATGAAACCTATGACAGGCCAGATTGGAAACATATCCTGATCCGCAAACTTGCCGCCAATCTTCTTGAAAGAATCAGAGCAACTAAAGTTCATTGCTTTAGTTCAACAAATTCACCCAGTTCTCATAAGCTAAAAATCTACAACTTTTATCACTCTCCCTTGCACCAAATCCTAGCTGGAATGGTGTTGATGTTTATTTACAAAAAAGTTAAAAATATCTTATGGTGAACTGGGCTATTATTTAAATGAAAACAAGTTTAAAATATTTGATACTGAGAATGGTTGATGCCTAAAGCTCAGGATGGGTTTGGGTCAAAAAACACTGCCTGAACCTGACCCCCCACACTATGCGGGTCAGCAGGGTAATTTCCTTGATCAAACCCAAGCCCATTTAATAAATGACTGGGTTTGGGTCAGGTAATTTGCGGGTTGACCCGGTTTTGTGAGTGAGAAAAAATAAAAAAATTGGGCCCCATTTGGCACCGTCATAAAAGCAACAGTGGGCAGTTATGTTATCCAAATGGATAACTATGGCTGTAACGTAACTTTTTAAGTTACTGATAACTTTATTCAAGTTAATTTATCCATTTCAAAAAAATGGATAATTAAAAATAAGTTACTTTATCAGTTACCGTAACTAAATCTGACACAACAGAAAAAGCTCAGTAGATCAAATTTTTGTGAGATAATTTATCCTTTTGAGTGTTTTTAGACCAACTTATTGACCATCTTATGATTTAATTTGGTAGGAGATTGGTCAAAACCCATTTTGTATACCAAGAAAGTGTTTTTAGATCTAAATAAAATCCTGGTAACTGTGATAAAGTAACTTTTTTAGTTACATTCCTGGATAACTAGCAATTAGTTACTCTATCCAATGGAAAAAATTGGATAACTAAATTCAAGTTACTTTACTATACTTTACACTGAAGATAAGTTACTTTACTGAAACACATGATTCTGGATAACTAAAAAAAGTTACATTATCCAAAACCCCCTGGATAACCCCGGATAACGTAACTGCCCACCCTTGATAAAAGTGGGTGTAATATAGGACATTTAATTCAATAAATATTGAACTGTTGGTACAAATGTAACCAAATTGGTATAGAATGAAAAATGGCTTCCTGCTTCTTTATTGAAAATATAAGAGTCCATGTATTGGACTGTCTCTAGTGCCATAATAGAATTATCACCCTTTATATCTGTTTCAAGTGTAATATTAATATTGTGATGCTAATGGCAGCCTCACATGCCCATTTTGATGTCACAAATGATGAAGCAGGTAGAACTCTTTATTTATATACCAATTTTGTTATATTTGTGCCAACGGTTTGGCTTTTATTGAATTAAATATTCAATATTACACCCATTTTTATGACGGTGCCAAATGGGGCCTTTGTTTATATAGGTTTTTTACATTTATTTATCTATTGCTTGCTGTAGACCATTGGGTAACCGGTTGACCCAATTAGCTTGACGGCTGCCCAAACGCGACCCAAGACTGAAGTGGGTGTATTGGCTGTGGAACACCAGCCCCCAGGTGTTATCACATGTCAATAAAACATATTGATATGATGTGATACAAAAAACCCTGTTATTTTATTTTCAATAGGTTACAGCCAGTCACAATACTTTACGGCCTGTAACGGGACAAAATTGCCCCAAGTCCATTATCAATGTTGTAACAGGTGTCAGAAGTGTCAGAATTCTATTCTTCTTCTCCACATATTCCTTATCCATCTACAGCAGATTCCAAAAAGGTTGTCAGTCCTTTTTTTTCTTTTTTGCCATCCCTTTTTGTTCCCCACCACGCCAAAGCTTATTCAAAGCTTGTAGATGAATGGGTTATTGACATTGGATCCTGTCAAATCTTCACAAATTTGCCCTCCCAACGTCAATAACCTATTCATCTGCAAGGGCTTGCAGAAGGTTTTTTGTGGTGAGAACAAAAAAGTATGGCAAAAAAACAATGGGACTGTAATCCTTTTTGGAATCTGCTGTATTTTTATTCTTCCATCACAATTATGTGGTGCTTTCACCTTCCATCATTATTTGAATGATTCTCATCATCTTTTCCATTACTAGTTGTAATGTCTTTTCATCATCCATTGTGCATTTACAATGCCCCATGTCTTCCATTGTTATGTTACAATGCCATCTTCCATATGTTATTTTCATTATTAGCATATGCTGAAATTGTTTGTTCAGCTCAACCACAACTTGTACATTTCCTGTACATCTCTTGTAGTAGTCTATTTAATCTGGCACATTGCCAGAAGAAATCAATCATCAAGTTTGAGCCTTATAACATTTTCATGTCCTTTATTCTTGCTCCTTGGTCCTAAGTACCTCAAGATTGTCCCCCATCACCTCTTCTAAATTCTCATGAGCTGAAAACAAGAAGTTGATACTTGTTTCAATATCAATATGGGTCAGCTGAGAGCCTTCCTGTTATTGGTATCAAGGCTAGCCTCAGGTTTTGATGCCAATATGTGTATCAGTATCAAAACCCAATACTTTATGGTATGATAACAATACATGCATTGGTATCAGCCCACCTTTGCTGGCATCACTTGTCTCTTTGGAAGTGGCAAGACCAAAGAGGATTGGGTCTCAAGTTCAATTGACATGAATTCTTTTTAGATTAACTTGTGATGTCCCTTTCTTTGCTGTCTGGCTTGCACCTTTGTGAGTACCTTTTGTTTCTTGTACCTCTCAAAGAGAAAACAGGGCAAGTGCTAACTGGTATGGCCTGGTGTTGTACCAGTACAGGAGAGAGCAGATGCCCACCACAATAGTAGTGGGTTTCAAAGTTGAATCAAGTGTGAAGGTAGGTCACTTTGCGTAAAAAGAATTTCTGTCCAAAAGAGATGAGAAGAAATTTGTAAAGGGGAGAGGAGTGACTGACCTGAAAAAATATCTGCCTGCTTTCATTCAGACAAAATATTGATTGAATTCAGGCACAAGTTTGGCTGCATTTTTTTCTTCTTCAAATTGACCTGCCTGCAAACTTGAATCAAATTTGAAATCAACTAGTGTAGTCGGGTGGTACAGTTTTTGCCTCCCCTTGTTCTTTGGCACTAACCGGGCATTTTAGTTTCTTTCCAGTCAATTGAATTATTAAATTTCAACAGACTAAGAGATTATGTTCATCAGAGTCTGTCATAAGGAAAACAATTTGGTCTAAGCCACAAAGAGATAGAGATGTTGATTCATACCTAAGAGCAGGGAAGAGCAGATGCAAATGAGATAAGACAAAGGGTTCAATCGTTAATAGAACAAGGAGAAATTTATGATCAAAGAAGCAATATAAATAAGGAAGGATATTCATTATGCAAGGTAGAGGGAAAAAGATTAATCAAGTGAGAGGTCAAGGTCATTGCCAACTTGAAGTCAATGAGCGGTGTGAGAGCTCCTTTTGGGATGAGATGGCAGTTCTGTGAGTGGGAAATAACAGAGGTAATACAGTGGCGGTAGGCATGTTACTGTACAGAGCTCTCACCAAAAGTTGTGTTGGGCCGCGGTCCCGATGTTCTCTGGGGTGGGGGGCCACACACCCATTCTAAGCTTAGATTTGGGTAGCTTTCATATTGTAGATTCACCATGTAAAAGGAATAAGCTGCCACTGCAGTGGTTCCTATTTTTTTGCATAGAACATTCCGAACATATGGGATTAGAGACCCCTGTATGTACATAAGTATATAATTAGATCCCATAAACCAATATGTATGCATTCATAAGCCCATAGGTATGCATTTATAAGCCCATATGTATGGGCTTAGCCCCCCCAGGGCCATAGCTATGGGTTTACCCTCTAGAGGGACCATTATAAGAAAAAAAGGACCCAGAAAGGGTCTTAATTGGTTCTATGGCTCATCTCATGACCCAAGAAAGCTTCATTATGGGGCCATCAGTCCCCCCCCCCCTGCTGTGGTTGCTGTGCCTTTTTTCCCTTAACATTCTGAACACCCAAAATCATGTACAGTAACATGACTACCACCACTGTATTCAAGGTGTGTATGAAGATATTACAACTGATAAGGGTGGTTTGAAAGACCTGCCCCGCTATGTACTACACAAGAGCTAACACAAAAAGAATATTTATTTACTGTAGCAGACTTATTGACTTATTGATAGAGACAACTATGTGTAGCAGTCTCTAATCGGACCTAGATCAACTTTTACCTCCGGATCTTGCAACAAATCTGTGAGTGGATAATAAGAGATAAAGATGAGACAAAACTGATGGAAGATGGATGCACTGCAAAAAAATCTGCTTCAACTGCCAGCAGTTGACATGCAGCTTACTCTGATTTTACTCAACTCTTATTCAAACTTTACTCCAACTTGAAGTGAGATGCACAGTGACTGTGCATTATGCACAGTCACTGTGCACCAAAGTAAAGTTTGATTAAAGTTTGAGTTAAACCAGAGTAAGACCAGAGTAAAATCAAAGCTACTGCATGTCAACTGCTGGCAGTTGAAGCAGATTTTTTTTCAGTGATAGAGTGAAGATTTATTTATCTATTTATTGGGTTGAGTTGGATGATGATATTGATAAGTGAAAATAAATAAGATGGGCTATTTTTTTATAATGTTTTATCTTTTTATAGAGATGACTAAGGAGATAGTTGATGATATAAATGTGAACTATTCAAGATTTTATGTCCCCTTCCTTAACCTTTAGTCCAGAGAAACCTGCTGTAATTGTGGGATTCCTTTAATAACTCATAAAGGTATGAAAAGCTTGAAAGGACTGCCTGATTGACAATCACATTGCTTGGATAAAGGTAAGTGTGTTATTGACTACTACTAGCTAATGGGTTTGTGTTGATGTTTTAATAAGTATTTGGTGTGATGGATGGATGATTACCTAGACAACTGGATGAATGACTGGTGAGTAGTGCCTTCTCTGGTGCCTGGGGAGTGTTGAGAGGGTAAAGTGGCCCTCCTTTTATAGTAAAATCTGAGGCATTTTTGCTGGTGTAAAATTAATTGAGACATTTTTGCTGGTGTGAGTTGAGCCATAAATTCTGATTGGTCAGGATGTGATGGCTGAACCGTGCATGCTGATTGGTCAGAATTTGATGATAATATTTGTGAAATGAACCATGAATTGTGATTGGTCAAAACTTGATTACTGAAAATGTGTGATCTGAACCATGAATTGTGATTGGTCAGAACTTGGTGACTGAAAAATGTGTGATCTGAACCACGAATTGTGATTGATCAGAAATTGATGACTAAAATATGAGAGGTGAACCGTGGGTTTTGATTGGTCAGAACTTGATGGCTGATTCCTGTATTCTGATTGGTCATGACTTTGTGACTGAATCCTGTATCCTGACTTGGTTGAAGCTAATTATGTACTTAAATCTACTGTCTACTATGTATTTAGGATATGGTTTATGTATTTAGACTATGTTTTATGTATTTAGACTATGTTTTATGTATTTAGACTATGTTTTATGTATTTAGACTATGTTTTATGTATTTAGACTATGTTTTATGTATTTAGACTATGTTTTATGTATTTAGACTATGTTTTATGTATTTAGACTATGTTTTATGTATTTAGACTATGTTTTATGTATTTAGACTATGTTTTATGTATTTAGACTATGTTTTATGTATTTAGACTATGTTTTATGTATTTAGACTATGTGGTATGATATAATAAATGCTTTAAATCTGAATATATATGGATATGTGATTGGGATAATTGATTCTTTACCACATTTGATACTTGAACCAATTTGGACCACCACAGCGGATATGGCTGAGTAATGATGGTGAGATGAAGAAAGAGATAATATTTGAACTTTGATTTGAATGAAAGTTATTATGATGTGATGAAAATTATAAGTGCTAATGATAAGTTGGGTACTAGTTTGTGATATAAGTATCATAATAAGGTGATTAGTTCGTGCTCTTTATGGGACATAAACCCGTTGAGTGATTCCTTGTTTTTATGGTTACGTCTGGTAAGAACCTTATTGTTGTTGTCTGGACTGAACACTAAGGGTCCAGTTCAGATATGGTGGTATGGTTTTGGCCAGGGAGGCTGTGAGCATCCACTGTCTGTACATCATCCAAAGAGATGGTAAGCAGGACTTGGGTTAGTTTCAAGGGTAAAATCCCTGTTTGATTGCATCAGCAGATGGCTTTTAAATGCCGGCACTTTTTGCTTACTGGATTGAGAAATACAGTTCTCTCCTTTATTTGCTTCTCTGGTGGCATCCAGAATCTGACATGAATCATGACTGTTGACCAAACACCGCCTCCCATGTGGATAGCAAAAGTTTTGAAATTCAGATGCATGCTCTTTGTGTTATCACTCCTGGAGAAGAAATTGTGATCTCTTGTGAGTATGCCATCATGAAGCTAGCATCAAACCCACCTGAATTGTTTTTCTCAGTTGTTCCTCTTTCTCAGATCATGGCTTGAGCTGAATCTGAAAGAAACAACAGGAGGCTTCACATGTGCTGTTGATTGCAGAAATAATATCTGACCCAACTTACCCTAACAAGTATTATATTACCTACCAAGTATTATATTAGGGCCTGGGTGGCCTGGTGGTAACCATCACCCACGGAAGCCCTTTCAATTCTAAAACCCTTGTTAGTTGTCTACCTTAACCAATCTGCCCAGTTTACATCTTCAATACCTGTTACCCAATTTGATCAACTTGAAAAATGGTTACACATTAGTCCCCATCAACCCCACCACCTGCCATCATCAAACAAAAAGAAGTAGATCTCACAAGTCTTGAATTGCTGCGCATAATTACAGATCTTATCATTATCAGTAAGTACTGGAAAAATCAAATTTCACAATCTATTAAGTTGTACATAGAAATCTTGATGTTCATAGTGTGCAATGCCAATGGCAAAATTACACTTTTTTTTTGAAAGAAAAAAAAGTATTGTATTCAAGGCAGAAACGTGAGTCATGATGATTGGCCAAAAATTTTATCAGGACTAGCTGGTAGCGATAAGCACGGTGGCAAGGTTTGAATTACTTTGTGGCAGACTATCCTTGATATAACATCGGGATTTAACTATTTGCCATGATGATCTCATGCCTTGGCATAAACAGGATAGAGCCGTGTTTCCACCAAGGTTAAGTATGACAAGTATGACAAGCATCAAGCAGTTTACATCGTGATAACTGTATTTTCAAATCCCTCAAGACGGTTGAAGCAGAGAGCTTGCCGGCTGCAGCAAACCTCATCAACTTATCGGGTATGGATGAATACATTGAAAGTTACCGGAGGCGCAGCGGGAGGTGGCGAAAGTCCACGTAGACGCGCGTAGTTGAGGGACTTCCCCGAGGAGGTGCGCTAGGGCCATAGCACCTGTTGCGACGAGGGACAAAGGGAAGAGAACACATCAAGCTTAAATAGAGGCACACTGCCCTGGCCTCACGATCTACTTCCCCCATCCTCTTGTCCCGCTCAGTTTACATTTCCTGTACCCCGCTTCCTTACCTGATAGACGCTGCGCGTCAAGTTTAGTAGATTTCTTAGATTCTGAGTGCCACCCTCCCACCCAAGTAGCACCTTGCACCCGGCAGGGCGGGTATCTGAAAGTTCCCGCCCCCATGCCCTACGGGCTACAAGATTGCTAGAGTACCCATACGCGGTCGGATTGGGGAACCCAAGAGATTGGGCTCCCGGCCCGACCTAGGGGGCTAGTTTCCGCCTGCAATGGAAACAGCCCCCGAAGACGTGTACTCAGAATCTAGCCGTCGTGGATACATGCCCCAGCCCAAATTGATGGATTCCGGTCCCTAGTGCTAGGGCTCTCGAGACATTTTTTTAGAAACAGCTAAGCTGCAAGTTCAACCTAAGAGATTTAGCTTCTCTTTTTTGTGATAAAATTCTTTTTCGGTACGTATGATGCCATATTTTGATGGTGATCGTAACAACGAAATAAGGAGGCGTGGGTCTTCTGGAAATGACAGCTTCGGATCGTGAAGGAAAACGATCGAAAAAGGTGAAAACTCCACATCAATCTTGGTATGATGATAGGCGATTGTATCGCAGGAACAGTTTCGTCGGTCGTACCACGGCTCGTGGGTTTAACATTGGTAAACATCCCACACACATAGAGACCTATATAGGACAAGGGGACAAGCGGAACATAGAGTCAACATCCTTGTTCTATGCAAGACGACGTTTGGAACGAGTCACTTACACACCGGGGCCATTTGGTGGGTTGATGGATTATTTGCTAGGATACCGGGATTCAAGCGATCCTGATTCAACATACCCGCTCCAAAGAAAGTCCGATGAGCCGGAGATGTCCAGATGATATGACCCGGGACCAAACGATCCATGGATAGAGTCCGAGGCCAGCGAGGGCCGATAGCGGGGCATCAAGCTGGGATGTTGACTGCCGGCCCTGTCGAGCAGCATCGGCCGACAGTCGCCTTTCGTCATCAAGCCGAGTAGGGCTGATGAGATTAAGACAGCCGATTTGCATTGTCAGCCTTAAATATGTCGCTGAAGAGAAGAGGGTTTCGGATCAAAAAAGTGAGGTTCGACTCAACAAAGTGTAACAAGAACCATATTTGAAGTAGCAAGAAGGACCATAGTGGCGGCTGGCGAGCTAAAACAGTGTTGCTTAAGTTCCGCTGGACAAGAGTTGGCTTATGAGCACAATCAGGAAGGTGAATATGTCAGGATGAAAAAAGCTTCAACAAACCAGGATGGCAGTTGCAGGCTTTATATCAAAATGTTCGTGAGCCGTTTCCTTGGGTTAGAGCAAACAGTCGCTAAACTGTCAGATGTCTCACAACATAATCACTTTATTACTCACCTGCACGGGGAACTAAAAAGTGACTTCAACACGACAGGCTCAATTGACTCCACATTTCCACAAACTGTCAGAGACTGGCTCGTGGGTAAGGATACGATCCGTACCCGGCATAACCCGGTGGTATTCGTCCGGATGCCGAGCCGGGTCGGATGTCGGACCTAGCGCTGGACCCCGAGCAGTACCCGAGACCATGGGGACAGCCCGGCCACCGCCCGACGGAACTCGTGGGCCGGGTGGTACACAATGCAGTCATCATAACACTAGGCACTTATTAAAAACAGATATTTTTTTGCCCATCCTTGTATACGGGTTTTTTTTGTACATACAGATGATATACACTATAGTGCGGTATGTGAAATCAATAGCACTCAAAAAAAAAAAAAAAAAAAAAAAAAAAAAAAGAGGGGTACATACACGGGTAGCGGGTACATCCCGCGGGTATACATATTTTGTACCCGCAGCCCCAGCCGGGGCAACGGGTACCCGTCAGCCCGCATGTAGCGGCGGGTATGACCCACACCGGTTGGGCCAACTGGCCCGGAGACACCGGGCCATTCATTTTCGTTTTACAGCCTGTACACACATCCACCGACATAATGCCGCTTAGCTCTGAAAATACAGAAACGGAAGACATACAGGTTTTTCATCGGTCGGCTTCCACAACCATCCCTCCGACCCCGATCCCCCAAGATCCAATACCTTCGACTCCGTCCAAGTCAGCACAGAAGAGTTGGGTGTGGAGTCACTTCAAACCCCAAATTGATTTCCTCCCAACTTGTTGCCCTGCTAGCGAGCAAAAGTCGGGTACCCGCGGGTACAGTAGGCACCGCCTGACCACTGTACCCGCCATACCGTCAAACTTATGAGCTGCCAGACCAAGTCCCGGATACCGTCTAGCTTATCACAAGCCCCTTGACTGGAGGGCCGGTGACCTATGGCTGGCGTGGGTGCCACTTGCGAAGCGAGCCTCCGAAGGAGGGGCTTGGGACTAATGTCCCAAATTTGGCTTGAGACCGATTTGATGACACTTTTTCAATCAGAAGGTTAATCCTGCCCAACCAGGTGACTTACAATGATGCGGTGAAGAGGCCCTAATGGGCTGGAATGCTCTCATTCCAGTTCTGCCCTCACTGTCAATGGCCAACCAATATTTATCTCCCTTCCCTGCCATCAAAGGAAGAGGTATTCTGCAATTCAGGTGGGAAGCTACCTATATGAAACACTGTATTTGGACTTTTTTTCCTTGTACAGGCTTTCTGGGATGGAAAAGTACCAAGTTTCCATCTCATTTTCAAAGGTTATAGAGGGGAGTGACAGATCTGTTTTGGACCTACGGGTAGGTAATTGAGGCCTTTCCAATGGTCCAAACGGCAGCCCAAAAATCCCGGAGGAAGATAGCTTGAAAGGGGCGGCAAGTTTTCCCCTTCCAAACTCGCTTCAGCTCTCACGCCAAATTTGGGACATTAGTCCCAAGCCCCTCCTTTGGAGGCTTGCTTTGCGAGTGGCACCCACACCAGCCATAGGTCACTGGCCCTCCAATCAAGGGGCTTGTGATAATCTAGGGACACTGTGTCTGTCCATCCGGAGCCGGGTATACCCCAAGATAGCGGGTACAGGGTGCAGCGCTATCTGTGAGCATCCAGTACCCGTTCGGGTTTGTGTGACTGGAGGAATAAGCTGGAATTCCAGCTGGAGTGACTTCCAACCATCTAAATGGGGTGCTCAATGGTCCACTTTCTAAGTTGAAACATCATAAAAATTGATTCAAAACTTTGAGGTAAAGAAAGGGGTGAGGGATCTTTATAACAAGACAGCCAAAACTGTAGAGAAGAAAAGAAGACACTCAATGGTTGAAATTAATCAAATTTGAAACAAAATATTGAGGCAAAGAAAGGAGCAAGCGAGATGAAGACAACAGCAAAAAAAAAGAAGAGGAAAAAAAGACTGTCAGTTACATCAATGTCATGATTAACCCAGTCCTTAAAGCAAACAGTATATCCCAAATCCTGTAGTTTGTAGAGGTCAATAATAATTGCAAAAACACTTAAAACCAGTAGTAGTAAAAGCTGAAAGAAAACAAAGTTAATAAAGAAAATAAAACTGAAAAACAATGAAAATGATTTTTACCTAGATTGAGTTTTTGATTTATTTGACAGACTAATTTAGATAGGTGATGAAGTTGAGAGATAGAAAACTAAAAAAAAGGGGCATGAGGGTTTAATAGAAAGAAAGAAATGGAAAACAATGAAAAATTAGACACGAAACCAAATGTACCTATCCTCCTCCCCCTGAACGTTAACTCCCTGATGGATTCACAATCGGTGCTAACTGATGTCAAAATGGTAATTGAGATAAGCAACAGTTTCACTTCCACTTCCGTTGAGATCCTTGCCTTTACCTTGATTAGAATTGGTGTCGCTTGATGTGAAGTCTTCTTGCTCACTGAGAAGGAAACTTTGTGGTTCTGAGTTTGGCTCTTCTCTGAGAAAGTTCTGGAACTAGGTTTGAGCTTGAGTCACATACTTTGACATGTGACATGTTATGTATATTTCACATAACACTCCCCCAAATGGTATTTGTATGGAGCATGTGAAGTTGCTGTATTGCTGAGTCAATCTTGTTGGAGCCGAGTGCTTTTGTGAGAGCGCCTGCAGCCATCTCATTGGTGGAAACTTGTTTGACAAGCAATTGTTTTTTTCTGACTTGATCATGAACAAATTGATATTGTACTTCAATGTGTTTGGTGTTAGGGTTGAGATGTATATTTGACTCATACAATTTGCACCGGAGTTGTCATTGAAGATTACTGGAGCCAAAATATGAATGTCCATTTCTTGAATCAAATTTGAAAGCCACCACATTTGTTTGGCACATACCTTAATCAAAATGAACTCAGGCTCAGTGGTTGATTGAGAAACCACTGGTTGTTTTTTTGTCAGCCAGCATATTGGGTTACCGAGAAATTCAATAACATAGCCTGAGATCAACTTGCAAGATGGTAGGATGTTGGCGTAGTCTGCATCTGCCCACCCTGTTAGGTGTGCCGGGTGTGATGAAGATGGTTTTGTTTTTCGTATGTGAAGGCCTAGAGACTTAGTTCCTTGTAGATAACAGAGAAGATGTTTGACAAAGAACCAGTGAGTGCGCGTAGGTTTAGAAGTGTACCGAGCAAATTGATTGACAGTGAATTGGATGTCTGGTCTTGTGTGTAAGGCGACACAATTAAGACAACTTCCAAAAACTTGTTGCATCATATTGACGTCCAATTGTTTGTCCGGTTTCACCAGCAAGTCATGAATGTTGGGTGGTGCCGGTGTTTTTACGCTTTTTGAGTTCTTCATACCAAAATCTTCAATTATTTGAAAGATCATGTTGGAGTGATGGAGAATAAGTTCTCCATTCTTCATCCACTTGAGAGTATACCCAAGATGTTGCATTGGTTGATTAGTGATCTTGAGCTTGTAAGTCTTTTGAAGGTCTTCACCAATGAGCAATCCATCATCTACATGCATATGTAGAAACAATGTCTTGTTTTTGTTTGTGAACACAGTGTCGTCAGCATTGAGAGGAAACATGCCGACTGAGTGAAGTGTATTTACTAGATGGGCTTTCGAATATTGGGGTGCTTGCTTAGTCCCATACAATGACTTGTTAAGCTTCCAGACCCAATTATCCTTTCCTGGGTCTTCGAATCCTTTCACTTGTTGAATGTATATGGGAGCGTCAATATCACGGTATATAGAAATGCTGATTCAACATCAAACTGACACACATGCATTTGTTTGTTGATTGCTGGTGAAAGAAGAATTTTGAGAGATTCATTTTGACCAACAGATGCACAAGTGTGCCAGTAATGTTTTCAATACTCTTGATGATTCCGGGATGTGACCCAGCACACCTTGTGCTTGTGAACTTTGTTATACTTGTTACACTTGCTTGACAAAAGCCACATTCCTCCAATGATCTTTTCATCAGCCGGAGGAGGAGTCAGTGCACTGGTGTTATGAGAAGATAGAGAGTTTAACTCCTTGCGCATTGCCTCTTCTCACGCTGGGTTTTCATCCTCATCAGCCAGCACTTTATCGACGGCGACTTGATCCACAAGTGCAATGAAGTGAAAACAATGATCATCTTCCTCTTGCTCGTCTTCATTGTCACCATCACTTGATCCAGCTCCAGAAGAAATGATGTTGTCCATTGAAATTTTACTGCTTATGTCATTGCGAGCACTGTCATCAGGGTTCCAAACCACATATTCCCAATTTGGTTTGCAAGTTTGTGCAGGTACCTTGATGACTTCTTTCAGAGTAGGTGCTTGTTGTTGATTTGCACGGAGACGAGTAAGTGGTGGATTGACTGGGTTTTGAGGTTCATTTCCGGTGGTTTTATGATGAGAAGTTGATAAATTTGGGGGAAAATAACCAGGAAATTGAGGAGTATTATTCACTGAGGGTGATAGATCTTGTAGTCCACTTCTTGATCCACCAGCTAATGGATTAGCTGGAGTTGATGGGATTCTCAAGGATTGGTCATCAATTAGTTGCTGTTGAAGCAACTCATTTTTGTCATTGCTAGAAGGTGAGTTAGCTCTGTACTTGAGTGATGGCAGATCAACCCATTCAGAGGTATTATACATTTGTTTGGATGCACTAGGTAGCTTGTCTGACTTCTTCTTAGAGGAGTAAAGATCTGACTCATTTGGTGGAGCAACCTGAGTGTAATCTTGGCTGAGTATGATGCAGCTGGTTGATCGATACAAGAAACACATTGCATCAGAGAAGGGCTCAAATCCTAGACATGTCATTCAAATACCCAATGGTTTAATCTTTGATTCAGGTTTTTGATGAAAAAATGGGAGTGCTCCAAACGGTATTAGATCAGTGATTCTTCGCTGAGGTTCAATCAAGGACTTTGAGTCATTGAGGATTTCACATGGAGTTGACCAATTCAATGTTTTGTGTGGAGCATTATTGATGAGAACTGTAGCTTATAATGCTGCTTTGTGCCAATAACATAGTGGTACATTGGACTGAGCAATCAGAAATCACATCTTCACAGGCAGAGATTGATTGAATTGCTCCACCACACCATTGGTTTGAGGTGAGTATGGTGCACCACATTCAAGAGTCATTCCAAGTGATTGAACATGAGCGGGAAATGTCTTAGAGCTGAATTCTGAACCATGATCACTATGCATGTATGCAGGATAGTGATTTCTTCAAAGTAGCTCGGAATTTTCTTTTCCACTTCTGTTTTTGATCAAACCATGAATATCCTGACACATCAACTGAAATCATTGACAATGCCTAGAATGTACTGTGTTGGTATTTTGATGGTGTGTTTATTTCCATTGTATCAAAATGAAGCTTCTGAAATGGTAATGAAGCAGATGGGATGTGATTAAAATGTGGAGCTTGTTTAAGTTTTACAGCACGACATACATCACATTTTGTCTGCGCATTCAGTATTTTGGGTGAGCATTTGATACCAATATTATTGAGGATGATCTTGAGATATTGATCAGATAGATGTCCTAGTAGTACATGCCAATCTTGACACAAGGAATTAGAGGACTGATGATGGTGAACTGCATTGATTGATACATCTTCAGCATGATCTATGTAAAATCATCCACGTCTTTGATTTGATAATTGTGTTTCCTCGTTTGAGTAAAAATAATCCTTCTTTATGCACAATTTGTAGGCCATGGTCTTTGGCTTGGGCACATGACAGGACATTAACACTAGCTCCGGGTATGTATAGTACAGGGGAAAGATACATATCACCAAGCTTGAGGGTTCGTGAATGCATTGCAAAGAGAGGAGAGGAAAATGTGGCAATATTCCTGTGAGGAATTGGATTCATGTCCAACAGCATACTTAGAGAATCTCCACTGTGGGGTGGAAAGTGCGAGTGGGAACTCGTTTTCCACCCCGCGCTTGAAAAATCACACCCCACCGGGGGGTGAAAACGCGAACCTAGATCTGCCGCGGATGTAAAAAACATCAACACAAGTGTAGGTCTAGCTCCCCTCTACATCCTGTGAAACTCACACCACTCATCCCGCGATCCACACAAATCAACTAAGGTTCACATGCATCTGCATGCTGGTTTACACTCCACTGGTGCACAGCTCACAAGGTTTTAATCTCAAAAACCAAAATTCAGGCTGCATTGCGCAAGTTTTCCACGCGCAATCTTCACCCCGAGGTGGAGATGCTCTTAGGTTGCAAACTGCCAAACCACTGGTGCCTGTATAAAAAGGGTCAGCCTTCATGCACAAACAAATTACTTTACCACATGCACACCAAAAAAGGTGTGCATGGCTGTGCACACCAATAATTTGGGTGTGCACAGCTATGCACACCTTTTTTGGTGTGCATGGACTTGCACACCAAAATTCTTGGCGTGCACAACCGCGGACACCAAAGTTGATTTTTATTTGGAGTGCTCAAGCCTGCACTCCAAAACTTTTGGTGTGCACAGCCATGCACACCAAGTCATAATCTGAGCACTCCTTTTTTGGAGTGAAATATGATTCACTCCAAAAACATTTGGAGTGAATCATACTTCACCCCAAAACCTTTGGAGTGAATCCCATTTCACTCCAAAACTTTTGGAGTTATTTAGTTTGAAAAATTGAAAAATGTGTACATCTCCCAAGAGAATTCTGTGATTGATTTGGAACTTTTTTTGGTTATCATACTCATTGAATTGAAAATTGAGGCCATTTGGGCCAGTCATTCCAAAGTCACCAAGCTTAGTGGGATCAGGGTTGAGCGGACAAAAAAATTATGTCAACCCACAGTCAACCAAAGTCTGTGGTGTAATAAAATTGAAAATATCATGATTTCAGCTCTTGAGGAAGAGATGTGGTGAGAAGGGGGCTGAATGAATGGGGCCTGTCAAGACCCAGGAGCAAGTCTTGATAAAATTGATAATGGGCTCAAACTGGATACTGAATTACTACTGGCACACAAACTAGTTTAAGTAGACTACCACAAGATGTTCAGAATGCAATTGAGATAACAAACGAGTATAAGCATATGCTAATAACTAACTAACATATGGATGATGACATAACAATGGAATAACAAAAGCATTGTAACTTAACAGTGGATGGTGAGAAAGGCATTATACAATGTAATGGAAAAGAAAATCTGTATCATAATATAATGATGGATGGATAAGAAGCTCACATAAAAGTGATAGAGGAATATGTGAAATGAATTGTTGAATACAGACTGTGAGAAGAGAGTAGAACTAGACAACACCTGAAATAGTGAAAAAACAAACATGGGTTTCTAAATAATACAATTATGATGATATCATCAAGTCATACCACATGACAAAAGACTTCCCTTTGCCATCTGCATCCCGTACAGATCTTAATTTAGAAGTGCAAAAGCTAAATTTTTAGCTTTTCAATTGCAATTAAACTTTGGCATCTGGCTCCACAGGGGGTAGATTGAGGTGAAGTCATAGGACCCTGGAGAGCCCTGACTAAGCCAACTGATGTACCACGTAGCAAATTGGCTTTTTTTTTGGAAATGTTACTGTTGCAATTGGCCCTTTTTTTGAGTCAGGGATACTGATGAACTTCAAATCTTTTTTGGCCTTTTTAAAATAAAAAAAAAAATCATGCTACTCATGTAACTTGTAGTCATTTTAGGAGTTTGGGCAATATTAATCTGTTCAGGCTGTATTAAAGTGATTACTCAACACAACATTTTCCAAATTTGTTTTTTAGTGACAAAATACCAACATTGATTCTTTTGTGATAGCAATGTTCCTTATGTGGAACATATCTAAAATCCCTCTTATCTTCACAGAAAAAAAAATGATGCTCATGTGATACATAGCAAAATTGTTGAGCAACCCAAAAAACCTAATTTATGCATGTATCCAAAACCCAGGATTTCACCAGATTTACATCAGTCAGCTTAGTCAGGGCTCTCCAGGGTCCTGAGTCATCCAATTACTAGCTCAGTTCAAATTTCTATTTTTGCCAGAAGCAAGCAGTACAACTTTTGGGTTCAAAGTTGCAGCTCCCAGAAAAATGATTGCAAACTTTCATGAACAGCGATATGAAGTATTTTATGATTGCTATAAATGGGCAGAGGATATCAAAAATAATTTAGTTATGATAATGTGGATATGTATAAACAAGGGATTTGTTTGATGTTTTTAGACACTAGTACAATTGTAAAATTAAAAAAAAAAAAAATCCGTTGATGGTATTTCTTATGAAAGTGTATTCAAGAAAGAAGAATAAAAATAAGTAACTAGAAGTTTCCAAAAAAAAAGATAAGAAAAAAAATAAAGATTGACACTTTCAATCGATCAACAAGAAAAAGGATAAAAAAGATGGATGGATGATAGATGGAGAAAGATGTATGGCGATAGAGAAAGACGGTGCCAACCATCGATGATGCTTGTATCTACAACCTCAAAGAGGGATTTCTATAATAATCGAACCGGTCTCTCTTCCGCCGATGTCCACAAAAAACGAAGAAGGAATCGACAATTGATAACAGAAAGTCTAGGTTTTCACAGTCACTAATAAACAAGATGGACGACAGTTCAGTTACACCCCCAGGTTAGTCTTTGTCGCAGGATATGAGAGTTACACACCTTGGGGGGAGTTGCGATCTCCAGCAAAATTACCCAGTGATTTCGATGAGGTTGCGTGGAAGGGCGGTAAGGATTCAATTCGAAAATACTCCCATTTTGGGGAAAGGACACTTGGGTAACGAGATTTCCCAAGACTGATAATCGGTTTTCGTTTGAACAAGAGGTGATTGAGGTTTGTTGGGTTTGGGGTTACAAAGTCTAGAGATTTGAGGCTGGGTGGACCAACTGGAATAAGCGCTAAGGTTACGATCGCGGGAGGAGAATGCAATGGGCTTTTCTAGTAGTGACTCATCGAGCAAGTGGTCAGATGGAGGGTTGCTGGGTTCGGCGAAGCGACTGATGCGGACGGTATTGCGCCCACTGTAGAATGTGGTTTGATGGAGCTCCATGGTTTCTGTGCTCTTGCAAGCGAGGAAGGGGGATGAATTTAATGACGACATCGGGTGTGCGAAGGTGTTCGCGTGGAATTGAGTCAATCGGCCAACACCTTGGCCCTCTGCCAGTGGACTACTCTTAAACACAAAAGGCCGCCGGCCAGCCCTACGTTTGCGACCGGCCCTGAGTTTGTCGATACGATTCAGTTTGACATCTTCGACACGTTTGGAACCCAATCCTTTCCCGGCCATGGAGCAGAACCTCCATAGAGGAAGGGTCGGGGGGGAGTAGCAGAAACCAGAACAATTCTTCTCAGTTTCTGAAAGGAAAGGCTTTAGATTGACGGTATGTTCCGTGGACGACTGAGACTGGTTGCTGTGGGCAATATCCTGTCGAGACTCGTAGTTAGCATTCTTGGGCAATATCCAAGAGTCAGAACGATGGGCGTTCGCAATGATCGGAATACTTGTTTGGGTGTTGTGTTCCATCGTTTGGTTGGAATAGCAGGTAGTCTGCACTACACCAGTCATACTAGATGAATCTGGTCGATTGTTGGTATGTAGAGATGCCATCGGTTAGAAGTAAGTTAACCTGGTATTCTAGGCTGCCAGAAACGCGCAGAAAGCAGAGCGATAAATGAGGGATGAAACAAAGGCTTTGGTTGTAAAGGGATACTAAAAAAACGAGGTAAATTTGGGCAATAGTTGCTGGGGCGTATCTCCACTCTTAGAAACCTGGGGAATGTGTGTAGTGTAGCGGTTGTCGAGTTCCGAAAGACAGGATTTTTTTCTTATTTGTTGTTTTCTTGGGAATGGATGTAGGAAATATGTGAACTGGAGAGATGGCGACGAAATGGAGAAGCAGCTATGGCTCGGTCTTTATGATCCGCTCCCAAGCCAACGGCTGCCAGTATCCAGCCAACACGGCTGAGGGTCTGAACTCACCCTAATATCAATAACACATACTTTTCACACATAAATTGAACAACATACCTCATATCCTCTGAACCGGGCGCTCACAACCACATGGCGCCACGCTTAGCCAGAGCATATATTTTCAATAGCCTCTTTCCAGCTGGGACTTGATTGAATTTCGCTCGCTCGGTTGTTTGACAAGTCACTCCACCATCACGTAAGGCCAGCCCGACCAATCTGGACCAGCTCTTGAGACTGGTCTGGGTTGGGAAAGACAGATTGAGGAAGAATAACTCATAACCGGGGCGCCGTCTGGCTAGATTGTGAGATGACCCAAGGCGGGTGTAATTATTAGGGACCACCATAGACCAAAACATATCTTACTCCCCGTTGATATCTTTTAGAGGAGGTACCTGGAGGTACAAGGATTCAAAGGGGATTTAAAATCAAGCCAAGGGCCCAATGCATGAAGATTTAATACCAACCCTAAGGGCGGGTCCCATGTCCTCACAGAGGCATATACAGGTGGGTCCCGGCAGTGGCGGTTTTTATTCTCCAATGATTTTGAGCACCTGTGTCTGCATACATTCGGGCAGAAAAGATACCACATATTTACAATCACGATATCTTCTTGGCAATCCATATCGAGTTGAAATCTGATACCACACTGTGGTGGATTGAAAATTGGGACGCGTCCAATGTCATGAAGGATCGATGTAATGCTTAGGCTCGCGCCTTTCATGTGGGCTGCTTAGATGCAACTTGGGTTGAATAAATGACGAAAAGATAAGTGAAGATCGATACGTCAGTGTCCGGGTCCGCAAGCGTTATGGTACATATGCTCAATGATGTAGCGGGCAGCTGGTCGTTGTATGTGAAGCCTTTATGACGTTGTTTGTGTGTCTGTTATGTGTAGATGGTTAGGAATTCAAGTCGGGAAGAATTGGCTCCACATGCGCCATTTTGAACGACTGTTTTTTCTTTTCTGTCATCTGAGTTATGCGAAGCAGAAGGGTCCTGCCATCTACATAGCCAGTGGTGAAAAGATACCTAGAGTCTAGACTCTTTGGCCAAAGGAGACGAAGAAATCGGATCTGGTTGAGTACAAGCACTATTTAGGGCTCTCTCCGTCCGAGAGGCTTTTCTGTTTTCGGAAACTGTGATTCCGCCGGCAAGTTGCACCCAACGCCATCGGCGAGAGACCGTTGTGACTGTGGCCAGAGTGGCTCAGGATTTAGCCTAATGTTGACACCTGGATTGTAGGCTCCTCTCGCTCCCATCCAAATTTACTTGAAAAGCCGTGACGGGCTCAGTTTGCCAGGCTCAGTGCAAGGCGCACAAAAGGGACCCAACCTCCGGAACGGGGAAGTTTGATTCTTTAATCAGATGTTCATTGGAACGAGCCCCTCTCCTCACCCTGCATGCACGAGAGGGGGCTTTTTGTGCGCAAGATCAAGGGTGCCAATAAGTCATCATGGGATACGTGGGATGGTGTATATTCTTACGAGTGTGCGCTGGAGATTCATGCTTCACCAGACAATGGTATCTTGATTCTTGGGAAGCCTTCCCTTTCAACTCAACCATCTTGATCTGTACTAATATCCTTGGCTGCCCCCAACCCACAAGATATGGCCCTCCTTAAAGGCTTTGTCACCATACACCACATCTTAATCAAGCAGAATTCAAACGAACAGCGTACGGTATTCAACTCAGTCTGCTGAGTGAACTTGCGCCGCCTTTAGTCCTTGAGTCTAGCAATTACCCCCAGACTTTGTTTCCCTCTCGTAAACAAATACACTATTGGTGGGTCACATCTCAAAAGGGGGAAATGATTCTTTGGTGTAAGCAGAAGTAATGATCAATTGCCGTGCACATGCAAATTATTTCATTAATCCATAACGAATGGATACAGAAATCAGGAAATGGAAACAAAGAGAACACACACAAAAACATTTTTGATGGATGAATAGGATAATCACCCGATACTACAGAAGAGGTCATCGGTTATCAAGTTCAAAAGGTTGTTCAAGAAGGAGGATTGTAGACCACAAACTGAAAAGATGTAGGAAGTGAACGAGAGCAAATATAAAGTCAACAAAAGAACCTGAGGAAGAGAAAGGTCAAGAAAGGATCGACATACAGCAGGAGAACCGGGTTGAGACGCCTCGATAATCGCGAGATTATACCCAAGTTGATCCGTATTACCATCCTTCTGTTCCTGCCCAAGCTGTTGAACCTTGGCCATTCCAGCCGCCAGGGATTCAATCTCGATTCGCTCATAATTCAACGTCCGTTTCAGATATCCTGCCGCTTTCTGTAATACATCCATCTCGTCAAAGGTGAGTGCCCGTTCGAGCGCCGATGTCCCGTTGGTCTTGATCTTTCCCTTCATCATCATTATAAATGGCACTAAAAAACGCACACAAAGACCATTAATCACCTTTCTTTAGGCATTATTTTATGATGAGAAATCAGGGAGCAAATGCGTACTTGTGCGTTTGTCTTTGAAGAGACCCATTTTCTCAAGATCGGCTCGGAGAGATTTCTCATTGATGAGGATTGTCTGATGGTCGAAGTTTTTAGAGAGGGCGTCGATACACTGGCCTTGCCACGCGGGGAACTTATCAGCGACGAAGATGCGGACACGTTTTGGTTTAGCGGGGTCAAAGGAGAGCTGGGGGCCAGTGGAGGTCGGCCCCTTAGCCTTAGCTTTCCGCTTGGCTAGATTGATCTCCGTCGTCCGGACGCTACGCACGGTCTCTTTGACGTATTCCGCCGCATCGATCATCGAAAGATCTACGTTTTGGTCGGGGGCCGGGAACGACGCATTCTGGATCGAACCTGGCTCACCAAGAATCGTCCCCCACACATGCTCCGCAAAGTGCGGGGCTATCGGTGCTATCAGCAAGGTTTGCACCCGCACGTAGTACTGCAATAAGTCTGCATGCATTCCTCCTTCTTCAGATGTGAAATCTCGATACCAATCCCGGGCCGCCAATAATTCATAAAATCCCAGCTTCTGGGCTTCTTTGTATAGACCTCTGTCAACAATCAATGAATCAGAATGCTTGACTTAATAAATTCTTTCAAATTGGGACGTTGAAACTTTGAATATACTGACTCATCGTATGCTTTGTAAGTTTTGTTGATCGCCAGTTTGGTTTCGTTTTCGAAGATATGGTCAAACAGAGTAAATGGCCCAGTTCGAAAGCTGGAATTATTAGTGATAACCTCCTATTATGCAGCAAAAAATGCATCAATTGGTAATCCGAAGTGATGTGCATGAATGCAAGATATGATGGTAATAGAATTGAATATTTTTGGGAGTGACAACTGACTCTACACCATTCGAGAAGGGTATGTAAGCGCAAGATCGACGCATTCGCAGTGAGCTCTTCGAAGTTAGCATCATCAAAGCCATCACCCGAGTCAGCAAGTGTCAATCTGGTAGCATCGGCGCCGAACTTCCCGAGACTGTCACAAAGCGTCAAGGAGTTTCCGGTAGACTGTTTATATTTTTTGAGATAAAATGATAGTTCATTCAGAATTCTGCCTTCCTTGGTGAGCAAGGGGAAAGACTGGCGTGAGAGGATCAAGGTACTCAACTTTACTCATTTTCTTACCGTTCAACATAAGGTGTCCATTAGCCCTCATAGTTCGAGGCCAGAATTGTTCATCAAAAAGTGCGGTATGGATGTAGATGCAAAAGCAGAGGTGGTTGGAAATCAAGTCCTTGCCACTGCTGCGGACGTCCATGGGGTAGAAGTAACGGAACTCTCTTCGCATAATGTCGGCTTTTTTCTTGGACAACGGGTTAAGCGTTGGGTCTGGCTGGAATTGCATGGCATCAGTACCAAAGATGTAGTCCCACATCCGGTCGGTCATCTGCTCCGCGGTGACTCCTAAGGGGCCCACGGTCTTCCCAAAGATGTCCCCGCCATGCAAGAAATGAGAGATCGTGTAGTATGCCATATAGATCGTCGAATCCGACAGGGACTCGACCAAAAACTGTGGGTCCCACGGGAGACGCGACCCGAGCCCGTAGCTTCGTGCACATGCCCATTGATGCAGCCAATCAAGATCCTCTTGAAACTTTTTCTTTGTAGGCGCGTCGCGGATATTCATCCTTTCCAACAGCTTGAATGCCTTGGCTTGCCAGGTCGGCTCGCCGTAATCGAGATACCATTGGTCACACAGAGCGACGACACATTCGTCGTTACTCCGACTAATGATCATCCCTTCAGGCTCGGCGAAGGGAAAGGCGTAGCCATGAGCAATTAACTCTTCGCGCACTTGCAGCTTGGCTTTCTCAACAGGTTGTCCAGCGAAAGGGCCGGCAGACATCGTGCCTTGGTAGAAGCCGGTCTTGTAGGCGCGTTCCTTGGCCTCGGCGAGCTTGGCAGCGTCTTTAGGGGAGTCGATTTTGAGAATGGTGACGAGTTTGGGTGCGGACATCTCGCCAAACTCCGGAGTGGAGAGGACCGGGATCGGATCAAGACTTACCCAGGCTGGGTCGAGGCCGAAGTAAGCCGCCTTCTTACGAAGGTGCATCAGATTGATGTAGTCATCCGGTGAGTCTGAGGGAACTGAAGTCACTACGCCGGTTCCTTTGGTGGCTAGCACAGTCTCCATGGGTAAGATATACACGGCCTGGTGGATCCCGTTGGGGGCGTGGATCTTGGTGCCGTAGAGAGCGCTCCCTTGAACGGTGGCCACCTGGGTGACCACCCCGCGCTCAGCAGTGAGGTTCTGGAAAGCCATATTGCGGGCGGCTCTTGGCGTGCAAATGAACAACGAGCCGTCTTTCATTTGGAACACGCCGTATTGGATGTTCGGGCCGACGAAACAATTTGTCTGACCATACATTGTCTCCGGTCGCAGAGTTGCCGCCACAAAGAAGACATCCTTCCCCGAGAGTTGAGTCGCCATGTCACCCGCCTGGGGCCCCCACTCGAGCACCTTCATCTTGAGACAGGTGTACTCTTGCGAGCCCAGTCGCTCGCCGCTCGACCGATCGTGGTCCATACACGCCTGGCCATCCTTGGGACTATAGATCGTGTACCGTTCACCGAACTTCACATAGCCCTTCTGCTTGAGTCGGTTCATTTGCCATCGGACAAAGGCGTCATAGTAAGGATTAATGTCCGTGGTGATGAACGATCTCCGCCAATCCACTCGAGCTCCCAAGGCATTCAAATCATCCTGAATCGCATACAAGGTCGTGATCAATAACTCGCTTATCGTGCGTGCTAGAAGCAATCTGGAGGCGAGTCACTCACCTTGGCGATCGGGGGAAAGTACTGGAGCCAATATTGAGGATCGGCGAATTTCGGGATATCAACCCTTGGGACCCCAATACTCTCCATAATTTGAAATTGATATTGCAAACCGGTCGACTTGGCTTGAAGCTTGCCTTTTTTCGCTTTGCTCTTGTCTTGGCTTTCATTTGTTGAAGGCTCGGTTTCAGTGGATTCTCCAGGCTCGGGGATCGGAGACTGCGGATCGTGTTTTGATAGATCCTGGCCAAACTGTTCTAGTTCTCGGATGATCTTGTCGGAAGCTGACTGGAACAATGTAAACAAATGCTTAGTTGATTTCTTTCTCCAATTCTTCAGGATTTATTGACGTCATTTCCTTTTGTTTTTAGTTTTACTTTTTTCTTAAGGTACGAATGAAGATTAGAAACATGCCTTTATAGGCATTCCCGTTGCATGCCACCCCACCGGGAAAAGGGCCCGTTTACCTCGCATCCTTTCGAACCCGATGGCAAATTCAATCTTCGAGATCGTAAAAGCGTGACCGAGATGAAGGGATCCATTCATGTATGGATAAGGAAATGTACCAAAGAATTTCGGGTATCTGAGGCAAAACAGCGGTTTGTTTTGATTTCGTAAGTTTTTTTTTTACAAAAAATGGTGGTTCAAAAGCTAAGGGTAGAATAATGCGGCAAGATAGTTGACCATCTGCTCACTTTTGACGTAGCTCTTCTCCACTCAAGTCTTGTAATTCTGCGTTCTCTGTGTAAGGAGAGTCAGTCTGTGAAACGAAGAAAGGCGTCAGCATGAGATTCACTGGGTCAAGAGGAGTATTGAGACCGAGCCAATGACAAACCTCAAAGCAGCTCAACTCGGCCCATTTTTCTTGGGCTTCTTTTTCGTATTTGATTAAGTCATCACGTTTGGTAAACTGGAGATTCAAGAAGTAAAATGAGAAATATGAGCCTATGTCAGATAGGATAATTTTTCAAATTTTGCATACATTACCACCCATATCTAAGGTAGCTTCTCTCTGCTTCCTGTCCATGAGTTCCTGGATGGACGAGGGTTCTATTTTGGTAGACTGAGCCATGATGGTGGTAGTAGTACCGGTTACCGCTTTGATTCTCCGAGTTGATGATCGACGGGTTAGGATGTTCGAGATGGCTGACTGAAGGGCTATGAAGAGTGAACCGGATGCCGTTGTGGTTTTTTTGCTGATAGACCGAATCGATTGGAAGTCGACCAGATCAAGGTATTCAAGTCTTTGTTGGGTTGTCGTGCTTCGCTGGGAGTCGAGGAAAAGGCGTGTGGTGTTGCAGCGGGGGGCTTGGCTGTTTTTCAGATTATGAATATATTCATTATGCGCTTCTCTCTTGCTACAGCAAACCAAGACAGACAACCCAGTCTCAAGAAGGTGGATTCAAGATGCGGGTTAACATTATTCTTTAAGTGATGGTAAGTTGTTTTCAAAGAATCACAATTTTACACAGAGCCTATGCAAATTTCCTGACAAATTTCATATCAAAACAAACATATTTTGTTTTTTCAATCATAGATGGTCAAGTGTCTAATTTTAACTCATTTGGCTCTCATTAGGCAAGCATTGAGTGGTTAAAAATTATCATAACAGTGAAAATCTATATGTAGTGAGTAACACTGTTCAAGTTTAAAATACAAGCTAACCAGTGCCCAATTATTAAGGGTCCAAGCTGTTAATGACAAGCCACCCAATTACAGCAATTCAATTCTTTCACAAAACAAAATATACAGTTCAAAAACCTTGGTATTCTAGTATCATTTTATCAATTGAAATAAAAATCTAAAACCTCTCAAGAGAAGGATTTGGCAGAGACTTGTGAAATAACATAAAATTTAAATTCCATATTTCTTGACAGCTTCATTCACAATTTTGTGTTCAAAATTTGATGCAAAAAGAATCACATTTGAACTTAAGCTTCAATATTCAAATCAGTCCAACCACTCAACCCAAGCCCTATTTTGTACTCTTGATAATTTCAGTATATATTTTCAATTAAAAATAGGAAAACAATGAAGAATAAATTATTTATTATGTCAAAAGAATTGAAATTCAAGGGTATCAAAAGTTTCTGCCACAGTGCCACAATAGATTTTCAATGGTTTATTGTATAAAACAATCAAATCTGGCCTTACAATAGATTCAAAATATTTGATAGATGAAGAATAATAGGCACATTTTAAATGGCACTGCAAGAGGGAAGATTGATGAGAAGTTGAGGAACATCTAATGGAACAACAGATAACACCACAAACATTTCATGATCACTTGACAACAAGTAACTTAGCAATAACACCACAAAAATTTCATGATCACTTGCAGACAACAAGTACATAGCAAAGTACAAAGGCCCAAGGGGCCTTTGTACTGCTTGGGTTTCACACTTGACCTCAAGTGATTATGAAATTTTGGTGGTGTAACACTTTTTAAAATACAGCCATGGAGGGAAGCAAGATATGAGAGAAAGAGAGGGAAGTGAACGGACTCAGAGTCAATGTAACTTAAACACAGGAGGGGATTTAAGTGTGTCATGTCACAAATAAGAGAGAACTAATGATTTTGATTTTTTTTTATAATCTGGTATGTATAAACAGACTACATACAATAGATCAACTTTTGGTTGAATGAATAAATATTCAATATTAAATAAATAAAATCTACTACTATAATAAAGGAACAGGCTTAGGGAGCCAAACAGCCCCTGTAGCCTAATATATTGACTCAATACAGGCAACTTCTTGGGATGGTGTGACTGCTATGGTGTTTGTATGTAGTGGTCCTCAGAATTAGGCTCAGAAGAGTCTGAGTAATTCCTTTGGGTGGAAATACTACCAAAGGAATTCACACAGAAAACTTGCATGTACTTTTGAATATTGAATTTGGGGAGCTAAGGCAGGAAAATCAGCAAAAGACTTTTTCACATTGCAGAAATTATGGGGACCAGCAAATTGTGGGGGGAGCACGGGAGCACCAGGTGGATTGGCACAACAGTAAGAGGGACCACCCTTAATGCATGAGGAGTTTAGGTGTAAGGCTCAGATAGGCTGAGAGAGTTTCATGTCATGGCATGTGGAGCACAGGTTTGGAGGCTTGCTGAGTGATATTGACTGGCAGGTGTTGGCTGGGGCTAAAAAAATGTTTGGATAATCATACACTGACGTCATGTAGTGGAGGAGGGGATGGTTTTATGAGTGGGAGAGTGAGATTGGGTGGAGATTTGAGGAATAGAGAGGGATAGAGGGATTATTTAATCATTGAAGAATCAGAGAATGAGTATCAACAATCTCATTACCAAAGAAAAGGATCCAGTGTTGCAGAGTGTCTAGTGTGTGTTTGTGTTGTGGGGCTTCCAGCATTACAAATGTATCATTTCATATATCTTACTGTCAAAATAATTGCAGAGAGGACTTGACGGATTGGTATTCATCAAAATCTTGGCACCAACTCATCAACCAATCTTTGAAGAAGCATGTAGTTGAGCTCTCAGTGGCAAGGAACTTTTTTCTTCATCCTGTTATGTTTTTTCCTTCCACAAGGGAGAAATTTTGGTCTGTGTCACACTATTTTGACATGGGCCCACATCAGTTTTTTTTTCACTTTTTTCATCATTAATCCCCTGCCTCCCCAATTATAGGGGCAGTGTATCTTGTTCAATATACAGAGAAGAAGGGAATAATATCAACCAGACTAGAAATGAAGGCAGGAATGACTCCTAGACATGTTTTAATACAGCTGGATTTGAAGTTCAATCTTTCTTACGATCCATACCAGAGAATGGGCCAAAAAAAGAATAATATGGAGAAAGGGACAAAATTCCAACAAAGACTGATTTAAGTCTTTTCTTCAAGTTGAAACAAATGTTTTTTGTTTTCTGAGAGGCAAGATGCCTATTGAATGTGATGCAGGATGATAGATCCATAATTTTTGGGATTTGTAAGTTGTGGTAAATGATAAGTTTACCACAACAAATGAACTTGGTCAAGTTTTTTCTAGTCAGCTTACCATAGATGTTTCACTCATGCTTCAGGTATTATTGAAACAAACCTTCTGGTAAGTATATCTGGAGATGAGGTTTATATGTGGAGGGTGAATATACATCCCCCGGAAAAACTGTGTCCCTTCAGGTCCCTTCTCACGGTGCACAATAACACAAAGAGTGGGGCAGCTTTTACACCCGTCAAGGGAAGCCTCAACCCATCTTCAATGGAGATCCGTTGCAATCTTCCCTGGTGTTCCTTTCTATTTCTAGCAAGAAACGTTGAGAGATCTAGCAAGCAACGTTGAAGGACATCCCAACGTCCATGTTGGTAGGTAATGGTTTTTCTTGAGCAGGTTGGGTAGGGAAATTAAGTGGGGAAGGCATCCAAACAACTTTTAAGATCAAAAGCAGCTGAGGACTGAAATTTCTTGCTGAAACTAAAAGCGCGTTAGGCCATCAGAAGGAAGCAGTCCATTCCTTGATCAGCCAATGAAAATCAGGCAGGAAGCGCAATGCTGACAAGGGTGGGCACCAATTCTTCAAAAGTTGAGTTGTGGTTAATGATGCCACTTTACCTGAAGCTCTCACCACAAATCTAGATGCGAGTGGGCCAGATTTTCGAAGAGAAAAAAAAAATGAGAGGAGGACAGTCAATACACAACTGAGTAATGAGTTCGGCGGGCCCGAGGCGAGAGGCGAGACGAGATGCAGATTGCGAATGAATCAGAAGCTAGAGTATGAATCGGCGTCGAGAGTCATTCATCTTTCTGTTATCTGTGCAGACAGAGTGCGCAAGGCGCCACCCAAATGAGGTACTTAGACCAGGTGTCGGTGTTTCATCAAGGGCTGTGTGAGGAAGTGAGAAGCTTCACCAGAAGGCTCTCATTTAGATCATTATCTAAAAGCTGATGAGGATGAAGCAGGGGAAGAATCCAACTCTACGTAGACACCTGGAGAGGAGGCCGATCGACTGCTGAGGAGAGTGTCAAGGGACAAGTCGTCCTCACTACCTCATTCAAGACAGACGGCAATACAACTCAAGTTTCTGGTGACTAGCCTTCCTGTTAGTATGAGGGGGTTGCACTCTGCCGGACTCGCCGCTGCCACATTTTGCTTTTCCTCATATATCGCTAGGACCAGGTTTGGCTGAAATAATTCAGTTCCACCCATCAAAAGGTTGTTTAGCCAATCCCCGGAGTATGGGCGAGGGGGTGCTCGGTGGGTTTCGCCCCCAAGCGTGACATGCATAAGCTGGGGCGCTGGTGTGGGTTTCTTTTGCAACCTTCTTGGACAGCGTCCACGGCTTTGGGTGCATGGTGCCCCTTGAATACCAATAGAAGACGCCACATTCCAAGTTTAATGACTGGCGTTACGGTTGGTGCTCCAGTCTGGCGGCGAGACTCGGATGTGTGAAGCTCAATAGGGGGTGGCGAGGGATTCTTGAGGTACGTTGTTAAATCTCATTGATGTGCTGCATGGATCTCGATTTTTGAAAAGGTGGTTCAAGTGATATACATAAACCGGCAAAAAAAAAAAAATAGAGAAAGAAAGAAGAAAAGCTTGAGGCTCTAGAAAGGTGGAGTATGTATATTGAATGGTTTCTATGGGAATTTGCCCTGTGCGTGACCGGCCTTGGTGTTCCTGAAATGATTGTCGGCATCGGCCCATTTAATGACCCCGTAACCTGTTGAAGAAATAGATCAAACAAGGAAAGCCCACGGCAAGGTGGGTAAGCAGCCAATTTTTTGGAGGAGGGTGTCAGATGTTCAACATCGAATCGAGATCGTAAATTCAAGCCGAGGCGAGGGGACTAGTGGGGAGCTTACCAACACCAAAAGGGACAATCCAGTACGGGACTTGGGCGGCCAATCTCCGGTATCCATTAAATAAATATCCTCGGAAGGCGTGTTTCATAGGGCTTTGACGGTAAGGTGATATGGCTGGATCGTGTTCCAGAAGAAAAGGGCCCCTGGAGTCAGTCACTCTTTTCTCCCCGCATACGAGTCAGAAAACCGTTAGATGGCCCAGCTGGTTACGTACAGTATTCCACAATTCCTTTCTGTTTCGGGCCACCCATGTTTCCCCACCATCCCATCTGATTTTGTGATTGCGAGACAGTGGTTAGTCATTACTGGGACCACATGCTGATAGTGAAGAAAAAAATAGACCGGAAGGAACCAAGAAAACATACGTATTTCTTGCCTGGAGGTAGGGGAAACAATTCATGTATCAGATGGTGAGATGTTCAAGTATTCGGCAAAAGTAAGTTTCGATTTGCTTGAGTGGGACAACAGCAGGATAGATGTGTGGACTGACCAGTTGGCATTCCCGAGTGGTTGACGTTTGAGGGGATCATGATTGCTGGTCTGAGTTGATTCGAGGAAGCTTTTGAGAGTGTTGGTTGTGTGTCGATTGCGGTTGAAGTGGTCGTTGGTCCGCCTCCGCGGAAGGCCTGGCAGGGGAACGGATCCGGCGGTCGATCGGTCATAATCGGGTGACGCGGAGCCCGGATACTCGACACCAGCATACACCTGAGTGCCGAATGCTTATACTGAGTCTAGTTTTTTCTTTCCGGAATTGACCATCTAGTGCTACTTTGAGACCTCCATATCCAACGTACTCGCACCTCTGTTTCCATGGCGGAAAGATGTTTTTGAAAGATAAAAGCTCTCACAACAACTCACAGAAGTAATGGGCTCCGTTGCTGAAAAATAAATTCATTTGGCTCTGGAGAGCATACAGACCAAAAATCCAGATGTTTCATTGGGTTAACTTTTATAGGAAATTTCTGGTCGCCAATGGCAGGGCTGGTCCACTACATACCCCAAGATTGGTACATGCTCAGTTACAGAACCCATGATTCTGAACCGGCAGCATACAGCCTGAAAAATAAATTTTTCATCAAGTGTCCGAAACCTGTACATTAGAGTGTTATTATGTGGAAAAATCCCTAAGCTGATACAAATATTGGTATTAATGCTGTTTAATTAGCCTGTTGGTATCTTCTTATTGTCATTAACTCAAATAATCTATTTGCCCCCTAATCATATCATGGAGGAGGATAGATGAAATCTGATATCAGGTGTTACATACATTTGAGTGGAAAATTGATGCTTGCATCAATCAAACATGAATAGGAAACTTTCAGGGGTTTTAAAATTTGCTGTAAATTACTATCCTATGAGTATGTTCACCAGGACCAATAAATAATAAATGGATTACAAGTGACATACCAAAGTATAAATGCTCCTTTGCACTTTTGGATGTTGCTTGAAATCATGTAATCATTGATTGGTCCTGGTGGTTACGGATATACCTGTCAACTTCAGAGAGCACTGAATTAAACCAAAAGCTCTTGAATAGACAGAATAAAACAAAACAATTAGAATTAGAATCAACCTTTTTCAAAAATTTATTGAATTCATAAAACTGAAGATGGAAATTTCTGAAACAATGAAAATAAGATTAGTGTGGAAATTAGCTGCTTAGTACCAAGAACTTCCTCTAATGATTTCTCAAGAAAAGAGAAATCATGTATGTGAAGTGGCCTGACAAGTGTTAAGGGCACAGTTGGTGGCTTTCCAGAATTTCAACCCATAGGTGCCATTTCACAAGTCTTGGGTAAATGATACAAAAAGGGGTCCAAAGAATGAATATGAAAGAAAAAAAATCAAAATTTAAAATCTAAAGTTGAAAAAATCATTTCCTTTATGGGCCCAATTAAAAACAGATTTTCAAAAGTTTTTTAGGAATATTTTGATTAATTTTTAAAAACCTTTTTTTTGCTTTTTGTTTATTTATTTTGTTTCAAAACCATCTCAAATCAACCCCATGGGTCGATTTGAAGATGAAAAAATTTAAAATTATTCTTAAGATTTCTTCAGAGTCTGTTTGCCTCCAGTGCACTTCATGCATTGTAATGTGCAACCAATGAAAGTATTTATGTAACACCCTCCTCTTGGTGGGGATGGCTTTCTCAACCTCATCACAGGGATTTGTTTGTCCTTCCAGGGATCCCAATGATGAGGTTGCTTTAAAGTGTGACAAATCAGCTTGGAAATAGACCAGGTTTTGTTGCTGTGGTTGTTGGTTGAACATGTGATGGAGTGACTCATTGAATTTGGAGGTGTTTACATGATTCATCCAGTTCATCTGTTTGTGATTTATCAACTTTTTGGGCCGCTTTGGCAAGTACTTTTCCATCTTTTGGTTGATAATCACACACCAAATTTGAATGCATTTGAATTTTATTTGAGTTATTTTATTAAAAGAAAATGTGTATCTTTTGGTTTCAAATGTGTTCCAAAAGTTTTCAAAAAAAATTACAAAATATTGTTTATAATTGGACCCTATTTCTGATTTTTTGAAACCATTAATATTGTTCCAAGAGAAGTGGAAAAGTCAGAGAGTGTAGCCTGACATGTGGCAAGAATGACAAGAAATGAAAAATACCAGCCATTTGCTTTAAAATTTCCAGTTCCAGAGATAATCAAGGAGTCTAGTATCTCAGCTAACGTTAAAACTTGTCCCCTTCTTAGATCCTCGCAGTTTCTTTTAGTAATTGCTAGTGTTAGGTGACTTTTAGGCTTGGTTTTCAAAAGAAGTTTGAAAAAATTTACTGTCAAAAATAAAGATATAAGGTGAGCTTATCAAGGATTTTAAAAGGGGAAAAAAAGGGAAATAAGTGTCCTTTTTGGAAAGGCTCAGTGGCAGAAATAAAATGAAAAATGGTTATCCTGGAACTTGAAGTGAGTTCAATGTACCTTAATTAAAATAACTGTGAGGTTTGCATATCCCTCACTGGTCTTTTTTCATGGAAAAGATGGGAGAAAGTTCTGAAGACCTTGGAGCAAGTCTGGAACCAATGTGGGGGCTTGGATTGCTAGATCAGAGGGAAGTAGTGTCAGCTTCTCTGCTGAAAAATTGCCATCACATCACTGCTCAGAAATTATAGCCTGGTGTCTCTCGCATCATCAAGCTTCCTGTTAGAAAACTTCAAGATCCAGGTTAGCAGTTTGGACTTCCTTGAAGGCTGAAAAGAACCAAAGATTTTAACTTCAATGTAGTAGACTGAGTACATCTGGTTGCAATGCAGGAGAAATAATGTATATTCAAAAATAAATATGTTCTAAAAGATGCTGGAATACATTTGAGGGCACACAAAAGACAAGATGCTTCAAATGACACAACTTAAGTGTCCCTACATGCCAGGGCTATATGACTAGAAGGAACGATGCATGCAGATTCATAACAGTTAAGCCTGACAGACTATAATCTGGATAGGACTCAAGTTGTGAATACTACCACTCATTTTCAAAAATCTAACAGATTCTCAAAATGTAAATTTGCAATGTAAGAGAAAGTAGATTTTCAGGGATGAGGGAAAAAGGAACTTTCAACACTGAACTGACCCTACCCAACCTACCACACATTCCCAGTTGGGTTGGTTTTGCACATTGTATTTTGGGGATGATCTGGTGCGTTTCATCCTGATTCTGAAACTCATTTAAAGCTTGACTTCAATTGTAAATGAATTCAGTACTAACTAGAAAATACCAAAAAAATCTCACATATTTTGAACTTGCAATATTTATCCAAGATTTCCAGTTTTTTCTGGCACATTAATATTTTTCTCTGACCAATTCACTTGATACCAACAGAATGCCACAGCTTCCATGACTTCTGAAACTTACATTAAGTGCATGGAAGTACCTTGATGTCATTTTGGGAAGCACTTTAAGAGAGTATGTTTTGTTTGGAAAAACTTCTCATCTCTTTTATTGAGAAGGTGGAAAACAGGACTAAAAACAAAACGTAAACTTAGCATTTGTGGGTGTGTAATTCTACAATAATTGAAAACATGGAGAAATGATCTCTAGGAGATTTTGGGGGTTGCTCACAAAGAAAATTGTCAAGTCATTCATGAATTAACTTAATACAAAGGAACACTACAAGGAACAAAAGACAACTTGATAATATCATTGAATACAATACTAACTGCTTTAAACCGTTGAGATTCTCCATGGCATCCTTATAGTGGTCTGTTTCTGTGATGACATCTTTTCGTTGGCTTTGAGGCTTGAGATAAATATTCTTATTTGCTACTTTTCAAATTTGTCATAACTGGTAAGTTGGGCTAGATACCTCTGGATAAAACTGTCAGTAGCTCGTGTGCAAATCAATTCTCACCTGATTTGTAAGTTGGATCGAAATTTGCTTCAATTGCGCCCGACCGATGATTTTCCTGAAGAGTGGGTATTTTTTGATACCTGCTTCCTGCATCAGGAGACGCTTGCTGTTCAAGTCCATGAAGGTTGTTGAAGTCGGTTTGTGCAGGAGATCTTTTCGAGCCGGAGTAATCTTCGGTGGCTGCACCGCCATTGTACTTTCCCCCTTTTTTGCCTTCATCGAAGGTATTGCTGTAGGAGTTGCTTGTGTCGCTCTTTAGTCACAAAATATCAGTAAAACGACAACAAAGCTTGGTCAACTTGCCTCATCTTGTACTGATTGCTCACCGTAGGAACCAAGCCGTGATTCTTGTCAGCCGTGGCAGAGTTAAGAGATACTATTTCCCCGTGTCGAGTATCTTGTGAGGTTGACGATTGGAATTTACCTGTATTTTCGAGGCACTCCATGCCGCAATGTCCTCCAATAAGCTGTGTAAGAAGACGAGAGATCGTCACTTGGGTTTACATATCTCTTCCAAACGTCAAGTAAAAAAAGGCTCAACATAGAGGGAAATAAGTAACCGAGAAAACATCTTTAAATGTCTCAACATCCGTTCGAAAGATGGGTGCACTACTAATTGAGATCTAACGCCGGGTTGAAAGCCGATAACTCGATATGAAAGATAACTTTCTCCTGAGGCATTCAGAAAGAAAATTGACCTGCAGAACTAGAGGGGCACCTTTAAGTGTGCGCGCCCTGTGGGGCACGAAGAGGACCGAGACTTGCGAGAAAACTCCGCCGAGTGGTTAGCAAAGTCAAACTTGATCAGACGATGCCTCGAACAATTGATCCCACAACAGATGTAAAACACAGCATCACACTTTGGCTATTTGGTTCAGTCATTCCAAGATGCGAGGATTTAATGTACACTGTCATGGACTCAGAAGGGTATGTATGTTACGTGTATGACCACATTGTACCCTCTGAGCGCATGTATCGCAGTCTTCACGTTTTTTAAGATGTCATACATAAGCCTTCAAAATCAAGAGGGGGGGCAATACGTTTCAGGTTTGAGACAGTGGAATTGAGTCTTGATTTCGCATGCGGCCGATGAGCGTGACGCGTCCAATGAAATCAGCTGGTGTCGCTAGAGCGGCACCGTAGGATTGATCTCCTCCCGGAGGGAATTTTGATGAAGAATTTGCCTAAACCTCTCAGAATTCCGCTCGAGTCATGCGGTTTCAAGGCCTTGGCGCAAAGCGCTTTTGCCTCACAAAATGGAAGTATGTACTGTTGCATGTCTGATGCCCACGTTGAAGAAATTACAGCAATATCTACAAGAGATCGAGAATTGTAAGATCAACGCAAGTGTTGGTCAAGCAAGAGTTGATTTGATTGAATCTTTGAGGCAAGTCTTGGCTACCGAGCATTGATTTTATTCCTCATGGAGATAGTGTCTTTTATTCCTCATGGAGGTAGTGTCACGATGTGCGACAATAATAAAATGAATTTCTTTGATGGCCAACTAGTGGGAACTGGCAAGATTTCCTTTGTCCAAGTTCAAAAAAGTGCCCTTGTGCCATGAACGTGGTCTGCCACTAATCGTCCTACCAAGAGTAACCGGACGAGTAACTAACATCAATAGAATGGAAAAACGTCATGTTTGAATTTTCGCTCAGTCTGACGAAACTCAGTCTCCAAACAAGTGACCAACAACGCAAGAAACTTAGTTCACCAGCGACCAATTCACATGTAGGTCACTCCAATCTACACTTTTGTTCCAAAAAAAGCTTTCTGCTACCAATTGAAAATATTCTTTTCCTGGATTAAACATCTCCAGTTCAAAGTTTAATCTTTTAAGGGTTTGGGCTCTGTAAACCCATTGTCCTACAAGGTTGAAGCTTTTTTACATGGGAAAATCGGCCTTCAACGGGAAGTAAAAGCTCCTTTTTGGCAGATGCTTCCATAATTCAAGAACCTTACCAGGTTTTCAGAACATTTTCAAAGAAAAATGTTTCTCTAAAACTTCTACCTTTTGATATAATACGAGCTAAGGCGCTGTGAAAGTTTTCTAAAAGAATCAGGGTTTTGCTATTGCACTCAAAATTGTAGTTATTTTATTTGAACATTTGAGAAAACTTGATCTCAAATAAAAAAACACATTAAATATTTGTTGGGATTTGTGATTATAAACACTTTATAATTGAATCTATCACTAGCCAAAATGGCTAGCAACTTAGCTAAGCAATGATCTTCTGTATGTATTGGGTTTAAACCTGGTGCCTTTATTCTTTCTTTTGCTTGCCACCAACACTGAGCAGCTGAGAGAGCTGTGTTAGGAGCTCATGCTGAGAAGCTTGAAGATGAGGCAAAATATCTGATGTGTTGAGTTCTCTTGATAGGAGGACCATATAGCAAGTGAGTCAGAAAAACATCTCCAGATTCTTGGGCAAAAAAATCCTGTGAAGGAGGCAATGTCAACTTGGCAAAAATCCCAAATCCACGGAGTCCAACAGCAGATATGAGGGAGAAACTCCCTTTTATTATTTTCATACCAGCAGGACAACTCACATTCCCACAGTTAGAATTGCAAGAAGAAATCCCAAAGTCAATGTTGCCCCATTAATGGGAGTTGCTTGTCTTGAAGTTGGACTCAGGAGTTGTTTTTCTGAGTCTCTATATTAGCATTACTATACCCCCCTGCATTGTCATAAAAGTCGAAACTAGTGATTGGGGAATTCATCTATGTCTCCTATTTTCTTCCCATTATTATCATCATTGAATTTGTGGCTATTTGTCCTTCTGTTCTTGTATCTAATTAGTTTTTGAATTGGTCAGATTGATCCCAATTGACTCAATCTTAATGAGTAGACATTATGTGAAAAACTGATGTGCACCCATCTTAGTGTGTTATACAAAGTCAGGTAGGCTATTGTATGTATCAAAAACATATATGTATTCCTTTTTTTGTCCTCAATGATAGGATTACATGTCAAGACCCAAACAGTCTGAATCAGGTTAATTGGGCCATCTGGACAGCTCCTGTTCCAAATGCATGGTTTTTCTTTCACCTTTTTTTTGGCTCAATGATCTGGTGCAATGTCTGAGGGCCTGTTTTCTGATGAGGGACTTTGATATATCTTTTTCTGCTGAGTTGTAAACAAACGCTGATGAGTAAACTCGTGGGGTCTTTTTCTGTCTGAAAAGTGGAGATCTTACACGGAGAAAAGCCTTTGATAGGATGCCTTGTCCAGACGTTGTCACATACACTTCTGGATGAAACAAGCCTTGTGGCAATTGCTTCGGAGTCTCCTGGAGTTTCCTGGCGATGACGTGAAGGCGTCTACAATTCAGTCGGGGGCGGTGTCACGAGCTGTCACGGTAGCTGTCAGGAGCCTGTCACGAGCTCAGAAGGCCATGGATTTTTCCTTCGGTCTCTGTGCTTGTTGACCATTCCCAAGGAACTTCCTCGCTTAACTTCACCCAACATATCCTGATTCCATCCAACCTTCTTATCCGATACTCAGCTCTCCACGATGGCGTGCCATCTAGTCCGCTCCCCATTTCGGACCAAGTCTTTGCTCTTAATAGCCGTCTTCTCTCTGCTCGCTCCGATGGCCTATTCAGATTCATCATCATCCTCATCCGAACTACCCACCTCTCAGCTGATCACTAAAGCAAATTCACTCCTCGCGACGGGCCAAGCCTCAAAAGCCCTCGAACTATACGAACTCGTCCTCGAGCGAGATCCCGATGACTATCTAACTCTCTACAAGAAGGCCACCACTCAAATGAGTCTGGGCCACAACCATCATGCCTCTCAATCCTTACAAAAAGTGTTGAGTCTTAAGGACTTCGATAAGGCCCAGATTCAACTGGCACGGATTCACCTGAAAACGGGTGACTACGAAGCCTGTCAAACCGAATTAGACTCCTACCGCAAAAATCACGACAAGTCTTCCGCCGACTTCTCCTCACTCGAAGACGACCTCAAGTCCGTCCAGAAACACCTCAAAAACGCCCGCTCAAATATTAAATCCAAGAACTATTCCAAGTGTGTCGAGGAGGCCTCTGCGGCTATTAAAATTAGTCCTCAGAGTCCAACCTTACGTCAACTGAGAGCTGATTGTCACTTCATGCAAGGTCATGTCCAAGAAGCTGCAGGTGACCTCACGTAAGGATTTGTTTGACTATTTTATTTAGAGTTTTTCATGAGTCAAAGTGCTGATGCTAGTATGCCTTTCCTTGCAGTCATGTTATCCACCTTTTACCCAACAGTGCGGTGACTGCTCTTCGACTGTCCTTTCTCTCGTACTTTTTCCTAGAGCAACCACTCGAGCAGTCCATGAAGCCCATCAAAAAGTGTCTGCACTCTGACCCGGAATCCAAGCCTTGCAAGAAAGCTTTCCGACAACTCAAGGCACTAGAAAAAGATCTGAGCAAGGTACGAAACTTTAGTAGCTCGAACGGACACAGATCAGCCATCAAGATCTTGATCCCTAAGGGCCAGGAAGACGAGGGCTTGATTCAGACGACCAAAACGATTATTAAAGAATCTCAACTACCTGATCCCAAGGCGGGCATCGACGAACCCTTAATTCCTGTTGAGGTACCAGACGTTGAAAGCCACGCGAAGCTCTTGACGACATTGCACTCTTTTGCATGCAAGGCATACGTTGGTTTGAACGAGCTCAAGAATTCCCAATCGACTTGCGAGACTCTACATGCCCGAGACGAAGATGACGTCTGGGGAATCATCAGCAAAGCCGAGATCTTGATGGCCGCTGAAGACTGGGAAACGGCCGTCAACCTCCTCAAAGAGGCCTACAACAAGGATGAAAATGAAGAAGAGATTGCTAGTCGATTGAGGAAGGCACAGAAGGGACTGAAAGTCTCCAAACAGAAGGATTACTACAAAGTCTTGGGCGTGCCCAAAGATGCCGACGAGCGTACTCTCAAAAAAGCTTATCGGAAAGCAACTCTTAAGGCCCACCCTGTTGGTCCGCTCCAAATCATTTACCCACCTTCTGAATACTGATTCCCCGCTTTTTTTTCTTGGAACAGGATAAAGGTGGCCCTCCAGCTAAAATGATCGCAATCAACGAAGCTTATGTAAGTCATCTTAGCTCCTTGGTCTTGAAGCAGGGTTACATGATGATCTGATTTTATGTTTTCAATAGGAGGTACTCTCTAACCCGGAATTACGAGCCCGATACGACAATGGTGAGATTAATTTACAATGGATTCTGATGCTGGGGGAATAGAACTAATCCCATTTTTGTGACACAGGCGATGATCCCAACGACCCGATGTCGGGCCAACAAGGTAATCCATTCGCGGGAGGAGCCGGAAACCCAATCTTCCAACAATTCTTTCAGCAGTCCGGCGGCAACCCATTCGGTGGCGGCCAATTCGGCGGTGGAAGTGGTGGCCAAACTTTCAGCTTTCGATTCGGATGAGCTATATCATGTCTTCGCATCTTTGCTCCTGTTCTGCCCCCTTTTTTTTGAGATAGAAACCAAAAATTGTATCATGTTTTCGTTGGCTTTTATGTCTTGATGCTTGCTTATGTCATGTAGACAAGCAAAATCAGCTGCATCCTTCCTTCCAATCCATATCTAGAAAAACTCCAATTTTCTTAACTTGGTCAATTTCTTTCTCAGTGTATATATTTTTTTCTTTTTTTTTTTTTTTGAGAAGCATTCTTGTTAAAAGTTCTTAGATTGCTGGTTTTTTTCTCTTTGGCGACAAATCCAAAAGATTTTTTTTGTTGGGGTTTATGAAAAAAAGGGCCTCTTTTCTCAGGAACGGGTCAAATTCCAAAACAGATGTTCAGAACGGGTCGCTTATATGGGGTGCCCAATCCTGGGGAGAATCACTCCATGTCAAAAAAAAAATGTTATGCGGGCCCAAAAAGATTGTTTGCCCCTTGCCCCTTGGATGGGAATAATTATTTGGCCACTTGCTTTCATCCATTACTCAGTTTTTTCTTCTTTCTTGGGGGGCAGCTCTTTATATTTGGATCAGGCTACATGCACTCCAGTTCTTTGCGGCAAACCGTTTTAACAGCATTTTTTTTCCTTGGAAAAATTGGAGTGAGTGCATCCCTTGGTCACTCTTCTCCCTCTGGAGTGCACAATTTGTATACTCCAAAACTCTTGGAGTGTGCACTGGAATTTCACTACAAACAAGTTGGAGTGTCGTACACTTCGCCACCCCAAAAACAACAGCTTTTTGGATTGGACAGTGATGCTCACCAAAGAAACAGGAGTGGACCTCAGTCCACTCCAAAAACTTGGAGTGCACATAGTAAAAAGTTGAAGTGAGTGTAGTGTGACCTTTATCTTTTGTATGAAGCATGGCTTGTTTCTCTTTTGGGTATGTGTCCACATTTTCATTCATATGCAGATAACTCTGTTAATATGGAGTATAAAAGATAAGCAAATCCACCATTAGGTGATTGACTGGTTTTCAGAAATCTACCATTTTTGAAACCTTTTGGTTCTTCATCATTCACCATTTGGGATCCATTAATGAAGAAAAATATTTTTGGATAATTGACTGGTTTGTAATGGTGGGTTTGGTAAATTTGATACCCCCTGATGGGATTCAAATGATTGAAGTTGGGCTTTGATCTGCAAAGAACACACTGGAAAAATTAAACAAAGCAGTACATTGATGATGAAGTTCAATGGGAAGGAATAATATGATCTTCACCTTGCTAAGATGAAGAACAAGTTAAATTGGATGATGACCCTGAAGACTTAATTAAGACACAGTGAAATGTTGTGAATAATGATGCCATGGAGCTGGATTATTGTGGAAAAATGGGTTTACCATTGAATGGTGAAAAACATGTGGTGTCCTGATAACATATATGTATTAATGTGGTATTTTATTGACAAAATTTCTGACTTGGTCAAAAAAGAGCAGTTCTAGGTTTTTTGGTATCTGCAACTGTATGTTTCAGTCAAGGTTTAGTTTTAGTTGTACCAATGGAGGGCCAGTTGCACTAACTGTAGCTTCAACGTAGCATAGTGTGAACTTTTTTAGCCACACTAACCAAAAGTTACTGTTAGCACAAATTTTGGCCAACTAACACTACATAATTTTTCTGATAAGCATTGTTAGCTGTTAGTGTAGCATTACATGATAAAGAAAAAATCAAGATACAGTTACACAAGTTCTTTGTTAGTTGGAAGAATTACTACACTAACCATCACCTCATGTCACTTGGAAGTTATGCTACCATACTGGGTTGAAGTGAAACCTTTGCTACATGTCACATGAATCTTCCTGGTCCAGGATCTAATTGAAGTCATCAGACCACATTAAACCTCAAATACCTCAAATTCTCACTCCTGCTATATAGTATAAGAGCTCATAAACCTTGATGATGATTATCACAGCAAACCCATCTGTAAATCATCACTTGATTGTTTCAACAATCAACCTCAGCCATGAACAATCCCTCTGTCCTTCTCCTCCTATTGACTCCTTTGAACCTGGTCTAAATGGAGAACTTCTAAATCTGGGCAAATTACAAGCAATAAAAACAAGTTATTCCATTGGGCTTGTCAAGCTGGTGTTGATAGGATACTCCTTTCTCCCTTATTTCTCTTGTGTACACAATATACATCTTGTCACCATGAAAAATGGTGTGGCACTTGCTATACAAGTAACTGAGGTACATAGGCCCCTTTGAAATTTGAGGTGTTGCTTATATAGCAAGGGACACACCAGCATTCATGGTGTGTTTCTAAACAATCTAAATTTTTTAGTAAAAGAATGACATGTAAGTTCTAGTAATTTAGCCTAGCATAGTGTAGCTTGGGCTAAGCTACGCAAGCTGATAGCCAAAATCTTGTTAGCCCAAAAAAACTATGTTTTTTGTTTGTGTAGCAGTGATCATTTTCAACTAATGCTACATATTTTTCATCAGAAAAAACAACCACAATGCTAGTAGGAAGTGGTATGGTATTGAAACTCAACTAATGCTACATGAAATTGGGTATATAAAAAAACAGCCCCTACACTAACAGTCATTGGTCATTTAGCATAGTGTAATGTGGTGGCTAGCACTGGACCCCAAGGACTACCCAAGACCAAGAGGACAGACGGGCCACCACCTGACAGATATACTCGTAGGTTGGGTACCAAAATCAGAGTGCGCAGGGGCTATCCGCAGGTAGTGGTTATGTTTTGTACCCGCAGCCCCATTTGGGGCAGCAGGTATACCCTCCAGCTCGCATGTAGTGGTGGGTATGAGGACACACACCAGTTGGGCCAACTGGCCCAACTGGCCAGTCATTTTCTCTTTACAGCCTGTGCATCCACCAAAAAATACAGAAATTGGATGCCTTCCAAAACCATCCCTCCAACTTGAAGACCCCAAAATCCAACCTCACCCTTCTAGCAACCAAAAGTTGGGTATCTGCAGGTACAGTGGGAACCACCCAACCACCGTACCCACCATCCCTGTCAAAATCATGAGTAGCCAGAGCTAGTCCTGGACAACTTGCCCGTCGGGTCAGAGCTGGGTATACCTGGTGATGGCTGGTACAGGGTCCAGCGCTAGTGGAGGTCCACTGTTGGTTGTAAATACAGAAATATTTTCATTTTTGAACCTTAGTTGTTGTAAGCTGTTGTTAATTTAATTGTTCAATTAAATTACAATATGATAAATCCTAGGTTGTTATGTATGATTGTTAATATTCTTGAACTCTGAATTACAGGACTTTAAGAATATCAACAAACAGTTTGCATACATATATATTCTTGTGTGATAAATTTTAATTTACATAGATTATTCCCAAATCCCCAATTAAGGCCCTGTTTGGCACAGTCATCAAAATGGAATATTGAACATTTAACACAATAAACACCAAATTGTTGGCACAAATATAACAAAATTGGTATAGAAAGAAAAAGTGCTACCTGCTTCATCTTTTGTGAGCTCAGAATTGGCATGTGAGGCTGTCATTAGCATTTGAACATTAATATTACACTTGAAACAGACATAAAGGGTAATATTGCTATTGTGGTGCTAGAGATAGCACAATACATGGATTCTTATCATGTCAATAACGGAGAAGGTAGAAATTGTTCACTCTACTCCAAATTTGTTACATATTGTCTTTTCGGAAAACTTTGGACTGCACAAGTCCACTTTTTTGTTTTTGAGCTTATACATTTATTTAGTTTTATCAGCGGTTTTATCCTGACAGCTGTCAGATAGGACCCCAAGTTAAATCTGCCTCCAAAGCCTCTTTTGGCTGGTAGGCCATGTTGGAGTTTGAAGACATAGAAAATGGGCTTGGATTTGGAACGTGGGCATGATTGTCACCCTGCCCACACCATCAATGTCCTGTTGGGACATCGGGATGGAATAGCCGCCAAGACCAAGGGAGAGACTTCAGAAAGGCCACAAGATATCTCTTGGCAGAAACGACTGTCAAATATTGACAAAAAATCATTATTTACACAAAACAAAGTGGATTTGTCCAGATTGGTCCAAGCTTTTCCAAAAAGACAATATGTATCGACAGTTTGGGTTTTGTTGATTTAAATGTTCAACATCACACCAATATTTATGACTGTGCTAAACAGGGCCTAAACACTTGTCTTTTGAATATCAAATCTTCATTTCAGCTATTGTCTCTTAGGTGACAAGAAACTTTTGTTTTGAGACAGAGGAGATTGGATTTCTTGAGGCGGTGTTTTTTGATTAAGGGTGGAGATCATTGCAAAAAAATCTGCTTCAACTGCCAGCAATTGACATGCGGTAGCTTTGATTTTACTCTGGTCTTACTCTGCTTTTACTCAAACTTTGATCATGCTTTACTTTGGTGCACAGTCACTGTTCATCTCAAGTAAAGTTTGAGTTAAGTTTGAACAAGAGTTGAGCAAAATCAAAATAAGCTGCATGTCAACTACTGGCAGTTGAAGCAGATATTTTTGCAGTGGATTAAGTATCAAAATGATAGTGCTGGGGATATTTCCAGCGGATCAATAATGTGATGGATTTTTTCTTGAATCAGAAATCTGCCATGCCTCCTCATCCTCAGAGTCCAAGTCCAAGTACAATTTGGACTCTGGGGAGTGACATTTCATCACATCCTGACATAAACCAAAACAAAGAGGGAAAGAAAAGGGTCTTTGACACATGGCCCCCTGGCTTTGAAGGTGCAACCCCCCAGCCATTGCAATGAAGTCAGGGGGTTGCTCCTTCAAAACCCTGCCAAAATGGGGGGTCGTAGTTCAAATTTTTGACCCACCACTGATGGAGGCTCTTCCTTGGTGGGAGGTACATAAAGTACTTTTCCACTGAGGAGGGACCCTCCTTGGCCAACAGGTACTATCTTTCTCATCTGTTGGGGAGGATTTCTTGTCAGTTGGCTGGTACAGACTGTACCAGTCGGCCAAGAGGAATCCTTCCCAACAGATGTTACAGACAGTACCTGTCCTTCAAGGAGGGTTCCCTCCTTGGTGGTGTCATGATAATCTGAATATGTCCGCTCTCAGTCTGTTGCCATCTTTCAGTACAATCCAGTAAAAAGTAACTCCAGTATTCCCGTATCTCCAGTATCTCCAGTAGTACCAGTATCCTGTCCCTGTTTCCTGTACCTGTCCTGTTCTGTTCACATACATGTCACATGACTCATATACAAGTTGTACTTCCCCCAATGAAAAAAACTTATCAATTTTGAGCTTAAACCAACTAGAAATCTCTTTCAGTGAGAAGTTTCATCAATAACTCACAACAGCTCCTCTTTCAAAACTTTTATCTCCTGAATTTTGGGCCTCAAAGTTTAACATGGGAGGTACTGATAGTATCTGCCTGTCAAGGAGGAAGCCTCCTTTCTGGCCAGGTACTCTCTGTACCAGCCACCAAGGAGGAACCTTGAGGGAAGGTACAGCATTTACCTGTCCACCAAGGAGGAACCTTGGCAGAAGCTACAGCATTTACCTTTCCGCTGAGGACCTTGGCATCCGCCAAAGCAGGTTCCTCCTTGGTGGGAGGTACAGACATTACCTTTCCACCAAGGAGTGACCCTCCTTGGTGGACAGGTACTGTCTTTACCATCCATTGGGGAGGATTCCTCCTTGGCTGACTGGTACAGTCTGCACCAGTCAACCAAGGGGAAATCATGCCCAGAAGAAGGTACAGAGAGGAGGGTCCCTCCTCAGTGGAAAGGTACTTTATGTACATCCCACCAAGAAGGAGCCTCCACCGGCGTGCCGGTGGGTCAAAAGTTTGAACTGCCGCCCCCCATTTTGACCGGGGGTTTGAAGGTGTGACCCCCCTGATGTCCTTCCGACAGCCGGGGGGTCACACCTTCAAAGCAAGGGGTTTGTGTGTCAAAGACCCAAAGAAAAAAGGATGGAAAACAAAGAAAAGAAATGAAAACCATCTAACAATCAGCCAACACAGAAACAAGCAGAAAGAAAATAGAAAGAGACAAATGTAAATAAGGTAAAATAAACCAAACATGAAAGAAACGATTTTCTTAAGAACAAGAAATGAAAAAAATCAAGAATCATAGGAGAGAGTGAGACTGAGTAAATTAATAAATTTTGATTTGAAATCTTGAAGTCTTGCAAGCCTTGATGTGAGTCTTGAAGGATCTTGAATCTTGATGATTGAGGATTTTAAACTTGATATTGAATTTTCTGGTCGTGAGAGAGCCTGTAGCATATTGCCCACCACACTGGTAAAAAAGAGAATAATGCCAAGAGAGTGTAATGAAAGTTAATTCAAATATGCTTTAAACTCTCTTGGCCAGTCAATTGAAATAATATTGATCTCAACTCATTAAACTAAATCCTTCATAAAGATTAAGGATAATTAGAATTGAACTTTATATTAATAAATCTGGGTTTTATTCTATATAAGAAATGAAAAGAAGAAGTGGTAAAAGTAATTAAACTCTGATTAATTAATTAAACATTCACACTGAGGATTGAACTTGGGGAGTATTTCAAGATACTACTCAAAACAATTTTCTTAACCATTTTTCTATTTCAACTACATGGATTTCATACATTGATCACCTCTGTAGTTGCCAATTGAGCTCTTGTAAGGATTGGGAATCCCTTCACTAGAATTCCTGAAGTGGCACGGTGGGACAAGGCTAAAGCCTAAAGATTCTAAGACCAAACTGAGGGGAGCTTGTATTTCTGGCTCAGAGAGATGAGAGGAACAATCTCTGCAGAGCCAGGAAGTGAAGACAAGGAGGGGCGTGTGAGGTTTGTGAACCCAGCTGAGGGAGGGGGGTTTACAGCTCTTCTCATCCACATTAACACTGCTGTTGGCTAGCGTTATAAAAATAGGGGCTTCAAAAAATCACTCCAGTTTTTTGACCAACGACTCCTGCAACCAGGTCAACATTTATTTTGGGAGTTGTTGGTTGAATTCCGGCTACGGGCCTGGGAGTCGTCCTCCCGATCCCAAAAAAATAAAAATAAAAATAGGGGCTTCGAAAAACGACTACCAAAAATTCAATCGACAACTCCCATGACCGGGTCAACGTCGATTTTGGGAGTTGTCAGTCGAATTCCGGCCGCGGGCCTGGGAGTCGTCCTCCCAATCCCCAAAAAAAAAGAAAAACAATAAAATAAAATAAAAATGGGAGTCGTTCTCCCAAATCCACCGATAGACTGGGCGCATTGTGGAGTTTCCCTCATTGACTGGAAGGCTTTCCTTCCGGTCAATGGGGTTGTTGTACCTCATCAACCGGAAGGTTTTCCTTTCGATCGATGAGGTAAAACAACCCCACTGACCGGGAGGAAATCTCCGGTCAATGAGGACGTGTACCTCACTGACTTGATAGAAATCCTTCCTGTCAGCGAGGAGTTGTACTTCACTGACTGGAAGGAAATCCTTCCCATCAGTGAGGAAGTGTACCTCACTGACCAGAAGGAAATCCTTCCGGTCAATGAGGCTGTTGTACCTCCTTGACCGGAAGGCTTTCCTTCCGATTAATGAGGTAAAACAACCTCACTAAAACCTTCCGGTCGACTGTTGTACCTCGTGGACTGGAAGGTTTTCCTTCCGATCGATGAGGTACAACTCCCAATTGAGCGGAAGGATTTCTTTCTGGTCAATGAGGTTGCTGTGCCTCACTGAACGAAAAGAAATCCTTCCGGTCAATGAGGCTGTTGTACCTTGTCAACCGGAAGGTTTTCCTCCAGATCGATGTGGTACAACTCCTCATTGACCGGAAGGATTTCCTCCCAGTCAGTGAGGTTGTTATACCACATTGATTGGAAAGAAAACCTTCCAATCAATGAGGTACAACAACCTCATTGACCGGAAGGAAATCCTTCCGGTCAATGAGGGCGACTCCCAAATCCTCCCAGTCTATCGGCGGATTTGGGAGAACAACTCCTGATTTCTTATCATTTTATTATTATTTTAGTTTTTGGGGATTGGGAGGGCGACTCCCAGGCCCGCGGCTGGAATTTGACCAACAACTCTGAAAATTGATGTCGACCCAGTTGTGGGAGTCATTGATTGAATTTTTGGGAGTCGTTTTTTGAAGCCTCTAAAAATATATTAGATTGTTTTAAAAGAATTATTTTGATTGTAAACCTTGTGAGCCTCTTCAGTAAGGCATTTATTGCCCTGGACTGTCATTCTCTTTCTATCTTGATAGAAAACACATGCACAAGTCTTAATTTTTATCAGTATGGCTTCAGTCTACATTACATACAGGCTCATAATACTGGTCTTCAGGCCACTAATTGGGGACTCCTTAAAATTGAGGCTGGGAGAGGTGAAAAAGAAGTCGAGATAACATTCAGTTACATATATTGACTTTTGTCCCAAGGAATCAGATGAGATAAGTCTCAGTGACTAAGAAAGTTGAAAAGATTTTTAGGTTGGGTTACTAAGACAAAGAATTTCGTCCTACCATCACAAAAAAAAAGAAACTGTGCCAACTTCTATTATAAGATTTTTGGGATTGGCTATCAACTCTGAAAGAAAATCTAGTTAAATTACTTGCTAGGACCGCTCACATAGGAGTGTCTTGCTTGCAGACGGAGGTGTAAACCTTTGCTTGATGATGGTTAATTTCTGTGTGCATCATCCAATCTACTATTATAATAAGGGAATAGGCTCTGGGAGTCAAACAAAACCCACAAGGTTTCATTGTAGCCGTCCAAGGCCAAGCAAATGGCACTCAACACGGGCCAATGTCACACCACAGGAGTTTGCGCATGAAAGTGCCCTCAAGCAGGTTCTTTCAGAACCCTTTAGGATGTTGTGCCCATGTCATACAAAGTTATAGTAATTTTTGGCTGTGGAAGGATGCTGAATTGGTGCTGAATCTTTCTGAAGCCATGTTGAAAATGGTCTGATATCAAATTGAAACCAACCCCAACCCTGACCACATAAAGTAGTGTAACTTCTTCCAGAACACATATATAACCTCATTGCAAAGCAATGTCAACTGCTTGGCAGAAACACAGATTTTTTCAATGCAATAATGTGATTTGATTGATCATGGGGTTATAAGATGTTCCAAAAAATCCAGGATACATTTGAATATATCAAAACCAAATTTGTATATTGGAAGAACTTCCTGTGTCATGAACATGAATAAGCTCAATCAATCATTTTTCTGACTTCATAACTTGTGACATGAATAGATAAACTTCACAATAAACAAGCACATGTCAATAAATATTGGTTTCCACCTGTGACACTTTGAAACAGCAAGAAAAAATAGATTTGTATGGTCTTCTGGTGAATGCTTTAAGTAGTCAACCATGGATTAGATTAACTGGTGTATTATTTAAGTGAATTTTACTCTTTTTTAGATCCATGAAAATATCAAATGAACAATTTTTCTGAAATTCAGCATTGCAAAGTTTCATGAGAACAATTTTTTTTCTCACCAAGGAGACTCACATGAATTATTTTTCCATGCACAGACTTGATCCATTCTGAATTTTCTAACATTCAGCTTCATCATCTTGGGTTTTCTCCAATGTGCTAGAAGTTGAAGAATGACTCCAAAACACATCAGGTCACCGGCATGATGGATCATTCTTCTGATGAAATAATACATGTTTTAAAGAGCATATATCCTTTTGGTAATTCAAAGATGGGGGAACTTTCATATTTGCTGTCTTGAGCTTGAGACCATCAGGTCAAGGGTTATTGGTTTTGCTCTTAATATCTTCATCATAAGTTCTCAAAGTAGTAATCATAATGATATAAGTATGTGTCAACAATTGTGACAAGATCTTCCCTAACATCTTTCTCTGGTCTTGTATAATTGGCTTTGGTCATGAGAATTTACATAGGAAACAATCAAAAAAGATTAAATCCTACTCTAATGAACTAATTAAGGCAACATCAATTTGGTGCACATACTCCAACTTTGATTTCATGTGTTCCTTTCAATTCATATCTCTCCACATGAGATTAAATTTTCAGTTGAAATTTGCTATCATTGTCCCTGTTTGACATACTTTAAGCAGTTGCTGTGTCTCAAAAGATGTGGGAAGTTTTTGAAACAAAATGACTGAAAAGTTGATCATGTAATTTTAATAATTTACCAAAAAAATCTAAGTTATTGTAGTTCAATTGAATTTTTATTACTTATCATGTGAAGTTTTGAAGATTGCAAGGTATTCGTTTATTTTTTTGCTCTATCCTAAATAGCTCCTCCAAGTAAATTTTTTAAAATGGCATCTTTTTGGTGGGCAAAAGTCATGCAGAACTTGGGTGCACACTGTTGAGTCACCTAGAGTTCCAACTCTCACTGGACACACATCTTTTTCAAAAACAAAACTGGATTAATTCAATTCAGAATTTGGATTCATCATTTTTCAAACACACTAGGCATGAATTCGAAATGCATAATTTGGCACAGATTTAATCTGATGCCAAACTTCAAAAAAAGGGATTTTTATAATGATCATATGTTATCATTGTTTTTTTTTCTTGGCCAACCCACAATTTTATTCCTAGTGATTCATACTTATGGGGAAATTTTGAATGACAGAAATATTCTGACTTTAAGACAACCTTCTGCCATATAGTTTTTGCCAAACTCAGGAAAATTGGCCGGATTTTGATAATAATGTCTGCCTTGAATTGATTTAACACATGTTCCTCTCTTCCAAAGTTTTGTTTTGTTTTGTTTTTGTACTTTTGTTTTGTTTTCTTTTTTTTTTCTGACTTTGCCAGCTTGCCTGGGAGAATGACACACAAATGTTTGCGCGCACGTTGGCGTGTTGTTTAGAAGGATATTTTTTTTTGTGTTTCTGACTTCGCCAGCTTGCCTGGGAGCATGACACAAAATTGTTTGCGCGTACGTTTGCGTGTCGTTTTTATTTTTCATTTATTTATGTATGTATGTTGTATTTTTATTTTATTTATTTATTTATTGCTGACTTAGCCAGCTTGCGATGAAAAGCTGGCAAAGTCAGAAGAAAAAAAAAGAAAAAGAAAAAAAAAAAGACACAAATGTACGCGTGTACATTTGTGTCATGCTCCCAGTCAAGCTGGCGAAGTAAGAAATACAAAAAAAAAAAAAAAAAACCTGGTAAACAACACAAAAATGTACATGGATATGTTTGTCATACTCCCAGGCAACCTGGCAAAGTCAGAAGTAAAACATGAAATATTAAATAAATAAAAAAAAAGGAAAGGAAAGGAAAGGAAAAAAAAGAAACTTTTGGAAGAGAGAAAAAAAATAAAAAGAAGAACATGTGTTAAATCAGCTTGAGGGAGACATTATTATTGAAATACGGCCAATTTTCATGAGTTTGGCAATAACTATGTGGCAGAAGGTTGTCTTGAAGTCAGAAAGTTTCTGTCAGTTAAAATATCCCCATAATTTTGAAACACTGGGAATAAACTTGTGGGTTGGCCAAGAAAAAAATGAGTATCAACATCTTTGACCTTGCACAATTCCCTTTGACTTCTGCGCCCACACACAATGAAATAAAAAAACTTGTTTCTGCACAGCCTACAGGGTATGGGTTTACACAGAGGTCAGAAATTGCCATGGTCAAAACTTGTTGAACTTTGGCAAAAAGGGGAGATCAAGGAGACATTATGATTGGATTGGGGTTAGTTTCTGTATTGGTATGGGATAGATTTCTACAAGAAAGATACGGTATTATTCCGGTCACCTTGTGACAGACATACAACTGTATTACAACTGAGTTGGAACCAACATCTTGATGGGTCCAAACCAACTCTATGAACTGGTTCAGCAATGGCACTTGCAAGCAGGTGCTGAGCTAACACCCGTGGTGTCAGAACTTTTTTTTTGATATCATGAATCACCAGGCTCCCCAAATTTGGGGCGGAGGATCTTGTTTTGTAATGGTCTAAGGTCAATTGCATGGCACTCAACACAGGCTGATGTCACAGCTTTTCTTATCATGAATCACTAGGCTCCCCAAATTTGGAGGCAGAGGATCTTGTTTTAAACAATGTGTCCCGCCGATGAACCTTAAAGCTCAACCAATTAAAGCCCTAAGTTCAAGTGAACCAGGCTAATGGAGGACTTCCCTCCAATCTACAGCCCCCCCTGCAGAGCCAGATCTATCCAGATGCTGAAGTCCATTCAGTCAAAAATGCTAAAAACTGTCAGAAAAGAAATGGCTCCACCAGGACCCTGGTGGAGCCGTTTCTTTTCTGACAAAAACATGAGCTTTTCAACATGTAAATTAATTGGAGGACTTCCCGTAGGATCCACAGCCCCTGTAGATTCTTAATTTGAGCCTGTAAAGCTAAATTTTGGCAGGTGAAATTGGATTTAGCCCTGTTATTTAGACTTTACAGCCCCTGTAGATGGCCATGGGAAGTCCTTCAATGGATGACTTCCCTTTGATCTACAGCCCCCCTGTAGAGCCAGATGCCAGAGGTTGTCTGCAGTTGAAAAGCTAAAAATTTAGCTTTTCCACTTTCAAATTAAGATCTGCAGGGACTGCAGATGGCGAAGGGAAGTCTTCCAATATCTGCAGCCCCTGTGAATGGCCATGTGAGAATTGCTCCAAATACAACTTGAGAAGCAGCTACAACTCTTTGCTTGGGGCTTTACTTAAATAATCTCACTTAAATACAGTACCGTTTTCAACTACCTTACTTTATCAACTGTCATGGCTAGTTTCTCAACTGTGCCGCAACAACAACAATCCCTCAATCAGGCCACACTGTTTATCACAAGTGATTCATTAATCTTGCTAGCTAGAATTATCTTGGATAGAACGACAACAACAAAAAAGTGGAGAAAAAAAAGGAGGAATCGAAGAAATGGCTACAGTATTATAGAGAGGATAAATTCAGGAAGGATATGAATTGAGAATGATGTTGTCTGATCGAGAAATAAGAGCGTCGATTTTGAGCAAAAGATCATCAAGGGATTGGGAAGCGGAGATGATGTTACTATTGAGAGTTTGATAGTTAATGGGATTGATGAGAGGAGGAGGATGATGAGGGGAGGTAGAGACAGGCAAGAAGAGAGAAGAAGGGTTAGCTTTTTTAGCAGTAGAAAGGACGAGTTGGTTGAGTTGAATGAGTTGGTCGATCTGGCTCATTCGAACTTTACGCCCATCGGCACGAGTTTCCAGTCTCACCGAGCGACAGCCAAGGCCGGTGTGAGGCGCCTGATCGCTTCGTGTGGACCGGCCAAGGGCCGTGCCTGCCGGCGACGAACCCCGGCGAAGACGTGTAGATTTGATTGGTGTCGAGTATCGGTCGTCCGTAATACGCTCTCTTCCTCCTCCACTGTTACTCTCCCCTCCTCGCCCATCGCACGTTGATGTACGCTTGATGCTCGACTTGAGCTTCTGCCGACACTGATAATCCTCTTGGGCTTGGTTGAATTCGTCCGGATCCGATGGCAAATACGTAAACCCCCAAAACTTCTCTTCATCTTCATTATCTTTTTCTTCATCTTCTTCATCACCAGAGCTTTCCGGCGTTCTTCTGCTGCTCCGGCTACCTTCCTCATCCTCTCCAGATTTATTGGGCTTGAGAGCTGAGAGACCAGGCGAAGAGCCAAAGAAGGCTGAGAAATTGAATCGGTCTCCATCCTGTTGGTCAGCCACTCCTTCGATCCCATCATTACAGATACTATCTCCTAGACGGTTAATATTGAAGGGAGATCGAGTGAAATTGGGTACCGGTACTGAAAGATAAAATGGTTCCGTTAACATTCATCATTTTTACGTCGATCGATTTTGGTAGAAAGAAGACTTACTTCTTTGGACTTGGTCCCAATCTAATCCTCGAAACCATTCATGCGCCTTGACTTCCTCTAAACCGCCAGGACCACAGCCAATCCTATTTTCTCTGCTACAAAGTAACCTAAAATGCAAGACAATATTTACGATTAGTCAACCGGACGATGAAAATTGCCTGTGAAAGATTAAAGGAACCCACGCCTTCAAAAACCTTTGTAATGGTCCAGATACTGGTTCTTGATCCCCATCCCGATTGTCATCATCATCATCCTCATCATCATCGTCCTGGCCGGGATCAATACTTCTACACCGGACATCCGGAATCTCAAGATAAGTCTATTTCATTAATTTCAATTAGTAGTAAGGGAAAAAATAAATTCGATGTGATTTTTTGAAGAAAGTTAAAAAAACAAAAGAAGGGAGAACCGAACCTGATGATCAACTATTTTTGAATAAGTGTCACTAATAGATTGACAAAAGAACGGCAGTCTACCGTATACCAACTGTCTCTCAAATTTGACAAACCAAAAAAGACGTGAGCGAGACCAAAACAAAAAAAGTCAGCAACCAAAGCAAGTAGTATTAATGTGAAGCAAGAAGAGGAAGTAAGACCTCGTAGAGAGACACGCCGAAACTCCAGAAGTCGACCTCTGGGCCATAGGACCCGATATTGGAAGGAGAGTCGGGTTCGTCGAGGGCTTGTAGAGGGCACATTGGGTCGACAGATGGACTGGTCAAGGGGGAGCGGGAGCCGGGCGAGTGTGATAAGGTGGCGATGGTCTGATTGAGATGGACTTGTAAGACTTCGGCTGTTTTTCGGCCGATCGGTCACCCAAATCCACAGGAGCCCCACCGGATGAGAGAAAAAAAAGACGGGAAGGTCAGCGTGTGTATTGAGTTGCCTTTTTGCATTTTGGATGGAAGGCAGGCGGTAGAGTTGGCGACAGCCAAGATAGAGAAGGGATGAGGTAATGGGTATACGGACGAGCGATGTAGTCACAAGTGCCAACGATGACGGTACGGTGTTTGCGGGGGACGGCAAGGGTTTGAGTAAAGGGAGGGGAGAGGGGCAGAAGGGGAGCGGCGGTGGCGAAGTCGGTGAGGAGGATATGAGCATCGTGGTGGTGAATGAGGAGGTTACTGGGCTTGATGTCTCTGTGGCAGAAGTGGTGAGTCTGGTGAAGCCAGTCGAGGGCTGCGAGGGTGTCGATCGTCCATGAACGTAGGACTCCTTCAGTCGGCAAGATCTGTGGATAGACCATCGACAGATAATCGGCTATCGAACCGCTTGGACTGTACTCCATCAGTAGGTGTAGGTCCGACTTGGTTTGGAAGGATAGATGCAGCATTGGTAGTCGCTTGACTGTCGACTCTACGGAGCGGGAGAGTAAGAGGACCGACAGTTCGGTCTGGATAGAGCTATACTGTTATTGTGAATTTATCAAGCTTGGCTTCAGTGTGTGTATCTCTCTTGGGATGATGATCTGGCTAGCTGATCACCTGCTGGATCCTTCGCGAGACACGATTGGATACCTTCTTGAGGATGTACAAGTTTGACTGGTTGAGACTTTCGAGGCTGGACAATCTAGTTTTGATCAAATAGACCTAAAGAAAGAGAGCAAAGGGATTAGCAGGGTGATTAGGTCTGATGTGAACGAGAACATACGGAGCCAGATTGGCCTTCGGAGAGCTTGCGGAGGAGGATGAAGTCTTTGGAGGGGTCGATCTGAGTTCTGAGACATCGCTGGAGGAGTTTCTCTTGGACAGTCGGCTGAGTCGAGGCAGGCTGCTGTTGCTGGGCAAGTTCGATGGTGAGACCGAAGAGAGGGTTGAGGGCGTAGTTGGTGAGTGTGGCTGGCTTGAGATGGTGGTAGTGGTTGAGAGTGGCTGGCTGGCTAGCTGCGAGGACTGGGGCCAGTTTGCTCAAGACTGAGTGTCGCTGGAGCCACGTGGCCAAGAACTGGTTCTCGGTTTGCTTGCGGAGTTGTTCTTGGAAATGCACATTCTTGTTGGAATCCATTGGCTTCAGCATTGCTTTAGAAGGAAGAAAGATTTTGATAACAAGAACAAGAACAAGAACCACAAGTTGGATATAAGCCAACCACAACAACATACAAACATCACTGGGAATCTCATCCCCGTCCTTTGCCCCTGATAACCCTGCCAGTCCCCATTCCACCTCTATTGGGATGATGGTCTGTGCCTCGGCCGGTACCGCCCGATCCGCGGGGCCTCCACGATCCGCCTTCACGCTGGATTGCCGGGCTATGGGCAGCTGGCTCGATCGGCGGCGGCGATGGACGGGCGTGGATGGTACGCTGGGATCCACCCCGGGATACCGCCATCGCTCTGCCTCTTGGAGTCGCGTCGTTCACGTTGTGCAAGGCCCGACCTTTCCACACCGCTCCTGTTACACCCGGCCTGCCCCTCACTCCCGGCGGTGCCTTCTCAACCGCGGCGGGTGAGCTGTAGATCCGTTGCTGCTCAACCGGGCCTCGTTCGGCTTGACCAACTGCCATCGAGGCCCCACGACCCCGCCCCGGCATTGCCCCTCTTGCAATCGTCGGTGGGTGACCCCGCAACGCCTCGCCTGCCTGCCATCGCCCGCGACCCGACACATGCGTTTCGACCGGTCGACCCCCCTGGCTTATGGCCGCTTTCTCTCGCGGCACCCCACCGGTAATACTTTGACAGTATTGAGGTGAAGTCAGATTCAGAATCCTACTCGGAACGATCGAAGCACCTCGATAATTCTCACATCTAAAAGGGCATACAATTTTCCATTCTTATTGTTTAGCTACCATACCCTCTCAATAACAGCCATTCAGAAAAAAAAAACAAAGGAGGAAACATACCGATTCGACAGGTTTGTTCCACCAATAAACGGCTGATCGAAGACGACGTCGATTAACTTATCACCGATCCCGACGACGACACCCTTAGAGCTGATTGGCACTGTGCCGCGATCGCTGACCATGGTGACACGGTCGCCCAACTCGAAAGACTGCGAACCGAGCTTTTCTTCGGCGTGAGAGGGTTTGAGGATCGCCCGTCGAGGTACGTTTCGGATAATGGCTTGCTTCACGTTAACCGGCGTCCGCTCCGCTAAGAACTTCGCGCTAATCGTCTCAAACCGGCTTATTGTCGCCGGGTCTAACGACTCCGTTTCTAGTGGAACCCGTTCAAAATCGCGCACACCCTTCTCCTTGATCCATCTCTTAAGCTCGGCCAGTCTGACCTCAGGTTGGTCTGAGAAAATCTCTTCCGCACGCAGAATATCGCTGCCTCGTAAGCTATCCAAGATCTCAGGAAATTGTTGCTTAAAGGTTTCATCAAGCATACCGGCAAACCATCAACACCATACAACGAGCACTGGCATTTCAAGAAGAACAAAACAAACTTACCCGATATTCTTCAATCAATTTGATAGCCTCCAAGGAATATTCCCATCCGGTTTCAGCTTTTTTAGTATACCCAAGCACTTTTTGCCCCTTCGCTTCAAACTTCATACTGAGCCCAATATTGGTTTTGTTGTCACTACCTGCCTTTTCCAAGATCATGACACTCGAGGTGATTTTACTAAGCGCTAATCCTCCGATCCCAAGTCGTCTACATAACACGTGTGAGGGAACATATGCCTTCGAAGAGCCTTCTGCTCTCAATGCACTTCGATACGCAAAATTCTCCTCCTTGTCGGTCGGAAATGACTACCAGATGTAAAAAGGGTTAGTTTTTAGAGCACAAACTGTTCAAGGTAAGAACTGGGAGTACCAAAATGCGAAGGTCCAGTTTATCTTCAGAATGCCCTACTACCTGTCCTGGCGCACCATAGAGTAATGTGCCAAGGAAGAAAGCTCTACTGCCCTCCGGAAATTCATCCGCAATCGATTTGGCGCTTTGTTCCTGAAAAGCAGAATAGAAAACTTCCAGACCCAGGCCCACAATTTGACGTGAAGAGGAACTTGAGAAAACAAAACAAAAAATGAGGGCCCACCACAAATCGGGGGTCGACTGAGGAGACTTTCAAGACAATAGTTTGTAAGGCGTAGTCGTACTCGCGGGACTCGTATTCTTTGACCAAGGTACCATCGTCCATCCGCTTGAGGCCTTTAATTGGCTTTGCATGAACGATCACATCGACGTCACCGATGACCAATCCGCACTTCTTGGAAAGTTCATACTCGATCCAATCGGCGTTCCGTTGCCAGACCTTCAGTGCGTTGTCGCCATGGGGGGTCGAGCGACAGCGTTGAAAGTGCGGGTCGAGATCATACCTGAAAAGGCTGTCGGAGATTGCTGCCACTTTTGCTTCTCGAAGGAAAGGGTATCCCACATAAACTCGTGAGCCTAGGAGCGATTTCGCAAGATCTTCAACCTTAGTCCCTTCGTAGAGGTTTTGAACCTTAATCACGATCGTCTCGCCTTTGCTCTCGGATTGATGGACTTTGATTCCATGAAACAGTAACGTCCCCGTATGGGGGAGGTTGTGGAGTGAAGGAAATCCAGCAACCGCGTCTTTTCCTAATAAGACGCCCTGGCACAGTCCTTTAATCAGCCGCAATCCCTGTATTGTCGGGAGATCGTACACCGTCATTTCCGAGTGACAATTATGAAGATCGGGGAGGAAGCCTGGAAAGGAGGATGGAAATAAGACTGATGTTTCCGCATTATGTCGAAATTGCCAAGTGGGTCCAAACTCGTTTCTGCTACGCTCTTCATCTAACAGTTTATGCTCATGAGCTGACAAAGGAGGGAGGGGTGAAGATGACAAGCAGATTTTAGTGTGATTTTTTGAGGCTCAATAGATGTAATTGCTTATCTAACCTTTCATAGCGTTGACAAGTCGTTCTTGATCTATGAAAGGTATTTTAACAATAGCTTCCCAATCGTGCTTCTTTCCATTGAGATCCGTTTCGAAATCCCGTGGATATAAATCAATAATAGGAGATTCTGAGTTGATCATCAATTCCTGTGTGTGACAAACGCAGATGTGATTGTTATGAATTGTTCAATATGACGGTGGTAAATCTGATCAAGAAAGTGATGGGCGTTGACTCACTCGAAATGCAGGGGGGACGTGTGCCGAACTCAATTCTGGCAGAACGCCCATGAGTTGCTCAAAAGGCTTGAATGGTTTACCAAGGTCGAATGAAAACTTGTAAGACGCCGCATCGCTTAAGTCTAAATTTTTCAAAAAGGTGATGAGAGCAGAATTTCAAACAAAAATCCAACTTGGTTCTTAGTGAAAAATGGCCTACCGGATATCATTGGAGAATAGTGATAGGGGTAAAACCAGCTCCATGAAGCGACGCCATCGTAATAGTAATGCAGAACCCATTGTAAGCCCTCTGTATACGCGTAGGCTAGCTTATGCAGCTGCTCAGGGTCATCAAAATCAAGATTCATTTTTTCCTGGAGAAAACGAAATTAATCAGTACTTTTTAGAATAGAGTGCCACCTATTAGGCACATCTGAAATGTTTTTTGACACAATTGGCCCACATGATAATACTGTGATTTCCATTTTGATAGAGCATTTTGAAACTTTGTTTCTTGCTCCTGGTCAAAGTCATCCTCGTTCCATTCAGGCTCCTGTGCTGCTTGAGTATTCTTATTGAAGACTTCGTCGACCTTGGAATGGCCGAGGTGAGCACCGGGTTTGGCCGATTCAGCGAGTTGGTAATCTTCCAACATGTCCTGTACAGCGTTGATGGCCGGATCGGTTGATTGGTCCGGATCAAAGGCCAAGGTTATTAGAGGTTCATCGTTCTCATTGAACTCGTCGAAGGAAATGCACAGATTCAATTCGGCTGCCAAATCCCTCAGGAACTTTCTATCTTTGGCGGGGTAGCAAGCTGGAAGGGCCAAGCTAGCATCGAATCTGTTTGGAGAATCCAGATTCGATTTGACAAATTGCTCGATTGTTGCCAGGAGAGTGCGTTGGGTTTCGCTTAGAATAAGACGACTTTTGTTTTTGTTTTTCTTGGACTGGGCGTGGGATGAGCGTTTACTTTCGATCCAGCTAGAATCAGCGCATATATGCTCGAAATTTTCTCGCTCATACAGAATCAATTCATTCAAAACCAGCTGCAATCGATCGTTGTGAAGCGCACCGAACTCATTCAGATATCCTCCAGCCTGTGGTAATACCTTTTTATAGATATCGAAAAGCAGGCCTAGTGCGCCTTCGTTAATATGCAAATTTGGCAAGTGTGGTAAAAAGTCGTTTCCAACAAATATACAGAGTAGAATGAAGTCGTCAATAATTCGTTCGAGGTCATAGTTTAAAGCCTTGATGCTTCGTAAACTTGCGAACTCCCAATCCAGATAATCGCGAACGAGAGAGATATGAAGGAGGTAAAATCGTTGGTTTTCAACTCCTTTTGATGAACTCTTGTGCGATGAAAATTTGACTTCTTCTCGCAGGAGACAGAAGTGAGGGTCGTGTGATAATAGAGCCAACATAATCAGGTCTGCATCTAGACCATAGACGCAATGTCGAATGTTGGGATTGTAATCTTCTTGTGCTTTAGAGAGGCGGATGTATTCCATAATTTTATGCTCGCCTTCTCCAGGTACCTGTAATGATTGGACAAGAGGTGAATTTTGGATCATATCAACTCAAGTGTAACTTGTCCTTTTGAAAATTAAGATCCTTCATAGATCACGAAGCTCACATCGTGCCCACTGAATATCACTTGGACTGATTGCCAAGCAGAATCCTCGGAAACTTTCTTGTTGATAAAGTACTTCAATTGTTCAGATAACCGGGCCATAAACGGAGTACCTGAACCAGGATAGATGGAGTGTTATTATGGACCGAGAATATATGAAAAATCAACGAGTCACCAACCAGGAGTAATGCAATTACTGTCAAACCCGTTCGTGTATGGTAGTTTTTCCCCTTTGCGGATTGCTTTCTCGATTAACTCTTGATTTTCTCTGGCCGTCTTGAACCTCCGAGAACGCTAAATTTCAAAGCGTTGAGAGCCAGCAAAGATGTCAGTTACTCTTAACACATGTTCCTGCTTTCTTAGATCGCCCGAAAGATGAAAGTTGAGATTAATGGGGCGTTCAAACCTGCTGGTTCATCTTGGCTCGTGGTGCGACCCCATCAACCGCTAAGAAAAATACCTTCTGAGGCTTCGCTAGCGAGAACAAATGCTCCAAGGTCGAAAAAATGCCTAGATAAATCTCTTGCTCCGTTCTAAATCAAAAGGGGCATTCAAAACTAATTAGTCAGAATATCCCAGACAAATAGGAAGCAGAAAAGGCGCGAGTTCGACGCGGGGGAGAGGGGGGATCTTACATGCGATAGTGGGCACTTCCATCATTCGGATGACTGCAGTGATGAATGATTCCGTTCATGTCCAAGTATAGATTGTCTGATTCATTAAAATTAAACCGAGTTAGATAATCCATTTTTGATTTAACTGACCCTGAAAGTGGTTCAGAGACCGGTTGCTAACCGAACGGAGGGATCCGATTTTCTTCTACTAGTTGAAGCACAAACGGATATCTTTCGCTCATCCATCTAAAGAACTAATCAGACCATAATCATCAACATTCCAACCGTGTAAATGCTACTTGAGAATATCAAAGGGCTCGTCCACGGGTAGCAGAAAAACCTGTTCCGAAAGAGGATTGTCTCCGAACCTTAGAAACACCTGCAATCAACAGTGTGTAAGTCAGCAAAAGCACGGTTTAACATCGAGGGTTATGAAAAAAAAGACGAAAGCATCGCAACAAACCCATGATAGTCGTAGGTCTTGAGGATGGATTGGAGTAGTGCGGTGATTGGATGGCTTGCCGTTTTTCTGCAGTTATATGTATCCCTTTGCTTGTTTCTACCTATTAAAGTTTAGTGGTCACTGGTTGGAGGTGATTGTGATGAAGTCAGCATTTTCGACCTAAATGTGCCTAGGCAATCTCGCCCGATTGGGTCGATCATGTCGATTGCGACTCACCTAACTAGCCCAAAGTCCAATGATTCGATCGATAGACGTTGTTGACTGATTGAACAATAAACTAAATAAATCCTGCTTAACAAACGGTTTTCCAAGGACACCTCCATCAAGCCAAGACAAGTCCCACCCGGGGGAAGAGCGGGTGCCCCCGTCCCGCAGAAACCACGGGGGACCGCCCCGCAGGGTCTCTGTTTCACAGAGAGGCCTACACCAGCCTACACCGCGGGTGCTGATCAACGGCAAACCGATGTCAGAAGTCAGGTTGAGCCAATCACTGGAAGAATTCCCTTTGCCATCTGCAGCCCCTGCAGATCTTAATTTGAAAGTGGAAAAGCTAAATTTTTAGCTTTTCAACTGCAATTAAGCTCTGGCATTTGGCTCTACAGGAGGGCTGTAGATCGAAGGGAAGTCATCCACTGCTGACCCCTGTAGCCAGGTGACCATACAAAGGTCCTAAGGTCCCGCTCGGTAAGCCCAACCACACTCAAGATCAAGTTCAAGGCGGACAGATTGGACGGAGTCCTCGGAAATCGAAAAGCTGAGGTGACGGTCGCCCAGTTCTTACTCGAAACCAAATGCTTCAAGGACAAACTTCCTAATCTCCTGATTCATTTTCTCATTTTGTCATATTTCCCGTCTATTTTTCCTTTTTCCTTTTTTTTCTTCTCTTCTTTCTTTTCTCTCTTGCTCTTCTGTTTCTTCAAATTTTGTCAGTCTCAGGTCTTGTTTCTCTCATTAGCGCATTGCGTAGTTTTGTAGGAATGTTTTAGCTGTTTTTTTTCTTTGGATGTTACTTAGATTTCATAGTGTGCAATGCCATTGGCCAAATTACACTAAAAAAAAAATTAGGCCAAGAGAACTCCCCTGCCTTATGCAGGAGGTGTACCTCTTACAGCCTAGAACAACCGAGACATACCTCAGTTGAGTTGTACCTCATTTGATTTGGTCTCACTTATTCACTCTACAGTAAAGGGGTTGCCCTGTATGGTAGTTCTCCTTAACCCCCTTGCATGGGAGGGATTTCTATCTTAGTTTCACTATCTTGTTCAGGCTACTATAATTAGTAGCCTTGGTTGTAGGGATATTCCTAAGTTCACTTTGAACATTACTTTTCTGTAATTGATTTCATCTACGATTTAGTTTGTTTTGTGTAGCCCCTCATAAGAACTGAAGAGCCTCGCTTCACCCCACAATAGGCTAACGGCAAGCAGTGGTAGGAATGTAAAACCCAACCAGGGTGGCAGGCGCCTTTCCGCCCCCCACGGCAACACAACTCAGCCGTCAGATAGGAGGTGGTCTGGTTAGGTGAGCCAGGCCACCAAAAATAACCTTTGGCAAGCTTGAACCCTCAACCTCATTGTCTTATTTGGAGTACCAGCAGTGTCTTACCGCTGGGCCATTCACACCGCATGCAAACAGCGGAGGATGACTTGAGGTGCTCTTGTCGCACGATCCAAGTTCAACATCAAGGGAGGGTCATCGACCAGTCTGGGATGTTGTGCGATGTTGTGCCTGGTCGCGGCCCGCGGCCCAACTCAAGTCATTGGATGGCTTTTGTGGAAAAGCATCCTCTGTTTGCATGAGGTGTCAGCTCTTGCAATAGGCCAGAATTAAAAAAATTTAGGGCCTGTACTATAGCAGGCAAATTACTGAAAATTTCAGCTGGAAAGTAAATGTCAGTTACCCCTAGACTGGCCAACTCATCAATTTACTACACCATCTGCAATCTTTTTCAACTTCTTTTATTTTCTTCTTTTTATTTTCATATTTCACATTCATTTCACTGATTTCATTGCTAACATACTTTAGATATGCTTGTATTTAGTCAACTTTACAACCCAGAAACTTAAAGTTGTACTTACTGAACTCTACTGCTCCCTAGACTTTCAGAGGAGACAATAATAATAATCACTTGATTTAAAAATTCCTCTTGAGCTTGAAGATACATCAACATATCACTACTCCAAGCTTACTTGACCCTCTCATATCAACACATCACTTGTTTGGATCCTCGAGCCTGAACTTCTCAAAACTTATCAACAGCTGGGTGTAAACTCCTTGGATCAAATCAGAAGCCATCTTTGACTAGCGAGCCACTGGTCAACCCAGTCTACTTCCATCGAGTGTATTCTAGACACCTCCATAGTAACCCACCGCTGACAGAAAAATTGGGATTTGAACTTTGATGACAACCAAAATGGTCTACCATGACCACCAAAACTTGTAAATCCCCAGATGGATTTTTCTGAAATTATACCTCCACCAATGAAAATCAGGCAAAGAGACAGTGCATTTCTGCTTTGGATTTGCCAAATCACCGAACACACCACGTTGCGGCTGCTCATCGCCTTTTCCAGCAATATTTAAGGTGCACCCACTCAGCACTGATTAGGTCCTGCCACCTCCCACAAACCCACCCACTAAATCTTATCCAAGTAGCATCTGCCACCGTCATACCAAGAGAAATCAAACTTTCCGCCACCAACCCTACCTCTCCAAAACACCATTCCTAAAAAATCTCCAAAGGCCAAGAAGCCCCGCAAGGAACCCCACCTCTGGAATCTGGACCAGAAAAAGAAACTCCTCCAGCTCCTCATTGACTACACCCGCTGCAGCCATTCAACCAACAACGCTGGCTTGAAAAAATATACTTGGCTCCTCCTCACCAACAAGCTCAACTCCCAGTTCAATATCAATCTCAAAGTCCAGCAGGTTCAAAACCAAAAAGGATCTATCCGCAAGGCCTACCAGGACTTCTGGTTCCTCCGCAACCAGTCTGACTTTGGCTGGGAAAAAGAGGGGGCTACTCCGGCCGCCAATGCCAAAATGTGGAACAAGCTTCTTTTGGCACACCCCCAACGGCATTTTGACAAGATTAAGGGTAAGCCGTTCCCCTTGTACCTCCTCGTGGAGCAGCTTTTCTGCGGGGCCGTGGCAACGGTTTCCCAAGGCCCCGTGACAACGGGGACGACCTCAACACCCCAACCAACTCTCTGGTCTTGGGCACAGTACAATCCAAAACGTCTGGAGGTACCCAAACTGGACCCAGATGATGATGACACGTCAACCAAGGCCGCCACCCCAAAGACTCACATAAACCGTTGCAAACGGGTGTGCGAGTCCAAAAACGACATCATTTCCACAAGAATCCAAGTCCTCATTTTGGCCATTGGAAAGGCTTTAGAAGGCTGGAGTACCCTCGTGGGGGCACTTACCTCAATGGTTGACTCACAAAAGCCATCTGGATTGCCTACAACCTTGGCTGCCAGCAATCCAACGGCCGCCTTGGACAGACTCATGGATATGTTTATGTCCAAGGTGCTGTCATACAACAGACTCAGCACTAAGGATCTCGCAGTTTGATCTTCCTTGAATTTACTAAGGATGCTTTTCTACCCCACTTCACAACCTCAGCAACTTTCAAGCTTTTGGTTAATCCTTGGGTTGCATATCATATTGTATGCACCCTCAGCAATCTTCAGTGCTTTCCTCAAAGTTACTTTCAACTTCAAAGATTTAAAAGCACATTGATTTCCAGTTATGCAAACAAAAGCTAGACAATAACCCTCTCACTGGTCTTCTCTATTTTTGGCATCACTTTGTCATGTGCTTAAACTTCCTTTTCCGGATTCACACATCTCATCTTCGAACCTTCAAACTTTGACTCACACAGTCCTTGAACTTCGAACCTCAATTCAACCTTCCTTGCACCCACCGCACTTACCAATGCTTGGTTCTCAGTCTGAGTCATGGACTACGTCATGAACTTTCTCTGGTTGCTGTAAGAGTCCTGTTTGACTCTTCACTGTAGGACAAACGGAATTGGAACTAGAGAAAGGTTGAACCTTGGAGAGACTTCTAGAACCTAAGTGGGGTTGATTTCTGATTCAGTAGAAGGGAAATGAAAGGTATCTCAGTACAATAACATCAAAAAGAAGAAAAAAAGTGAACTAGAGGCCAGGGAAGCTGCGCCACCACATGCCTGCGGCCCCAGCGCCCAGTACTTTCACCCTTTTCTAAACTCACCTCCACTGCAGCTCAACCTTTCGGTGATGCTTACCAACAATCACTATTTTCTAGGCCATCTTTCAACTTATGATAAAGACCTATATTTCTGTCACCAAACACTCTCCTAATCTCAACTTGACCTCTGTTTTTCTGCCTCTGCTATTCAATTAGAGACCCCATCTCCAATATGATGAGCAAGATTCACCGATCCTCCAAGTTGCTTTGAAGATCACCCTCATTTCTAGGATATCCGATCCTGACTTGGCAACTTCTGTTACAATTAGTTGAACTTGCAGACTTGAGCTATTTTCTGTGAAAGAGCACTGTCATAGTCTTGTTGAACTGCTTTGAGGTCGAGATTACAGCTTTGGTAATTTCTCTGAGCTTCGTCCTCTTCTTCAATGACTTCTGTCAGCTGAGGTGTAGATTATACACTTGTTTTCTCAATCCTGTCATGTTTGATCCGTTGATGGTGAAGTAAGGGAGCCTAAAAGATAATATCAAGACATCAAAGGATCAATACTTATTGACATGTGAAAGTTTTGAGTTCTCCTACTACTGACCCTGACCCAGTCTTGGATTTCCTAAGGTCTGATTCATTGTTTCACCAAGACCGACGTTCTTCCTCGAGTACAATTTCCTCTTTGGTCAAGCTCCTGCCACCTTTCTTAGCTTACTGACAATAGCTGCACAGGGACTGCTACCATTAGAAAGGAAGGCAGAATTCTGTTTCTGGAGAGTGGAGTTCCAGAGATTCAATGGACCAGAGGAGTGTTGGAGGCAAGATCCAGCAAATCTGAGGGTTCACTTTCATTGATGTCTGAAGCCCAAAAGCTTGCATGCATTTTTGGTATCCATTAAATTTCTGCTCCAGCCCAGCAACATGAGCGCGTTCGTTCCCTAAGGCCTAATTAATTTTGCGCTCCTATTGATTAAATCCGGCTTGTCGTTGGTGATATTCCTTCTCAAACGGTTCCATTTGTTCTTACCGTTGTTTTACTATCTCGTCCATTGGCATCAACAATGTTTTTGAGCTTCGATCTGCTTCTGAATGGGGCCTCTGATTCAATGGATTGGTTGGCGAGTTTTTAGATTTGTTCATTTGTGTCTCCATATGGCTTTTGAAGTTCAGTGTGTTGTGATGAAAGAAGAAAGAGAGATCAGATGGTGTACTGGAGAATTTAGAAGAGATGGTGTTACATACATTTCGATCTGGAATGGTTGAAATTCTTTGCAAGTTCTTTCAAGATATTTTGAATAAACATTGCGATTAGAGTGGCCTCAGCTTGGAGTCGCCCGCAGAATCTCGTCCGTTCCCATCTGCGTCTCCGCAAAGGAATACACGCTTTCACCATGAACTCACCCTCCAATACTTGACTTCATCCAGTAAAGATCCCGTGTGGGCCGCCTGGAGTGGACAGCTGTTTGGATTTTGATTTGAGTTTGGCTGCAGTATAGATAGTTAGGGTCAGCTTTCACAGATGGTGAGAGAGACGAGATTAATGGAAACAACTGACCAGGCAAGACCACGAGCGAAGGAACACTCTCTACGCCACGGAAGTTGGATTCGCCCCTGTTGCGAGTGCATAGGCCTGGGTGAAATTTAGCTGGTGGGATTGGATGAAAACATGATACAGACTGGTCGGTTTGACTAAGCCACGGCAACTGGGGTTCCCCCCTGTCGCAAGTGCGTAGGCCTGGTTGAAATTTGGCCGCTGGGGTTCTGTCGAATTCCTCGGGTCGCAATTAGCCTGAATGAGACCGACTTGGAAATCTTAACATCAGCAGATGAAACAGGAGGGGTGACCAGGCGAGGGATAACCTTCAACTTACCAGCTCAAGCTCTGGAGTCTCAGAAGAATCTAAGCTGAAGACAAAACAAGTTCAAAACATGTCGGGGCTGGGGAGTGGCAACAGCCTTATTTCCAATTGAGGTTTCCAAATGTGAGCAACGGTGGGTTGCTATGCTACCTGTAGCGGGTACCGTAGCGATAATTGCTAACAGCTAACAGCTTTTGCCGTAGCTGTTAGCGGTTTATACGCTGGCGCCCCTAAAAGGGCGCGGCTACGCTGCGCTACAGCCCTTGTTAGCGGTAAAATCCCGCTACAAAGGGCCGTAGCGCAGCGTAGCGGCCCCTAGGTCCGCTAACAAAGCGCTAACGTTACAGCGCTGGCGGCGAAATAAAAAAATCGCTACGCTACGTTTTTTTTTGCAAATAGCGTAGCGACTCAGCGCTGATGTGAGGAGCAGAGTAGATGCTTCGCAATCGGTACAGGTGTAGTTGAGAGGGTGAGGGTTGAGGTAACGACCATGCATCAAATTGGCGGGGAGCGTATAAGGAGCGCCATCAACAGTGAAGGGGAAACCATGCTTTGCCCCTCATGGCCTTTGGGTTAGGGTACTGCGTCTGGGTGTTGAACTCGTGAAACCCCTTGCGGCTGTCCTAGTGCAGTGGCCGGGGTTCTTTGAATTCTTGCTTGTGATTGGAAACATCAGCCGGGTGAAAAGCCAACTTCAGACTCAAGTGAGGTCTAGGAGAACCCACACACTTTCATTTCATCAAACAAGCAATTTATTAGACTTGGATAAAGAAAAGGAGAAAAAATGAGAAAAGAATGAGAAGGAAATGAAGGGGTACCTGATTCAGTAGAAGGGAAAAGAGAGGTCTCTACTGGATCAGGCCGGAGCGGGAGAAGAGAGAACTAAATAGGGATTTTTGAGCTTATGTAATCTTTAAGTGAACTTCTTGTGAAATCAATGAAAATGGGTTTCACAGTCTGACTACTGAAAGAAGATGAAGGACAAAGGAAAAAAAGGAAGAAGAAAGAGAGGGAAAGAAAGAAACAAGAGGTGAAAGGAAGGCCGGAGGAGATGAAGATGCAAGGGAAGGGGTGGCAAATTGGCGGATGAGGGGTCCCGTCACAAGTCTGTAGAAGGAAGGTCGAAAACGGAGTGACCAAGGTCATGCTTTTTGCAAGAAGGGGTAGTGAGGCCTCGGAGGTGCAACTTTGGTTGGGACTTACTTTTGTTGTACTACCCACGCTATCCAAAGTCCCCGAAAAGTACAGCTTGAGTTTTGATACATGGAAGGTATGGTGACGTCGGTTTGAGGATGGCAATTCGAGTGTGACGCTTTGTCCGAAATTGAAAACTTTGGTGACTTGGTACGGTCCCTCAAAGCGTTCTTTGAGTTTGTCGACACCCTGTTGGTGTTGGCCATTCCAGTCTGTGGAGTTGAGAAGAGCCCAGTTGCCAGGCTTGAAGGGTGGTTGGTCCACCTGTTTCCTGTTGTGTTGATTAGCTTGGCGGAAGCGACTGACCCAAAGAGCATCCCTAGCTTCCAACCATGTGTTTTCTCGGTGTTTAAGCCAAGAATCTAATGCGGTGGGGCTGTTGGCTGGTCCCTCTGCTGAGGGAAAAAGTTGAGGTTTGCGGCCATAGACAACTTTGAAGGGGCTGAACCTAGTGGCCACGTTGATGGCTAATTTGACCGACGGAAGGGACTCGAGCCACTTGGTTTGGTGTTTGTTTGTGAATGATCAGAGAATTTGTCCCGCGGTCTTGTTGGTGCGCTCGCTCCGGCCGTCGCCTTGAGGATGAAAAGCAGTTGTCATATGGAATTTGATGTGTAGGCGCTCCATCAGTGACTTCCACGCCTTGTCGCAATTGCTGAGGATGGTGAGGGGGGAGCCGAAGATAGCAACCAAGCTGGTAAAGAACCGGGACACTGTCTTTTCAGCCGTGTCTTATTGTAAGCACAGGATGATGCAAGTGAATCCAGTCAGGCAACATGTGCACGTCAAAATGAGTTGTCCCACGAAGTCAATAGCTAGGTCTTCTAGAGGGGCTCTTGGGATGGATGGAGTGGAGATTCTCCCCGTTGAGGCTGTGGTAGGTGCCTTGGTCTTGATGAAATTGGCGAAGTCTCTGGCCATCAGCGGCCAGATGGAATCAGAGCGTAGTTCCCCGATGTTTTTGATGTATCCGAGATTTCCAAGGCGCAAATGGGCCTCTTTGATGAGGTTGGTGCAAAGATTGGGTATCAACGGTATCAAAAGCTGGTTTTCAATGAAAAGAAGGCCATCAGTCTCTCTGCAGTCCTCCCGCAGAGGTAGTGCATGACATACTGCCTGGCAGAACGGGTCCTTGTGGTACCCCCCTCAATTTCCAGACAGAGTGAGTCAGATAAAGTTGGGCCGCTGTGACACATGCCCCTTTGGCTGGTGAGGTGTTGGGGTCGTTTTATGGGTTGTCCCCTTGTGAGAGCGCTTCCGCAACAGAATTCTCCTCTCCCTTGATGTACTGGAAGGTTAGATTGAAGTCGGCGAGGGTTTCTGTCCAGAAGGCCTGACACTTTCTCAAATTGTGTTTCTTCAAAAGATAAGTGAGTGAATGATGGTCTGTAAGTACGTTCACCTTCATTCCCAGGAGTAACATCTTCCATTTTTGAAGTGCATGTATGACCCCCAGCAGTTCTTGCTCGTGGACCGGGTAGTTCCGTTCTGCAGGAGTCATCAGGTGGGACTTGTATGCAATTGGTGAGGCTGTTTTCCACTGCTTCCCTTGGAATAAGGCTGCTCCGAGGCCCGATCCACTGGCATTGGTGAATAGCCAAAGGGGGTAGTCTGAGTTGTAGTCGATGTTTTTTAGACAAGGAAGCAACATAAAATCTTTGACTTTGTCCTCATTTGCTAACCCAATGCCCGAGGAACTTGATTTTCTTGCGGAATAGTTGAGTTTTCTTGGAGCTGCACGGAGGCGTTGGAGAGCTTGGTGGACGTGTTGTTCATGGTCTTGGAGGGAACGAGAGAAGACGATGATATCGTTGAGGTAGACAACACAGATGTTTTTAATTAAGTTGCCTAAAGCTTCTTCCAGGCGTGCTTGATGGGTTGCCGGCGCGCTGGTGAGGCCCATGGGCATGAATCACCATTCCATGAGCCCCCAGGGCGTCTTCACGGCGGTGAGTGGTATGTATTTGTCCCTTTATTCTGGTCTGAAAAAAAGCATTAGTCTGGTCCAAAATTGAGAAGATTCTTCCCGAGGCCACCATTCAAATGAGTTTGTCAACATTTGGTAGGGGAGAGCGGTCCCGCATGGTGAATTATTTCAGGGTCCTGTAGTCATACACCCATCACGGGAGTTCTGTGGGATCCTTCTTAGGAATAATCATACTGGGGGAGGCATATTGGCTTGAAGAACACCTGATTCTCCCAACAGCTAATTGTTGATCCAGTGAAGTTCACCAGGCAACGAGAAGCTTTTGTGGGTACGGGTACTGGCGCTCGTTGATCACCGCGGCTGGGTCAGTTAGCACAATCTTGTGCCTGATCCTGGAACTTTCATGTTGGAGTTTAGTTGGGAAGGATCCTTTAAGTTCTTCTTCATCAGAGACAGCCGGTATGTCAATCGGGAACAGGTCTTGGTACTCTTCAAGGAAGGCTTCTTCCTTGGATTGGCCTGTGTATAGGGAACTATTGGCAACCAAGGAAACTTGGGATTCATTAGGTTGAATTTGGTAGTCATAAAGTATATAACCGGTGGGGTCACAAGTGAGGGAAATGGAGAGGTTTAATTGTGAAAGGAACAGGGCCCCCAAGACCATATCGTGGTCGCATAGTATGGGACCCAGGTTTAGGTGGATGTTTGCGAATGTCAACGGAGGTTGGGGTGCAGAAAGTGAGGCGGAGACAAATTTGTCAAGGATGATTGGTGCTCGTGGGGTGTCCATCAGAGCTAGGTTAATGGCCAGGGGTGTAGTTGAAGTATGATGAGTCAGTCTGCTCCGTTGTGCTGCCATTGTGGAACTACTCTTATGGGGGGGGGGGGGGGGATAGAGCTTGAGAGGGAATAGGTGCTCAAAGGGCTGCCTCTCTGTTAATAGCTGGGAGAGCAAAGTAAAACAAGAATAAGAGTATGGACTCTTAAAGAAAGATGTGGCTGATGAATACTTATAGATATCAGGGGAAGAGGTGAAAACCCAGACTGGATACTGGTGTAATCAAAGGTAATGGTGATGGGGGATTTCTACTACTAAAATAATTCTCTAATAAACTGTGCTAAATACTAATCAATGCTGCTTATGATTGTTAAATATATGAGGGGATGTGGTGAAAACCCAGACTGGCTACTGGTTTAACCAAAGGTGATGATAATTCTACTTAATTACAACTAATAAAAGTGACCATGGCTAATCAATGCTCCTGACACTGCAAAAAAATCTGCTTCAACTTCCAGCAGTTGACATGCAGCTTACTCTGATTTTGCTCAACTCTTATTCAAACTTTACTCCAACTTTAATTGAGATGCACAGTGAATGTGCATCATGAACAGTCACTGTGCACTAAATTCAAGTTTGATTAAAGTTTGAGTAAAACCAGATTAAGACCAGAGTAAAATCAAAGCCACTGCATGTCAACTGCTGGCAGTTGAAGCAGATTTTTTTGCAGTGTGAATGATTCTAGATGACAAGGTGAGGAACAAATGAGGAGGGAAAACAAGCACTGGAAAAAAATTTGCTTCAACTGCCACCAGTTGACATGCAAAGCTATTTTCTTACTCAAGTCTTACTGTGGCCCTACTAGCACTCCTTAGTGGTGCACCCTTAGGTACGTGCACAATTCTGCCTTAGTCCATTTCCCAGTGCACTAGACTAAGGCAGATGCTCAACCAATTATGCATTTGGCTGAGCATCTGCCTGGCTGGAGCACCACCAAAAAAACCCTTTCACCTCCTTCCTCCCTTTGACCCGTTCTCCCTACTTTCTCCCTTCGACAGGTACCAAGTACAGGTCAAAGGGAGGAAGGAGGGAAACCTCCTTCCTTCCTTTGACCGACCGGTACCAAGTACAGGTCAAGGGAGGACCCCTTCCTCCCTATGAACGGCATCAAGTACATGTCGAAGGGAGGAAGGAGGTTTCCCTCCTTCCTCCCTTAACCTGTACCAAGCATAGGTCAAAGGAGGAAGGAAGGAAACCTCCTTCCTCCCTTCGACCGGTATCAAGCTGTACAGGACAAGAACAAGGGAGGAAGCCATCCTCCCTACCTTCAACCAGCATGTGCTGTATTTTTCAGACAAAATGATCCAACCTCGACTGTCAACAGTGTAATGGTTTATTTGAAGGAAACAACCTTCCTCCCTTGACCTGTACTTGGTACCGGTCGAAGGGAGGGAAGAAGACTTCCTCCCTTCAACCTGTACTTGGTACTGGTTGAAGGGAGGGAGGAAGGCTTCCTCCCTTCAACCTGTACTTGGCACCGGTTGAAAGGAGGAAGGAGGTTTCCTTCCTTCCTCCCTGAACCTGTACTTGGTATTGGTCAAAGGGAGGAAGGAAGGAAACCCCCTTCCTCCCTTGACCAGTACTTGGTACCTGTCAAAGGGAGGGAGGAAGGCTTCCTCCCTTCAACCTGTACTTGGTACTTGTTGAAGGGAGGGAGGAAGTCTTCCTCCCTTTGACCTGTACTTGGCAACGGTTGAAGGGAGGAAGGAGGTTTCCTTCCTTCCTCCCTTGACCGGTATTTGGTATTGGTCGAAGGGAGGGAGGAAGGCTTCCTCCCTTTAACCTGTACTTGGCACCGGTTGAAGGGAGGAAGGAGGTTTCCTTGCTTCCTCCCTTGACTTGTACTTGGTACAGTCAAAGGGAGGAAGGAGGTGAAAGGAGTCTTTGGTGGTGATCCAGCCAAATGCATACTGCGGTTGAGCATCAGCCTTAGTCTAGTGCACTGGGAAATGGACTAAGGCAAAATTGTGCACGTACCTGAGGGTACACCACTAAGCAGTGTGAGTAGGGTCACAGTAAGGTTCAAGTAGAACTGAAGCCTGCTGCATGTCAACTGGTAGCAGTTGAAGCAAATTTTCTTGCAGTGAAGGCTGCTTATATAGTGAAAACCAGGAAGAATGGGCAGAGGCAAATATGTGGGTGGAATAAGTATGGAGCCAGGCAGAATGAAACAAGGCTGACAAATGGTGGTCCGGTTGTGGGTATGGAACATCATGGAACAAATTGGTAAGGTGAAAATTCTCATAAGGTGGCTGGATTGTGGTTGGGTGAGTTGTATCAGTGGGGTATGAGCTTATAGAGAGAGAGATGGAATATATAAATATGAAAATCTTCATCCAGGGGAATTGGTCTGAATTGTGGGTGAGGTCCTTTGAGTATTGGCTTGTGAACCTTCTGTGACTTGAGTATTCCTGAGCTTTGAGTGAGAGCTGGGCCTGTCTTCCTTATGATATCCTGGTGATTTTCCTTGTCTTGCAACTTTCTTCCTTCAGGTTTGGCTTACCACACTGTGTCACTGATCAAGTTGATCTCTGACCCTGTATCAACCAGGCCCCAAAGGTGAGTTTCTCAAAACGACAACAGGACTACCAGGCGATGAGGCGAGGCTAAAGATACGTACCCTTCCTGCTCAGTAAGGCAGAGTTCCTCGTCCAAAGCCTCCAGTTCCGAGACTGAGGCTGAGTCCAAGACAGGGAAGAACTTGTCAGTCGTGAAGCCTGAAACTTTTGTAGCTCGACTGGCTGGGGCTTGTGTTGCTTTGCCGGCCCCAGAGGGTGGGGGGCTTATAGTTGGTAGGTTTGGGTGGAGGCTTGAAGGAGGTGGGGAGGGAAATGAACAATTGATCCGGCAGGCCCAGGCAGGTGCCCCGCGGATTCCCACAGTTCTGTTTGCAGTAATGGCAACGGCCCAGTGAGTCGAGGAAAGAATGGATCTTCCAGACTGGGGCGTGCAGTATATTGGGTGGTTGACGTGGCCATAGTGGCTTGGCTGTTTCATGTGGTGGTCCTCTTTGGCAAGCCATCTGCAAAAAGACTGGAGCAATGTTCAAATATTTGGTACTGGAATAGCTCTTGAAGGAGTAATTCGAAATTATGAAAGAGGGATTGGAGTTCCGGGGGCATGCCAAACGTGATGGCCTCGGCCAAGCCGAAGTCTGAAAGTGATACCCGGTCAACTTTTACCATGTTTTGGAGGGTTCTCACTTGTGTGCTGTAGGTCAGGAATGACTCTGATTGGCCCATCTTCAAGTGTCAAACCTGTTGTTGCAAAGGTGATGCGCCACAGTGGTGGCAGCGCGTACTCAAAAATTTCTGTTTTGAACACTTCCCAAGTGCTGTGGACAAGAGTTGCTGCCAAGGAAGGGTAGAATTTGAGAGTGTTCATCTCTCAAATCAGGCTGCCGACGGCCATTATTTGGTCCTTGTCATTGATGACACCCTTGACAGCAAAGAAAACCTCTACAGCCATGATCCACTTGAGAAATGGTTCAACGGCGATAAAGGGGTCCATCGGAAGTTCTGAATTGTTGGAGGTCAACTAGTCTGGTCAGTTGGTTTGGAATTGACTGAGAGGGCAAGGAGTGTTTCTTCCAGTCTCGCAATCCTGTCAGCTTGTGCGAGTACAAGGCTTTGCTGTTGAGTTTGCATCAGCATCTTCATCAGATCTCGGGTGGCCATGGTGTCTAGCGGGGTGGAGGCATTGTTGCCCGTGCAGAGAGAGGGTGTAGCAGTTGGTGGGGGGTCGGACATTGAGTGAAGGTCTGCTGGGAATTGGTTTGGTGACGGTGGAAGTTGGATAGAGGAAGCTGGGTCCTCCGTAAGATTAGCTGCTGCTAGTCGACGGCGGTCAGCGTTAGCGGATTTATTATTTCTCCGGGGTCGGATAACGGGACAATGGTGCCGGGATTAGCCCCGGTTGGCATCAACGTAAAACGGAGTACAAAGTGACGGATGGGTTCGGATGGAATAGTAGATTCAATCTACACGGAGTTGCTGATTTCTTAGGTTAGAGAGAAAAAAGTGCAAGAGTCCTGTTTGACTCTTCACTATAGGACAAACGGAATTGGAACTGGAGCAAGGTTTAACCTTGGAGAGACTTCTAGAACCTAAGTGGGGTTGATTTCTGATTCAGTAGAAGGGAAAAGAAAGGTCTCTCAGTACAATAACATCAAAAAGAAGAAACAAAGAGAATAAAGAAAAGGAAAAAGAATGAGAAAAGAATGAGAAGGAAATGAAGGCGTACCTGATTCAGTAGAAGGGAAAAGAAAGGTCTCTACTGAATCAGGCCAGAGAGAACTAAATAGGGATTTTTGAGCTTATGTAATCTTTAAGTGAACTCCTTGTGAAATCAATGAAAATGGGTTTCACAGTTGCTTGAACTCAGAAGCTATGACCTCCTTCTCTCATTTCTTCTGCTTTGACCTTATGACCTCATTCTTTGTTTGAACCCATGTCATACCTTTGTAGCACTATTTGTATTTCCTATATAAACTGTCTACCTTTATGCTTTCATCTTACCCTCATCACAATAAGATTATAGCTTTTAGCATAAGTTGATTCTGCCTTCTTCGAGCCTTGCCATTGCGAACCCTTTCAGTGTTCTACTTTAAGTTCTGAGCCTAGTAACTCTTCTTTGAAACAAAGAAGACCTTCAAACAGTCAGTCCCCTATTCAAACTATCTCCTTTCCTTTTCTTCCTTCAATAGTGCCCACCTGTCTCTTGTACAAGACGCCGTGTGACAGTATCTTATTTTTATCCGGCTTTACTTCCTTACTTAAGTCGTAAAACCTCTTTTCCCTGTACACTTCTCCATTCAAGATGCCCAACATTCCTCGCTCTCTGAACGGACAGTTCTCCTCTCATCGAGGACTTGACCAGACCCCCAGCTCCAACATTGACCCTGGCACTCCTGTTCTTGATCTCCCCAATGTCATTACTGGCCGCAGCCGTTGCCCGGAAAGCCAGAATGCCCTTTCTTTTTCCGGTTCTTGCAGCCAATCCAGCTGAAATGATGAGGAAAAAAGAGAATTACTGGATGATGAGGAAGATGAAGACCTCAACACTCTTGGCCCCCAAAACCTCCCTAATCCTAATCCTCCTGCTAACACCATGGCCCCTGTTACCAATGAATCCTTGGTCCAAGCCATACAGCTTTTGGCCACCATTGTGGGCTGTAATGCAGTCCCCCTTCTGGCAGAACCTGCACCTTGACCCGCTTTATGTACTCCAGAGATGAAGTAGCCTGACTCCTTTGAGGGCGCTTCCCCCAATAAACTTTGCATCCTCCTGCAGCAATTCTTCTTTAATGACCCTTGCACCTTTCCCACACCATCTATGCCTCTTCTTAAGAGGCAAGGCATTCAACTGGGTCCAACCTTACCTAGAGGTTTTGGAGGACCTATCCCCAGACTCGCTCATGGATTCCTGGGCTGTGCTTGAAGCTCAAATTGTCACCGTGTTTGGCAGCCCCAATGAAATTTGAGACACTGAGCATCGACTTGAAAATCTGTCAATGAAGGAGTCAGACCATGCCTCGAACTACATTGCCAGTTTTAGAGCCCTCCAATCTCAACTTCCCGGTTGGGGTGATGGACCTTTTATGTTCCACTTTTGCAAAGGCCTCCCTTCCCGCATCCTCTACCTCCTCTCCCAGAACAATTCCGAGAAGATCCTCAATCTGAGGGATCTCATTGACGCATACCATGAATGTCAGAAAGAGAAACAGCGCAAAATTTCTCCTCCAGCTCAACAAAAATAAGATGGTTCCAAAGGTGGGTCACTAAGCTACCCGTGGCAGGTAGCATAGTGCAGCTTAGCAATAATCGCTAACAGCTAATGGATTTTGCCTTAGCTGTTAGCAGTTAAACTGCTATCGCTAAATGCTGGCGCTGCTACAGCAATTGTTAGCGGTGAAAAGCCTGTAAAACACCGCTACAATTAGCTGTAGCACAGCGTAGAGGCCCTTAGGAATGCTAACACTACAGCGCTGGCGGCAAAAAAAATGGCCAATGTGCTACGCTATTTTTGGCAAATAGCATGGCGTAGCGTATCAACCCAGTGCTGATGGTTCTCACCAACCTTCGACCTCCAACAACCCCAGGCACCCTTCTTTGAAACCCTCCTCCTTGAATTCAAAGCCACTCCTGAAGAGCACACTTCACACCAAACTCAACATGATTTTGACGGATGGACACCTTCAGTCTGGGGAGAAAGAAATAAGGACAAAGAATGGTTTGTGCTTGTATTGTGTACTCGTCAGTTGGGAAAAGCTTCAGTAGTTGTTTCATTGATGGTAATAACAACTAAGATGAACCCCCAAGTGCCATTTACCCCATTGACCCAACCTTTTCACTTTATTCTGAGCCCAAAATCTGTTCTTTCAGAACAGTTGACTTGAATCAACTCAGATTGATTCTGTTTTGAGACAATTCACCTTACTCTGTTCTTATTGATTCTGGAACTACCCGTTCCTTTGTCAGCCAGAGTTTGATAGCATCTTTCTCTCTTTCTACTACTCCTTTGGAGAAACCCATTTCTCTTTTCACTTATCATTCCTCTTTGAAGCCCATGCAATTTCTTTCAAAGAAAATTACATGGACCTTCACCATCTCTTCCTATGAAACATTTGATTGGGAATTTTTAATCATATATGTCAGGATCAGTGATGCCAAGGTCTGATAACCTTCTAGCTACACTGTCTGCAACTAATTTATAAGGAGTTATTCAGGTGTGGTAATGCGCTGAAAAGTGGTAATACTTTGTAAAAAAAGTAATAAAAGAAAAGACAATAAAAAATATTACTATTTTTTATTACAGAGGGGCCTGCAATCAGGGGTGGTTTACTGTGCCCTCTGTTAATCAGGACCTGGTTTTCAGGTTGGTTTTTAATACCTGATTGTATCTGGTCTCTCAATTAAGAAAGAGTACGCCCAGAAAGTGTCTGCTACTGAAGAAAGATGAAAGAAGTACTCACTAGTGCTTCCAAGTATATCCAAGGGTGTTCAGAGGGACTAAGGCTGTCTTGAGGCGCTCAAAAAGGTGGTTTGTTGGTGGTATTTGAAGGCTGAAGGCAGTTGTTGTTGGTTGATATTCAATGAAAAACCACAGAATTTAAGCTAAAGTAACTAGTTTAAAGGCTGGTTAAGGGAGGTAAAAATGCTGTGATATGTAATGAAGATGATTTCTACATTGAGGGGGGTTCTGGGGCTCTTATATAGTAATTTCGGAGCCTCAGAAGCGCCCACACTACCAGAAAAAGTCAAGCAACTGATGGCAGTTGACATGTGGCATGCTCAATTCTTACTACAGCCCAAACTCATTTTTTGCCCTTTTAGGACAAGTGTTATACCATTCTATACATAAATAGTTATGTAAATGGATGTTTGGTACTTGATGGTCATGGAGTTACATAGCTTGATACCCCATGACTCGGTCATGGAGGTAGTAAGCTACCCCCATGACTCGGTCATGGAGGTAGTAAGCTACCCCCATGACTCGGTCATGGAGGTAGTAAGCTACCCCCATGACTCGGTCATGGAGGTAGTAAGCTACCCCCATGACTCGGTCATGGAGGTAGTAAGCTACCCCCATGACTCGGTCATGGAGGTAGCTCACTACCCCCTTGTTTTGGTCATGGAGGTAGTAAGCTACCCCCATGACTCGGTCATGGAGGTATCTCGCTACCCTCTTTTTTTGGTCATGGAGGTAGCTCGCTACCCCCATGACTTGGTCATGGAGGTAGCTTGCTACCCCCATGACTTGGTCATGGAGGTAGCTTGCTACCCCCATGACTTGGTCATGGAGGTAGCTTGCTACCCCCATGACTTGGTCATGGAGGTAGCTTGCTACCCCCATGACTTGGTCATGGAGGTAGCTTGCTACCCCCATGACTCGGCCATGGAGGTAGCTTGCTACCCCCATGACTCGGTCATGTGGAGGTAGCTCACTACCCCCATGACTTGGTCATGGAGGCAGCTTGCTACCCCCATGACTCAGTCATGTGGAGGTAGTAAGCTACCTCCACGACCCGGTCATGGAGGTAGTAAGCTACCTCCACGACCCGGTCATGGAGGTAGTAAGCTACCTCCATGACCGAGGCATGGGGGTAGTGTGCTGCCTTTTCTGCCACAGAGGTAGCAGTAGTTTGCTACCTGTGTGACCAAGTCAAGGAGGTTTCCTAACTCCATGACTGAGTCATGAGGGTTGACACCTCCATCATGGGAGTAGGAAGCTCCTAAGCTACTTCTATGGCCAGGTCATGGGGGTAGCAAGCTGCCTGACTGAGTCATGGAGGCATGACCCCCTTTTGAGGGGTGTGGAAGGGTACACAAAGGGGAATGTGGAGCAATGTAAATGCATACCTGAATGGAGTGTACTATGGAAAATGAAGTAAAACCTGAGTTACAGCTTTAGTTTGACTGAAGTTACTGCATGTCAACTGTAGGCAGTTTCTTGACTTTTTATGGTAGTGCCACAATCTCTCAATCTGGTGGAGTAGTGTATTTTTGGCTGGTCTGGGCCAATTGTAGCTTTGTACACATGGCCCAGGAGGCTGGAAGCGCTCACCAAGGGGTCTGGGTGTTTTTTAATTTGTTGGTAACAAGCCTTGTTAGGTCCTGGACCCCTTGTAACCTTTGGCCTGGGCCAGCTACAGCGCTATGATGCAGTTTGTGGCCCAATCCAGCCTGTTCAAACCTTTGAGTGCCACAATACAAGTGTTGCAACAAGGCTTTGGGGGTCTGGGGAGTTGTTCCCATGTTTTTGGGGCGCTCTGAATCCCCCTGTATTTTTCTCATAATTTTACAAACCTTCTAACCTGGGGTTCATGTATTCTGGGAGGGTCTGTGGCCCAATTCCCAATTTCTGAACTGGTTGGATTCCTCACTTCACAGTTGGGTCTAACTTGGTCAGTTTACACAACACCTCAATTTGACGTGTATTTTTAGTCATTTACCAGTCAGTATTGATATACCTGATTGTTCAGGTACTTGTGTAATGTGGACATGTGCCATGATATCTGGGTACATGTGAGTTACTACAGAGTAGGTGAAGGAGTAAGAATTAGGGGGTACCATGAGTGAGGTACCCTAGTTGATTTTTAGTGTAGATTAATAATATGCAATAGTATTCTAATTTTTCTTTAAGGTTTAAAAGTTATTAACATTTTTATTTTTTGTTATTTATTTTATGTTGAAACAACTGAATTTGATGGTTCCACATATTTTTACATGTTACATATGTAAAATAAGGTGTATTGTAATTTGAGCACATTTAATTACATATATATGGGTTATATATGTAATAATGTCTCTACAATAATAATGCTTACTTAGATGTAACAATGTCTCTTTAAAACCATGTAATAATGTCTCTTTCTTTTATGTATATGAGAATTATTTTGGTTAATGTAATTTTAATAATGTTTTTATGCTTTGTTCAGGTTGTCTCTGAATAGTAGCAGGTTGACAATATATGCGACCTGGAAGGATGACACCATCCTCGGCTATGATTTTCTTTCTCACTGGAACCCAGACATTGATTAGTCCAAGGGAGTAATTAACCCTCGAACTAAACCTTTGCCCAGTACTAGTGAAAATTCTTATCCTTTCCTTCAGGACCACGTCAGCCTGAAATCCCTCATTGCCTTGTCAAGCAATGTCTCTCTTCCTGATGATATGCATTCATCTGGAAAACCCTCTACCTTCTTATCATCTTTAGTGTATGATGCTTCCCCTGACTTGTTTCTTTTGAAAACTCAAGAAACTTTGCTTCAAAGCGTTATGACTGGATCCCATCAAGAAGTCTTTGAAGGCAAGTTTTTTGACAAAGAACCAGCAGATCTTGAAACCATTTTACCAACAATCCCTTCTGAGTATCGCAAATTCACATCAGTGTTCTCTTCCATTCTTGCTGATATACTTCCCCCTCGAAGGAAGTGTGATCATCACATTGATCTCATTGGACCAGTTCCTAAAAAAGGTACTACTTACTGCCTGTTGGTACCTGAAGACAAATTTCTCCAAGACTAAATTTCAGAGCATGTAGCAGAAGGTTTCATTTGACCCAGTTCTTCCCCAACTGGTTTCTCTGTTCTTTTGGTCCCCAAAGCCAATGGTTCTCTTCCCCTTTGTGTGAATTACTGCAGACTGAATGCGGTTACCAGAAAGAATTCCTATCCTATTCCTACAATGTCCCATCTTCTCACCACTTTTGTTGACACTCAGGTCTTCTCCAAAATTGGCCTTTGAGGTGCCTATCACTGAATCAAGATAGCTGAAGGCCATGAATATTTAAAGGTGTTTAATACCCGTCATGGTGATTTTAAGTAATTAGTCATACCTTTGGGCCTAACTAACGCTCCTGCCACTTTCTAAGCCTTGATGGATGAAATCTTGGGAGATTTAGTCAACATGTGTGTTTTTGTTTATCTGGACGACATCCTCATCTATTCATGCTGCCGCACCAAACATGTAGATCATTTCAAAAAAGTCCTTCAAAGACGTGACCAATCTATATGCAAAAGGCACCAAGTGTGTTTCCCATGCCACCAAAGTCACCTTACTTGGCTATTTTCTTAACCATTCCGGTCTCACCATGGACCAGGAAAAAGTTCAGTGTATTCTGGATTGGCCAACCCCACTTCCATAAAAGCTGTTCAATCTTTTCTTGCCTTTCCCAATTTTCACCGCAGATTCATTCAGGATTGTGCTGGTACTATTAAAAACCTGACTGCACTTGTGAAGACGGATATCCCTTACATTTTTGCTGAGCAAGCACGCGCAGAGTTCATAGAACTCAAGCGTTGCTTCATGACTGCTCCCATCCTTTGACACCTCGACAGTGCTTTCTGCACCCTAGTGGAGACTGACGCCAGCGATTACGCTATCACAGGTTTTATTTTGCAGTTTGCCAAAGCTCTAGTGGGTTCCTTGAAGCACCCTGTTGCTTTCAAAAGTCGCAAACTTAAGGCTGCCAAGCTCAATTATGAAATTCATGATAAAGAGCTCCTTGCCATTATCTTCTTCTTGCAGAAATGGTGCACCTATCTTTTAGTGCTTCTGCAACCTTTGAAGTCATCACAGATCATGATGCTTTGAATTATTTCATGCTTACCAAGGTCCTCACTTGACGATAAGCCAGATGGGCTGAATTCCTTCAATTCAACTTTGTCATCACTTTCCGCCCCAGACACCAGCTTGCCTGATGCCCTGACTTGACGCAAGGATGTCTACCCTAACGAAGGGAAGACATCCGCAGAAAAAAATCCAGACAACATCCGAAAGATCTTCAAAACCCAACCCAACAGATATGTGACGCTGTTCTCCATCTCTATGGATGAGGTGGGAGACCGCGTAAGAACCTTTTGTCTTGCCCAGTTGAATGATCTGAATCCCAGTCATCATTGACCTCAAGAAAGGCAGAAATTGCAAGAAATTCATCATGGATGAACAAACTGGCCTCCTTCTCTACAATGAGCAAATGCATGTTCCTGATAACGCTGAAATGAAACTCAAAATCCTGTCTTCCCGCCATGATTCATCACGGCCAAGACAAAACTCAAAAACTGGTCTCCTGGGATTTCTAAGGAGATTCAAGAATACGTCTCAGCATGTTATATTGTCAGCAAAACAAAACTCCTCATCATAAGAAGTTTGGACTCCTTCAACCTCTCACCTGTGCAATTGGTTGTTATTGGAGAGTAGCGGGAGGTTTCTAAGTCTGTGGAGCCTCCCCTCCCGGATAGAGGCAGCTCCGGGTTGCGCAGTAGGCACAATTCAACCAGGCAGGAGCTCGCGCACAATGACACTGCTGCACGGGAAAGGAAACCACCGTTTAGTAGCTCAAGGCACGCTTGCGGCTGCTATCCTAGCCTTTCCCAGAACCATTGACAATCCACGGATCCCTACTTCCTAGCACACCTCCACCTACTACCCCCTTCCTTTTTTCTCTTCCTTAAAACTCTTAATCCAGACGCTTCATAACCTTAAAATCATGTCAATGTCAAACAATAGGGGCTGGCTAAAACCACGCCCTGCAAGGCGTCCTTTGGCGTGCACCCCTCTGCACGCCACATTTTGGGTGTCCAGAGGAGTGCATGCCCCAGACAGGACCTGATGGGCTCAGTGACCCGCCACTGGGTCCTGCATTGGGTCATGCACACCTCAAGTCGAGGCGTACATCCCCCGTGGACACCTTGAGGTGCTCAAGCAGGGGCCTAAACGGCTATGCACGCCCCGCCTTGGGAAAATGAGGGCCTGCCCGGTTGTGCACGCCTTGTATCAAGGCGTGCACAACCAAGTGTGAGAATTCAACAAATTAAGAAAGCGGATGAATGTGTGAGAGTAAGAAAGATGAATCGATGAATAGGTTGTTGGGCTATTTGGGTGAGACTCATTACTAGATGACATAAGAAAAAGAGTGTGTATAGGTCAAGATGACAATTTGCTCACTAGTTTGTGATAAAAATCATAGGAATTGGATGATAGAAGTAAGGTCATCAAGTTTTCCTCCTTATGGGACAAAAGCTTGTTAAATAATATCTTTCTCACACGGTAAGCATTGGTCTGAGCTGTATTGTTGCTGACTGGGCTGACCACCAAGGGTCCAGTCCAGATGGGGTAGCAAGGTTTCAGCCAAGTATTGGTAGTATGCATCCGTCATCTGTACATCACCTGAATGGATGGTAAACAGGATGCGGGTTAGTTCCAAGGGTACAATCCCTGTTCGGTTTTATCAGCAGATGGCTGGTAAGTTCTGGGGCCTTTTGCTCACCTGATTGAAAGATACAATTCTTGCTGGATTTGCTGGTCTGGTAATCCCAGAATCTGACACCAAGGAGACAGGAGGGAGAGGGTACACTCTCCTCTCATCCCTCCAGGACCAATTGGTCTTGGAGGGATGGGGAGAGAGTTTACTCTCTCCTATCCCTCCAAGACCGACCGGTCCTGGAGGGATGAGGAGAGAGTTCTCTCCTCTCATCCCTCCAAGACCGACTGGTCCTGGAGGGATGAGGAGAGATTTCTCTCCTCTCATCCCTCCAAGACCAACTGGTCCTGGAGGGATGAGGAGAGATTTCTCTCCTCTCATCCCTCCAAGACCAATTGGTCCTGGAGGGATGAGAAGCGATTGCTCTCACGCCCCTTCAGACGTGCATCATCCTGCGCGCCCCACAGCTTGGTGTTTTACCCCGTCCACGTCCTCCAAGCTGGACGGGGACGACCCGTGGCGTGCATGCCGATGCACGCCCTTCAATCCGGCACCAATTTGTCCTCCGGGAAGTGCATGACCATGCACGTCCCACCCTTGGGGTGTGCATGTCCCATCCGGGGCGTGGAGTGCTGGTACACCCCATTTGGGGCCTCCATGGTCAATGGACGCCCCAAATGGGGTGTGCACGCCAAAGGACGCCTCACCAGAGGCGTCCTTTTAGCAAATCGGGGATGTGGTTTTTGCTGGCCCCGAACAATTTTCTCCCAGATTGTATCCACAAGCTCAGCTCTGCCCTACAACTCACTCCTCAAGGGAATGCAACAGACAACACTCCACCAGAGGAAGAACCGAATGGAAGAGGATCAAGCCAAGCAGGATCAGATGGAGATTCAGAAAATTATTGGGAGTCGCCGGACCAACCAGGTGACGAGGTAAATTCTCAGAGAGAACGCCAAGGAAACGGAAGGCGCGATGACCCGTAAATCCAACTCTTAGGAGAAATGTACATTCCAATCAGAGCCCCCCCCCCAAAAAAAAAAAAAACCCACTACTGTGGAATTAGCCACAACAACAAGCTCTACAAACAATAACTGGTGGTACCTTGATTGAACAGACAAACGGGGAGACCAAAAATTGCCCCAAACACCCGCAAAACTTGCGCAAGATGTGATTGCCAAGGCACTGGAGGCCGAGAAACAAGGGAATACCAGCCGAGCGGCCCTCTTATTCAAGATGTACAAGGATTTGACAGCGGCGGAAAAAAGCCAGGTTGGTGGGAAGTCTGGAAGCTCACCCACCCCATCCAAACATCAAGATGCTACGGAGGCTGGATCAGATGACGGAGAATTGCAGATAAGAGACCTTGTCTTTGCGTCCGGAGCAATCCCAAAACATGATGAGATGGGGTTCACTCCATTCTTCGACAAGAACATTTGGTAATTGAAGGGGCCGCTTCCTCTGACCATCTTAAATTGAGAGTGGAAGAATGCGGCCATTCTCTACCACAGCGAGAAGAGACCAAGAAATGAAGATGCGACCAGGGACAGAAATCATTATACTGGCTTGCCTAACCCGAGCGAGTGGACTACAAATCATCAAGGGTTTTATTCCACCTTGATGAATGAGTATGGTTTCACAAAGTTTTCCCAGTGGTTATTATGCCACAAGGCTCATTGTGATGAGATAATTGCTGAAGATGGCTTCATGGCAGCATTACGGTACAACGTCCAAGTGCAGACAAATTGCTTCACCACACAGGTGACTCTCCCGGACGGCAGGAATTGTTCACCGACATCTCGGTGTACACCGTCTGACAGAAGTTCCGGAAGCTGGATTTCTTTGATAACCCATATGCAGCAAACGGGCCAAGGGCTACCTGGGATCCATCGACGGAACCAAGACCAGCAACAAAGGCTATCCCACCTCCTGTGGCTACAGGAAGCTCAAGCCACTAAGCCCCGAGCCTGGCACTGAGACAACAAATGAAGTCACCTAGGCCCTCAGGATACCGACATCTTCAATCCAAACCATCACCCACAACCATCCAAGAGAGGAGGGATGGACCATGACAAAGGGTAACCTCTGAGGTGGTTATCACTGAATAGAAACAAGAATGATCTAAAAACTAAATGCTACAAAGAGCTACAACTGTTAAGGGTTTTAAAGTAAAGGATGAATAAGAAGGAGGAAGAGAGATAGACAGATAGAAGATAGAGGGAAAAAAAACTATTTATGATGGATACAAGAGGAGAATAAGAGAAAAAGAGAAACTAGAAACACTAAGGCCCCAAACACTGTGCTCAGATGGAATACATCCAAGTCAAGGTAGTGCCACAGGCTTGGTAGAATTAAATCACCCCTTGAACTATCCCGAGGTTGTCTCTTTTATAATGTTCAAGTCTGGAGACTTGGATCTTTCTTATGAGCGTGGTTCAATGGTTTAACTGTGGCGCTTGGACTAACTCAATTGGTCTTAGGTAGAGGATTATTGCAGCTCAATGAGACGTGCTAGGTTTAGCTCAGTATGTCTCATGGCTGACACTCGCCCCCCCAAAAAGAATCGCTCTTATTCCTGAGGGTTTCGAAGAACATTTAGAAGCGTATCTATATTGGAAACTTCCTTGTGTTTCATCAATTTGTCTTCATCAGCTGTACTGCCTTTAAACCTAACTAGGTACAAGCGGCAATCTGCGCCGTTGAATCACATCAACTTTTCATCTAGGATTTTGAGGGGTACCTTAACTTCAGAAGGGTCCTCTTCTATAGGGACTGTCATGGGTACTGGTAGATCAGGACAGTTACCTCTGAGATATTTCTTGACAAGGCTGATTGGGAAGGTAGGGTGCTTTTGGTCATACCCTTCTGTTAATACTACTTCCACTGCATTCGGGCCGTGGAAAGCTTTAACTATGAAGGGTCCTGCAAAGGAGTCCTTAAGTTTCCTACTCCCGGCCAAGTTGTTAAAGTTTATTGTGGAGACTAATACTAGGTCTCCTATCTTGATGTCGTGATATCTATGGGTCTTGTCCCATCTTTCTTTGTTATATTCTACAGCCTCAGCTATGCAGTCTGTAGCTCTTTGCTCTGCTTTCAACATCATTTCCTGAAATTTCAAGGCTGACGGATGGATTTGAACCGTTTTACTAAGGACAGAGTCTTTCGGCATGTGGGGTATCCACCCTCTCTCTAGCTCAAAAGGTGTCTTCCCTGTAGTCGCATGAACACTGGAGTTGTAAGTGTACTCTAGTGCGGGAAAGAGGGACACCCAATTGTGAGTGTACCCTTCACCATCTTTGAACTTCAACCCAAAGGCACAAGATCGTCAAATCATATCCTCCAGTGTTTGAATCATCCTTTCAGCTAACCCATCTGTTTGTGGATGGTAAGCTGTGGAAAAAGACAGCTTAGTGCCTAGTATGTTGAAAAGATTCTTCCAGAACTCTGACGTGAACTTTGGGTCCCTCTCGCTGATGATGACTTTGGGGCATCCAACATCACTTATAATATTGTTCCAAAAGAGGAGGGCTACATCCATTGCCGGATTATCTTTGTGGCAGGGTAGGAATCTACATCTCCTAGAGAGCCTGTCCACTATTACCAGGACAGCTTTAAAGCTATCTCTTCCTGCTGGGAGTAGAGCAGTGACAAAATCCATGTTCACAGTCTCCCACCTCAGTTTAGGTTCCTCTATCCGCTGTAGGAGGCCAAAGCGCTTTCCGGTGGCTTTATTTGCTTTCTGACACCTATCACAGCTGGAGCAGTAAGCTTCCACTTCTTTCTTCCAAGAGGGCCACCAGGCTAGTACTTTAATGTGTTCTAACGTGCGTTCTTTTGAGAAATGTCCCGAGGTGACGTTGTTGTGACATTCTGACATCATGGAGTACTAAGACCAAGGAGCTAGCTTTTGCACTTCTATGGTAGAGTAGTCCATCCAACAGCATAAACCTACCGCTGGAAAAATGATTCTTCCATGGTTCATCTAGCTGATCTATAAGATCCTGTTGAGGATTCTTGGATTTAAGGATATTAAAAAGGCACAGTGTGTTCTTGTTCTTCTGATAACTCTTCTCAACGGACTCCCAAAACTCTTCTTTGAGGGTGGAGACTTTGATTCCCATTATAGGAGTCTCCCTCTCCACTTCCTCCTTGTCTGCTGTCGGTTTGTAGTGCCCAACGTGACAACCCATCTGCATTCTTATGTATGATTCCATCTCTATGAGTAATAGTCATGGACCCACGCCACTCCTGAATGGCTATCTGCCATTGCATCATATGTCTACTTGGGTTTTTCATATTGAGGGGAGATTTAAGGGCTACACAGTCTGTGATAACCTCAAACTGAAAACCATCTAAGTAGTAGTAGAGCTTCTCTAAAGCCCATACGAGACATAAGCACTCTAACTGAGATGCTCCATATTTCTGTTTGGAAGCTTTGAGTTGGCTTGAGATGAAGCAAATAGGTCCTTCAACCGGTTTGTCCTCTCTAATCTGGACTTGGTGGAGTGCAGAGCCCAGGACTTCCATGCATGCATCCATGTACAGTTTCAAAGGTCTAGAAGGGTCTGGATGTAAAATTAGTGGGGCTGTCGTAAGATCTAATCTAAGGTCCTCGTAAGCTTTTACTCTCTCAAGAGTCATCTCGAATGCTACACTGGGGATCGTCAGTTTATATAGATGTCTGGCAATGAGGTTGAAATCCTTAACGTGCATGCGGTAGTAGCCTGAAAATCCTAAGAACGATTGGAGTTCTTTAGTGGAGCTAGGGATGGGTTTCATCAGAGCTGCTGAAACCCAATGCTTATCGACTCCTAGATACAACCCACTGACTACGTGTCCTAGAGCTTTAAGCTCTTGAAAGCCAAAAGCACATTTGCTTAGTGAGACTTTCATTTGGATATTCTCAATCTTCTGGAGGATTGTCTTCAATCGAATTAAATGTTCTTCCCAATCTTCACTAAATACTACAATATCATCAATATATATAATGAGCCAGTGCTGACTCAGTTCTTCTCTAAAAACTGTATCCATCATCCTCTGGAAGTGTGATGGTGCATTTTTTATACTGAAAGGCATCCTTGTATACTCATGAATACCTAGATGGGAGATGATTCTCAGGAATTTTTGACTGTCTTGATGGAAGCCTTTCAAGATGTCCATACAGGTGATAAACTTAGACTTATGCAGTTTCGTGAGCAATTCCATGATCTTAGGAATGGGATAACGGTCTGGAGCCGTGTAGCTATTGAGGGCTCTAAAATCTCCTACTAGCCAAGATTTCCCGTTGTGCCATGCAATGATCACTGGGGTGGTGATGTCGACTATTTCATTGGAGCCTACTTCCCATAATACTCTCATATCAACTAGTTGTTTAATATGTTCTTCTAGAGCTATTCTGCTTCTCGGACTGGCTGGATAGGGTGATCTCCTAAGCGCCGGGGGGTAGGGTCAGTCTATTGTAAGGGCAACTTTGACCTCATGACTCAGAATGGCACCTAGAGGGTCTTCTTTTGTCGCAAAGGCTTGTCTATGAGACCACAAGGTATCTAGGAAAGAGTTCCTCTGAAGGTTATCCAGGTTGTCACTAATCTTAGCTTCTCTAACAACCTCTTCTGAGAATTGTATTCTGGGGTTTATGACTTGGACTGCATTAATAGTGGTGTCAAAATCAAATGCAGCATCTCCTACTGAGAACACTCTCTTATCCTTTTTAAGGATAGAAATTTTTTAGTGTGATAAGTAGTCGTTTCCAAGGATGAAATACTCCATGGTCATGTTGCTCATGACTACAAATTTCACTCTGAAGGTTAGTCCTCAAAAATTTAGTTGCACTCTAACTATACCTAGTGGTTTCAAGTGGCCAGAGCAACTGTGGAATACTCCCAGCTTTTCTGGTCAAATAAAATCTTTCCAATTCTCACAGTATTAGGAGAGGTATGCCAATCCCACTACTGATTTCACTGCTCCGCTATCTAGCAATACTTTGCAGTCAATTTGCCCACACTGCATCAGAACTAGGTTGTTGAATCCTTGTGGGTTGTTAACAGCTGAAATTTCTGAGATACCAATAACCATCTCATCATCTTCTGACTCTTCAATGTCTACATCCTCATCTTTTTTGGATGTAGCGTCCTCGACTGCATTAAAATTTGTTGGGCATCGCCTAGACGTGTGTCCGGTTTTCTTGCATGTATAACATTTCAACTCAGAATTACTTGTGCTTGGTTTATTGTTTGATGATTGAGGGTTATTTGTTTCCTTCTCCGTAGCTTTTTGCTTAAAAAAAACTTGTTTCCTCCCTAGAGAAGTCTTGTCTACAATATCTTCTGATATATTGATTAGGGTAGTCATGTCAGGAGCCGGATTACCTGTTGCTTACTTTGCTGCATACTCAACTTCTCTGTCCATTAGACCTAGCAACTTAAAATGTATAGCTTCTTGAGATATGTCTGGATCAAAAGCTCTCAAGCTTTTACATTGCCTAGTGACCCAAGACGCTACCGGTGTATCCCCTGCAATGAATAAGTCTTTATCAAAGGAATATTTCTTCTTTCTTTTCCAATTCGTAGTTCTGAATTTCTTTTGCAATGCTTCTTTCCAGAATTGCCAGCTAGGCTCTGATGTAGTTGCTTTCATTCTCCTGCTACGCCAGTGAGTATAGTGAGTAACTTCATTTGAATAAGTTTTTCTGGTACTAGGCTGTCCTTTTTGACAATATCTATCCAGCTAATAAACTCTAAATGGTCTCACTCGCCCTGACCTGTAAACTTTGGCCAATCTGAGTGGGCTATGCTATTCCATATTTTCTTCTGCATATCACTCAAATTACTACTAGGTTGTTCACTTGGTCTAGGGTTCTTTGCTGTCCTGTTGGGAAGGGAATGTGATGTTCCCGAGGGGGGATTTTAGATACATCCATAACGGATTGTTTAATTTCTGATATACCTGCTTCTGAGGTTTTGTTATTCTCTCTGAGTTCACCTACTATCTTATCTAATTTATTTGATATATTATGGATGTCCATTCTTTGGACTTTGGCTATAGTTTCTGCTGTCTCCTCTAAGTCACTTTTGCTAACTTGCCTACTAGCATTTAGAGAAGAAGTGAGCCTAGCTATCTCTTGAGAAATTCCGAAAAGCATGACATTGGTGTCGTTTGGAGGAGCAGGTGTTGGACTTTTATCTAACTTGACTTCTTTGGTTGATAAGAGTCTTTCTATGTTCGTCAGGGAGCTTAAAGTATCTTTTCTCAATTTGTCTAATGTTCCGTTCATTAGATGTATTTCGTACTGAAGTTTTTGTATCACTGTTATTAACTTCACTTGTGACTCACTCTTGTATGTAATCATGGGACTATACTTTGTCTCATGATGTCTAATAAACGCTTCTTTTATCTCTCTCTTCATCACTTCTGATAAGGCAAGGGCAAGATGTTCTTGTTGTTTAAACAAAAGCAACTCATTATCTTCCTGTATTTTCTTAATTGCTGAACTGGTGTTTGTAACCTTTTCTTCTAGCTCAATAACTTTCTCAAGGGTAGACATGATCAGCTTTTCTGAGCTCATTGCTTTAGCTGATAATGCATTAGTATTTGTTGTAAGTCCTGTAAGTGTGAATATAATAGATTTAAAAAACGCTTCTGTAGTATCAACGTGCTTATTAAGGTGATTGGTGTTGCGGTTATATTAGTGTGCTTCCAACCTGTCACGTAGATTTCTTTGATTGTGACAGTTAACTCTAGTATTAGAAGCTGGAGCAACAATAGTGGAAGGACCTTTTTTTCATCCTTCCACACACACACTCACTGTGCATTGTTGCTCCAGGTTAGTTTCTTTCTTCTTCTTTTCATCTCTGAAATATAATCCTTCCACACACACACTCACCGTGCATTGTTGCTCCAGGAACTTCATCTTCACAGGTTATGAGACCCAGCTGTCCCTACTAGCTCCGATACTCGTCACAAGTAAAAAACAAAGACAAAAGTGTGAAATCAAAACCTAACCAAGGATCAACTTTTTCAAAATGTCAAAAAACGAGGATTTAAACAACTCCCCGACCAAAAACACCAACTCCTCGTCGCTCAAGGTTTCCGGTATCACCCATCTCAAGCCTCCAGGGCCTGACTCGGACTATCTTGACTGGAGATTTGTGATGAAGCTCCACCTTCAATCAATAAATCTTGCTCACATCCTTCTACCACTGACTGGTAAAGAAAACACCACGGCCTGGGTCAGAGACACGACAACCGTCTGCTCCTTCATTGCAAGGAAAATCCACCACAGAAATCTCCGCTTCATTCCAGCGCATGGAGAAAACACTCATCTCATGTCGACATGGCTGAAGGATGCCCATCAAGACTCTACAGCCAGAGGCCGGATGTACTGGCTTCATAAACTCGTCCTTGCCAGGATGACCGGAGACAACGTGGACAGTCACATCGATGAACTGGCCACATTTGCCAAAAAACTCACCTCCCTTGTCTCAGCTGAACATCCACTCACTTGCAATGACATCCACGCTGCAGCCCTTCTAAGCTCTTTGCCTTTGGACTGGCTCAACTGTATTTCCTCATTAATGAACGAGGACACAGTCTCTTTGTCTCAAATAGTTTCTGCTCTCAAACAGGAATCCCTTCGTCGTAAATCTCTTCAGGAAGACAACCTGGCCTCAGTCTTGAAGCGACCCCGCAACCAGTTGCAAAATCTTGTCCCAGATTCAAGACAGCCTTTTCTGCTCGTTATGTTGATGCACCGGCCACAAATTCTCGGTGTGCAAAAATTCTGCTCGAGTTCTCAGCAACTATCAGCGCAACAGAAAAGGCAAATCTGACTCATCCAGATGACCCGATACACCAAACAATTTGTATCAACAAGGATCATCGTCTCGTGGCTACTCCAGAAGCCGCTCATCCAAACCCCCTGCCAAAGCAGGACAAACAACCGTTGTCGAGTTAGGAAGTGACTCGTGTGAAGAATCAGACTACTCTGGCTCTGAATTCACGGGTAACGCAACCACAAACTACCCGACCAATAACCTCACTCAAGCATCAAAGGACGCCAACATCTATTTGGGATGCTCCATCAGCATGACTCCGGATGCAACCATGGTAAATCATCTCTGTGCATACTCGACTCAAGTTTGTCTAGCTGATCACTCTTTGGTGAATGCCACCCATAAGGGCTCCTCGACGCTACCCCTCTCTGTTGAAACCAATGTGAAGATGCTGGTTGTGCCAGATCTTCACGAACCCCTCCTCTCAGTAGCCGGCATGTGTGATGCCTCTCTTCAGGTTGTTTTCACTTCCACCTCATGTGACATCTACTGGTCACCCACCATCTCGATCCAAGGCAAACTGGTTGGTTGTGGTTACCGAAAAGGAAATTTGTACTATCTTCCCTCAAACAAGGTAGGTCATTATTCCTCCTCGGCCATTACCGTGGCCAACCCGGACAACTCACTCTTTAGTTTTCATACCCGTCCATCTCACATAGGATTGCACCCTCTCAAACGCTTCCTCAAACTAAACAGGATTAAACCCTCTTCCATGGATGAACTCGAAGTGCAGTGTTGAATTCAAAATGCACCATATATCCCTGAAATCCCGCATCTCCCATTGTTGGCCGCATCCCGGCAACCTAGTTCACTCTGATGTAGACTCCTTCAAAGCTCCCTCTCACGAAGGATACAAATACTTTGTGTCCTTCATTGATGACTACTCAAAATTCTCCTCTTTCTATCCCATCAAACTGAAAACCGATGTATTCAGTTGTTTCAAGCTTTTCAAATCTTCCTTTGAACAAAATTGAATCCATACTATTCAAGCTCTAAGCTCCAACAACGGGGGCGAATATGTCTCAAACAACTTTCAACATTTTCTTTTTTCCTCCGGAATTCAACACGAACCCGGCCCTCCCCACTCTCCAGAACTCAATGGTGTTGCTGAACATAGTAACCACACCCTAGCCAATCTCTTTCGATGCGCTCTCTCTGGTGCAAAACTTCCCAAACCTTTCTGGGCGGACACTCTCTGCCACATTTCTTTCTCCCTCAACTCCATCCCTTGAGCGACACCTGGCAGCTTTCTAAGTCCAAACACTATAAGAGTTCTTCAGTCAGTAGATCCCTCCTATCTTCAGCCGTTCAGTTTTCTAGAAAGGTACAAAGTCCCAGAGGCCAACAGACAAAAACTGGACCCAAAAAGTCGAGCATCAATATTCCTTTCCTACCTTTTGGACGGGAATGGGTTCCGTCTTCTCGACCTTCAACGAAGAGTAGTACTAAAATCAAGAGATGTACTATTTGATGACAACGTATTTCCATATGGCTCGAATTTGAGTGTCCCTTCAGATCCAATACAAGTCAAGCTTCCCTGGTCCCTAAATCACTCCTCCCCTCCCATTTCTTCTTCACCTTCTGTTCTTTCTCCCACTTGTCTTCCCCTCCCGGTTGCCTCATCACCACCATCTCTTTCTCCTAAATCATTTATTCAACCACCTCAACCTCCAATTTGTACTCCTGAGGCCACTCAAAGATACCGTGACCAGTCCCCTGTTTCCTCCTCATCCGACTCTCCTGCCTCACACTCTGATTCAGCCGGAAGTAAGTACAATTCACCATCTCGTAGTCGGTCTGTTTCCTCTCCAACAGGCCGGCAACAGCATGTTGATGAAACTCCCATTCCTTTCTTTCCCCTTCCAATAAAAAAGCCATCTCCATTCCTCTCACCCCTTCCATCTCCAAAGCTTGCAGCACCGAATCTTGAACTAGAGCAGGTCCCCAATCATGAAATCATCACAACCTGCAATCCTGATCTCATCCTGGCAAATACTCAAGCTTCTCTCCCCATTTCCCCTGAAACCGCCACAGCTCTGTCTGTTCCCACTCCTTCCCCTCCAGTCAAACTCCCCACTCCCCCTGCCTCATCTCCACCCAAAGCTGGGAAGAACTGGATTGCCTTGGTACTTGGTCGAAGTCTGCTTCTACCGATCAGTCTCTCAACACCCCCAAGAGATGGGGCCAGCTTCAGAAGTCCCTGTCCCGGGACCGGTGGATGCGCGCTTCTTGAGACGAATTCTTGTTGTTGATGGGCATGGATACTTGGCCTCTAGTCTGACGACCAGAGAAACAACGAGTCATCAAATCCAAGTGGGTATTTAAAATCAAGCGTCGACCAGACAAAACCGTCAAGAAACTCAAAGCACATTTGGTAGCAATGGGGTATTCACAAATTCACAGAATTGACTACAATGAAGTCTTCTCTCTGACCCTGAGGCTTGAAATCCTTCGACTCCTATGCAGTCTCCTAGCATTCCGAGGCAGGTGTATTTCAAGACCGCTTTCCTTAATGGAAAGTTGGAAAAACCAGTCTACATGGAACAGCCCCAAGGTTTCGAGGACTCCAAGCACCCTGACTGGGTCTGTGAAGTAAACCGGTCCATTTACAGTTTGATGCAATCCCCGAGGCAATGAATCTGTAGCTTCATGAGGCTCTGACATCCCTTTACTTCATCCAATCCAAATACAACCCAACACTTTATTTTCTTCATGCTAACAACACTCTTCAATGTGCTATTGCCATCCATGTGGATGACCTAGAGATAGTTGGTGCCGATCTTGCTGTGACAAAGGTCATACGAGATCTCGGTCTAAAATCCAAGATTGGAGCTGAAAGTGACCTTCATCACTTTCTCTCCATGAAATTCACCAGGGACAGGGTCAACAAATTTGTCTACCTATCCCAATCTCATTACATCGATGATGTAGCCCACCTCCCACTTCTGTTCACACACCGACTGATTCATACTTTAAGGATCTCATGAGGCGAAGACCTGACGATCCACCTTCCCCAGGACCATTCTCTCAGTTGATCGGGTGCCTCCTTTGGATTTCCCAATGTACTCGCCCTGACGTGTCTTTTACCGTCAACCGCCTCTCTCAGTTCCTAAAAGATCCCGCTGCCTCCCACTGGCAAGCAGCGGTACGGGTCCTAAACTACTTAGCCACAACAACTTCCCTCCATCTCCGTCTCGGTGTTAATTTTTCTCTCGCTGGATTCTCCGATTCCAACTGGGCGGAGGATCACGAGGATTGCCGCTCCACATCAGCCTACAGCTACCACCTTGGTGACAGTGCGATATCCTGGAAATTGCGAAAACAGGCTACGGTGTCCTTGTCAAGCACCAAAGCGGAGTATAAAGCACTCTCGGGCTCCTGCAAGGAGGGGCTCTGGATTCAAAATATCCTCAGTGAACTCCGACTTTGTCCTTGAGAAGCAATCCCGATGCATTTTGACAACAAGGGAGTGGAGGCACTTGCAAACAATCCCGAACACCACTTGCGCACCAAGCACATTGATGCGAGGTATCACTTCGTCCGAGAATGTCTGAAACACAATCAGCTCAAAATCATTTACATCTCGACACATTCAATGCTTGCTGACATGCTAACCAAGCCCCTGGCTCCAGTCCTTCTAGAAAAACACCTTCTCACTTTCGGCATCCTGTAGTATTCCCTTCTGATTCTGTTTCTTTGTCTCAATCTCTCATCTTTGTTTCTCTTATTTCATTCTTTCATTTTTTTTTCAGGTTCTCAGCAAGGGGGGGTGTTGCGGTTATATTAGTGTGCTTCCAACCTGTCACATAGATTTCTCTGATTGTGACACTTAACTCTAGTATTAGAAGCTGGAGCAACAATAGTGGAAGGACCTTTTCTTCATCCTTCCACACACACACTCACAGTGCATTGTTGCTCCAGGTTAGTTTCTTTCTTCTTCTTTTCTTCTCTCTCTAGTCTCTTATCTCTTTCTCTTATCTCTGAAATATAATCCTTCCACACACACACTCACCATGCATTTTTTCTCCAGGAACTTCATAGGAACATAAATGGCTTTGTGTAAGAAAGGTGTTAGACTGGCTAAAGAACTTGAGGTCTGTTGAGCTAACTTGTCAATGACTATATTTGCGTTACCATCAACAACTTGTTCTACTTGATCAAAAATTTAAGAAAAGATTTTATGAGTATCTTCTAAAGTAAGGGGTCTCTGCTCCCTTGCTGTCGAGCTTGAGTCTGTTCTGTAAGAACTATGTAAGTAGCTCTTCACCATCTGTAGATATCAAAGCAATTAGCTTTTGAGACAAGTTCTAGAACCTGAGTGAATAATTTCAATGAGCTAGCTCAGTAGATAAAGGATGAAAGGTCTCTCATTAGTACAACTAAGAATTGAGAAGGATTGAGAGTGAAAGAAAGAAAAGGGAATGAACTCACCTAGCTCAGTAGATAAAGGATGAAAGGTCTCTACTGAACTAGGAAGGGGGAAGTGGCTGGGTTAAGTAGTGTTAGACAGCTTATGTATTCTTCTTGTGAAACCAGAGTGATGCGGGTTTCACATGTTCCCTGGATGGTCCAATACATCCTCCAGACTTTGTCATACACTGACTTCCAATGTCCCTTCCTCCCGCCCATCTTCCCTTCCCCCGGTGGGTGTTGGGTCAACTGGAACAGATGGTTCATGCAGTTCTTATTTCTCTGATGGCCTTTCCTGGCTTGCGCTCCGGACTTCTGAGGAGGAGGTTTGAATTCAAATGGGTTCCACCCTTCCGCCAGTCGGAGAAGTATGTCCCATCCTATCAAATGTTTGAGACTCCTCTGGGACATTATGGCTTGTCTCCTGATGACTTCCATGGACTCCCAGTGGTTGACTTCCCTCAACTGCAAGTAATGCTTCTTGTATTTCAGGTGATTGGAGACTAGGAGCTCCGTTGTGGGGCTTCAATTTCTTGTTACCGGATTTACTGGATTGCCTCCTAAATTCTCCTGGCCCGACAAGGGTTGGTTTGGAAGATCTGGTGGAAGAGTTTTTTGAAGCACTCTGTTCAGATTTCTGAGACATCTCTTTAAACTATATGTATAACTCACGAGTGATGATCAGTACAGAATTGCTACCACTGTTTGATCTTCTGTCTCTCTGATTGTTCTCAGTCAGATATCTCTGGAGTAAGTCAGGATCTGGAGCTCTGGACGAGTCTGGAACTGTGTTTAAGATATTGTGAACACTTGATCTTGGAGAAACAACAAATTCTGTTTGTTGTTGGTCTTGAAAAACTTTGCAATGTGTAGCTAATGCTCTATCAGTGGTGGCTGGAATGGTGTTAGCTAGTGGTGGGGCTGTTTGCCCTCGGCATGTGAAGGTACTGGCAAAAAGATTCTTGATAGAATCTTCTCCTCTAGTAGAGGAAGTAAGAAGGTATTTTCTTGCAGCAAGTCGGGACGCTTCTAAGTTACCAACCGGCCCTTCGCTGACAGTTCCTTGTCTGTTAGAGAGAAAGAAGGATCTGATAGAAGGCACTATAGAAGGCACTACAGTACTTGATGTAGGCAAAGGGTTTCAACAATCAAAACTGTTGTTCTCGTCTGGTAAAGTGTGGATACAAACGTACTGGAGGTAACTTTAGTTCAGTAGAATCTGCTTAAAATGGTAGAAAATGAGGTCTATCGGCAATACTGACCCTTGTACAAAGTTAAAACCACTCGACAGGTTTGTTCTAGCAGAACCAAAAAATTAATCTTATGATTCAGGTGGTGTAAAAAGGCAAAAAAACTGACAGGTTGCAGGATTTCTCGATGAGGCCCCCAAATGTCAGGGATAACCTCTGAGGTGGTTATCATTGCCAGTTACCAGAGCTCAGTGGGAGGTTTCAAAGTCCACAGCTCCGGCCTGCCCCAGCAAGGGAATGGGGAAAAGAATGCACGCAAGAGCACAAAGAACCACATGCGCTAGGCTAGAACGCTAGCTTCCCTCGTGCCAGTCTGTAATCTTCCGCAAACCTTCTTTCTCTCCTATCTCACCCAACAACTCCCCGACTCCATCAAGACAATTGTGGAACTATCAACATTGACAACCCGCATCCCCCTCTTCTTCTTTTTTCATCTTCCTTTTTATACTCATCACCCCTTTCTCACAAATCCTCACAAATTCATCTCCTCAAGAATCCATAGCTTCAATGACTTCCAATACGGTCTCAGAAAGAATGCTCGCACTCAGCTCAGTGTTGCCCATGACAACCGATGGAACTCAGAACTACGGAGACCCTGCAGGAAGAGGTACCATCCCTCACACTGCCGGCACAAGCAATGACACGGAGGACACCCAAGACAGAGAACTGTTGGGGCAACGCGATAAGGAAGGTCACGAGGACCCGGAAATCCAGGTCTTGGGGGAAAAACAAGCTCAGGAGCAACATACATTCAATCTGAGACAAAAAAAAAAAAAAGAAGCGATTTCAAAATGTTTAGCAGAATACGGCATGATTGTTTGAATCAACCGTGAATGGAAAAACAGGGTGAGCCTCTACCACACGGTGAAGATCAGTCTGCAGATCGAAACTGGTACACGGGTTTTCCATATCTTAGTGAATGGACCCAGACCTTCAATGAGTGGACTACTAACCACCAAGGATTCTACGCCACTCTCACAAAAAAGTACGGGTTCACCAAGTTTTCCAGGTGGCTCCTAAGCCACAAGGCCCACAGCAACAAAATCAACACGGAGGATGGTTTCATGAAAGCACTGCGTTACAACATTCAGGTCAGGACAAATTGCTTTGCCATGCGGGTCACACTACCAGATGGCAGGAAGTCCCTTGCGGATATCTTGATTTTCCGGAAAAAGCCTACGCAGCTTGTCAAAAGTTCAAGGAGCTAGAGTTTTCGGATAATCTGTACGCAGCAAATGGGCCAAGAGCATCCTGGGACCCAACCACTGGCCGTCCAGCGGTCAATTCAAAGGCGGTTGGGAAGACAGGCCCTCCAACAGCTTCGTCAAGCCAGTATACTACAGCGCCCCCACCCAGACAACCGGCAAAGTCCCCTAGACCATTGGGCTATTGGGGCAACAACTTCAACCCTAACCACCAAACCCGGTTGATGGAAAGAGAGAAAGGGAAAAGACCACAGTAGGTGTTTCCCACAAAAAAAAAAAAATATAGCCGGGTTGTGTCCCTAGCAGGAGTTGTATTTAGCCTTTATCCCATCATCTTCAGTAATAAATTTGAGAATCAGGCAGTTTCTGCTTTTCCCCTCATTATCAGCCACTCCAAATTTGAGTTTCTCAAAAGCGCCAGCGCAGTACTGCTTCCTGAACCTGACAAATCAGCGGAGTCAGCTCCACCCAATGAGGGAGGTAGACTAGACAAAATGGGAGGCAGTCTGTGGCCCCCTGGGGTAGTATGTGAAATGAACATCCAAGCATGGGAAGATACACTCGAACAACATAACCTCTGGGAAAACTTTGCTGATGTGGTGATAGGCTTCAAGAACGGGTTCCACCAGGGGATCCCGAACCACTCCCTACACGGCTGGAGTTTCTTCACATCCAACAACCACTTTTCGGTGGTGCAGGCGCGAAAAGAGATAGAGGAAAATTTCAAGACTGAGATAGATGCCAGTAGAATGTACGGGCCATTTTCGCATGAAGAAGTGTCGAAGGTATTCCCATTCTTCAGGTCAAACCCTCTAGGGGCAATAACAAACGGAAACGGTACCTTTCGCCCTACGAATGACTTATCTTTCCCATATGATAATCCTTCAACGCCGTTGGTAAACTCTTTTGTGAATGGGGACGATTTTGAGACAACATGGGACAACTTCAACGTCGTGTCCAGCTACCTCAGATCTCTTCCCCAACCGGTCTTGCTGGCCCTCTCCGATTGGGCAAAAGCTTATAGGCAGATCCCAAAGGCCCCGTGTCAGTGGCCGTTCCTGATGATAAAAAGCTTGGAAGGTCAGTTGATCCTAGACACCAGGATCACATTTGGCCGTGTCGCGGGGTGTGGCTTGTTTGGACGGCCAGCGGATGCGTGGACAAAGATAATGAGGGTGGAGTTTGACTTGCTCAAAGTTTTTAGATAGGTAGATGACAATCTCTTTGTCAAAACCCTGGACTCTCAGACGCACATGGACGCTATTGTTGAAAGATTGAACACCCTGGGGGTCAAAACTAAGAGGGCAAGTTCACTCACTTCAACAAGGAACAGAAATTTGTCGGGTTTACATGGAACGGCGTCGACAAGACAAGGCACCTACCTGAGGGCAAGCTCTTTGACCGAATACATCAGCTGAAGAGCTTCCTCAGACAAAGCACGGAGGTGATGGCTGGCTGGCTTAACCATGTGTCGTACATCCTTCTGCAGCTGCAGTGTTACCTATGCGGCCTGTACAGGTGGCAAAAGACCTGGAAGGTCAAGGGAAAACAAAACTTGCTCCCGGAGGACGTAAGAATGGACTTGGAGGAATGGTTGTTCCACTTAGTCACTTTCACGCCAAACCCAGCCCCTACAAAAATTGGATGGGTTGGAGACGTGTCAACCTCATTTCGTATCGGTATCTTAATTGGTTGTCGCTGGTCTCAATTTCAGCTATGAGATCTCTCCAAAGAGCACATCGGAGGAAGCAGAATTGCCTGGCTAGAGACAGTGGCAATCAGATTAGGATTACTCATGCTAGAGCAACTAGGAATCAAACAAGGTAAGAACTTCATTGTGTGGACAGATAACAAAACAACAGAAGGAGCCGTGTGTAGAAAAAAGTCAAAGGACCAGGTGGTGATCCAATAGCTTCTGATCAGGCTATAGGTGGACATTAAGGCCAGGAGGGTGACGTCAGTCTGTCACAAGGGGGACGTGGGGCCAACAAATGGAGGCACATTGTCGCTCTCCCCCTCCCAGCCAATCTAGATCCCCACTTGTTTCAGGTGCTATGCTAAAACTTGTTTCCACGCCAGTTGTTCTCCCCCCTGCTATCCACCCCAATTGACTTGAAAAAAATATATTAAAAACATAGGTGGGAGCGCCCCGGAGGAGCTGAAATGCCAGAGAGGCTGTACGCAGTTGAGTGATAAAGAGGTGATCATCCCTCCTCGTCCCACCGTCAGAGGAGGACTAATTGCAACTTCAAAAATCCTAACTCCAAAGCATGGATCTTTCCAAGATCCCCCACTTCTTATCTGACAGGTCTGGCTGGTCTGAAACGTCCCCGGAGGACCTCCACTTTCTCCGCAGTTACAAGTGGAACACCCTGGTGGGCTATAACTCAGCGGTAAAGAAGTTCGATAAGTTCGCTAACGTATCAGGCAAGGCGCGGGTTTCCCTCCCCCTGGAGGTGGAGGCAATCTACCAGTTTTGCTTCTGGGCAGGGAGAGACAAAGGGAAATCAGAAAAACAAGAGATCGCCACAAAAAACCTGGAAAAATATCTACACGGAATCAAAGCGTGGCACCTATACCACAAAAAGACCTACCCTGTCGTTTCCGAGGCCAGGGTAAAAGTCCTACTACGGTCTTCCGCGAAGGCTGAAACCGTCCTACTGATGAACGAGAAGTCCACCTAATGGATTTGTTGGTGCAGGGCAACACCCAAGAAAAGGCCGTTTTCTTCTGGGAAGTATCGGCCTTTTGGGGCATGGAAAGGTTAGCTGAATTAACCTCCCTGGTGGCAACAGGCGAGCTAGACCCCTGCACTACGATCTTCACAACAAACCTCAGTTGGGAGAAATTTGAGGGAGTACAAGTGGCCGCTATAAGGTTGAAGGATGCCAAAACCTGTAAGCTGGGGGAAAATCAAACTATCTACCTCAAAGCAATGAGCAACATGCTCTGCCCCATGGAGGCGGTTTGGAGAAGGCTCCGGGAAGCTGGCGGTGCCAACACTTTGATGTTTGGATTCCACGATGAGGATGGTACCAGGGTCCATCTGACGAAGGACGCCGCCATTAGGACTCTCAACAAGGCCTGGGAGACCGGTAAATTCTCGGGAATATCCGGCCATTCCTTCAGGGTCAGCGGGGCGTCCCTCTGTTTTGCAATGGGCATCAGCCCAAAGGAAATATGCAAACTCTGGTGTTGGCTATTAGATTGCTACCAACTGTATCTGAGGGAGTACACCAATCAGGAGAAGATTGACATGCTGAACCTCGGCTGGAAAAAAACAGCTGGCACCAAATCTTAAAAGTTGTTAGTTGGGAAGGGACTTGTAGCAGGGGAAATGACTAAGATCAATTTAACAGAATGAACTCTTGGGCCGGGCTCCACCACTTCCAAGAAAGGGTTGGAGTTCGTCCTCCTTGCCTTTAAGGCAAGGCCCCATTTTACTTCTGCTCCGTGTTCAGTGGCCCTCGCCCCGTTCCACTCCCCTCCGGCATCCATTTCTCTGCATGAGAGGTGGAAGCACGGAGTGCTACGGCTTGAGGGTACAACACATCCCCCCCAACCCATACCCAGCCGGCTTGGGAGTGCGGAGAAACATCCGCATCCGGGTCTGGCCTAGGGGCCTAAGACTGCCTGCAAGGCAGGCAAGGCCTTGAAAAGGTTTATCTGAGCCAAAAGACATAAATCAGGGCAAACACCCCAAAGTCAGGAAGGAAAGGATAGAGCGGACTGAATAGAAACAAGAATGATCTAGGAACAAAATGCTACAAAGAGATACAACTGTTAAGGGTTTGAAAGTAAAGGACTAATAAGAAGGAGGAAGAGAGATAGACAGATAGGCAAAAGATAGAGGGAAAAGGAACTATTTATGATGGATACAAGAGGAGAATAAGAGAAAGAGAGAAACTAGAAAAACTAATGCCCCAACCACCGTGCTCGGATGGAATACATCCAAGTCAAGGTAGTGCCCCGGGCTTGGTAGAATTAAATCATGCCCTCGAACTATCGCGAGGTTGTCTCTTGTATAATGTTCAAGTCTGGAGACTTGGATATTTCTTATGAGCACGGTTCAATGGTTTAATCATGGCGCTTGTACTAACTTGATTGGTCTTAGGTAGAGGGTCATTGCAGCTCAATGAGTCGTGCTAGGTTCAGCTCAGTACGTCTCATGTCTGACAGGAGAAAACCCTAGTAGGTGTCTACATGTGCAACACCCTACCCCAATGAGACATCACACCCATTTAAATAGTCTAGAAGTTGTTTCTCCCCTTAGCTAAAATAAAAATGCCCGTGAATAACAGCGCCCTTGTGCAAGACAGCTCAGCGTGGCCAAAGGTACCCACCTCACATTGCACCGGCACAAGACCGATAGATGAGAGCGCCGGGGATCTTGTCATTGAGCAAGACACAGGAAAACGCAGACCCCCGACATGGCCCAGCAAGGTGAGTTGCGAGATGGACATCAAAGCCTGGAAGAGCGTGCTTGCTGTGCATGGCCTCCTAGAGTCCTATGTAGATGTGATAGAAGGGTTCAAAGATGGATTTCACCAAGGCATTCCAGTCCACACGGTGGAAGGGGGGACATTTTTCACACCGGAAAACCACAGGTCGGCCATCCAAGCAAGGGAAGCGATCAAAACCAACTTCAAAGAAGAGCTGGAGGCCAGACAGATACACGGCCCTTTTACGCACAAAGAGGTGGCCAGATTCTTTCCTTTCTTCAGGAAGAACCCCTTTGGGGAGGTAACAAAGGGCAACGGTTTGTTCAGGCCAACAAAAAATCTGTCATACCCTTATGACAACCCCTCTGTTTCATCAGTGAACTCTTTTGTCAAAGTGGGTGACTTTGCCACAACCTGGGATGATTTAAATATTGTATCTAGCTTCATACGAGCGCTTCCGCACCCGTTTGAACTTGCACTGTTCAACTGGGAAAAGGCGTACCACCAAATCCCAACGGCCTTATCTGATTATTAAAACATTTGACAACAAGCTTATTCTGGATACTAGGATCACGGCGGGGTTGCCGGATGTGGTTCTTTCAGTCAACCAGCAGACACCTGGACCTAGATCATGGCGGCGGAGTTCGACCTAATCCGGGTGCTCCTCTGGGTGGATGACAACCTGTTCATCAAGACTGAAGAATCCTTAGCTGACATGGACCACATCGTCAGAAGATTGAATGATTTGGGCTTTAAGACTAATGAGGGCAAGTTCTCTCCCTTCGCAAACGAGAAGAAGTTCATAGGCTTTGTTTGGAATGGTGTCAAAAAAACAGCCCGCTTGCCCGAAGGGAAGCTCTTTGACAGAGTCAGCCAACTCAAGAACTTCCTAGCCCAAGAAAGCTTCAGTTTAAAGGATGTGGAGACTAAACCACGTCTCGTATATACTCCCACAGCTACGCTGCTACCTCTGCAGCCTCTACCGGTGGCAAAAGACCTGGAAGTTCCAGGGCGCACATCATACTATCCCGGTAGACGCACAAGAGGACCTTGAAGAGTGGTTATTTCATCTAGTCCCCTTTAAGCCAACAAGACTCATGCCCAATCCAGCACCCACCAAAGTTGGGTGGGTTGGAGACACGTCAACGTCCTTTGGAATAGGGGTCATGATAGGTCGAAGCTGGGCTCAATTCCGGCTACGGGACACATGTGAAGACCCCGAAGGGTCAAACAGGATTGCCTGGCTGGAGACAGTCACCGTGAGCTTAGGGTTGCTGATGTTAGAGCACCTAGGCCCGAAGCAGGGCAAGACATTTATTGTCTGGACGGACAATACAACTACCAAGGGAGCCATCAGACGGCTGAAGTCCAATGAACGGGCGGTCAATGAAGAGTGGAAGACTATCCAGAAGATTCTGATATGCCTCCAAATAGACATTGAGGCGAGAAGAGTCCCATCCAAGGCAAACCAAGCCGATGGCCTGTCAAGGGGGCTCCTCGGAGAGAACAGCTGGAGGCAAGTGGTAGCTTTTCCTTTCCCTTTAGACTTAGACAGACACCTGTTACAGGTGTTGTACTAAAACCAAAACTTGTATCTTCTTAGAACCAAATGCCTGTGGCAACAAGAAATGAAACAAACACTTTCACTACTGTACAAAGAGAAAGAGCCCCGCTCTAAACAGAGAACGGTAAATAAAGGAAACGGTGAGATCCAAGTAAGGACAATCCCACTCAACGTCTCCCCTCCCTCATAGCGCCAGCGAAATGGATTTAGCTAAAATCCTGTTCCTCCTTCTGAATGGCTCTGTGAAGCTCAAACCAAGTTCAGAAGATTTGCACTTTGTGAACCCACACTCACGTGGATTTCACATGAACTTAAACTTGATTACATAAGCCTCAACACATACTTCAACCCGGCCACTCCCCCCTTCCTAGTTCAGCAGAGACCATCAACTAATCATCTGCTGAAATAGGTAAGCATTTCCTTTCTTATTTCTCTTCTCTGTTTCCATTTCCAGTTTCCTTATTTCTTATCATTTTATGTATGTAGAGAGACCACCAACTAATCATCTTCTGAACTAGTTTTCAATACAGACGTGGTTCATTGGAATCTCTCCAGGCACACTTGTCTGTCTTTGATCCACACAACGGAATAGTGAAGAGCTCCCAGCTCTTACAAACTTCCTCCGCGGATACAAGTGGAACACACTAGTCGGCTACAATTTGGCGGTTAAGAAATAGGTCAAGTTTGCCACCGCCGCCCAAAAGGTCCCTTTTTCCCTCCCTTTGGGGGCGGACAAAGTATACCAGTTCAGCTACTGGGCGGGGCGGGACGAAGGGAAATCAGAAAAGCAGGAGATTGCCGTGAAGACCCTCGAAAAGTACCTCCACGGGATCAAGGTGTGGCACCTGTTCCACAAGGCTCCCTACCCGTCCATCTCAGAAGCCAGGGTAAAGGTACTCCTCCAATTTTCGGCAAAGGCAGATGCAATCATTCCACCTAAACCAAAGAAGGGAGCAATCCACCTGAACCATCTCCTACACCTGGAAACACCCTGGTACAAGGAACACCCCAGGAGAAAGTGGTAGCCGCCTTCTGGGGGATGGCCAAACTGACCTCCCCGGAAGCTGGAGGGCCCCTGGATCCTCACGTCCGACATTAGGTGGGAAAAATTTGGGGATACTCAGGTGGCGACACTCTGTAAGGATAACGTTCTGATCCTTCACTGTCTGTTGGATTGGCACTACAAAAGGAGATCAATAGCTCCTGAGGAGAAGTTATAGTACTAAGGTGGGATAATTTGCAGTCTAGACAGGAGAGAAAGATCTCTGCTGTCTAGGTAAAGGGAAAGGATGAGACTAAATACAAGAGATAACAGGCTTATTTAATTGTGTGTCATGTTTTTGTGAGCCTGTGAGGAGCAGGGCTCACAGTCTCCCCTCCTATAAAAGAAAATGAATGAAGGGAAAAGGCAGAAGGTTCATAACAGAACATATTTATCAGAGTAGAAGTGATGAAGTCAGAACAGGATGGAGGAAGTCAGGACAGAATGGATGAGGTGAGAAAAGAATAGATGAAGTTGGTTGGTTGAGGCTATCAAGGATGGAGAAAAAAAGGGACTGAGGTCACAAGTTGCCAAATTAAATCAACTCAGCATCTTCTATTGGTCGGTAGCGGGGATCATTCTTTCTGCTCAATGCAGCCAGAGTCTCTTCATCCATCATGGAGAGGGCCCCTACAGAAGCTGTTGGAAAGTCGGCCAACAGAGATGGTGTTAACACAGCAGGAGAAGTGGGATTAACAGGTTGATTAATTCTTCTTCTTCTTTTTCTTCCCAGTCTCATCTGCCTTCAAGAGCATGAGGTAGTCTTCAAGCGCTGCTTGCAAAAGCTCTGGGTCCAGTCGGGAGTCCATAGAAGTATCCTGCTCATCTGCAATGGCGATAGACCCTATTGTAGCTATGTTAAAGTTGTCAGGGTAGGTTGGTGATGAGCAGTTTAGCAGGACAGGTAAGGAGAAGCAAGCATCAATTCCCATAGATTTTGAGTCCTCTAAAGGTGGGTAGCAGGGAGTGCAGGTGTGCAATGCAGTGGCATTGTTGTCTATGATTCTCACCGTTGAAACTGAAGCTAGATGAGCAATCAGTGAGAGGGTTTCAGGTTGATTGGGAAAATAGTTTGAATGATTAGGTGGGCAACTTTTTGTATTGTTTGTGGCTGTTGATGCCATTGAGTATTCTGGAATGAAAGATCTGGGTGGAGCTGAATAAGAAGCCGAGGGCGCCTAGAGGACTGGGAGAATCAAGGAAGTTGGCGGCAAGGAGGCCAAGTAATTGCATGCTGAGGATGGTGGCGAGTGGGCCAGTGTGACAAGGAGGGACAAGGATTTTTGTTCGGAGGCTGGTGAGATCAAAGTGGTGGTTTCAGGAGGAGCAGGAGCAAAGAGAATGGACGTGCCACACGGCTTCTTGTACAAGAGACGCGTGGGCACTATTTGAAGGAAGGAAAGGAAAAGAGATAGCTTCAAAGAGAGGACTCACTGTTCAAAGGTCTTCTTTGTTTTGAAGAAGAGTTACTTAGGCTCAGAGAGAATTAGAGTAGAACACTGAAAGGGTTCACAATGAGAAGGATTGAAGAAGGCAGAATCAGGTTATGCTAAAACTATAATCTTATTTTGATGAGGGAGGATGGAAAGCATGGAAGCAGACAGCTTATATAGTAAATACAAGTGAGGCTACAAAGGTATGACATAGGTTTGAACAAGATGTGAGGTCATAGGGTCAAAGCAGAAGAAATGAAAGGAGGTCAAGCAACACCAAGGCAAAGAGCCCATGACTGGAGGACCAAGCAGGGGTAAGTGCAATGGGTGCGAGAGTGAGTGAAGTGAAGTTCAAAGTTTGAGGACTGTGCGTCGAAGTTTGAAAGTTCAAAGAGGGAATGTGTGAATCCGGAAAAGGAAGTCAAGCACATAAAAGAGTAATGCAAAAAAGAAAGGAAGACCGGTGAGAGGGTTATTGGTCTTGCTTTTGTTTTCATAACTGGAAAGCAAACTTGCTATTGAATCTTTGAAGGTTTAGAAAGTAACTTCGAGATAGCACTGAAGATAGCTGAGGGTGCATAGGTGATGTCATATGCAACCCGAGGATTAACCAAAAGCTTGAAAGTTTCTGATGGCGAAAAGCATCCTTAGCCAACTGCGAGATCCTGAATGCTGAGTGTGAAGCTGAGTCTGTCGTATGACAGGTGCCCGGGGTATAAAAGCGAAGGTCCCAAGAGCAATATTGTCCAGAAAACCATCCACAAATATCTACCCATCCATCCCATCCATACTAAAACATTCAACACATCCAACCATCCTACTAAATACTACTACCACCACCCTAAATAAAGCTTAACAACACTAATCCATCCAGCCCAAAACTACAAAGCCGTCCTACCACCCCGTTCAAAGGGTTTTGTCCCTACTATCCAGTTCCTCCCCACATGTGCGTACTGTGAGAAGAAAGGTTTGGTATGCGGACAGTCAACAAAGGCAAATGGGAAGGGAAAAGCGGAGAAGTGCAAGTTGTGCTGGGTGCAAAAGACTAAATTTGTTTGAGACACCAAAAAGAAAGGACTGGGATACAGGTGACAAGTGTGGGCCAACCCAAAGACCGGATACACTAGCGAATGGCCGTATCACGTGTACTCCACGTCACCGCTGGTCTCGACGGTTCCAGAAAAAGAATTGATTGGAATTGAAAAGTAAAGTGTTGTTGAGGTGCTTCAAAACTGGGTTGAGAAAGCTGATCCAAAATGTAAGTGAAGGTTCAAAACAAGAAAGAAAAGATAAGAAAAAGGAATTTATATATTATTTTTTTTAAGGGGATGATGCAAGAGCAGAGACAGAAGAAGAAGAATTTAAAAGAGAATAAGAGAGATTCAGACAAAACTAGAGATTATCATTGAGTCAGTAAAAGAACAAGAACAAACAAAGAGATAAAACAGAAGAGAAAAGAGAATTACCTAGAGGACCAAAATGACAAGATGGGAAGAAGACTTGAGAACAGAAACAAAGAAACAAACAATCCTCCACACAAACTAACAGAGACAGAGACTGAGAAAAGAAAAATATCTGTGAAACAAACAAAGACAGGAGATAGAAGAAAAGAAACAAAGAAACAAGACGGAGAGGCTAGTCACCACAACTCTAGAAACTGGCAGTGGGAGTGACCTCGAGAACGATGATGACAACCAAAGTTCAATGAGTTGTTTGTACTGATTACCATGATTAGGGTGGTTCTAGGTGAGGTGAAGAAAGGATCCAACAGGATCACCCGAGTTCAGTTGAACTTTGGGAGTTTGAGCGCACCGACCGAGAGCGGAGAAATCAGGAGCGCGCAAGTCACAAATTCTGGCAGAGAAGACATCAGAGGAAAAGAAGTGTCAGCCTGCTACTATTCAGACACAATCTGAATAGAGCACACTTAACAAAATTAAAACTATAAAAATATACATAAATAAAAAAAACTATGTAACAATGATAGAGACATTATTACATATACTATAAAAGAGACATTATTACGTGTACATACAATAAAAGAGACATTATTACATGTACTAGAGTGTTATAAACATGATTTAGTACTTTCACATAAGTACAATGACCCTCAAATATAAAAACCATATTTTACAAGGTTTACCACTCAAAAATACTTGGAAGCTTAAAAATAAGTTGGTTCAATAACAATAAACAAATAAAAATAGAAGTCATGAATAAATTCTGAACCTTAAAGAAAAATCAGAATATTATTGGATATTCTGAATCTACATGTAAAATAAACTAGGTTACCCCACTTACAGTACCCCTTAAATCCTACTCCTTCATGTACTTCTCACTTACTCACATGCACTCAAGCACCACGGGTCACAATGTGGTGTACACATTACATGCACATCTCATGTATCCTTACTGACTGAGTAATGACCAAAAAATGACGTAAAAATGAGGTGTTGTGTAAACTGACAAAGTTAGACCCAACTGTGACTTGAGGAATCCAAGCCCGCGTCCCAGTTCAGGAATTGGGAATTGGGCCACAGACCCTCCCAGATTACACAACACCCCTGTTGGAGGAGTTGTAAAAATATGAGAAAAATGCTGGGGGTTTCAGAGCGCCCCAAAAATATGGGAACAACTCCTCTGACCCCCAAAATCCTGTTTCACCACTTGTAGCGTGGTGTTCAAAGATTTGTACAGGCTGAATTGGGCCACAAACTGCATCATAGCGCTGCAACAGGCCCAGGCCATAGGTTACAAGGGGTCCAGTACTCAACAAGGTTTGTTACCAACTAAGTATTGACCCCAGACTCTGCTGGTGAGCGCCTTCAGCCTCTTGGGCTATGGCTACACCTCACAAACTGGCCCAGGCCAGCCAGAAAAGTGCCACACCACTCCAAGGGAGGCATTATGAGCGCTACAGGGGTTCTAAAATTTTTATATAAGAACCCCCATGCTCCTACCAAGTTGAAAATCATCTTCAATTTATCCTACACAGTTATAACCGCCTAAATCAACCAGCTTTGGCCCAGTTATTTGCCTGTTATCCCTGTTATACTTGAATATCAACACAACCCACCTACAAAAACTGTCCCCAGCACTCTTATCAACTCTTAACCACCTTTCTGAGCGCTCATCACACCAGTTGGACCATCCCTGAAGATCCCTTGGCCTTGGAATAGCACCAGTGAGTTATTACTCCTCTGTTTCTTCAGCATCTGGGCATACTCCTGCTACAGGACCAGATAATCAGGTACCCAAAAATACCTCTGTCTTTGGACAGATCCTGATTCTTAAGAGGGAACAGTAAAAACCCTGTTTTAACAGGCCCCTCTGTGATTTAAAACATCATATTATTGCTTATTACCATTCCATACCTGGAATAAATACCCCATACCACTTTTTGCTGCATATTTTTGGAATTTACTGTACCTTGCAGCTAGTGTAGCTAGAAGGATACTATTCCTTGGCATCACTGATCCTGACAAGAAGAGAGGGAAGAAGGGAGAGAAGAGGTTGAAGAGAGAGGAGAAGGAAGAGAGGAAGAAAGGGAGGAAGGAAACTTCAAGGACGCTGCGAGGGAGCAAGGTGAAATCATCAAAGAATCGGTTCAAAAAAGGCATTGAAGTTCAACTGAAGACAAAACAGAATCTGTTGAAGTGGCTGTCAAGAAGCCGAGGATTTGAATTCTAGTATCGCCGGAAGTCAAACAATTTTCAACTGCAACCAAGATTGTGCGAGATCTGGCAGGGATTTCCGGGGGGTTTTTGTACCAGACGAGCTGGCAATCGACGAAGGGTTCCCAAATCCCGAGCAAGAAGTCAGCAGGTTGAAGGTGAAGGGAAAGGGGAAAGAAAAGGAAGTGGAAGTACCACAGGAAGAGGAGGTGAAATGGTCATTGGACAGCGAAGAAGAGGTCGACTTTAATGGCAAAAGGAAGAAGGAATTGCGAAAGGCAATGGTGGAAATCAAGGCCGAGGTTGCAGGAACAGTGGCGGCTCTGATGAAGATGGTGCCAAAGGGGGCAAAAGAGGAGGCGAAAAAATTAAGAGAGGGATTAAAAGAGAAGTATGAATGATTGTCAAAAAAGATGGGGGATATAATAGAAAAGATGTAGAAATTGTTATTTATTTTTTTATTTTTCTGGTGAATATTTTAATTTAATTTAATTTTATTATTTTTGAGAGAAGAGGAAGTGAGTCAAAGAAAAAGAGAAAGTGAGAGAAACAAGAGAAAAAAAATGTAAGAAAAAGAGGATAAAAAAAAGAAAAGAAGATGAAGAAGGATGAAACAGAACGGGAAGATTATGGTTGAGGTTTGAGGGGATAAGAGGAGTGGAAAGCTTTGAGTAGGTCAGGGCAGTTTGTGAGATTCGAAGCTGGTTCCCACAATGTGCGCTCAGTGTCCTCCATATAACCAGACCATTCAACTAGGTATTGGATTTTACCACGCCTTTTCCAGGAGTCAAGAATTTTGGAAACTTCCCATTCAAGATGATCTTGAATTTTGACAGGCTCTGGAGGGGGGAGGGATTTACCAGGGAAAGGTGAAACAGAAGGGGAAAGAAGAGAAACATGGAACACCAGGAGGATGCAAGACCAAGAAGGGGGAAGCTTGAGTCAAAAGGTGTTCTTCGAAACAATTGATTCAATTTCCAAGGGACCAAATTTTTTCTCCAAAAGCTTCTTCGAAGGTCGGGCTGATCTGATGTTCGAGGAGTCAAGCAAGACAAAGTCTGTCAGCGGCAATTTTGTATTGTTTGTTGGTGGCATTGAGGTTCTTCTTGATGTCTTGCTGGGCGGAAGTGATTTTGGCGAGGTAGTTGGCAGCTGGCTTTGAGTTGTCCACGTGGATGTCGTCCATACAGAGTGAAAAAGGGAGATTGCTTTGTGGTCTAGTGAGTCGAATTGTTGTTAGAGAATTCGGCCAAAGGAAGCCAGGAACTCCAGTCATCCTTCTGGTAGTTGACCACCATTCAAAGATACTGCTCCAGGATCTGATTGATTCTTTTGGTTTGGCCATCTGAATCGGGGTGATATGCGGTGGAAAGATTTCAAACAATCTTGAGTTGGTCGCACAAACCGGTCCAGAAGGCGGAAACAAAAAGTGATCCTCTGTCCAAAACTATGTTCAAAGGCAGGCCGTGTTTGGAAAACACAAATTTGACGAATAGATTGGCCAAGTCTTCAGAAGTGGCTGTGGTGTGAGTTTTGAGAAAGAGGGCCATCTTCAAAAAGCGGTCCACTAAGACTAAAATTGCGTCAAAGCCATTTGAGAGTGGCAACTGCGAAATGAAGTCCATTGAGAGAGAATCCCAGGGCCAAGGGGCAATGGGAAGGGGTTGGAGAAGTCTGAACTTCTTGTGACGAGGGGTTTTGTTCCTCTGACAAGTGTAACACACAGTGACATAGTCTCGAATCTCTTTGGTCATCCCAGGAGACAAGTTGTTGAGTTTTGTCTTGGCCGTGATGACCTGCAAGGGGAGAATCATGGCGGGAAGACAGAATTTCGAGCTTCATGTCGGCCTTGTCAGGGACATACATTTGCTCATTGTAAAGGAGAATGCCGGTTTGATCATCCAAGAAGAATTTCTTGTGATTTCTGCCTTTCTGAAGGTCGAGGATGATGGATTTGGACTTGGGATGATTCAACTGTGCGAGAAAAAAGGTCTCTATGCGGTAGAGATGGAAAACAGTGTCACAGATCTGTTGGGCTGTTCTTTGGAGATTTGTCAGACATTGTCTGGGTTCTTGTCGGCAAATGTCTTCCGTTCAGTAGGGTAGACAACCTTGCGTTGAGTCAGGGTGTCTGGCAAGCTGGAAAGGCGTCTGGGGCGGAAGGTGATGACGAAGTTGAATTGACCAAGGAATTCAGCCCATCTGGCTTGGCGCCGGGTAAGTACCTTAGTAAGCATCAAATACTTCAAGGCATCATGATCTGTGATGACCTCAAAGGTAGAAGAAACACTGAAAAGATAGGTGCACCATTTCTGCAAACAGAAAATAATGGCAAGGAGCTCTTTATCATGAATTTCATAATTAAGCTCGGCAGCCTTAAGTTTGCAGCTCTCAAAGGCAACCGGGTGCTTTGAGGAAGCAACCAGGGCTTCTGAAAACTGCAAAAGGACACCTGCAATAGCATAATCACTGGCATCAGTTTCCACTAGGGTGCGAAAAGAATTTTCAAAGTGTCAAAGGATAGGAGCAGTCGTAAAACAATGCTTGAGTTCTTCGAACTCTTTGTGCGCTTGCTCAGTGAAAACATAAGGAGTATCCTTTTTCGCAAGCACGGTCAAGTTTGTGATGGTACCAGCATAATCCTGAATGAATCTGCTGTAGAAGTTGGCTAATTCAAGAAAAGATTGGACAGCTTTTACTGAATTGGGGTTTGGTCAATCCAGAATGTGCTGGACCTTGTCCTGATCCATGTTAAGACCGGAAAGGTTAAGGACATAACCAAGGAAGGTAACTTCAGTGGCATGGAAAACAAACTTGGTGCCTTTTGCATAAAGATTAGTCTTGTGAATTCTTTGAAGGACTTCCTTGACATGGTCTACATGTTCAGTGCGAGAGCATGAATAAATGAGGATTTTGTCCAGATAAACAACAACACACACATTGACTAAATCTCCCAAAATTTCATTCATCAAGGCTTGGAAAGTGGCAGGAGCCTTAGTTAAGCCAAAAGGCATGACCAAGTAAGTACTCAAAAGCACCATGACGGGTATTAAACACCGTTAAATATTCATGGCCTTCAGCTATCCTGATTAAGTGATAGGCACCTTGAAGGTCGATTTTGGAGAAGACTTGAGTGTCAACGAAAGTGGTGAGAAGATGGGACATTGGGGGGATAGGATAAGAGTTCTTTCTAGTAGCCGCAATCAGTCTGCTGTAATCCACACATAGTCGAAGGGAACCATCGGCTTTAGGGACGAAGAGAAAAGGAAAAACAGTTGGTGAAGAACTGGGTCAAATGAAACCTTTTGCTACATGCTCTGAAATGTATTCTTGAAGAAATTTTTCTTCAGGCTCCGACAGGCAGTAAATAGTACCTTTTTTAGGAACTGGACCAATGAGATCAATGCAATGATCACATTTTCTTTGAGGAGGAAGTTTGTTGGCCAGAATGGAAGAGAACACTGATGCGAATTCACGATACTCAAAAGGGATTGTCGGTAAAATGGTTTCAAGATCTGCTGGTTCTTTGTTGAAGAAGTTGCCTTCAAACACTTCTTGATGGGATCCAGTGGTGATGCTTCAAAGTAAAACTTCTTTAGTTTTGAAGAGAAACAAGTCAGGGGGAGCATCATACACAACAGATGATAAGAAGGTGGAGGGATTTCCGGATGAATGCATATCATCAGGAAGAGAGCCATTGCTTGACCAGGCAATGAGAGAATTCAGGCTGACGTGGTCCTGAAGGGAAGAATCAGAGATTTCACTGGGACTGGGTAAAGGTTTTGTTCGAGGGTTAATTACTCCCTTAGACCAATCAATATCTGGGTTCCAGTGAGAAAGAAAATCATGACCGAGTATGGTGTCATCCTGCCCGGTCGCATCTATGATTAAACATTCCCAATCAAAATTTTGATAGGAAGAAATGGCAAAGGTCCATGTGGTTTTCTTCAAAAGAAATTGCATGGGCTTTGAAGAAGAATGATAAGTGAAAAGAGGAATGGGCTTCTCCAAAGGAGTAGGAGAAAGAGAAAAAGAATCTATCATACTCTGGCTGACAAAGGAACATGTATCTCCAGAATCAATGAGAACAGAGTAAGGTGAACTGTCTCAAAACAGAATCAATCTGAGTTGGTTCAAGACAACTGTTCTCAAAGAACAGATTTTGGGCTCAAAAGGAAGAGGAGAAAGTGGGTCAATTGGGTCAATGGCACTTGGGGTTTCATAGTAGTTGTCATTACCATTATTGCAACAACTACTCAAGCTATTCCTGACTGATGGGAACGCTTAGGACAATCATCTACCTTATGGGATCCACCACAATACAAACACAATCCATTCTTCATACTCCTTTCCTTTTTGCCAGCCTGAAGGTGTCCATCTGTCAAGATCTTGTTGATTTCGGAGGGAAGCTTGCTCTTCAGGTGTGGAGTGGGGTTTTGAAGAAGATTGCCTGGGGTTGTTGGAGGTCGAAGGTCGGTGAGAGCTGTCTTTCTTTGGTTGAGCAGGGTGAGAGTTTTTGCGCCGTCTTTCTTTCTGACGCCGATGCAAAGAGTAGCATCAATGAGATCTCTAAGACTGAGGATCTGGTAGGCATTGTTCTGGGAGAGGAGGTCAAGGATACGGGAAGGGAGGCCTTTGCAGAAATGAAACATCAAAGGTTGGTCACCCCAACCCGGAAGATGAGATTGGAGGGCTCGGAAACTAGCATGGTCCGACTCCTTCATTGACAGGTTGTCAAGTCAATGCTTGGTGGCTTGAAGTTTATTGGGGTCACACAACAAGGTGACAATTTGAGCTTCGCACACAGCCCAAGAGTTCATGAGGGAGTCTGGGGAAGAGTCTTCAAGAACCTCCACATAAGGTTGAACCCAGTCAAATGCTTTGACTGTAAGGTAAGAGGAGGCATAGATGGTGCGGTAACAGTCATTGGGGAAGGTGTGAGGGTCATTCAAGAAGATAAGTTTGCATTGCTGCAGGAAGATGCGAAGTTTGGCGGGGGAGGCTCCGTCAAAAGAGTCAGGCTTCTTCATCTCCGGGGTACGGGAAGCGGGTCAAGGGGTAGGTTCTTCCAGAAGGGGAACTGCGTTTTGGCCCACAGTGGTGGCCAGAAGCTGGATGGCTTTGACCAGGGACCAAAGTGCTGGCAGGAGGTTTGGAATTGGGAGCATTCTGAGGGCCTAGAGTGTTGAAGTCCTCATAATCCTCATCATCCAGAAGATCTCTGTTGTTCTCCTCATTGGAGCCGCATTGACTGTGAGCGTCGGAGGAAGAGGGAGGGTGAAGGCCATGGCCAGTGTTGACATTAGGAAGGTCCAAAACAGGAGCACCAGGATTGATGTTGGAGCTGGGGGTCTGTTTGATTCTTGGTCAAGAAGAGAACTGTCCATTTGGAGAGGAGGAATGTTGGGCATCTTGAATGAAAAGAAGTACAGGGGGGAAGAGAGGTTTTAAGATTTAAGTAATGAGTAAAGCCGGATCAAAATAAGATACTGTCTCATGGGGTCTTGTACAAGAGATGGGTGGGCACTATTTGAAGGAAGGAAAGAAAAAGAGATAGCTTCAAAGAGAAGACTGACTGTTCAAAGGTCTTCTTTGTTTTGAAGAAGAGTTACTTAGGCTCAGAGGAACTTAGAGTAGAACGATTAAAGAGTTTGCAATGAGAAGGCTCAAAGAATGCAGAATCAGGTTATACTAAAACTATAATCTTATTTTGATGAGGAATGATGGAAAGCATGGAAGCAGACAGCTTATATAGCAAATAAAAGTGAGGCTACAAAGGTATGACATAGGTTTGAACAAGATGTGAGGTCATAGGGTCAAAGCAGAAGAAATGAAAGGAGGCCATAGCTTCTGAGGTCAAGCAACACCAAGGCAAAGAGTCCATGACTGGAGGACCAAGCAGGGGTAAGTGCAATGGGTGCGAGAGTGAGTGAAGTGAAGTTCAAAGTTTGAGGACTGTGTGTCGAAGTTCAAAAGTTCAAAGAGGGAATGCGTGAATCTGGAAAAGGAAGTCAAGTGCATAAAATAGTAATGCCAAAAAGAAAGTAAGACCGGTGAGAGGTTTATTGGTCTTGCTTTTGTTTGCATAACTGGAAAGCAAACGTGCTATGAATCTTTGAAGGTTTAGAAAGTAACTTTGAGATAGCACTGAAGATTGCTGAGGGTGCATAGGTGATGTCATATGCGACCCGAGGATTAACCAAAAGCTTGAAAATTGCTGATGGCAAAAAGCATGGTAGAAAAGCATCCTTAGCCAAATGCAAGGAAGATCCAACTGCGAGATCCTGAATGCTGAGTCTGTTGTATGACAGGATGGTGGTGTAGTGAGAAGCATAGGCAATTCAGAAATTGGGATGTTGAGGTGCAGTGGAGGCAATTGGTGGTTGATGGGAGCATGATCCAAAATAGAACAGGGGGTTGAAGTGGAGTTGCATCCCAAATTTTTCTCAGGTGAGTGAGAGGAGTAGAGTGAGTGGTCAGAGAAGATGGACACCGGCTGAAGAGCTGGATGGTGGGAGGGAGGGTTGGCCAATGGAACATCCAGCTTGTAGCATGAATGCACCAGAGATGGGGTGTGGAGACTAGACAGAGAATTGTGAGGAGTTCCCTTCAGCTGTATGTTCTTCCATTTGGTCGCTAGAGACCTTGCGGTTTTCTTGGATAAAAGTGGTACAAGGCCTTGATCCACTGAGTATCGGAACGAACCAGCCAGGGGAGCCAATGGGGTCAAAGAAGCCTTGGAAGGCTCTTGCTTGGCTAATAGAAGGTGCAGGACATCCTCCAGACGTTGAATACAGGCTTTGTAGCTAGCCACTGTTTGGTTAAAGGGTTATCTAGGCCATACTTGGTTCATTTTGGCGGTGTGAGAGAAGGCTTGAGGGTAGATGATCTGGCGGAGTAAGATGTAAAGATGGCTTATAGATTTGTTGAGTATCAGTGAGAATGTATGTCAATTTCCAGGAAGATTTTTTTTTTGGAAAAGTTGGAAGTCGGATAAGTTGTGTTTGCGGAAAAAAATGCTAGTCTTGTTTCTGGAACTAGAAAAAGAAAGTTTAAGGATCACATTCTGATCCTTCACTGTCTGTCGGATTGGCACTACCAAAGGAGCTCAATAGCTCCTGAGGAGAAGTTCTAGTACCAAGGTGGGATAAATTGCAGTCTAGACAGTCGAGAAAGATCTCTCTATTAGTGTTCCAAGTAAAGGGAAGTGGGAAATGAAATGAGAAGGGAAGGGAGGAAGATAGGGTACTTATCATTACCAGAAAACGTCAAGCAACTGATGGCAGTTGACATGCGGCATACTCCATTCTTACTACAGCCCAAAATAATTTGCTGCCCTTTGAGAACATTTTACACCATTCCATACTAATACATATTTATGTAAATGAATGTTCAGTCTTTGAGATACATCCTGATACACCCCTCTTGGTCATAATGACTGGGTCATGGAGGTAACTTTCTCCCCCAATGACTTGGTCATGGAGGTAGCTTGCTACCCCCATGACTTGGTCATGGAGGTAGCTTGCTACCCCCATGACTTGGTCATGGTGGTAGATTGCTACCCCCATGACTCAGTCATGGGGGTAGTAAGCTACCCCCATTGACTCGGTCATGGTGGTAGCTCGCTACCCCCATGACAGAGTCATGGGGGTAGTAAGCTACCTCCATGACCAAGTCATGGGAGCAGCAAGCTACCTCCATAACCAAGTCATGGGGGCAGCAAGCTACCTCCATAACCAAGTCATGGGGTAGCAAGCTACCTCCATAACCAAGTCATGGGGTAGCAAGCTACCTCCATGACCAAGTCATGGGGGCAGCAAGCTTCCTCCATAACCAAGTCATGGGGTAGCAAGCTACCTCCATGACCAAGTCATGGGGTAGCAAGCTACCTCCATGACCAAGTCATGGGTGTTGAGGGGCACAGGGGTTGCAGGACTGATGGGGACCAATGATTCTTTGTGACAGTGTGTAAACACTTGTGTATAAAGATGATGATGTTGATTCAGTGGGTAAACAGTATTTGGGGGACAACCGGGAACAAACTAAATACACAAGATCAAGGTACAATCTAAGTAGAAGCATACATAGGATATAAGCATAAATGACTATCCCAACACACCACCTTGCTGAATACTAGATGTAGCATAGAAAAGAGAAATAAAAAAATCCAATCTATCCAAGTATCAAGATAAGATTAAAAAAATTCTCAGAGGGGACAGAAAAAGAAATGTAATCAGGACAGAGATCCAGAGGTAGTAAGGGGCATTGAGACGCCACGACAGCGACTTTACCCTGAGAAATTGTTAGATTTGAACCCGCTTGTGGAATTGACCATTGGCCTTCACCGGAGTTGTGTTGGCCACAAATAGAAATTTCATGTCAATCTTCCTAGCCCCAGACGACGTCTTCTTCACTGTCGTGATCGTCGTCAGAGTAATCACCAAGAGTCACATATGAAACGGCACTGGCAGTCGCCGATTTAGCTTGTGGAGTGTCCGTTTTGGATTTGATTGAGGGGTTAGGAAAGTTTGACATATGGTGGCCCTTTCGGCCACAGTTGTAGAAGCCTTGCTGCGGATGCAGAAGTTTCAAAATGCTCGGGAAGGTGTTGAGTAGATACCTTGTGTGATTAAAGAGCACCAATGACACTTTGGTTGGCGAGTACATCAAATGGTCGCAAATTTCCTTCCAGGAATCATCGAGACCACGAAGAAGGCGATAACAGATTTGCTTGTCGTTCTGGGTTAGCTTTGCATACACCAAATCTGTTGCGGCGTTACAAATACGAGCGATTTATTTAGCGATGGGAGTGTTTGGGTTGTGCTTTGCGGTCCAGAATGCATCTTCTAACATAACTTGACAAGCCCTTGTGTTCTTCTCATACACATCTCAGATCTGAGAGAATAATTTACTAGCCGGCCTCAAGTCCCGATAACATAACGACAAATCTACAGATAACGTTAGCTATATTGTCAAGCATGACGTATCGGAGAGGTGGTCCCAGTTGAGACAGATCTCCTCAGGGTTTTATCCGCGCTCCGTGCAAATGATGGGCTTTCCATCGTTATTGGATTTCAGACGAGGTACTTTTCCTTGGGCGATATCGAGTACACCTTGAATGGCCAAGACGTCCTCTAGGCAAGATTTCCAACCCGGAAAGACAACTGCATTTCCATCAAGTTGAGGAACTGATGGGATAAGTGTGGTCAGGCTTGTTGTGATTTGATAAGGCATCCTTGTTGAATTTCGGTTTGGTAGTCGAGTGAGTGATTTAATTGGAGGAGCTAGAGCAACAAAGGGGTCATAACCTGTTGACGGGAACAGGGGTTGCAGGACTGATGGGGACCGACAAGTCTTTGTGACAGTGTGTAAACACTTGTGTATAAAGATGATGATGTTGATTCAGTGAGTAAACAGTATTTAGGGGACAACTGGGAACAAACTAAATAGAGAAGATCAAGGTACAATCTAATTAGAAGCATAACTGACTATCCCAACAATGGGAGTAGCTTGCTACCTCCATGACCAAGTCATTGGAGTAGCTTGCTACCTCTATGACCAAGTCATGGGGGTAGCACCCTGTCATGGAGGTAGCTTGCTGCCTTTTCTGCCACGGAGGTAGCTAGTTTGCTACATCTGTGACCAAGTCAAGGAGGTTTTCCAAACTCCATAAATTTTGACACCTCCATCATGGGAGTAGAAAGCTCACAAGTCACTTCCATGGCCAGGTCATGGGGGTAGCAAGCTGCCTTCATGACTGAGTCATGGAGGCATGACCCCCTTGAGCAGTTTTGAGGGGTGTGCAAGGGTACACTAAGGGGAGTTTGGAGGAATTTAAATGAATACCTGAATGGAGTGTACTATTGAAAATGAAGTAAAACCCAAGTTACAGTTGTAGTATGACTGAAGTTGTTGCATGTCAACTGTAGGCAGTTGCTTGACTTTTTCTGGTAGTGTACTTAGACAGGAGAGAAAGATCTCTGCTGTCTAGGTAAAGGGAAAGGATGAGACTAAATACAAGAGAGAACAGGCTTATGTCATCGTGTGAGCCTGTAAGGAGCAGGGCTCACACACTCCGTCTAAATGTCACTAAAACCTGCAAGCCCGGCCAATACCAAACAATCTACCTGAAGGCGGTCAAGAACCTCCTCTTCCGGGTGGAAGAGGTGAAAAGGAGGCTGCAAGAAGCAGGCAACAACCCAACCTCCTTGTTTGGTTACTATGGGGACAATGGTACCCAAACCCACCTAACCAAGGATGCCGCTCTCAAAACCCTAAACAAAGCATGGTCTACTGGAGGCTTCTCAGGTCTGTCAGGCCATTCCTTTTGAGTGGGCGGGGCCTCTTTACAACACAAGACGGGAATCAAAGTCGAAGAGATTTGCAGACTAGGTCAGTTGGTTACCAACTGCTATAAGCTCTATATCCAGGACTACTCCAACAAGGAAAAGTTGAGGGTCCTGAAATTAATGGACGGGTTGAAGAGAAGCTGGGCTCTTGCAGCAGAGAAGAACCAAGGCAACAAGCCTGCTTCGATAAAGCTACAGACACCACCGGCAAACAATGTATGTAGCTACTACAGTAATCATTAAGGAAAGAACTCTTTGTGGCAGCACAGCAGCCCCAAAAGAATGGGTTGGAGTTCTTTTTGATTCTGTTGGGCGTCGTTTAACCCTTTCATGCCTCATTCCCCCTGCCTCCCCTGCTCTTGGAGAGGGTGGAAGGCTTGGGAGAATATGGCACGAGGGGTTGACACAACACCCGTTTGGTCGGGATTGTCCCGCCTCCGGGCTCAGGCGGCCTGCCAGGACCCTGAAAGGGTCAACAGAGACACTTGGAGGAAGCCAAATACCTGGAGTTCCCCACAAGGGAAGGAACACCAGGAATCCCCCCCAAGGCGGGGAAAGAACTCAATTCCTCAAGATGTCCCACCCCCGCCCGGCCTCCAGGCACGGAGCAGGAAGGCTAGAACGGATTTCATTTCGCAGTTTCCTCTTTCAAATGGCTTCAACACATTTTTAGTCATAGTGGACCGCTTATCAAAGATGGCCCTCTTTCTTAATACTCACACAAAAGCCACTTCTGAAGATTTGGCCAATCTATTTGTCAAATTTGTGTTTTCAAAACATGGCCTGCGTTCAAACATAGTTTTGGACAGAGGATCACTTTTTGTTTCTGCCTTCTGGATGGGTTTGTGCAACCAGCTCAAGATTGTTTGAAATCCTTCCACCACATATCACCCAGAAACAGATGGTCAAACAGAATGAATCAATCAGATCCTGGAGAAGTATCTTTGAATGGTTTTCAACTACCAGCAAGATGACTGGAGTTCCTGGCTTCCTTTAGCCGAGTTCTCTTACAACAATTTGACACATTTGGCCACAAATAAATCTCCTTTCTTCACTCTGTATGGAGGACACCCACCCTTTGAATCCATTCACATGGACAACTGAAAACCGGCTGCCAACTACCTTGCCAAAATCACTTCCTCCCAGCAAGACATCAAGAAAAACCTCAACACCGCAAATGAACAATACAAAATTGCCGCTGACTGACTCCGACTCAAACCTCCAAAGTTTGCAGTAGGCAACTTTGTCTGGCTTGATTCCTTGAACATCAGATCAACCGGACCTTCAAAGAAGCTTTCGGAGAAGAAATTTTGTCCCTATGATATTGAATCAGTAGCTTTGAAGAATGCCTTTTGACTCAAGCTTCCCCCTTCTTGGTCTCCCATCCATTCAGTGTTCCATGTTTCTCTTCTTCCCCCTTCCATTTTGCCTTTCCCTGATAAATCTCTCCCTCCTCCAGAGCCTGTCAAAATTCAAGATCATTTTGAATGGGAGGTATGCAAAATCCTTGACTCCCGGAAAAGGTGTGGTAAGATCCAATACCTAGTTGAATGGTCTGGTTATATGGAAGACTCTGACCACACAATGTAGGAACCAGCTTTGAACTTAACAAACTGACCAAACCTTCTTGAAGATTTCCACTCTTCCTATCCCCTGAAACCACAACCATAATCATTATCCTTCTGTTCTTCCTTCCTTCCTTTTTTTTTTTTCTTTCTCACATTGTTGTTTCTCTTATTTCTCTCACTGTCTCTCTCTTCTTTTAAAAAAAAAAATCAAATTATATTTTCACAAGAAAAATAATAATAAAATTCCCTTCTTTACATCTCTTCAATAATTCCCCCCATCTTATTTGACAATCCTTCAAACTTATTCTTTAGGCCTTCCCTTAATTTATTCACCTCCTATTTTGCCCCCTTAGGTATCATCTTCATCAATGCCGCCACCGTTCCTGAAACTTTGTCCTTGATCTCTGCCATTACCTTTTGTAATTCTTTCTTCCTTTCTCCGTTGACATCGACATCTTCTTCCCCGTCAGATGACCATCACACCTCCTCCTCTCCTTGTTGTCACACCCCCTCTTCTTCTGGTTGTTGCGCCTCCTCATCTCCTGGTGGCATTTTTGTTTCCTTCTCCTTTTCTTTCCTCTTCCCTTTTAACCCGCCAACTTCTTATGTAGGATCCAGAAATCCTTTGTTGATCTTAAAATCTTCTGGTCAGAGATACCCCAGGACAAAACAGCCAAATCTTGTTCAATTCGGACAAGGGTTAGCCCTTCATTGGTGTCCATTTGTCAGCCGCTGTGATGCCAAGAATGGTATACTTTTAGCTACACACAGTGATGGAAAGATGTACTAGGGATTGTAGACTGTAAAGTCATGGTAAAAATAGAGAAAAGATTTAAATTAAGAATAAATCTTTATTTAAAAGAGGGGCCTAATAGCACAGGGGTTGTTGTAGGTGCCCTCTTGATTCAGATTCTGCCGGAACAGGGTGATGCTGATTCACAAGATTGGAGATCCTGATAAACAGGGGTGGTATCCAACTAGTACAAGCCTTTAATAGGCGCTATTGGAGAGGAAATTACTCACTACTAGCAATTATCTTTATAACAATCCAAATAGTCCAGGGAACAGTCCAACCACGAGTAAAGAAGGATTAGGTGACTTTTGGTGGCATGGTTGAGAGTGGTAGAGTAAAAGTAAAGAGAAAACAAGTGATCTTCAGCGCAACAACAGGAAAATTAGTTCTAAATAACAGGTATTACAAGTATAATCTGGTATATACAACGGTGTATGTCTGTGTTTTAAGCTATGAAATGATTATGATGAATCTTACAGGCAAGCAGTACCCTTTATAAAGGCTTGTAGTACTGGTAGTAAGTTCTTTTTAGGTGTGGTATGGCTCAATTGGGTGATGAGCCATGATTGTGATGCCTTTCAACCTGTAACACAAGTCAATCTTGGACTTAAGACATGTGTTCATGGTTATTTATTCCATTTTGGGCTTTATTGTCACTTGTAACTACGGAGTCACAGTAGTCACAATGCTCATCTGGCATTATACCACGCTCTCTGTCTGTGTTTGTTGTGACAGAGGGTTTATTCCCATGCAATTAAGGTTGGTATTGCACTCTCTATGTGTCAGAACCTTAATTAATAGATTTACCTTGTAATTTTAGGCGCTACACCTTGGGAGTCATTAGTCATTTTCCCAATTGGGCCACAAATCCCAAGGAGTTAATCTTTGGCTACCACGACACATGTGTACATGTGATGTAATTAAGATTTTTAGTTGATAAACCTTAATTGTGTAGGTCATAGATGATGTCATAATTTTATTACACATGTACCAGTGTTGTAACAGTGGTATTACCACTTTACGTGGGGTTGAGCCCAATTCTGAATTGGGTGTAGCCGGGGCGCAGGCCTGGAGGAGTCATGTCCAAGTTGGGTCTAGTTTCCAAACTATACACAACACCTCAATTTTATGTCCAGAAATGGTCTTCTGAAAGTCCACATATTGTAAACATGTTACAACCTTGTGTTCTGTCATGGTACCTGTAAATACTGTAGTACCTGTAAACACAGGGAAGGAGTAAGAATTCAGGGTTACTATGAGTGAGTGACCCTAGGTTATTTTTAGGATTGAGTCTTTTTTGCCAAAGCTAATCTTCCAAAGCAGCTTTTATGAGAATTAATGAACCTTGTGTGGTTTCATTGGTTTTGGCTTCTTGCTTCCACTGTCTTACACTGCAAAAAAATCTTCTTCAACTGCCAGCAGTTGACATGCAGTAGCTTTGATTTTACTCTGGTCTTCAAACTTTAATAAAAAGTTACTTTGGTGCACAGTCACTGTGCATGATGCACAGTCACTGTGCATCTCAATTAAAGTTTGAGTAAAGTTTGAATAAGAGTTGAGTAAAATCAGAGTAAGCTGCATGTCAACTGCTGGCAGTTGAAGCAGATTTTTTTGCAGTGTTATTGGTCTTCGAAGTATTATTCATCTTCATCCTCTCCATTGTCAACATCCAGCAGCTGCTCTCGAGATCTAGAATCTACACTTGTTTGATTCAGTGAAACTTGATCCAATCCCTCAAAGACTGCATTTATGATCCGGAGAAGAAGTCAGTGATTTTGTTTGCTTGAAATAAAAAGGATGAAAGTTTTAAGACACAGTAAAGTGTGAAATGACTCACAAGTCATGCAGTCACCTTGTTTGTCTTGAGCCTCCTCTTGTTGCCAGTCAGCCAATCGTTTGATGCTACCCTGACCACAAACTTCCTGTCATACCACAGAATCAGATTCACACTCAGCACTCAGGATCTTGCATTTGCTAAGGATGCTTTTCTACCATGCTTTATGACCTCAGCAACTTACAAGCTTTTGGTTAAATCCTCCGGTTGCATATGACATCACTTATGCACCCTCAGCAATCTTCCGTGATCTCTCGAAGTTACTTTCCAAACCTTTGAAGATTCAATAGCACGTTTGCTTTCCAGTTATGCTAATAAAAGCAAGACCAATAACCGTCTCACTGGTCTTCCTTTACTTTCGGCATTATTTCTTCATGCGCTTTACTTCCTTTTCCGGAGTTACACATTCCCTCTTTGAACTTTTGAACTTCAACACACAGTCCTTGAACTTCAAACTTCAAATTCACTCACTCTCACACCCATCAAACTTACCCTGGCTTGGTCCTCCATTCATGGACTTGCCTTGGTGTTGCTTGACCTCCTTTTCATTTCTTCTGTTTTGACTATGACCTCACATCTTGTTCAAACCTATGTCATACCTTTGTAGCCTAACTTATATTTACTATATATAAGCTGTCTGCTTTCATGCTTTCCATCTTTCCTCATCAAAATAAGATTATAGTTTTTTGGCATAACTTGATTCTGCCTTCTCATTGCAAATCCTTTCAGTCTTCTACTCTGATTCCCTCTGAGCCTAAGTAACTCTTCTTCGAAACAAAGAAGATGTTCGAGCAGTCAGTCCTCTCTTCAAACAACAGTGGGTTGCTATGCTACATGGCCAATAACCGTTAGCCTAGCAGTGATTTTTTCCCCCTAGGAATTGGTTAGCATTAGTTGAAATCCCATCCCACTAAACTAACAGGTAGCATAGCGGGGGTTTTTTTTTCTTAGAATTCTTGTAGTGTTAGTTTCAATTGACCACATGCTACACTAACAAGTAGCGTAGTTTTTTTCTGCTAACAAGATTCTCTCATCTGTTTAGCGTAGTTTTTCTTCCGCTAACAATATTTTCCCAAATCAGTAGCGTAGCGGGCTTTCAAATGAAATTTAGCAAAGCAAATTCTGGCTTCAATTCAGGCTAACATGAGATAACACACCACCATGAAATAAATAGCGGGAGGTAATCAAATCATACCACAGAATGAGAAGAAAAATAACATAAAACATGGAATCAAGGAATCATCCCCCCCCCCACCGATGCAATTTTTAGTACAATACAAGAAAAGAGAATAATATTATGATCCCGCATTAAGCCCAACTGCCTTGTGACTTTATTTCCCGTGCGATTAATCTGCTTTGAGTTGGTAAAGTTGCAAGTCAGAAAGGCTGTTAATGGTATGAGTAAAAGAGAAATGACACAAAAAGAATCAACTTATGGATGAGTCAAAGGTTTCAAGCTTGGATCATCAAGGTTTTCAGTCCTATACTATATCAGGAGTGAAATTTATAGCTGTATGAGGTCAAACTTGGTCCAATGCAATCAATTAGACCCTGTATCTAATTCAACCCATTGGACCAAGTTTGACCTCAGACAGCTATAAATTTCACTCCTGATATAGTATAGGACTGAAAACCTTGATGATCCAAGCTTGAAACCTTTGACTCATCCATCAGTTGATTCTTTTTGTGTCATTTCTCTTTTACTCATACCATTAACACCCTTTCTGACTAGCGACTTTACCAACTCAAAGCAGATTAATTGCATGGGTAATAAAGTAACAAGGCAGTTGTGCTTAATGCAGGATCATAATATTATTCTCTTTTCTTGTCTTGTACTAAAAATTTCATCCTCAACACTCCTGGAAAAATGCTAGCCCAACTTAACTTGCTCATCTCTGGTATTCCAAGGATACAATCAAATCTGGATCCAACTTAACCTGGTACACTCTAAAATATGAGTCCTTATGTTGTTATCCACCAGTCCAAAGAAAATTTTACTACTTATTATTTTAGCACTAACAACACGGCTACAACACCACTAACACAAATTTCTGGTAGCATTAGTTGTTTTTGTCTGACCTCAGCTGACGCTACACTACCAACTAACAAAACAAAATTCAAGTGTAGCTTAAATTTTTCAACCACTAACACAAATTTCAGGTAGTGTTAGTTTTTTTCCTGACCCCAGCTAACGCTACACTACCAACTAACAAAAAAAAATTCAAAAAAAAATTAGTGTTAGTTGGCTGAATTGTGCTGCTAACGTTAGTGGTGTGTTAGTGTAGCTTAAAAAGCTAACACTACACTACACTAACGATACGTGTAGCGTAGCTGACCCACCGTTTCTTTGAAGCTATCTATTTTCATTTCCTTCCTTCAAATAGTGCCCGCCCGTCTCTTGTACAAGACGCCGTGTGACACTTCCCACCATCGGATCTAAGCCTTTGAGTTTGTAATCAGCTGTGAGTGGTGACCTTAATTAACCAAGCTTTGGGACTTTTCCACAAACCATTCTGGGTGTAGTATTGTGGATCAACTTCTCAGCTGAACAATAGAGCTGAGACAATGAAGGAGGGAGGTGAGTCAGTTGTGGTATGTCTGACTATCTGCACCTGACCATAAGACCAGTGAAAAAAGCCATCTCAATTTGAAGAAGAATCATGTGCTAGTAGTCATTGGAGTTTGACTGAAATTGCACTTGGTGATCTTCCTTCAACTAGGAATACAAGATCTGTACAAAAAAAAGAAAAAGAAAAGAATCAGCTCATGACTGGGCAAAACTGTTTGAAATTCCAAGGACAGAAAATGTATTGTGACTCGTGAGATAAATTTCCAAAAATGAATTCTGGACAGCTAGCTATGCATAAAACAGAGAGAAAATAGAAAAGAAAGGAAATGAAGCTGAATGAAGCAAAGATTTACCTGACAGAATGAGTAAGTTTTTCTTGACCTAACAGGTCATATTTATTGGTAGTAGAAGCTTTATGATTTACTTTTAATGCAGGAAAAATTAGCCCCTCTAGGCTCTATCACCTGTAATCCAATCTGGCAGGAAATTTCTTCCTAATTTTTTTGCAATCCTCTGATTGATACAAAGTGAAGAATTTCTTCAATTAATAACTGAAGACTTCCCAAATTTTAACTAAAGGGATCTGTGATAATTTTTGTGACTACATTCTTTTAGGGTCAGGCTAAATGCACTCCAAAGTTTTACTACATGCACTCCAACCTTTTGGAGTGGACACTTGCCCACTCCAAAATAATTGGAGTGGACACTTGTCCACTCCAAAAAAATTGGAGTGAACACCTTCCCACTCCAAAAATTGGCCATTTTTGGTGTGGACACCTGACACACTCCAGTTATGTTGGAGTACATAAGATGTGCACACCAGAGGGAAAAAATAAATTGGAGTGCACAAAGTGTGCACTCCAAATACTCCCAAAAAAAGCAGAATGCACTCCAATTTTTTCCTTTTTGTACTCCGAGGTTGAGCCCAGGACTCGAGGGATACTACAACATTTTTTGTTGGTGGTGGTGGGGGGGGGAGCTGACAAAATGTTGTTATGTGTATTTCTATCTCTATCTGATCTTAAAAAGTGTGGGATATCAGGTGATTGAGTTAGAATGTGAGCTTTCTGAGGGGGTGTTGGGATTTCCTGGCATTTTTTGGGTGTAACTTGCAGTGGGTTTTAGGGTGCGCACTCCCTTCACTCCAAAAGTATTGAGGTATTGGAGCACCCACCTAGTCACTCCATTTTTTGGGTGTGCACTCCAAAGTCATTGGAGTGCAAAAAATGCACACTACAACAAATTGATTTTTTTTTTTTGAAATTGGTGTGCACAGGATTTGCACTCCAAGAAACTGGAGTGCACAGTCTGTGTACTCCAAGCATATTTTGGACTTTGGAGTGCACATAGGAAATCATTGGAGTGCATTTAGCTTGACCCTTCTTTTGATGAACCCCTTCATAGAGATCTAAGTCACTGGAGGACTTCCCTTCAATCTACAGCCCTCTTGGAAAGCCAGATTTAGTTAGATGCTAGAGTTTATTTGGGGGCCGGCTAAATGCACACCACCCTTTTGCTAAAAGGAGGCCCCAAAAGACATGCTTTGGTGTGCACGCCAAAGCACGCCCCATTTGGGGGCGTGTGAGGCTCGCAAGCTCCAATTATGGTGTCCTCATGGATGCACACCCCAGACAGGATCCAAGGCGCTCAGTGACCAGCCACTGGGTCCTGATTGATGGATGCACACCTTGATTTGAGGTATGCATCCCCCGAGGACGCGGCAATGCCTCGGCTAGTCCAAGCAAAGGCGTTCAAGTCCACCTTCGGTCTTGGAGGGAATGGGAGAGAGCACTCTCTCCTTACTTCCTTCCAAGACCAATTGGTCCTGGAAGAAAGGAAGGAAGGAGAGAGTGCACTGTCTCCTCTCTTTCCTCCAAGACCGACTGGTCTTGGATGGAAGGGAGGAGAATGTGCTCTCTCCCATTCCCTCCAAGACCGACTGGTCTTGGAGGGATGAGGGGCCTGGACCAAGACGCAGGCCTGCTACCCCCGTCCACGTCCTCTAAGCCGGATGTGGATGACATGTGGTGTGCATCAGCATGCATGCCACGGATCAAGGGCGTGCCAACTTGGGAACACCCTTTGATCTGGGGTGTGCATGGTCGTGCACACCCCACTCATGGGGCGTGCCCAGCCTTGTACGTCCCATTGGGGACGTGGAAGGCCGGTACGACCCATTTGGGTCCTCCATGGACAATGGACACCCAGAATGTGGCATGCACGCCAAAGGACACCTCACTGGAGGTGTCCTATTAGCAAATTGGGGGCGTGGTTTTAGCCTGCCCCTTTATTTGCAGTCAAAAAATTAGAATTCTTGGTATTTTGACATGTAAATTAACATCTGCAGTCCCTGCAGATTGCCACGGGAAGTCCTCCACTGTTGAAAGCTTCCCACATAAAATTCATTAGGTAATCTTAGCAGGAATGAGTTTGAAGCTTGGAATCAACTATGAGATTTAATAAGGCAATATCCAATGGCAAACCCTCCCATTTCATTAGCCCAAGAATGACAAATGTGTGTGCTGTAAAATGTTTAATCATAAGAAAAAAATCTATGGATAAGGCATAACTTGATTTAAAATGTACAAATGGTGTTAAAAAAATTAGATGATTCCCAGACTAACACAAACTTGTGAATGTTAACAGCCAGCTTTATGGAGGCTTTCCCAGGGAAAAGAATTGGCATCAGGGCTGCTTATTTTTCATTCCTCCATTGATTGGTGCTGAGCTGATATGGTGTAGGTTTTGGTCAAAGCCCCAATCTTGACGCTTTTGCAAGAAAGTGTATATACTTTGGCTCTGGAGCTATTTGTGCAGATTTCCAGTGACATGTTTCTCCCAGTCACTCTTCTTAATCATGATGTCAATCTTTCCTGTCTTGATAATCGTTTGAGATCATCAACTAATAATTTCACCAGATTCTTATCAGTACTGTTGTATTCAACAGGAGTAATTGAAAAAAGATGGGGTTTGAGACATTAAAAAAGAGTTATTTCCCAATTTTAATTATACAGAAAGTTTAATTTGAGCCATTCACTGGCTACAGGTAAAACACAAAAGTCATGATGTTAGTATAATTAAAAAGATTAACATGTCAAAGGTTGGTTCCAGGCTAAAGCGGAGTCTTACATGAAGGCCTTCAGCCTCTTCATGAATTGAATACTTCACTCAAAGTTGATGAACATGAACCTCAAGGAGAGAAACTATTATCTAAACATCATCATTAACAAAAGGTTCCGGTTTCAGTTGGTACCTCTTTTGTGGTGACCAGTTGATACTAAAAATGCTTTTGATAAGCAAATAAAAAGCACTACTCCTTGTCGCTTTTCAGCAGAGGGGCTAGCCACCTAGATCTACAGTTTTGGGGACAAAATTAACTGTCTAAGCCTCAAGTGTCAGATAGGTCCTTTGAGAAGGAAAGGAAAGGTAGTTTTCCTTCAAATAGAATACTTTTTGACACTCTGCTTTCTCTTTGAATGGTAATTGAAACCTTCTCCTCGTTTGAGGTCAAGCTGAAGCACTTACAAGTGTGGTGGCGTAGTTGCCTTTTCCTTTAGTATATGATTAAAACAACACTTCTTATTAATAATTCATTCGCAGATCAGTTGTAACTTCTTTACCTTTGGAATGACCTTGAATCTTATTTCATATTCTTCATTTTCAAGCTAAAAAAAATAGGGTATCTCACTAACACCACCCTCTAAATATGACTCCTTTATGTACTTTGCTAATTCTCAACAGACCTTAAAAGAGCACAGATTACAACCACATTACATATGAATATTCAATGAATATGAATATTCAATGAATATGAATATTCATAGTTCAAATGGGTCTAGATAATTGTGAAAATACTCTCAACAAGTATGAGAAGTCTCCCATGTGCTTTACTCAATTGCCCACATGACAGGTACTTATTTGTACTAGGAAGCATTTGAACTACTCAATTTTCCATGCTTGTACAGTACAAAAATAACTGTAATAATATCAAGCACTTGATTTAAGTGAGTCAGAAGAGTCAATAGTACTCCCCTTACCCGTGTAGTATGAGAATAACCACTCTACAACAGTTCAGAAAGGTGTGAACAATAGTATCAAAGCTGCATATGCAGCTACTCTGTTACTGTTGCAGCGCTCTCATAACTACAATAAAAAATATGTAAAGACTTATTCTTTACCATAGTGGAAATCCATCAGTGTTCCCCCCATTAATTATAAATTGTTTTCTCTTTATTGTAGTACCTTACTATCATTATCAGCGCGAAATTATAATCATTGTTAGAACAACTGTCCCCAAAATTCTTACAACTTCAAACCTAACTTCTACCAATGGTGGGCAGATACGTTATGTTACCTTACAGCAGGGTTATTGGAGAACGTAAATTTTTAAAGTTATCCAGTTTTTTGATTTTTGTAACGTAACTAAAAAAAACTAGTAATTTCAAGTAACATATTTTTTTTAATTTTTTATTTTGAAATGGGTAACATAACTTTTTTTTGAGGTGAGGTAGTCTTTAGAAAAAAAAATTGAAAACATATTGCATATAGCTTAGTGGTTAATCACTCCCTCTTGCAGGGTGCCAAAGTTGAGGTTGAGAGTTCAATCCTCACACTGAACCAATTTTAACCTTGCTTGCTGTGGAAGGAACCAGTTGAACTTGATTGTTTCAAATTGAGCACAATTCATCTTGCTCTTATTGAACACAGCAATCAAAATTCACCACCCTTCCCAGAAAGTTACAAATAATTTATCCAAATTTGGAGAAAAAGTAACGTAACCCTGGTTTTGCTGAAGCAAGCTGGGAATGTAACTAGTAAAAATTCAGGGCTTTTTTGCACAACAGATAACTTAACTTGACTACAGATATCTGTAACTGGCAGATAATGTAACTGTAAAAGTTACATTATGGCCAGAGTTCTCCATTTGGAGAACGTAACTGCCCACCATTGCTTGTTAAAACTAACAATGCATTTTTCAGACACTTAGCAGAAAATGATTGAATAGGGCAGGATTTGAACCAGCAACCTCAGCATGAAGCTAAGACACTACACTAGAAGTGCTGCCTTTACCAACTAGGCTACCAAGTCTGTGCCTGATGTGCTGATATTCATACCACAGTGGATTACAATATTTCAACACTTCTACATCCCATTTATGAGCACCCAAATACCCACTTTGTTCACCCTGAAGATCCTCTTAACCCCCGCCATTATACCAGTGACACTACCAGAAAAATTCAAGCAACTGCCTACAGTTGACATGCAATAATTTCAGTCATACTATGCCTGTTACTCAGGTTTTACTTCATTTTTCGATATCACACTCAATTCAGGTATGCATTTGCATTGCTCAACATTCCCCTTTGTAAACCCACTCTGCATGCTCCTTTATACTAGCTCAACCAAGGCATACCTCCATGACTCAGTCTTGGAGGGCTTGGTACACCCTGATGAACAACCCTCATATCTTGGTCATGGAGCCTGAGGCACAAAAACCATCATGAATTGGTCACAGAGGTAGAAAACTACCCCTTTGGGCTTGCTACCTCCATGGCAGAAAGACCAAAGTGAATTGGTCACAGTGAAAGCCCATGACTCAGAAATTGTCATGGAGGCTCAGAACCAACTTGCTACCCCCATGACTCGGTCATGGGGGTAGCTCACTGCCTCCATGACTCGGTCATTGAGGTAGCGAGCCTCCACAATGTCCAAATCATGAGGGTAGCTCACTACCTCCATGAGTCGGTCATAGTGGTGTCTCGCTTACCTCCATGACCAATTTTTGGGGGTAGCTGACTACCTCCATCATTCGGTCATGGTGGTGGCTCGCTACCTCCATGACCAAGTCATGGGGGTAGCTCACTGCATCTATGACTTGGTCATGGTGGTGGCTCGCTACCTCCATGACCAAGTCATGGGGGTAGCTCACTGCATCTATGACTTGGTCATGGTGGTGGCTCGCTACCTCCATGACCAAGTCATGGGGGTAGCATACTACCTCCATGACCAAGTCATGGGGGTAGCATACTACCTCCATGACCAAGTCATGGGGGTAGCATACTACCTCCATGACCAAGTCATGGGGGTAGCAAGCTTCCTCCATGACCAAGTCATGGGGGTAGCAAGCTTCCTCCATGACCAAGTCATGGAGGTAGCTTGCTACCCCCATGAATCGGTCATGGAGGAAGCTTGCTACCCCCATGACTTGGTCATGGAGGTAGCTTGCTACCCCCATGAATTGGTCATGGAGTTAAGCAAGCCACCACCATGACCAAGTCATGGAGGTAGTGAGCTACCCTGATGAATAGGTCATGGAGGTAAGCAAGACACCACTATGACCGACTCATGGAGGTAGTGAGCTACCCTCATGACTCGGTCATTGTGGTGGCTCACTACCTCCATGACCGAGTCATGGAGGCAGTGAGCTACCCCCATGACTCGGACATGGAGGTAGCAAGACACCACCATGACCAAGTCATGGAAGCAGTGAGCTACCCTCATGACTTGTTCATGAAGGTAGTGAGACACCACCATGACTTGGTCATGGAGGTAGTGAGCCATCACCATGACCGATTCATGGAGGTAGTGAGCTACCCCCATGACTCGGTCATGGAGGTAGCGAGCCACCACCATGACCAATTCATGGAGGTAGTGAGCTACCCCCATGACTCGGTCATGGAGGTAGTGAGCTACCCCCATGACTCGGTCATGGAGGTAGTGAGCTACCCCCATGACTCGGTCATGGAGGTAGTGAACTACCCCCATGACTCGGTCATGGAGGTAGTGAGCTACCCCCATGACTCGGTCATGGAGGTAGTGAGCTACCCCCATGACTCGGTCATGGAGGTAGCGAGCCACCACCATGACTGACCAACTCATGGGGGTAGCTCATTCCCTCCATGACTTGGTCATGGAGGTAGCTCATTACCTCCATGACCCAGTGGGGTAGCTCACTTGCCTCCACAGGCCTCCTTTGTGCAATAAGACAGAGGTGAGGTGGTTCAAAGGGCTTGAGCATTGTTGTGAGTGCATAGTGCACCACTCAATTGTTCCACCAAGGGAGTAAGGCCAGTGCTTAAACTGAAGTATTGTCGGAGCTTCTTGCATGTCAACTGCTGTCAGTTGCCTGACTTTTTCTGGTAGTGTGAGTTATCATCAGCCATTTGTGCGCTTTCCTACTTCAAGGAATAGAAATCAGGTACCCAGAAATACCCCCTGTACCCACAGGTCCTGATATTATTGGAGGGCACCGTAAACACCCCTGGCAGGCCCCTCCCAAAATAATATTTATATTATTTTTCCTTCAATCTCAGAGCATTAATTTGCCTCAAAAATAATATTAAAAGAGCTTTACACACCTGTTTTCCCCTAAGTTTTTTACCTTGCACCTTGTGTAGCTAGAAAGATATCATTCTTTGGCATCACGCAGGCTGAAACTTCCTCCTCCTCTCTTTCTGCTCTTGCATCTTCTTCTATATAAAAAAAATAACTCCTTTTTGTCTCTATTTCTTTCTTCTTCCTGGATCCTTCACTTACCAGTTGGATCAATCCCTTTCCCCCCATTTTTGAGTGCTTCAACTTCACTTGTGGTTTCAATGTTTCTTAACACTTCTTCTGGAACAGTCAAAGTTGGTGGAGACATGGCGTATGTGTGGTACTGCCATTCGCTAGTATACCCATTCCTTGGGTCAGCCCACATTTGCCTTCCATAACCTGGACCTCTTTTGTCGAAGTTCCGGTTACACTTTGTTTTGAACCCGGCACAATTCACACTTTTCAGACTTTCCCTTTCCATTTGCCTTCGTCAATTGCCCACAGACCAGACCTTTCTTTTCCCAGTATTCACAAGCGGGAAGGAATTGAATGGTTGGGAAAAAACCCTGTTGAGGCATGGTACTGAGGGATGGGGTGGTTGGATGGCTTCAAAGGGAGTTGGACATTCTTTTTGGTAGTAACAGATGGGTAGTTGTTGGTGTTAAATAAATGGGATGTTGGGATGATGGATGATGGTTTTCTGGATGATATTGCTCTTGGGACCTTTTCTTTTTATACCCCTGGCACCTGTCACACGACAGACTCAGAAATAAGGATCTTGCAGTTGGATCTTCCTTGCATTTACTAAGGATGCTTTTCTACCCTACTTCACAACCTCAGCAACTTTCAAGCTTTTGGTTAAACCTTGGATTGCATATCATATTGTATGCACCCTCAGCAATCTTCAGTGCTTTCCTTGAAGTTACTTTCAACTTCAAAGATTCAACAGCACTTTGCTTTCCAGTTATGCAAACAAAAGTGTCATACAACAGACTCAGCACTCAGGATCTCGCAGTTGGATCTTACTTGCATTTGGATGAGGATGCTTTTCTACCATGCTTTTTGCCATCAGTAACTTTCAAGCTTTTGGTTAATCCTCGGGTCGCATATGACATCACCTATGCACCCTCAGAAATCTTCAGTGCTATCTCAAAGTTACTTTATAAACCTTTGAAAATTCAATAGCATGTTTCATTTCCATTTATGAAAACAAAAGCAAGACCAATAACCCTCACCGGTCTTCCTTTCTTTTTGGCATTACTCTTTCATGTTTGTGACTTCCTTTTCCTGATTCACACATTCCCTCTTTGAAATTTTGAACTTCGACAAACAGTCCTCGAACTTTGAACTTCACTTCACTCACTCCCGCACCCATCACACTTACCCCTGCTTGGTCCTCCAGTCATGGAATCTTTGCCTTGGTGTTGCTTGACCTCAGAAGCTATGACCTCCTTTCATTTCTTCTGCTTTGACCCTATGACCTCACATCTTGTTCAAACCTATGTCATACCTTTGTAGCCTCACTTGTATTTACTATGTAAGCTATCTGCTTCTATGCTTTCCATCTTTCCTCATCAAAATAAGATTATAGTTTTAGCATAAACTTGATTCTGCCTTCTTCGAGCCTTCTCATTGCAAACCCCTTTCAGTGTTCTACTCTTCTGAGCCTAAGTAACTCTTCTTCAAAACAAAGAAGACTTTTGAACAGTCAGTCCTCTCTTCCTTTCCTTCCTTCAAATAGTGCCCACCCGTATCTTGTACAAGACGCCATTTGACAAAACGCAAGACAATAATACTCTTACCGGTCTTCTCTATTTTCAGCATTACTTCCTCTTGTGCTTAAAATTCCTTTTCCGAAATTGCGCATCTTCTCTTTGACTTGCACAGTCCTCAAACTTCAAACCTCAATTCAACCTTCTTTTCACCCACCGCACTTACCAATTCTTGGTTCTCAGTCATGGACTACGTCATGAACTTGCCCTGGTTGCTTGAACTCAGATGCTATGACCTCCTTCTCTCATTTCTTCTGCTTTGACCTTATGACCTCATTCTTTGTTCAAACCCATGTTATACCTTTGTAGCACTAGTTGTATTTCCTATATAAACTGTCTACCTCTATGCTTTCATCTTTCCCCCATCAAAATAAGATTATAGTTTTTAACATAAGTTTATTCCACCTTCTTTGAGCCTTACCATTGCAAACCCTTTCAGTGTTCTACTTCAAGTTCTGAGCCTAGTAACTCTTCTTCTAAACAAAGAAGACCTTCAAACAGTCAGTCCCCTATTCAAACTATCTCCTTTCCTTTTCTTCCTTCAATAGTGCCCACCCGTCTCTTGTCCAAGAGGCTGTGTGACAGGTGTCAACAGAGGTCTACATCAACTGTGCCATCATGCTTGAGGACAAGTAAAAAGTGTTTTGACCTATCACCAACTTCTCAACATGACACATGTCACATGTAATTAGTTTGTTATAAATCTTAGAATCTGTGCGGAATAATAAAATCATCATTCCTGACAAACTTATACTCTCAACAGGTTATGAGCAAATCTCGCTTAATAGAAAACTATAAGCTCAATATTTTTTATGTCTAAAATAAAAATTGTAGTCGGACAAGTCAGTAGATTAACCATCAAGTCGTAGTCCAAGAACCAAGGGACAAGTACTTACTTAACCGTAGTCCGACGAGCAACTTCTTTTTTTTTTTCTTTCTTCCTTCCCTATCCCTCTCCTGATTCTCACCTCTTTTGACTACTGTGAAGAGTAACTCTATAATCCCGCTTATAAGCAAATATACAAGGTTAAAACTATAAAGCTTCCAAACCGGTTGTGTCGGCTGCCAGTGAACACGTAGCTCATGTATTTTTTCCCTGGGCTGATCACCCATCACTGGCAAAAGACACAAAAGGAGGATCGCCTATGTGAACCTTGTATATCTCAGCTACAAAGTTTGGTCTGAGTTACTTCTGATTAGTACCTCAAATTCCTTTCCTCACCGCCCTCATGGCCGAATCAAAACAACCACCATCTCAGACATGCGCAGGTTTGGCGGGGATTGCAACCATCGAACGCTTGACCCCCACGTGTCCAGGCATTCTGAAACGCCCTCAAGAACCCCCCTTCCAAAAGTGTTTTGGCAGGACCGTCGCAGATGTCCAGAAATCTAATCGAAACACCAGCGGGGCATCTTCAAAGGCTGCAGACCCTGATCTCTCGGATAGCTCCCACCGACAGGCCAAAACAGCGGTAAACAATCTGCAACGTCGTCCACCAATTGGCATAAAATGACAGCGCCACACATGAGCAAACCGTCTCCAATGGAACTGCTAGTAGCCAAGCTAAGGGAACAACGAGAATCTGATAAAATCATGCGTGAACATTCAGAGGCACAAATGCGCCGCCAGATGGACCTAGAAGAACAAGCAAGAGTGTTGACCACAGTGGCATCAGTGGCAAAAAGATTTGACAGTGCCGACATCCTAAAACCAGACGGCTCAAACATCCACCAATGGGAACGGATGCTTAACATGCACACGCTGGAACTATTCAGAGACATCTCATATTTTGTACCTCGCAAAGATTACAATTGAAAGGGGGACAAAATTGATGAGAGGATTGCTTGGGGCGTAATCAACTCCTCGATACACCATGACTTGATCTATGATCTCCTAGACCTGCCGACGGCATCAGATGTGTACGGTCACTTAGTAGAAAAGTTCCGCTCCATCAATCGGTCAGCCCAACTCCAAGCCTGGAAGAATTTCATCACGGTTGACCCTACCAAACACGTCACAACGTCGGAGATATTGGCTAACTTCAACAATGCTCTGCGATCGTTCGAGGAATTGGGCGTGCAACTCACCATCAATGAGATCATGGGACTAATCCTACAGTAAAATCTCCAGGACCACTATTGACAACCTTTTGACCAACAAGTGGAGCTGTTCATGGAAAGCCACGAGTACACCATCCCACCACTCAAAGAAATGTTGCGACGAGGTTGGAACAGAAAGTTTCAGAAGAGTCACAAATAGTTGATGCTAGCACTTTCCTAGTGGTGCTGGAGGAACGGGAACAACTCGTGAACTGAATACGGATTTAGATTACCCGAGAATCAAGGCCCTAGCCTTTCACAAGACCGACAGATGCTACATCTGCAAAAAACCTGGTCATCTTTCCCCAGAATGCCCATAGAAGAAAAGAACTGGAGGACACTGTTCAAATCAGGGCAGACAATCTGGCTCATCTGGACCACCACGCACAAGTCCCAACACCTACAATTTTGATAAACCACTGTATGTACGATCTCTCCAACCCAAACAGAACCCCAAACAACAACAACCCGTCATTCAGGAGACACAGAAGCCCATTGAATCACGTCAAGTCAACACCAACGTATTCAGTGATCCTGAGCCAGACACATACATCTTTGAGAATGAGAATCTATCTGCTGATCCATCTTTTGACCGGTTTGATCTACGTCACATGACCACGGCTACAGATGGGCAGGACGTCATCTGGGATTCTGGTGAAATGGACAATGTCACCAGTGACAGGTATGCCCTACACAACTTCAGTCTGCTTGAACAACCAATACCAGTCAGAGTAGCAACTGACGTGACCTCCGAGTTCATTACAGGCACGGGTACCTTGAAATTTGCAAGTTTGAACAGAACAATTATCGAAGTTAGATGGGTGTACTACTTTGAGCGCGCCAGATCCACATTACTTTCTATTGCCGCATTTAAGAAATCTAATGGTCGTTTTCGTGTCAATGCAAATTTCAATTCAATCAACTTACTCTCTGGGAATGGAACTCTATTACTCAGGAGCACTTTTGATTGTCACCAGAACTCCTGGCCAGTTTCATGACCAATTTGGGTGTCATGTTGTCCCATTTCCACCTTATCATCTGCTAGTTTTCAATCCAATGAACTGCTTTCTCAAGCCCCCGAGTTGCGTTGAGAACAGCCAGTTTGCTTGGCGGCCAGAATATTTGAGAAAAGATGAGAAGACACTCCTGTTCGGCCATGCGAGTCTGTGTAAAATATGCCAACTTGTAAAAATGAAGTTGGGATATGGCCTGCCAGACACAATGCCATCAGGAAGTATCAAGTGTCCAGTATGTGCCATATGCAAGGCTACCCAAAGTTCCAAGCTAGGCCCTACTAACAGATCTGCTGATGTCCTTTCTTTTGTATGTGTAGATCTCATGGGTCCTTTTGACACACCCACAATGGCTGGAGGCAAATATTGAGTTACCAAAGATAAAACACCCTACAAATGTTTTTTTGGCAACAAGCCGCAGCTCAACAGAACACGGGTATTTGGTTCCAAGGCGTACGTGCTGGTGGCCCCAGAAAGGAGGACAAAGTAAGATCCTCGAGCCATACTAGGTTACGTGGTTGGTCACTCTGACGAGTCCAAAGGCTGGATCTTCTGGGTACCGGAACAGCAAAAACTCATCTCCTCAGTATGGGCGGATTTCAGAAAAGAATCCATACCAACTGGTATTGCGGCTTCAGACAATACCCAACAAAAGAATGTTGCTGAGACCAACACCGAAGTCAAAGCTAAAGAGCTACGCCTGGAAGATTTCACCGATGAGAGACTAGTCGACAAAGAGGAACATTGCGTTGACACAGTCTTGAACGCCTGTGCGGGTGGAAATGGATCATTGCCAAGGAACTACAAGGCAGCAAGGAGGCCCAACAATGGAAAGTGGCCATCAAAACTGAACTTGAGAAGCTGTTGCGCAAAGGAGTCTGGACCATAAAAAAGCCAAATCAGAATAGGAAACCCCTGGGAGCTAGATGGATTTTTGCCAAGAAAAAGAACGCAGATGGCTCTGTGAAATACAAGGCAAGATACGTGGCAAAAGGCTAAAATAAGAAAGAAGGTACTGATTTTACGCCGACGGCCACATTCACCTCAATGTGTGTTCTTCTTGCCGTAGCAGCATGAAACAAGTGGCCAGTTTTCAACTTTGATTTTGTGGCAGCATACCTCAATGCTCCAATTGATGAAAAAGTCTGGGTAGAGGCTCCAGAGGGTTTGTACCATCAAGGAAGGCGAAGAGTTCTTACTTATGAAGGCACTCTATGGGACAAAACAGGCAGCAAGATGTTGGTGGAAACATCTCAGTGGCACCCTAGCAGATCTGGGTTACATGTCAAGCATATACACACTGAGAAATTCCAAGGACAGATCCATCATATGGGTCCACATGGACAATGGGATTGTGACGGGATCTTCGAAGGAAGCATTGAAAACTCTACAACTACAATTGAAAAGATGCCTCGAGATCAAGTGGAATGAAGGCCTGACTAGTATGGTGGGGGTGAATATTCAAGGTCAAATGCAGGTTTTGAACTCACACAACCAGATCTCATCGAGAAAGTTCTGAAGAGCAGATGGGATGGCATTCTGACACAAGTAACACCTCTGCCGGAAGGGTATACCAGCTCTATTTTTTGATCATAGGAAGCCTGAGATATGTGGCGGTGGGGACAAGGCCCAACATAGTGTATGCTGTAAAACTGGAAAGGTCTCCCCCATCTGATAGCATACGTCGCTGGATCTAGAGATACCTCACTCAAAATCCATCCAAGAGCCAACACCTCCATTCTGGTGGACTGCTACTGTGACACAAATTGGGGAGGCGCTAAATCAAGATCAACCTATGGCGTCTTCATCCGTCTATACGGTTGTCCCATCATGTGGGTATCAAGAGGACTAGTCACAGTGGCAATTTTGACTTGCCAGGCAGAATACATGGCCATGGCACACGCGACCCGTCATTCCCTGTGGATAAGGAATCTGCTCTATGACATCCTAGGTGTAAACTTCCAGGTCAAAATATTGTGCAATAACCAATCCGCGGTGAAGATCGGTTGTGAAGATGCATCAAACAAAAGAACGCATCACATCAATCGAGACTTCTACATCACGAATCAAGCTTTGTACAAAAAGAAGACAACACTTCAGTGGATTCCAGGGAAAGAACAAGCAGCTGATGTTTGGAAAATGGCACACAACACAGTGAGAAAATCTGTTCAAGGTGGCACACTCTGATTTTTTTTCCTTTCTTCTGCTCCACACTCAGCTATATATATATATATTTTGTTTTTTTCTTTTTCTCTTCTCTCAGTTTTAATCAGATTTTTATCAGTGTCTTTTTGAGCGGGGGGTGTTGTGACCTTTCACCAACTTCTCGACATGACACATGTCACATGTAATTAGTTTGTTATAAATCTTAGAATCTGTGCGGAATAATAAAATCATCATTCCTGACAAACTTATACTCTCAACATAGAGCACAAACATTTTTCAAACTTGCCAACACTACCTCCAAGGCTATCTGCAAGACTTTGATTGTCAGCTTGCTACTAGTACAGAGTCAACCTGACTAAGTAGAAAATGATAAATAAACAAATATAACAAATATAAGAGATGTTATTACATACAAAAAAGAGATATTCTTAAAGCAAAAATAGAGACATTATTAAATGTGAATAAGAGACATTATTACATGTAAAAATATCACTAAAAACCTACTTTCTTTATTTTACAACTTCTACATATGTAATAAAATGGGACCATTATTATTTGTTGTTTTATGATCAAACTAGAAGCCAGGGCGGCTGCGCTGCCACACTTTCAGGTTTCAGCCCAGGCAACTTCTACACAGTTGCAACTTGAGACCCCCAATAACTGGATGGGTTTTCTTACCTCAACCTCACAGCAATCAGTTGTGGCCCCTTCCAGGGATTTGAAACGGGAGCCTACCATGAACCAGATAGGCTTACATTGTCTCAACCTCACTGTCACATGAGCCCACTCACTTGAACTGGTGCAAGATGGTGGATGTTTCATGATCAAGCTTGAAAATCTCATAGATCAAGCACATCTTTTTCCAGGCACTTTAAATTAAAATTTCTGTGGTAGTGTTCTGGGTTTTAGTTTTGCTGGTAGTGTGGTTTTCTGGTTGTGGTTGTTCTTTTTGGTTTTAAGTCACAGAGATAAAGCCATGATTTTGATCCTCACTAAGATGGATTGACTGGCTGGCCTGTCATCATAGTTGTTTTCAGTTATCCCTTTTATGCTCTTGTTTTATGATTGGAGGGGAGAGAGAGAATCTCCTCTTTTGTCTGGGACCAGTTGGTCCTGGAGGGAAGGGGAGAGAGACTCTTCTCTTTCCTCTGGGACCCGTTGATCCTGGAGGGAAGGGGAGAGGGACTCTCCTCTAGTTCCCTCTGGGAGCAGTGGATTCTGGAGGAAAGGGGAGAGAGACTCTCCTCTCCCCTCTGGGACCAGTCAATCCTGGAGGGAAGGGGAGAGACTCTCCTCTTCCCTCTGGGACCAGTCAATCCTGGAGGGAAGGGGAGAGAGACTCTCCTCTAGTTCCCTCTTGGAGCAGTCAATCCTGGAGGGAAGGGGAGAGAGACTCTCATTTTCCCTTTGGGACCAGTCAGCCCTGGATGGAAGGGGAGAGAGACTCTTCTCTTCTCCCTTTGGGACAAGTTGGTCCTGGAGGGAAGGGGAGATAAACTCTCCTCTTCCCTTTGGGACCATTTGGTCCTGGAGGGAAGGGGAGAGAGACTCTCCTCTTCCCTTTGGGACCAGTTGGTTCTGGAGGGAAGGGGAAAGAGACTCTCCTCTTCACTTTGGGACCAGCAGGTCCTGGATGCAAGGGGAGAGAGACTCTAATTTTCCCTTTGGGACCAGTCGGCCCTGGATGGAAGGGGAGAGAGACTCTTCTCTTCTCCCTTTGGGACCAGTTGGTCCTGGAGGGAAGGGGAGATAGAATCTCCTCTTCCCTTTGGGACCAGTTGGTCCTGGAGGGAAGGGGATAGAAACTCTCCTCTTCCCTTTGGGACCAGTCAGTCCTGGAGGGAAGGAGAGAGAGCCCCTCCTCTTCCCTTTGGGACCAGTTGGTCCTGGAGGGAAGGGGAGAGAGACTCTCCTCTTTCCTCTGGGGCCAGTTGGTCCTGGATGGAAGGAGAGAGAGCCCCTCCTCTTCCCTGTTGAGATGAGTTTCCCCAGAGAAACAATACACGAGGTGAGGAGTGTGTGGAAGGATGAATTTCATAAGATGGGAGAATGATAAAAGAGATAAGAGAAGGAGAAGTAAAGAAAGAAAGTAACAAGAGAGGCATACCTGGAGAAACAATACACAAGGTGAGGAGTTTGTGGAAGGATGAAGAGAGAGTCCTTCCACTATTGTTGCTCCAGCTGATAAAATAGAGTTGAGCTGTCACATAGTGTGAAATCTATGTAACATGTTTGAGACAAAAAAAATGAGAAAAGAATATTGTAGCCAGTGGGCTATCAGAAATGAGAGGAAAAAGTGAGTGAACGAAACTGAGAGGAAAAGAAAAACTACAGGATTCCAAACATGAGTCAATGTTTTTCCAGAAGGGTACGAGCGAGCGGCTTAGTGAGACATACCTGGCATCAATGTGTTTGGTACAAGAATGATGTTCAGGATTGTTGGCAAGGGCCTCAGCACCCTCATTGTCAACGTGCATTGGGATCACATCTCGCGGATGGAGACACAGTTTGGACAGGATGTTCCTGAGCCAGATACCTTCTTTGCACAAGTCAGATAAAGCCTTGTATCCACCTCCGTTCTGGAGAGGGATACGGTTGCTTGCTTGCGAGATTTCCATGAGATAGCTCCATCGCCAAGATGGTAGCTGTACGCCGAGGTGGAGCGGCGGTCTTCCCAGTCTGAATCGGAGAAGCCTGAGAGGGAAATGGAGCGGCCTAGATGGAGACTGATATTTTTTGTTGTAGCTAGGTAGTTCAAGATTGGCATGGCTGCTTGCCAGTGAGAAACCAATGGATCTTTGAGGAATTGGGACAATTGGTTGATGGCAAATGAAACTTTGGGACAAGTGCACTGAGATATCCACAGTAGACATCTGATTAGCTGAGAGAACGGTCCCAGTGAGGAAAGTTTGTTGGGAGTGCGTTGAACGAGATCTTTGAAGAAGGAATCAGTTGGCGTTTGCATTGATGTGTGGTTTCCTTCAAGGAACCTGTCGACCGTGTCATTTATGTAGTGAGTTTGGGAAAGTAAGATGTGCTTGTTTGCTACATCACATGTGAATTTCATTGAAAGGAAGTGGTGTAAATTGCTTTCAGCACCAATTTTGAATTTCTGACCTAGAGCCTTGATGGTGTTGGAGATGACTTGGTATGATCCTGCAACCGCAAGATCATCAACATGGATTGTAATGGCGCATTGGAGGGTCTTGTGTCAAATGAGAAAGTTGAGAGTTGGGTTGTACTTTGACTGGACAAAGTTGAGGGACACCAGGGCCTCGTGCAGTTCAAGATTCCACTGCCTGGGGGGTTGTTTGAGCCCATACAGTGACCAATTAACCTCACAAACCCAACCGGGACAAGAGGGGTCTTTGAAGCCCTGCGGCTGCTCCATGTAGACTGGGGTGTCAAGTTTTCCGTTCAGGAAAGCTGTTTTGAAGTCCAGCCACAAACGGCTAGGAGACTACGGAGGAGTTGAAGAGTCTCCAGGTAAAGGGTGGGGGAGAATACTTCGTTGTAGTCAATTCCGTGTACTTGTGAGTAACCCATTGCCACCAGTTGGGCTTTGAGCTTGTTGATCGTTTTATCAGGGCAACATTTGATTTTGAACACCCATTTCAACTTGATTACCTTGCGGTCTGCTGGTCGAGGAACCAAATGCCAAGTACTCATGCCAGTTAGAGATGAAAACTCGTCATGAGCGGCCTGCATCCAGCAATCTTTGGATGGTAATTTCTGGAGCTGCCCCCATGTCTTGGGGGTGTCAAGCAAGAGGTCCGTTGATGATGACTTAGACCAAGTTCCGTATTTGTCCAGGACTTTACAGTCTGGAGTGGATCGACATCTGGGGGGAGAGATGACCTCAGGCCTGAGGACGGGTGGGGGGGGCGGGTGGGGGGGGGGCAGGTGGAGGGGAAGGTTTCAAACAAGTTGGAGGAGACTCGATTGCTGGATCAATCAGTCCTGGGGAAACCGGCTGGGATTCACTTGTAGAAGAAGAAGGGGTTGATTTGAGGTGATTGACGGGGAAATTGATTCCGGATTAGCTGGACTGGGAAGATTAAGATTGGTCACCACCGCTTTTGGAGATGGAAGAGGTGTGAGAAGGGATTCACATCAACAGATCACTGTTGAGGAGAAATGACAGGCAGAACTTTCTGAGCAGGAGATACGTTGGAGAACTTACCACCCGAGGATTCGGAGGAGTGAGGTGAACAGGAGGAAAGTAAATTAGGGGATTGAATTTGATACATGCCTGTGGAGATTGGAGAGGGGACAATTTTAGATTGAGTCTGAATATTGGGAATGGTAGGAAGGGATTGGGGATTAGTGAGAAAGGAATGGGGTGAGAAAGTGGAGGAGAAGATGGGGGCCAGGGGAGTTCGACAACAAGGGGTTCTTTTGAGCCATAAGTGAATTGGTGATTGTTGAAAAGAAAGTCTTGGGATTTGATGACTGTTTGTCATTGTAGATCTAGGAGACAGTAGCTGTTGCCATTGCTGAGATACAATAGGAGAATAGACACTTGGCTTTTTGGGTCCAATTTTTATCTGTTGGCCTCGGGGACCTTGTACCTGGCTAGGCACCCAAAGGGATAAAGGTAGGATGGATCTACTAGACTGAGACCCTGGATTGTATTAGGACTAAAAAATCCGGCGGGAGTCGAGCAGGGAATGGAGTTATAGGTGAAAGAGATGTGTTGAAGGGTGTCTACCCAGAAAAGTTTAGGTAGTTTGTCACTTCACAGGGCGCAACATAAGAGATTTGCTAGTGCACAATTGTGATGTTCTGGAGAGTGTGGTGGGCCCGGTTCATGCCGGATACCGGAGGATTGAATATAATGTTGGAAATTGTTTCAGATGTACTCTCCACCATTGTCTGAGCGGAGAGAGCAAATGAGATGAATTCGATTTGGTTCGAAGCTTGTCTTGAACAGTTTGAAACAGCTGAAAACATTGCTTTTGGCTTTGATTGGAAAATAATAAGAAAATTTTGAATAATCATCAATAAAGGAAACAAAATATTTATAACCTTCTCGGGAAGGTACCTCAAATGACCCAATGTCAGAATGGATCAGGTAACCAGGATGTTGACATCGGTAGGAGATTCTAGATTTGAGGGCAATTTGATGCATCTTAGATTCTATGCATGTGGGATAATGTTGAACAGCTTGTTTGTTGGTGGTGGAGGGAGTGATGCCCCTAAGCTTGAGGAAACATTTGAGAGGACGTATTCCTATATGGGAGAGACAATGTGGGAATCTTTCTTGTAAAAATAAAAAATAAAAGTTTTTCCGCTACACATATAAGTAGCCATTTTTACTCAAGTATCACTCAATAACTGGATTCAGCACACAAACTTACCTCAGTAACCACTTACGGATCATCAATAACCCTGCTGGATCAGAAGTTACAGTCAATCAACCCCTAGTTACATGTGTTACAGCTTAAATTACATAATATACTCAGGGTAACCAAACAAAAAGTCTTTTTTTCTTATATCCACCACCTTATATCCTCTCATGCAGCCTAAATTAGTGGATATTCCGGCACCACTCTTGGCCTCCAGGGATGATTTCATGGCACTGGCATGCAAGTGCCACTGCATGTGTTTTTTCCCAGAACCCTGCACAATGCATCCTACATGTTATGTGTATGTTCTGCATGAAATAATGGTTATGTGGGTAATGATTTGTGTACAACATGTTCTGAAGTGAACCACAAGTATAACTGATATCCAAATGATCATAATTATAATTTTATGATAATTCACTCCACAAAACATCTAGAACTGATGCTGAGCTCAATCCTATATCATCATTTTCTGAATTGGTATGTAGACCAATCATCATGGGTCCATTTTGTAACATCTTACGCAATAACTTCACACAAAGTCTTCCATTCATCATCATATGCTGAAATGTGCTGATCAACAAGTTTATACCAACCATCATGATGATTTTATGGCACTTTCCAGCTGATTTTTCATCTGACTATCTTGAAATTCAATGATTGAGATAAATTTATCACAAGGATTCCAATCACCTATTTAGGATATCTGAAATAAATTTAGAACTTCAATTTCCTTCAGCAGTTTAAGTTTGAATATGTTTTACATAATCATATATATCCCCTGGTCTGTAGATTTGCTGAATTCCCGTTTTTTACCAAAATAAATTGAATTTTCATCGGAAACAGTCTATCATCCAATTTTTATCCAAGAAATCTGATTTCTTACCTTCTTCATAAAAATGAGCAGGAGACCTTCTAGCAGTTGGCCTCTGGAAAACTCCTCTTTTCATTAAATTTTGACTTCAATATTTTGCCAGATCATTTTTGCACAGTCACTGAGCATGGAACATGATAACATGATTTAGACTTCATTTATTTTGATAGTGAACCCGTGCCACCAGTTGTGCCAGAGTTGCCAGAAACCAACCCCCATCAGTCACCTTTTTCTTTTTTTTTTTGGTGCTTGGTGCATGCTCGTTACAAATTCTGTGACATCTGGATGGCACTCTATTGTACGGCCGTACAATAGAGTGGACATTCAGATTTAAAAATTATTTACAGGCCTGTGACAGTTTGGGAAGGCTGTTTGTGGTGTTTTAACCACAAAAAGGTTATAATGGGACACCTTGATCACAAATGCGAGCAATCCTCTGCTGAAAAGGTTGGTCCTAGGAAAGAAATGCACATATGGGGGTATGCTGAGAACAAATTCTTCATATTTCAAAATTCCGATAAATTGTGGGACAAACCACGATGAATTGTGACATCTCAAAAATGATAGATGGTGAATTCAGTTCTTTTCCAAAACCAAAGTGTATTCAGGTTTTGTTTCCCCAAATAAAATTAAATAAAAAACAATTTTGTTGACTTTCATAATCAAAAAAAGTGTACAGGTTTAAAATAATAATGATGACGTTAGAACCATGATTGTTTTGGTATCATTTCAGCTTTGTACGCTTCATGATTTTGGCTTGAGTTCAACATAACATCAAGTATATATTAAGCAACATAATCTATGTGATTCTGGGTGACTTGGAATTGAATTTCAGTTGAACACACAGTTTGATTGTGACTATCTTTCAACACACTTCAAACCACCGATGAGGTATGAGTTGTTCAATGGAACCCGTCGACGGGTGCCATGAAATCATGCCTGGTGGGCATTACATCATTTCTATTTGGATGACATCATCTGTATTTGTATCATCTGACACCACTTTTAGTCTGTATTTTTAGCTCCACACTAGTTTAGTATGCATTAGTGCACTTTAGTCTGTTTGGTCATGTGTGCTCCATTCTTTCTCCCCTGCAGCTAAAATCCCTCACTTTTGTCTATATAAGGAGGCTCTCCTCCTGCTGTTTTTCCCTTCCTCACCAGATCTACTCATCAGATTTTCTGTATAGCTCTCTCACATACTCTTATCAGAACTCTTATAGTTAGCCCCTTATCAACTATATTACTGTTCACTCATCTTTATTATTAGTCACTCAATATTGTGGTTTTATAGTTTTATCAAAGTCTAGTAAATCCTTGGTTTCACAAAATCAAGATCACAGGTTTCTTACTGTATATTTTTCAAAAAAAGAACAAAAAATCCCCCTTTTCCTCAGAACTTGATGTGAAGTTGAAGGTTTCCCAGTCAAAAGCCAATATTTACACTGACTACCCCCCTTTGCAAGCCAGAAATAATTCATCTGGAGATTCATCACTCCAGATTACTTTAAATCTGTGGGCCGTGACAGTAACACAAGCATGTCACTGGCAATTCAATTGTGAACCCTCTAGCAGCTCTCGCCGAGTGCTATGTGGAGAGATGCACAAGAAGGCACAAGGATTGTTCACCCCCAGAAAGGTGGACTATATAAGCGCTGCACACCAAAAGGAAGTTGGATTGCCTTGGTGGGTCTACCCACCAACAAGGCAACCTCCTCAATGTCTGTGTATACCCAGGCATCAAGCAGGAAGGGTATTGCCACCTTGTCAATGGCTGGGTGTACCCAGCCGTTGATGAGGCAACCTCATTGATGGCTGGGTGTACCCAGCTGTCAATGAGGCAACCTCATTGATGGCTGGGTGTACCCAGCTGTCGGGAGGAAACCTCATCAATGGCTGGGTGTATTCAGCCGTCGAGGAGGCAACCTCATCAACGGCTGGGTGTACCCAGCCATCAAGCAGGAAACCTCGTCATTGGCTGGGTGTACCCAGCCATTGATGATGCAACCTCATCCACAGCTAGGTGTACCGAGCTGTTGATGAGGCAACCTCATCCATGGCTATGTACCCAGCCGTCAATGAGGCGAGCTCATCCAGGTGTACCCAGCCGTCAATGAGGCAACCTTGTCAACGGCTGGGTGTACCTCCCGGTGAGCAGATTGGCGCCTGCTCAGCACCACTGTAGCCGACCGATCAATTGGTCCCAGAGGGAAAGTGTGGGAGTGTACTTCCTCCCCTTCCCTCCAGTTCTGACCGGTCCTAGAGGGAAGAGAAGAGATTACACTCTCTTCCCTTCCCTCCAGGACCAACCAGTCCTAGAGGGAAGGGAAGAGATTACACTCTCTTCCGTTCCCTCCAAGACCAACAGGTCCTAGAGGGAAGGGAAGAGATTACACTCTCTTCCATTCCCTCCATGACCGACCGGTCCTAGAGGGAAGGGAAGAGATTACACTTTCTTCCCTTCCCTCTGGGACCAACCGGTCCTAGAGGGAAGGGAAGAGATTACACTTTCTTCCCTTCCCTCCGGGACCAACCGGTCCTAGAGGGAAGGTAAGAAATTACACCCTCTTCCCTTCGCTCCAGGACCAACCGGTCCTAGAGGGAAGGGAAGAGATTACACTCTCTTCACTTCACTCCAAGACCGACTGGTCCTAGAGGGAAGGTAAGAAATTACACCCTCTTACCTTCCCTCTAGGACCGGTTGGTCCTGGAGGGAAGGGAAGATATTACACTCTCTTCCCTTCACTCCAGGACCGACTGGTCCTAGAGGGAAGGTAAGAAATTACACCCTCTTACCTTCCCTCTAGGACCGGTTGGTCCTGGAGGGAAGGGAAGAGATTACACTCTCTTCCCTTCACTCCAGGACCGACTGGTCCTAGAGGGAAGGGAAGAGATTACCCTTTCTTCACTTCCCTCCAGGACCAACCAGTCCTAGAGGTAAGAGAAGAGATTGCATTATCTTCCCTTTGCTCCAGGACCGACCGGTCCTAGAGGGAAGAGAAGAAATTGCATTCTCTTCCCTTCCCTCTAGGACTGACCAGCCCTTAAGGGAAGAGAAGAGATTACACTGTCTTCCCTTCCCTCCAGGACCAACCGGTCCCAGGGGGGAGAGAAGAGAGTTTACTCCCTTACCTTCTCTCCAAGACCGACTGGTCCCAAAGGGAAGATAAGAGATCACACTCTCTTCCCTTCCCTCCAGGACCGACCGGTCCCAAAGGGAAAAGAAGAGATTACAATCTTTTCCCTTCCCTCCAAGACCGACCAGTCCCAGAGGGGAGAGAAGAGAGTGTACTCCCTTCCTTTCCCTCCAGGTCCAACCGGTCCCTGAGGGGAGAGAAGAGTGTGTATTTTCTTCCCTTTCCCCCAAGTCCGACTGGTGCTAGAGGGGAGCAGAGCGTGTGACCTCCTTCCCTTCCCCCCAGACCAACCAGTCCCAGAGGGGAGAGAAGATTTTACTCCTTTTCTTTCCATCCAGGATCATACAGCGCAAAGAAAAAATCATAGGTTTGTTCAAGCTATCTTGAATTTTCACGTATGAAGAATGGGAAATGCAAACAGATATTGAGAAAGAAAAAGATAAACAAGATTATCTTTTGAAGACTGTGTACAGCACCACCAAATTTGAATGGTGTCTTCCAGAGCTACATGAAAGTGTAACAACAATTTTCTATTCATGAAAAGGGATACATCCAAAAGATACAAGGCTTGGAGTAATTTAGCAAAAATGGTACAAGCAGGAAAAAAATGAACTGTCATATCTTGTGCCAAATTGTGTAGAGTTCCACCAAATATTAACAGCATTTTCTGGGGATACATTGAAAGGTGACAGCAAGTTTTTGATTTGTGAAGAATGAGAGATGAAAAAGATATGGGACACCTGTCAAGTGAACAGTAGTAAATGTGGGAGGAAATAAACTGTAATGTATTGTGGAAAAAGATGCCAGTTCAATCAATATTTTTATGGAGTTTCTATCTGCCAAGAATCCCAGGGATTTTTTTCATGTCACTTGCATGCAATCACCTATCAGGATAAAAATATTAATCTGCTCACCAAGACAGCTTCTATAGCAGGCTAATTTGTTCAATAAGACACCTTGGGGTCTGATCAGACTAATTTCCTTCAAAATGTTTAGATGTAATTCAAGTGGAGGTATTTTTTGTTGGTAAAACAAGCAGATTGGGTGGATGGTGGAATTACTACCTGTGTCAATTTTTTAATATAATTTGGCTAAGCTTGATCTAAAGAGGGGTAGAAAATACTTAAACACTACAACCATGATAGTGTGGCAGCGTAGCGGCCATGGCCTCTAGTTTACTTTATACTCTATTATAATTATCCTTATCATCAATAACAACTCTTTATTATCTCATAAACCACCCTTGGTTCAAGCCCTGGTGTAGTCATAGTACTTACAGGTTCCTTATCGAACTGGGCTATTCTCAAAGTTCACTTATATAACCCCTCTCATCACTTCATAACCCCTCATCAAGAGGTCATCTGTTCAATCCCTGTTTGAAGCACTTGCTCCCACATCACTTCAACACTCCATCATTGTATCACCTATTTACATCAATCACCTCTAAACCAACATCATCATCAACTCCTTATCCCATCATCAGAATAGGTAGTTGTCCACCTTCATCTTGAATTCATCCTATCACAATAAATAAACTGCCAAGTGCCCTTGGTGGTCTTCTTTTTCTGATAACATAGAAGGGCAGAGCTTGCAACTCCATCATCCCCTTCTCCATTCATCAAAAGGGTATCACTACACCTTTTCAGTCTTACAAAGATGATAGAAACCCAGCAGTGAGTTGTCCATGTTTGCCAGGGCCATCTCCAAAGAAGAGGACTGTCTTACCTTAGTGGAGGGAAGATAGTACAAGTTCCCTTTTCTGTAGCCACATCCAACCCGCTCTCCAGTGACTTGGAGACCAGTTGAATGATAGATATTGTATAACGTGGATGTGAATACTACTGTCAACGATGCATCACACATACCCGTGACTGATAGCAAAAGTTTGTGGAGGTCTGGAACCACTAGCATCTTGACCTTCAGGTTTTTAGGGTGACTAGGGTGACACAATGGATAAGTGAGATGGCGAGCACATTGAGATCAACATATAATTATCATTCAGTAAGTATTAACAGACAGAGGGAGAACAACTAGGCTATGTAGTAATACAGTACAGGCCAAGAAGTTGTGGGTGGATAGATTAGAAGCATACCACAGTAAAGAGATACTGTCAAACTATCTCAACAGCCTCCCTTGCTGATAACTCTATACAATTTAGTCCTACCTGCCCAGCCTTCACATACCCAGATGTTGAATGGTTTGGTTAGACCAAAGGGGTTGGCTGGGGAAGCCAGCTAAATCTAGTAAAAACAAACAAACTGAGAAAGGCAAGAAGTTTTGTGAACCAAGATAGAGAGAGATCCATCCTGTACAAAGAGCAGGGAGAGGCCACGACAGCTAGCATACTCAAAAACAAGCAGAGGGTAGGAATTATCTATAAAGCTAGAGCGGAGTTCCCATTGCTAGAACGGGGGTTGCAAAGCCTGATTGTCAAATTTTGTGATGACAGTCAGTACAACAAATAATACTTGGATTGGTCACCTGGGATGAAATTGAAGGAAATATTGTGCTGAGCAAGAAACCCGAGTTCAAGGAAGCGGTTACACAAGCTAGAGCCAAATTTGTATATATGTGAAGATTGTTGAGCGTTAGTTGAGCCTATGACGTCTGATCAATGATCCAGAATGTTGATTAAGGCTCTAGACAGTTTATTGGGTCTCTAGACCGTTGATAGAGGTGTAGATCAAGGAGGAGTCTTTGGTGAGTCATGACGAGTCCTGGTGAAGCCCTGACAAGTTCCAAAGAGTTCTGACGAGTCCCAACAAGTTCTGAAAAGTCCCAACAATTCCCAAAGAGTCCTGAAAAGTCACAACGAGTCCTAAAAAGCTGTGACAACAAGTCCTATCAAGCTGTGACAACAAGTCCTAAAGAGATGTGACAATGAGTCCCGACAAGTTCTAATGAGCCATGACCAGATTGACGAGATCCAAATGAAATCTAAATAAAATAAAAGGGAACTAAATCCGGTAGAAAGAGCAAATCCAGGGTAAAGAATGACTGTAAAATGAATTTAAGGTGTGACAGGAGAAGCACATGGGTCTCATAACCTGTTGAGGGTGACTAGGGTGACACAATGGATAAGTGAGAGGCCAATGGGATGGCGAGTGTTAGAGTAGACGGATGACAGTTTGGGAACATCCAACAATAAGTGACATGGTTTGCCAAACCTAAACCATATTCCCTTATGTCATCTTGTTATTCCGCAGTCATGTGTGTCCGCAGCATTGTATTTAGTCTTAATCCCCGCGCGTGAGGCCGGTTCCTTTTTCTTCATCTAGATTAGGAACCGAAGCCAGACGCAACGGGAGCTAACAGTGCTGTCGGGTTGGATATCAGGTTAGTGTAATCAATTATCAAGATTAGGAACCAAAGCCGGATGCAATGGGAGCTAACAGTGCTGCCGGGTCGGATATCATAGATAACACCTGTACTTGAGTTTCTAATAGGTTAAAAGCCGACTCACCTGCCTGTGTTTCTTTCAGCTTTGCGTACCTAAGGATAGAATGCAGGCGGATTCAGACGACACATCAAAAGAAAGGTTTAAACCTGAAAACAACATGGAAACCAATCTGCTTTCCAACATGCAAAAGCAATTCAAAAAAATATTGAAATATATGAAGAAAGAATTCACTGTTGAGGTCAGACGATAAAATGCTGAAATCTTGACTCTCAATGCCAAATTGGCAGCGGCACAACAACCACATGCTCATATACCAACCCCCCATCACATCCAATTATCTCAATCCAAGCTCATCATGCGCGAGTTTCTCAAATCGCCTATCAAAATATACCAGGCTGAAAACCCCAAGAAACCAATGCTAAAATTTGATGGCTCGAATTACTCTCAGTGGGAAGACACTATCAAAAGAACAATTCTCTATGCTTTCAATCACGAGGACCCATTCGTCAAGGATACTTCCAACTTTGACCTGTTGGACAGCCAAGAAAACAAGGCCATCTGCAACCTGATCAGGAACACTCTTGATCCATCGCTACTCGGTATAGTTGAATCTAGCCAAATCACCAAATCCCGTAAATTATTCAAAATCTTGGACAAGAAATGTAAGCCTTCCGGCCGCCGTCACAAACTCATGATGGTGGAAAAGATGATAAAACTGGCATATAATCAATCTCCAGCAAGCCAAGCCTGGTGATCAGTAAAAACCGACCTCGATCGCGTCAAGATGACAGCTGACGAGTTGTGCGGGCTTATCCTACACTCTTCTGCACGTCCCCCTGCAGGGGTTGAAAAGAAAAATTTTGAGTATGCAATCAGTCAACCACTAGATGATATGACTACCCCCCCCCCCCCTACTTTTGGAAAATTCACCACTTTCATCGTCAAAGAACTCCTCCAACATCCTTTCCCTTGGGACTATCCCTTCCAATGTCGAAATGACCATCGGGTCAGTAAATGCCTTCAAGACAAACTCTCGCTACGTCCTGTCACAAGAGGTCAACAAATCAAATTTCTCAATTGAGAAGGATGATTTCTACAAAGGAAAAACGCAACCAGAATCTCTCAAACAGTGTTTCAGCTATGGCTGCTTGTACTGCCGAGAAGACAGTCATTGGTACGCTGATTGTGACATGTACTGGGACAATGTGAGACATTCTCGCATTGAAAAACCTCCACCCGGACACAACAATGGTGGCTCTCACTATACTCCTCCAGTGGGCCCACAACATCACCAGTCATGAAAAGTTGAGAAAAATGAACATTCCTGAAGCCACCAATTGAACAGTGCTATTTGACTCCGGTGCCACTACCAATGTGAGTGAACCGTCCCCATTCTTCACTATCACTAGGAAGTTTGTATCCCTTTCAGTTTCTGACTGTATTGCACCACTTGAATTTGTTGGAAGGCTGAGGATTCCAATGCCGACGGGGATAATTAGTTTTGAAGAGGTTTACTTCTGTAAAGGAGTAAAGGGGTCGATTCTCTCAGCCGGTCGGATGATACAAGATCGCTGGAAATTCATTCACTCTAGAACAGACGCTTCGCTCATTGACCCTTCTGGAAACTCTTTTAAACTTATCTTTGAAAATTCTGTTGGAATGTAGCCTAGTTGCTGGAAATTTCAATTGTAAATAAAATCTCACAAGCCCCATCTTTTGACTCCTATCTATGGCATGTTTGACTTGGACATGTCTCAGAAGAAGTTGCGAGGAATTTTGTCTGTTGAAGAAAGTAATTTTGAAGCCATTCTTCTGCAAACAATGCGCAAAATTGAGATCCAACGGTGTTGAGTCCCAACTACCACACAATAAACCACTTGATCTTTGTTTCAAGGACGTTGCAGGACCGTTTGACAGAGATATAAATGGATGCGTATATCTTCTCACGTTGAGAGACCATGCTTCCACCTACACATTCTGTGCGCCTCTGGAAAGCAGAAGCGAGGTACAAAGTAAGGTTATCTCATGGGTTTGTCACCTCAAGACCACTTGCGGTAGAGCTCCAGCATATATTCGGTGCAACAATGCGGCAGAGTACATCAAAAGCCTGCGCAATGAACTAGCAAAGGAAGGGACCACTTTGGCCCCTGTTTCTCCCTACCATCCAGATCAAAACAGGGAGGCCGAGCGTGTTAATCAAACACTCGGCAACATGGCGAGGACCATGTTACATGCTAGTTGATTACTGAAAATGTTCTGGAGTTTTTCTTACCAAATGGCCGCATACATTCATAACCAAATACCTAACTCAAGGATTCAAGTTTCATCTCCACTTGAACAACTGTATGGTACGGTTCCCTCACCAAACTCAATCTACCCTTTTGGATCAAAAGCAATTTTTCATATCCCTAAGGAACAACAAAAGGGTAAATTGGGTATCTGAGGTCAAGAATGTTACCTGCTCTGCCATCCAAAAGCAGGTGCAGGTTGGCTGTTTTGGTCGACAATCCAAAGAATCATTAACTCAATGTCCGCAATATTCCCTGATTTCCAAGTGCTAGAAGTTAAGAAAGATGTCCAGAAAAATGACATTTACTTCATTGTTGGGAAGATTCGCCTCGTCTTAGGCGAAGAACCCACTGCAGAGCTAGCAGCTGAGGAAAAGCGGACTATTGCGTCATTACCAAGTGGACCCCACCATGGACTACTGAAGACCATCAAAGATGCTCTGAAAGGCCAGCACTCAGGCAAATGGCTCGAAGCTGCTAACTACGAGCTCAAAAAGTTTGACAATCTCAGGGTGTGGACTATGATTCAAGCACACCTGGGGATAAAAGTGCTTGGTGGCCGTTGGGTTTTCAACATCAAGACAAAGCCCGACGGTTTGACTGATAAGTATTGTGCAAGGTACATTGAAAAAGGCTTCAACCAAAGTATGGGAGCCAATTGCAACGAGACCTACGCGCCCACCACATCTCTGAGTACTCTTTGGTTACTCTTGTCCATCGCTCAAGAAAATTCTTACCCCACCCGCTACATTCGACGTCAGCTCAGCTTAGCTCTATAGTCCAATTGAGGAGGAAGTTTATGTTCAGCCTCCAGTCAAGATTAAGCCCGAATGGCGCAGTAAGGTCATGAAATTGATGAAGGCAATGTACAGTACCAGGCAGGTGGAAGTTCTTTAAGGGAACTATGGAGAAGTTAGGATTCATTGCAAGTGAGTTGGAACCCTCTGTAATGAAAATGGCTTCATGTTGACAACGGATTTGCTATGGCTTCCTCTCCTCACATGCTTGAATCCCTGCACACAGCGATCACGGCGGAGCTTGAGATCAAATGGAGTGATTCGGTCTAACGGTTGGTTGGCATCAACATCAAGGCTCAAGAGGACAGTCGCTTGGAATCGGACCAGAGCCTGCTTATTAATCAGTTGGTGAGAGAGTAATCTCGTCTGTGCTACCCCAGAAGAAGCACACTGCCGGAGGTGGAATTGGAGGTGAATGAAGGAGGATCTGTTGACACGACAGGTTTCCAATCAGTGGTCAGCTTGTTAATGTACGTGGCGGGAGAAACAAGACCAGACATTACATACTCGGTGAACCCCCTTGCTAGGTATAGCAACAATCCGTCTGACAAGCACTGGGACACGCTAGACATCCTGATTGGCTACCTGAAGAGAACAGCTTGCTACACTCTAGAGTTCAAAAAGGGAAACGGTCTGCTAGAACTCTGGAGTGATGCTAATTGGGGTGGAGAGCATGAACACTCCACTTTGGGACACATCATCAAGCATAATGGCAACTTGATCGTGTGGGGAGAAAAGCACCAGACTGTTGTTGCACTCTCAACTTGCGCGGCAGAATACATTGCTCTCTCCGATGGTTCTCAATACTTTGCTCACCTCAACAACCTGACAAAGCCCCTTGCATTATTCTGTGATGATGAAGCTGCAATCCTCATCTTGGGGGACAATTCATTGAAGTAGAAAACCAAGTATCTTTCGAGAGCTTTCTATTTTATCAATGATTTTGTCCGACAGTACAATGTGAAAATCACCTGGACTAGCACCCTTCAACAACAAGCCAAAATTTTTACGAAGAGGCTTGGACCCAACAAGATTGAAGACGCCATCACCAAGATCAACATCAAGAGGCGGTAATGTTCCCAAACTTGGGAGGGGGTGTTAGAGTAGACAAATGACAGTTTGGGAACATCCAACAATAAGTGACATGGTTTGCCAAACCTAAACCATATTCCCTTATGTCATCTTGTTGTTTTGCAGCATTGTATTTAGTCTTACTCCCCATGCGAAAGGCCGGTTCCTTTTTCTTCATCGAGATTAGGAACCAAAGCCAGACACAACGGGAGCTAACAGTGCTGTCGGGTCAGATATCAGATTAGTGTAATCATTTATTGAGATTAGGAACCAAAGCCAGACACAACAGGAGCTAACAGTGCTGTCGGGTCGGATATCAGAGATACCACCTGTATATGAGTTTCTAATAGCGAGGACAAATTCTGAGCACATTGAGATCAACATATGATTATCATTCAGTAAGTATTAACAGACAGAGGGAGAACAACTAGGCTATGTAGTAATACAGTACAAGCCAAGTTGTGGGTGGATAGATTAGAAGCATATCACAGTAAAGAGATACTGTCAAACTATCTCAACATTGGGTTGGTTTCCAACAGCAAGACGCAAGAGCCTTTGAAAGTGGCTGATACGGAGGAATGATCAGCAAATAGGAAGAGGGTCGTGTTGGCTTTGAGTTGAGTGACATTATCAATGACAGGGGTCATGCTGATTGAGCACCCTGAATTGATGTGGCGAAACATGACTTGATTGTGGCAATAGTAGTGGCATTTCCTGCAAATTCTGAGCTGGAGTAGTCGAAATCTTCACCGGAATTACTGCCTAGCTTGACAACTGTTGTTTGCCCCACTTTCGCCTAGGGTGTGGATGAACGGTTTTTTGAGTAGCCATGATTGGATGACAAACAACAATAATAGTTTTTTGGGTATCAGGTCATCGAGAAGATTCAGCCTCTTTGATGATCACTCAGAGCACAAGCCGCATTTTCACATACCGCGAGTTTCTAGCCTGTGCAGAACAGTGAGTTGTTGAACCCAGGGCGAGTTTTGGTGTTAGACTGAGAAGCTGCCTTGGAGACTGATGCAGGTTCATCTTTGTGACGAGACTTTCTTCTGAGGGACTCTTGATTGAGAGCCGAGACAATACGAGTGGAGGATACTGTATCCTCGTTCATAAGGGAGGATACACTGTTCAGCCAGTCGGCAGGCAAGGATATGAGTAAGGCTGTGTAGTGGATGTTGTCGCAAATAAGAGGGCGTTCCGGTGTGACCAGTGAGTTGAGCTTGCTAGCTCCTCAATGTGAGAGTCCATGTTGTTGCCAGTCACACAGGCAAGAACTAGCTTACAAAGCCAGTACATACGCCCTCCTGCCATGGAGTCTTGATGAGCATCAGGAAGGGAGGACCACATGAGGTGGGTGTTTTCACCCTGAGCGCGGATGAAGAGAAGGTTGCTGTGATGGACTGTTTGTGAAATGAACGAGCAGACAGTAGTGGTATCCTTGGTCCACAAGGCTGTCATGTCCTTGGGAGAGACTGGTGAGAGGACATAGGAGAGGTTTAGTGACCGAAGATGGAGTTGTAAGACAAAACTCCAGTCTAAGTAGTTGGAGTCGGGGCCAGGAGTCCTGAGTTGAGTTATACCGGAAACCTTGAGTGACAAAGAGTCAGTGGAATTGGTTGTTGGAGAGGCAGTAGAAGAAACGGCATCGTTGTTTTGAGCCATACTGTCAAGTGATCCTTGGAGATGGTCAGCACACTATTTTCCGTGTTTTTAACATGCAAACGGGAATTTTTGTCAAGTTTTTAAGGGCAACTGGGTCTCATAACCTGTTGAGATTAGTTTCCCTGGAGAAACAATACACAAGGTAAGGAGTGTGTGGAAGGATGAATTTCATAAGATGAGAAAATGATAAAAGAGATAAGAGAAGGAGAAGTAAAGAAAGAAAGAAACAAGAGAGACATACCTGGAGCAACAATACACGAGGTGAAGAGTGTGTGGAAGGATGAAGAAAAAGTCCTTCCACTATTTTTGCTCCAGCTAATAAACTAGAGTTGAGCTGTCACATAGTGTGAAATCTATGTAACATGTTTGAAGCACACAGGATAACCTCAACATTCCCTTTGGGACCAGTCGGTCCTGGAGGGAAGGGTAGAGAGACTCTCCTCTTTCCTCTGGGGCCAGTTGGTCCTGGAGGGAAGGGGAGAGATCCTCTCCTCTTCCCTCTGGGACCAGTCGGTCCTGGAGGGAAGGAGAGAGTGACTCTCCTCTTCCCTCTGGGACCAGTTGGTCCTGGAGGGAAGGGGAGGGAAACTCTCTTCTTCCCCCTTGGGCCTGTTGGTTCTGGAGGGAAGGGGATAATGCTGCTGGTGTTTTTGTTGTGGTAGTGGGACTGGTGATGGTTCAAGTGGAAGTGGTGGTAGTGGTGGAAGAACAGGAGGTACATCACCCATAAGGGTGAAGCTTCTTTGTTGGCTAGGGTAATGCCTTAACCAGACCAATGAAGCTTGGCAGGCTAGGAAATTAACAATGGTGGGTTGCTACACAACATGGCCAATAACCCTTAGCGTAGCGGTAATTTTTTTCCCCCAGGAATCGGTTAGTGTTATTTGAAATCCCATCCCACTAAACTAATGGGTCAGGATAAATGCACTACAATGATTTCCTACGTGCACTCCATTTTGGAATGGACAAGTGTTCACTCCAAAAAGATTGGAGTGAGCACTTGTCCACTCCAAAGTCCCACATATGCTTGGAGTACACAGACTGTGCACTCCAATTTCTTGGAGTGCAAATCTTGTGCACACCAATTTCAAAATAATTTTTCAATTTGTTGGAGTGTACATTTTGTGAAATCAAATGACTTTGGAGTGCACACCCAAAAAATGGAGTGACTAGGTGGGCACTCCAATACCTCAATACTTTTGGAGTGAAGGGAGTGCGCACCCTGAAACCCACTGCAAGTTACACCCAAAAAACGCCAGGAAATCCCAACACCCCCTCAGAAAGCTCACATTCTAACTCAATCACCTCATATCCCACACTTTTTAAGATCAGATAGAGATAAACATACACATAACAACATGTCATCAGCTCCCCACCACCACCACCAACATACAATGTTTTAGTATCCCTTGAGTCCTGGGCTCAACCTTGGAGTACAAAAAGGAAAAAATTGGAGTGCATTCAGATTTTTTTGGGAGTATTTGGAGTGCGCACTCCAATATATTTTTTTTCTCTGGTGTGCACATCTTATGTACTCCAAAATAACTGGAGTGTGTCAGGTGTCCACTCCAATTATTTTGGAGTGGGCAAGTTTCCACTCCAAAAAGCTGGAGTCCATGTAGTAAAACTTTGGAGTGCATTTAGCCTGACCCAAACTAACAGGTAGCGTAGCGGGTTTTTGTTTTTCAGAATTCTTGTAGTGTTAGTTTCAATTGATCACAGGCTACACTAACAAGTAGCATAGTTTTTTTCCGCTAACAGGATTCTCTCATCTGTGTAGCATAGTTTTTCTTCCACTAACAATCATTTCCCAAATTAGTAGCAAGGCGGACTTTCAAATAAAATTTAGTGTAGCAAATTCCAGCTACAATTCAGCCTAACATGAGATAACACATCACAATTCAATAAGTAGCGGGAGATAATCAAATCATACCATACCACAGAAGTTGAAGAAAAAAAAACATGGAATCAATGAATCATCCCCCCCACCGATAAAGTTGTAGGAAGTCATCAAATCATACCACAGAATTCAAAGAAAAAAAACATGAAATCAATTAATTATTGAACTTAACGCAAGACCCACCCTGTGCCTTGCCCTGGAGGGCCCAAAGGGACCGCCGACCGCAGGGAGAGACTTGCAAATTATGCAGCTTATTTGGCTTGGATCCTGAACCACCTACTCATATTTTTTGATGGTAGTCCATTTGGACCCTCAACTTACCCACCTTCCTCTACACTCACCGGCCCGCCCTTTGACCAAAAAGTACTTGCTGATCGGGCCTTTAAGTCTATCAACTACATTTTTTTGTCACTCACACCATCTTCACTGGAGAACCTTTTGCTTAAGGTGTCATCATCAGAAGTCTTGAATTAGACTACCTAGGATTTACCACTGTAAACCCCGCATAACATAATTATGTTCCTGTGACAGTCACATGAGCATAATTATGCTTTTCCTGCATGAACATATGGTGAAGAATAACTTCCAATACAGAAGCCACTGTTAGAAGAAAACAGAATTGCCTGCTGTCTGCATGCTATTTGCATACTTACCTTCTTCCCAACTGGCACCTTGAGCAGATTGGCCCTTTTTCAGACGCTTGTGCACTGGAGCCCTGCATAGATGGGGGAAATTTGAGAAGGGAATGTGCGCAAGATGCTCGGGCATGTTTTGGTTATCTTTCTGGAAAGGATAATTGAGCTGACGGTGAATGAATGGCCCTTGAAAGAGAAAAGCAGGATTTCAGGGGCTAACAGCATCAGGATCCACACCAAAACCCGAGCATTACTTGTAAGCCTCTCTGCAAGCAGAGGGCTTTGTTAGGCTCAATGAATCATCCCCCCCACCAATAAATTTATAGAAAGTTATCAAATAATACTACAGAATTTGAAGAACAAAAAAAAACATGGAATCAATGAATCATCCCCCCCACCAATAAATTATCGGAAGTCATCAAATCAAACCACAGAATTAAAAAAAAAAAACTCAAGATTAAAAGAAAACAAAGCAATCATCAAATGTGTCAGAAGTGACACAAATAGAATCAACTGATGGATGAGTCAAACAGGTTTCAAGGTTTTAACTCTTGTACTATACCAGGAGTGGAATTTAGAGCTGTCTAAGGTCAAACTTGGTCCAATGGGTTGAATTGGATTCAGAATCTTATTTATTGCATTGGACCAAGTTTGACCTCAGACAGCTCTGAATTTTTTGGATCATCAAGTTTTTCACTGTTATACTATACTAGAGGCCAAGGCGGCTCCGCTGCCCCTCAACCAAGTTCAATCAGCCAATACAGTATTTTTCCACATGATCCCATTTTGGTACCTCTACAGTCCTTCAAAAGGCCACAGATTACAACCATTCTTTTTGACAAGGAATTTTCTCTTTGGATAACCTTTCTTGTATTTGGTGCCCCTTATCACAGTGAGTTTATTGACCCTTTTTATTAAAAAGAGTCCACAATCTTTCAAGTTTAACAAATACCTTAATTCTTCACAGCAAGAAACTTGACCTGATCCTTCCATGGGATCCCTGGCGCATGGTTGGGACCGATATCCTTAACTGTATCAAACATTGTCGTAATATTCATCCTCCACATATTTTGGCCTTCTATTAACCATTTCCCCTGGTTCCTGCAACTGTTTCCAAGTTGGCGGTCCATTAGCATCCGTGTAATAAAGGCTTTCAAATGTTTTCTTTCATTCATTGGGTTACCATGGAGTAATGTATCCTTGTCAATAGCAAGCACATTCTCTCATGAATCTACACATTCCCTTCCGCAGCAACACCAAAGATGTCGTTTCTGATGGGAAACACCTCCTCCAGCTCAAAGCATTACCATTGCCATGCTCCATCATTGTGAGGTGCAAGGCAAACATATCCCTTAAAGGAACCTCCAACTTTGACGTTGTTGAGAGACAATCACGCTTACAGTTTCTTTATGTCCAAAGCACTTTCAAATTCATCAAAATATCATCCAATTTTTATCTTTCCAATCAATTACCTTAACTTTTTTGGCACTCTCAAACGAGCAAATGTTGTATGTGACTACACCCCTCCAAGTAATTTTTGATGCTTACCCTCCTCTTTTCCAGGTCAAAACGTCTCTGGGATCCAAGACAAGGCCAATTAGAATGGTCATCAGCGTCAAGTGTCCTTGCCTCCCTCAATGGCCAGCCAGAGTCCTCACCCTTGCAGCATAGGCTTATTCTACATCCAATGACTCAAACATTTTCCACCACAAAGAAGCATTCTGTGTAGGCAAAATCATTATTAGTCCTCAATTGAAAAATCTTCAATTCAACTATGTGTCCGCAATTCCATTGCGCTTGCCTCTTAACAGTGAACTCTTATGACCCACCCCCACCATTCTTAAAGGGGGAGGAGGGACCTTCATTTTGATCCTCGAAATTAACATGAGTGTGTGAAAGCTCACTCCACTAGCTTTCACAGAACTCAACTCAGATTACATAATCAAACCTCAATACTTCAACCCGGCTTCTCCCCCCTTCCTAGCTCAGTAGAGATTCCCTTTCATCCATTCTACTGAGCTAGAAATACACAGACTTAATTTGGTTCTAGAATCTCTCACCAAGGCATCATTGTCTGTGCTGTTTGTATCCTTAAGAAACAGTGAAGAGTCAAAACGTGACTCTTGCACTTTTTTTTTCTCAAACCAAACCCAAAACAACAAACGTCCACGTTCCAATCTGGCTTATCAAGCACCATCTGTTCTGGCTGAGTTTATGACAACTTGGCGACAAAATCCTGAAATCACTGTCCCCGTATCCAACCCAGAGGCTATTATCCGTGCTGCTAATGCAGAAAGACACAGATTGGCCCCCATAGAAGCTCAAGCTGAAGTTCACTGCATTGCCTTGACTGTGCCCATCCCCATTTCCCCTACTCTCTCGGTTCAATCCGATCACCCAGCCACTCGTGCAGTACCAGTCCTGACCTCTCCCACAAATTCGGCACCGACTAAACTCCCTGAACCAGCTGATTTGCCAGAAGACCTTGAGGAACTACCCAGTCCTTTCCTACAACCTAAAGCAACTGACCCTGACATGGCAGAGTCATTTTCCAAAGCCGAATCCAGCTAGGAAAAGGCTACAGAAACCTCTAACTCCACCCCTTCAACAGAGGAGTGCCTACCTCAGCTGATGAAAATACAACATGCTAGCTTCCTACAAGCACAATCGGATCAACAAGAAAATGCCGATAGGCTTAAAAGGCTGGGGGAAGCCTTCATCCTACTATCAGTCAAAACCAAACCTTCTACTAGACCGGCAGACACAAAAGGAGTCAGTGATCGAGTGGATCTACGCAAATTTAACTCTGTGGGCGGGCCCATCTTTACTGGACCCTTTCATGCAGTCAAACTATTCCTCAATTGGATACACGACATCCAAATCTTCTTCACAAGCCGGGGAATGACCCACGACAGCAACAAGATTAGCATTGTAGGTGGTCTCATTCGTGAGACTAACACCCTCAAGTTTTACACCAACAATGCCACAGATTTACTCCAGGGCTCCTGGACGAGATTCAAGACCAGCCTTTTCACACATAGCCTCCCCCCTCTCTGGCGCACAACCCTTCGCCGACTCCGGATGATTGACGGTGAATCCTTCCTTACCTACAGTACTCGTGGTTGAACCTTACAAAACATGATTAACTTTGACTCGGAGACGGTGTGGGACTTTGAACTAGCCGAGGCCATAACCTTTGGCATGTACCCGGAACTACAGGCTCTCGTCAATAACTTTGAGCTGCTCCTCCAGACACCATTCCACCATAGTACCTTCAAGCGGCGAGCTAACCTGTTCTTCGAAGGCCTCCCAAAGAAATCACCTATGCGCATGAAGGGCCTGCCAACTTCTATACCATCACCTTTGGCAACAACCAGTAGGCCATCCCAAGAAGACGTGGTATGGCGCATTCACACGTTTCTAGACTCACAGGGCAGATGCCACTTCTGCAAAAAGACATGTGGCAGCAACCTGGGAGCATGCACGGGACCAATTGACAAATCTTACATCATTCAAAGCCCCTGCCAAACCTATGGATTTCAAGCCTCCCAAAGCATGGGGCAATTCCTCTACCCCATCTGCTGGCAAAGCAACCTTGCCTCCTGCCGCAAGCGTGACAGAAGATGGGCTATTCCCGTGCCTTGAAGCAGCCTTGCTTTCAGCCTTGGAAGCCCTTGATGAAGAACTCAGCCGTTCAGAGGCTGAAAGGTACGTTGTTCAGTTGGCGCCTCAGCGTCTCGTCATTCAGTTCATGGTGGCAGGAAAGCGCTTACTCGCCTTGATCAACACAGGTGCGGAGATCAACCTGATCTCTGATTGGGCGGTTGATTGCATTGGACTCACGTGGTATAGACTTACTTGAGTCACAACCGTCAGTCTCACTATAAAAAAATCTGCTTCAACTGCCAGCAGTTGACATGCAGCTTACTCTGATTTTACTCAACTCTTATTCCAACTTTACTCAAACTTTATTTGAGATGCACACTGACTGTGCATCATGCACAGTCACTGTGCACCAAAGTAATGTTTTCTTAAAGTTTGAGTAAAACCAGAGTAAAATCAAAGCTACTGCATGTCAACTGCTGGCAGTTGAAGCAGATTTTTTTTCAGTGTTGGGAATTTAAGGAGGCGCCACACAGCTATACAAAGACTCAAGAATCAGTTGTTTGCTGGTTAACAGGGTAGGAAAAGATTACCCTCTGGAAGGGACACATATCTCATGTCCAGGTATGACTTTGTTTTGTCCGGGTTTTCAAGACTCATATACAAACGGTCATTTCCCTTCGTGATGTACTTGTATAAGTAGTTGATGGCAGTACTGTTGATGGTTATTTTGATGTTAATGTGGGCTTCAAACATTAGCGTCAAGAACTTATTGAATGGGACAACATCCCGGTTTGAAAAGGTTGATGTGAACTTTTTGATTGTGTTGAAGGTAAACTGGATAGGCCCCATTTTTGGGACATAAAAGGTTTGGGGTATCCAAGTTTGCCAGAGCCGTTTAAGAAGCAAGCTTGACCTTTGCAAGGTCCATGCAATGAGTCCATGGAGCCATGGTGACATTTTTTTTTTTACATCAGGAATCTCAGCCAAAACAATTAAGTCGATCTTCTCAGAGGTTGTTGGCCTGTCCTTTTCTTCAAGTGTAACCATAAGGTGCAAGTGTGGAAGTCCTCTTTTTTGACACTCAATTGCATAAACATATGCGAGGGCCTCATCTTGCAAAGTTGATATATCAGTTCTTTCACTTTGATGTAAAAGACCCAAGAAACAATTGTTGGATGACCAAAGGCTTGGTTGCCATCAGGAATTTCTGCTAAGATTTCAGGCCATTCTGGGTTTGCCGTCATGGTGATGAAAAGTGACGGGGTTCCAAACTTACGAACAATTCCCATTTCATCTTGGTATAGCTGACTTATTGACCGAGGACTTCCTACAAACATTGAAGGTAAAATGACACGTCAGCCAACACATGGTGCCTCGTTTTCTAGTGATTGTACTAATGTTTTGTATTGAGACACTATCAAATTTTCTTGATTAAGCCGAACAAATTGTAACCGTCCCCTTTTGATGACAACCCAAGAATTCCTGAAAAAGCAAATGATCGCAAAGGATTGGTGAAAAGTCCTCCGGGAAATCGAATAACACATAGGCAAACCATTCCAAGGCACAGACCTGCCGCCCTGACACTGGATATCATTGTCAGCTTAGTCAACAAAATTCACAGATTCATTACTCACCACAAGATGTTGAGGCTTCATAGAAATTATCCCATTGCTGAGAATAATAGGGGAAAAATATGGGGTATTGAAGAGGAAAATATGCCGAATTATTTTCTGAGATTACGTCCAATTGACCGTCTGATCAGTGGAGAACAATTTTTATAGGGCCAATGATATCCCCATCTCCCTGAATAATTGCGGCAACCTCATCTAATTTGGGTTTGTTATAATGTTTTGGGTCACATCCACGTTTTGCAACACCGATAAGTGCAAGAGTACAGGCCCCAGTTGATTCTAGGACCTGTTTAGCCAACCTGTATACTCGAGCGTACAGGTTGTTCTTATTCATGAAATTGATAAGTTCAACAACAGTTGAAATAAGTAACCTCCCTCCTTTACCACTCGCCATTTTAATCCTATGGTTTGCCTCTTCCGTCCCACCCTTTCCAACGACAAATATCTTACAATAGCTGGCCTCCTCCGCTTCATTGGGTTCAATGCTGTAGATAATGTGAGTCATGCACCCCGAGATTCTAAACACATTGACACCCATTGGGCCTTGAATGGAGTGGTCAACCTTTGCTCCCAACAACGTGAATGAAACAGATTTGTTGTACATGCATATTAACTGTTGGAAGTTTGTTGCCTCTAAGTTGGGGAATAACTGAAAATCAATCTTAACAGTGCAATCAATGGTGAGTTTTGGGGCTTACTTGGATTGACTCCCGTGAGAAGCTGTTGGAAGAACAATGGATATTCACAAGCCAATTTGTCAAAATGTCACCTTGTTCTTTTGACAACACTGTTAAAATGTGGGATTATCTTTTGAGATATCAAGCGATATTAATTCTTTTTTCCAGTGACAAGCGCCACACAAGGTACATTCCACATTACATCTTGAAAGTTGATGGGGGAGAGTAAAGTTGACTGATTTTTTTATGTAAGATTCTTTGTTCTGATCCTGCGAACTGGTTACTTTGGACCGAAGTGATGACATGGTGTTTTCTCTGAAAAAAAGTTTTCATTTATTTGTTCCCAGATTTTTTGAGATCAGTGAGAAGAGAGAGTTGGTGGTGAAGTTGAGATTATCCAAACACAGTCTGGTTGGGACTTAGGGATAAATGTAATCAGTTGATCATCCGTTCCTCAACCTTTTAGCTATCAAATTGTTCTTGTTGAGACTCAACTCTGCAAGAACAGGCCAATTACAACTCAGCTGGACTGGTTCTTATTGGATTGTGACGGCTGGGAAAAGGTCTTACCACACTCTTCATTTTTCAAATTACTCAATTTCTTTTGATCTCAGCAGCGACTAGCCAATGATACTCAGCTAGACTGTTCATTTGTTAGACGTTGATTCTTATACAAAAGTCTGTTCACCTCACAATGGTTTCCAGTATGGGAGCATTGCTTGACAGGTCATAATCCACTGTGCATACACAAAGTACCTTTCTTTGGCTCGGACATTAACACAATTTTGATGTTACAATCATTTGAAGCATGAGGTAATCTTCATTTCATTGTCAAAACTGCAAGAATACAACTATAAGAGGTGCTTCAAAGAAATGATTGGGCCGACGATAAAGTCTCAAGGCAATCTTACCAAGAGCGGATGATTACAATTTACTTGCCTTCTTGGTCAACTTCTTGATCACCTCCTTCCGAGGAAGGCCCCGTGATTGTTTGACTGGGGTTTGAATCTCTCTTGCCTCTCCCTCATTTTCACTGGAATTGTTGTTGGAGTGAATAACCATTTTAGCCTTTCCCTTTCCACGGGCTGCAGCACTTGGACCTTCGAGGACTTCAGTCGTAGCATCCTTCAGCACTCTCAAGGCAATTTTAATACACTTTTCATATGTGGCAACCAGGCTGAATCACATACTTGATCACAACCTGTGGCGCAAGACATTGATGAGGTTTTTGTGCTCCCACCCTGTTTTGGAGGCGTGTTACGAGTGGAACCTTTCTCATTCTCGCTTCCCTTTTGGCCACTGCAAATATTCCAGTGTTTCTCGGCCTTGGTTCCATCATGGGTTTCTTTCCTAGACTCAATTTGATACTGCAAGAAGAATGAGTATGCTTCAATGAAAAAGGGCAAAGACGCGCTTACAAATTTTGGTTAGGTTTTCCATTTTGTGAAACACTTGATGACCCTTGACTGAAAATACAGGTTGACAGGGGACCTGAGGTAATGCTAACAGATGGCCGAATGCAAAATGAGTGTTCCTTGAAATGCTGAAGTTGGAAATCGTTAGCTTAATGGCCATATTCTTTTCAACATCAAAATCAATTGAACTTCCCGCCCAACCTGGTCAAGTGTGTGGGTTTTGATGTAATTCTTAGTCCCTGGCACGACATATTTGACGAGGAATCTTTTATTAACTTTTTCCAACATTATCATGTTAGCGGTGTTGAATCACGACATTAATCACTACATCCCATTTACCTGACTGTCCCAATTTTGGTGAACAACAAAGACTTCAAGCCGAATTCTCTGATCACGGTCGGAGGAGGTTAACTCTTGTTGGCTTTGAATATAACCCAACCCAACAAGGTTTTTCTTGTCTGTGTAGTTGGGCTTGATGCGGCTCCCTGTGGCATAAGTGAAAAAGGGTGGAGTCACATTGTTCAGGGCAAGCACTCTCCTGCTGAGGTGATAAAACATTGATTCTACCAGCGTGTTGTTGATTGCCGTATTGGTACAGAAGTTGAGCTTGAAATCATCCCTCTTCTCACAGCTGACCCCGCCACATTGGATGTAACTTGGGGTAAGGACGAAACCGTACATGTTCCCATGGGGAGCATTTGTGGTCAACTAAGACCAATTGGAAAGAGGAACGTTGAATTGTAGGTCAAGACACCGTATCAGTTTGCAAGGAAGGCCAAGATACAGTGGTTTGGTAAGAACTCACATTGGCCAAGGCCTCAAAAAAGCCATTGACAAGCATAGGGTGGTTTGGCATGCGGCTCAAGGACATTTTGCAGTTTTGATTTGTGGAGAAAGACAAGGGTGTCAGAATAGGCCAAAGGGATAAGTGTGAAATTGATGGAAAACCTGATTGGGTGGGGAACGAGAAGATGTGGTTGAATAAAGGTGTCAAAAGTCAATGGTGTTTACAATCTGGTCGGGGAATCGGAGCCTGTTTTACTTTACACCAGGAAAACATTTGTGGAACCCGCATGCAGGTGCCTCATTTTATCCACGTCATATCCATGTTTTATAAATAAAACTCTCTCTACTCTCTCTCTACTCTCTCTCTACCCTCTCTCTACCCTCTCTATTCACAAACCACATCACATCCACCTTGCATCCATGTTCATGTAATATCCAGCCATATCCATGATTTTATCTGTTTTAAAATGATTTAAAATATAAGCTTATTGATTATGCACAATTGCAAGCAAATCATAATGGTTATGCATAGATTTGTAATCGAATCTTCCCATCATGCATTCAAGTAAAATGAAAAATTATCTGACAAGATGTTCAGGTTTAATCTCTGATTGAAAATTTAATATATATCTCCTTGTATTGAAAATGATGTGTTTTCAAAATGATTCTCATAATTCATGCTTTATGATCTTATATGCTTCTATCAGCTGCACAGGTCACATGCTAACAAGATATAAATATCCATACTGTATTGCATTTTGATATTAAGTGTTAAGGACTTTTATGGAGACAGGCCACACCCAGGTCAACAAAGTTTCCCTCATAGCTCTGGGTAAAGGCAAGGTAATTGAGGAGTCCTTCATCATCCTGGCTACAGCTCTTAATCAGGCCAACAATGATAAAAACTGGTTACAGCTTCTATCCAGGCCTATGGAGAGATCTTTCTCCTCATCCTGCATACAGCTTGCACTCAGGCCAATAGGTTTGTCACAGATTCCAGACCAAGCTGGGCCTACCAATGGCAAAAGCAAGCTGCCAGATCAATCTGGGCCTGGCATCTAAGACACTCTCTTTTCAGGTGGCCAGGGAAAGTCTCTCGTCAGGTGGCCAAGACATTCTATTGGCAAGTGGGCAAGTGAGACAGGGTCAGTTACCAGTTCATCCTGGGACTCTATATTTTATATATGACTAGCGCTCAATAGTGGCATTTCTGCCTTCAAATTTCAGCCTTAATTATACTTTTACTTAGTTCCCAGTTTAGCCCATGGCCAATAGGGGGGTTCAAAATAAGTTTTCACTGGAAATCATTTTAGTGACCACTGGAAATTCTAGCCTTGCTGGGCACATTCTGTGCACTTAAAATACCAGCCAAAATTTTACATTTCAATGTGAGATTTATGGCAAATTTTAGGTTGGAAATCTGATGATCAGAAAAATATGTATATAAGGGACCAGAAGGGAAATCTTCAATTGTGAACCCCCCTAGTGATCAAATTTCAAATAGAGCCCTCATTTTATTCATTGCTATCAACCAATCCACATAATTATACAAAGATTACAAAACATGTTAGCATGAATTATCTACTGGGATCCAATGGTGATTTTACCATCAATTTATATGTCACAATTATATATTATGTATTCTTTTTTTCAAAAAATCTTGGATAATTTTACATACTTGATTCTGTAATGTGAGGTTAAAAGGCTACACCAATGATCCCTGGGAAGCACCTACATATAAGGATCAGTAGAATGAGTTGATGAAATCTATTTTGAAATACATAGAGTTAAATATGATGTATTGGCAATGTAAAATGGAGTTCCAAGCAGTGCAACCTTTATTAAAAACACCATATTTGCTAAACCACCAATTCCAGAAAAAAATGTTTTTTAATGCTTTTTTCTAAGATTGAAGGGTTCACCAAGTGGAATACAAGTAAGAGGCTCTGGTTGGATTAAATAAAACCAAAGTTGTTCCATACATCATTTGTTTAATTTAGAGCAGTTTTGTACTACAAAACACTTTGGTACTCCATAATACTTTTGTAGTCCCAACCACTTTTGGGTTATAATATACCACTTTTGGGTTATAATATACCACTTTTTCAATTCACAAGTTGTAATGGCCTGCAAGGTAAGCAAAAAGATTTTATCCAACTAAAATAGATTTGGATAGATTATATTCAGGCCTCTCAAAGTGGCCAGGGTAAAATGGGGAAATAGGCTGAGATGCAAAGGCTTCAAAGCCCAAAACTTTTTTGACAGAAGTATTCAATAACTAGTTGCAATGAAAAAATTCAAAGGAAAACATAGAAATGAGCTGTAAAAATGAAACTTTACTGTATGATTTTATACTTCAATGGAAGAAGGCAATGGATGACATGTGAACATCCACAGAATTTGTATTCAATCAGTATAATCAAAATTATGAAGGCATAAAAAATGAGGGAAGAAATTTTTCAAGTATGTGCATGTCACATGGTGGAAGACTTCCCATTTTGAATCAAATGGTCAGGAATATAGATTAAAGACTTAGTTTAATGATGGGAATACTTTTGGATTGGATTTTCACCAACCAAGAAGATTGGGGATGTTGAATTGGTGGAAAGTCCTTCAATGTATTGGAATAAAGAGAAAGAAGTGAGACAAATTTTATGGAATTATCAATATCAATAATATATTATTATATCCTCCATGTTATATACTTGCTTTAACAGTCCACAGCAGGAGAGCACAGAATTCTGATTATATTACACAGGACACACAAACATGATTGTAGATAGTGAGGGTAGAGCCTCAACAGGCACATGGGTCAGAGCCTGTGTTGATTTCAGCAATATTTTGGGTTGAATGGGCCAAAGTTAAATAGAGCCCTGCTGATTCATTCCTTATAAAATGTATAAAAACCTATTATATGAGTCACTTGGGGTGATGTTATAAGATATCAATGTAAATATCAATGCATGGTTTACTTGAAATATTTGAAATTTCAACACTCTCAGGTATTCATGATGGGGAGTGTGGCATGAGAGGTGTTTTGATGAAAAATAACTGATGGGCAGAGTGGAAAGCTATAGGGGTCTTATAGTAAAACTAAAAAATACAGGAGACATCAATTAGATCCCAAACTAGAGGAACTGTGTTGTATGCACTGGTTTTCAGTACCAAAAGAAACTGAGTTGAAATTTTGTGAGAAAAGATAGAATGGAAAAAGTCAGTGTTGCTGATACTCATCATGGTTTAAAAATAATTTAGCTTGCTCCTTGGGGGAAAAAGAATATCATTCCATATGGCTTCAATCATTCTAATCTTCTCCTTGAAAGAAAATAATATTTTGTGTGGGGCAAGATTGCAAATTATTTTTACACATCAGGTCAGAGTTGGAAATTAGGCTAAGACTGAGCTAAAATGAGCAGACTCAGCCACCACTGAAGATCTGCCAAATTAGTTTTTTTTAATATGTAAAATTTAATTTTCCACTCTGCTTGCTCTGTTCAGGCTCCATTGTTGTTTGGAGGCTATTATGTTAAAAATTTGCACTTTGACCACATCTCGAAAGTCTGCTTTTTCTTGATGAGTAAATTCAACATGTTTATCATCAGACTCGTTCAATATCCATCCCCTGATTTATGTAGATCAGGGACCACTTCTCTGGGAATCTCATATTTTTGGGCCTGAATATCAAAATTAGGTTGAATCACCTTGGCTTCATGCTAATTTGAATGATCATGAAGTTTGGAAGGGTTACACTCATGAATACTAAAATCCTCAAATTTGGCAATTGTTTGTTTGGGTAGTCAATCCTACATTAGGATACTGCAAGATGGTCTCCTTATAGGGAGTCAGATTTATTGATAATAAAGGACACCATCCATGATAGTTTCTGTCCATCATGCAGATATAAATGAAGAGTCACAGGTTTCAAGAATTAAGGACCCATCCATAATGTTAGGTGCATAAACACAGAGTCAGGGGTTTCAATTATTAAAGATTCTGTCAATAGTAGTTTCAGTGAGTCATGTATACATATATGCAGAGCCATAGGTTTCATGGATTAAAGACACCATCCATAATAGTTTCACTCAATCGTCTATACATAAATGTAGAGTCACAGGATTCACAAATTAAGGATGTATCAATTGGGTTAGATTCATAAATGCAGAGTCAGAGGTGTCTGGAAGTAAGTATGATATCCATAATAGTTCCAGTTAGTCTTGTCTGAATACATGCAGACTTGGAGGTTTCAAGAATTAATGAATCTGCCCATAAAAGTTTCAGTTATTCCTGTGTGTATATTTAATTCAGAGCCAGAAGTTTCAAGGATTAAGGATAACATCCATAATGGTTTAAGTCCAGCCTGTATAGATGAATGTCAAGTCACAGGTTTCAAGAATGAGGGATGCATCAATAATGTTAGATGCATAAATGCATAGTCAGAGGTCTCATAAATTGAGGATGCCATCCTTAAAGGTTTTATTTAATCATTTATGCATAAATATGGAAACAAATGCTTAAAGATTTAAGTGTAGAATTCATAATGTTGGATGCATAATAATACAAAGGTTCCAGAATTAAGGATGCCATCCTTATTAGTTTCAGTTAGTCCTGTATACATAAATGTAGATTCATAGGTTTCTAGACTTAAGGATACCATCCATAATACTTTCAGTTAGTCCTGTATGCATATGCGCAGAGTCAGAGGTTTCAAGAGTTAAAGATGATGTCTACAATCATTTCAGTTAATCATGTTTAATATATATGCAGTTTTGGATCTAATACTTTCATGTCATGGGGACTAAGAAATAGAAACAATTAAGGAGACCATCCATTATAGTTTCAAGGGGTTTCTGATGATGCATTATAATTCACCTGTCTAAGAACATCTGTTGACTGGTTTGTCATGCATGCATATATGAAGAGTCAGGTTTCAAGAATTCAGGACATGTATGATGGCTTTAGGTATTTACCATTCCAAGACTACCTGATGATATACTCAATTACACATGCATGATATATTGAACTGCTTAGGGTTAGGGTTAGCAGAAGAATGAAAGCTGTCCTACAAAGTTTGAGGATACTTGATCAAATTCAGAGATTTCAAGAATCAAGAGCACTATCCTTGAACTTTTTAGGTACATGTGTTCTGATCAATTGAATATACGTATTCTAAAACAATCAGCTGGTCTAGTTATACACATATGTGTGAGTCAAGTGGGTCTCATTAGCCCTTCATTCACTGCAAGGCAGGGCTGATCTTTTTGTGGGAATTAGCCTGGATTTTTACCTCTCTGTGAAATGCCAGCAGCAATTTATGATTGCTCTCTACACCATATATAGGCATGAGTCTTGCTCCAATTGGACACATCCAACAAACATAATCCACTCCCTAAACCATCAATTTAACCATATTTTTTTGATGTGAGATAATTTCCAGTTTACTATTAGAGTGGATCCAAAGACCTCAACTCAGGATTGATCATGTAGTAGAAAAAGATCTGGAGCCTGATTCTAAGTAAGGTGGTACTTTGTCTAAAAATAGTTTTATAACATATGTGAATGAGCCTGGTATTTTGAATGCAAGCTTTGTGCTGATTCCCATTACTTCAGGATAATTTCCTAAGGCTCTTCCTAACATTTTGGCTATGTGGGATGCTAAGCATAAAAAATTGGGAAAAGGTGTGTATCATCATTTCCCACAAAATCCATCCATAATAACTCAATAATTGATAATTATCATACATTTTACATTGAACAGGGGCAATTTCTTTTTGGGAGCCTTATAAAGGTAGCAGCACTTACAAATAACTAATTAAAGCTGATAATCTGAACTATGGTATGTTTTTGATTTTGAAAGTCAACAAACAATTTGCCTCCTTCTACTTATTTATCCTGCTTTGATCATAAATTTATATCAAAACTACAGAAATATGTATAGGATGTATGTGCCCTGTCTTGGATTTTCTTCTATTTCACTAGTCATACTTCACTATTATTGAGTATTAGCCACCTGCCTTGCATTTTGATTGGATGTTCCCCTTATTTATTTTCTAGTAATCAATGAAAGTGCCCATCTCACTACAAACTGGGAATAAATAGATGGTTCATATTTCTTACAGTGCTACTGTACCCATACATCATAAAGTAAGGTTGGCATTCATAATCAGTCTTAAATTCATTACCATTGCCTGACATGTAGACCATGGTTCATATAAGGAAACTTTATTTATTCTCTTATTTGGGATGTAAAAATTCAAAAGGAGAAGACTGTTTGAAATGGAGAAGCCTGTCTTCCTGATCGCTCCAAATAAATAGCCCTTCCAGAGAGTCTTAAGCAGAGGAAGATCAGAATATGCATTTCTCTGAAAAAATGAGGACGTCATCCATAAAATCCCTTGAGAAATAAAAACCAATATTGGAAAATGACCACTACATAATGAAAAATCCATCATGATTCTTTATAAGGAAGGAAGTATGGTATCAGCAAGCCAGGATACATACAACTCTCTAGAAATGTCAAATCTTGATGTGGGGAATCAACCTATTTGAAGGAGAAAATCAAGGATGCCTATCTTGAACCAAGTGTTGAGAACTCCATATTATACTGTAGCTCTCCCAATATATACTTCTATCGAGGTAAAATTTCATACATGCTATTGAAAAACTGGGAATATATATAGTCAATAAACAGAGAATTCCCAAAGTAATAAAAATATGGAGTTTGACATATGCCTTGTCACCCAATCTAAACAGTCTGGCTTTGACAAATTATAAGTTTCTTCATGGATTGTTAAATTACCTTCAATCCAATTTATGGCTTCATTTAGAAAATTAAATTTTCCACAGTGGATAGGGAATCCATAAGAGCTTTCTCTCCAAAGGCCACCACATTTTTTCATTCAGAGCATCAAATAAATTTCCTGAATTGGACAGATGTGTGGAGGTGGAAGTGGTTATGGAGCATCTTTCAATTCCAAAACAATGTCTTTATAACTGAAAAAGGAGGCCCAATTGGTTATTGCTTGTCCAGGTAGGCACATGAGCAAAGTGCTTATCACAGATCTATACCAATAACCTGGGTCAATTCTAATTCCATTATCCACTGTTCATTCAAATATTCCAAAAGTGGCTCATGAGGTGGAGAAGCATTCTGTTATGGGACAGAAAAAAATGGAAATAAAACAACTAAAAAAAAACAATAAAACAACTAAAAAAAAACAATAAAACAACTAAAAAAAAAAACAATAAAACAACTAAAAAAAAAACAATAAAACAACTAAAAAAAAACAATAAAACAACTAAAAAAAAAACAAATAAAAACAACTACAAAGCATATCTCTGGTCTTTACAAAGGGTTCTATCACTAACATGTTTATCAGTAGCATCTTTCAAGTTATTAGAAACTGCACCTAATTTTTTGTTAATTTGAAAAGAACATCTGAAATGAGTATGAGAGGAAGGGGGAGGAGTAGTTCAGTGCTCAAACATGGTGGTTTGCCACAAAACCTCAAAAATCCCATTAGCATGAGCAAAGTCAATCAGAAAAGCATGACAAGTAAATTGGAGACCATGACCTTTTTCTTGTGAGGGAGGAGAGATAGAATTACCAGTTTTTCTGTCAATGTATGAGAATATTCTATACGTCCAAGGGTTGAGTTCCCGGCCATCCTGATGGACAGGATTATAAAAGTTATTGAAAGTCACCATGACATTACCAGCAAAGTTGTTTTCATCCTTAAATTCCCGCCATTCCTTTTGATTCCAATTTGGGATTCCTTTGGAGATGGCGACATCGTGGTTTTTCACCCAGGCGGATTTGGATAAAGATTTGATATGGCTGGCAATGAAGTCATTGTGATCTTGAAAGTTGTCCCATAACGCACTATCAGCAATAGAATCCGCCTCATTGATGTTATGTCTTCTTGCATAGGTGCCTACAGAAAAAAACAACATGATCAGTCCAAGTGATAAAAAAAAAAAAAATTTGCTAACCACCAGACTTCTGAACCTTGACAAAACCCAATACCACACATTTTTACATTGAGTAAATTGTGGTTGGTCTAGATTGGCTGTCAATGGAGTGCCATCTTGAAGAGATTCACAATAATTTCACCGAGTTTGTTGAATGTTGGTGTGGGTTGTTTGGAGAAAGAATGTCTTTCGATTAAGAAATGGGGTTGACCACCAGAGCTTCAAATGAGGTTTCGAGTCTTTTTGCCATGTATTGGAAAGGTGAGGATTGGTTTTGAAGAAATTTCTTCCTTGGATGGTGAGAATTTTTTTGAAGTGAGGGATTATTCCAGAATCGGTATCCTTCTTGAAGCTTCTCTGCAGCTTGGCAACTTGCTTTGAAGTGCCAGACATATATTTGGGAGGTGACATGTATTGCTTTTTGGGTCAAGAGGGACCGGTAGTTGAACCAGCAGAGCCACTGACCTGGGGGGCCGTGCACCCCCCAGACAAGTGAGGCTTACCCAGGTGGTCTACTGGTTCAACTGGGTTGCCCCAATCATCAACCTTTGAGCCCTGGGAGACCTGACGTGCCGTGTGCTCCTCAGACGTCCCAGGGCCCTCCAGATGATGATGGGGCTCGAGTTGTTGATTCGATTGTCCTGAATTTGTCATCAGTTCCTGGAGTAGATACAAAAAAGAAAGGCCATCGCTCAGCTGGTGGTACGATAAAAGAGAAGAAAAATGAGAAACTACATATGATTTCCTTTCCATGAAAAGGGATGATTTGAATTGACTGAGGCGATTTGATTGAAGCAAGTTAGAACAAGTACGGTTAAGGGATCAATTGCTTATTTTGATTTGAGTGAACAATTGTGATGGGTCAAAAACAATGAGACCCATTTGTATGTAAAAAAACAGGAGTTTGAAGGAGATGATGTGTAGTTAGATCAAAAACAATAGGAACTTTCAGGGTGCTTGTTTAAGCCAACACCCAGAAATTGATTCAGCTGTCTTGAGGCAACATTCAATCAATTATACCAGAGGGAAAAAACGTTGAATCGGACAGATGTGAGTTAAGAATGAGACAGGACCACCAAATTGATTGGCTGAGGATGTTGGGTTTGAAGGAGCCGAGGCCAATTGTTTGGCTGTAGCTGAGATGATATAAATGGTGAAGTAAGTGTCAAGGGGATTGGATCTTAGTTTGTTGAGTGAAGACCGATCGATGGAGGCAGACAGTCACTCACATGTAGCCTGGGTGGTCAAGCGAAGGCCAAGAATGTATTGACCGATTAAAGAAAGGGAGAATGAAACCAGGCAAAAAGTCTAGTCAAGCGCCTTTGATCAGGGTCATTCTGATCCATTGACCCAAGGCCGATAGATAGACAAGGACTTACATTGGTAGGTTGATTTAAACAAGAGCAAGCCACATTTGAATGAGGAGGCCAAGTAGGATCAAACGAGATACAGACAAGCCCAATCAATGGAGGCTTGAAGCGTTGATGGAGCAAAGCAAAACTGCCAATTGAGCCTGGTGCAGGTATATGATCCAGATGAACGTTACGAATGAAACAATTGAGCCAAAACATTTTGACTAGAGGCCAATGCTGTAGAGGAAAAAGGGTATGTAGATTGCTTAGAGGACCGACCGGGGACCTGGTCTGGCCGAAACTATGAATATAGTCTTGGCGGGCGGTTGAGTTGTCATCATGTATAACCTAACTAGGTTAGGTTACAACAAATGCATCTGTTAAGCTGAGTACTACTGCCTGATCGAGCAAGGAAGAAGTGTCAGATAATGAAGGGCGCTGAGGTTGATGAGTAAAACTAGCAATTGTTGTTGGAACCAAGGACAAGAGTTAGGACCAATCAATGAATTTAGAATAGTGTGATCACAGTTAACCAAGCAATTCAAGGTGGGAAATGGGATCAGTTAGTAATTGATTGGTGAGATGGAAGGAAAACAATGGACTTACAATTTTGTGAGCTGTTTGGTTGATGTTGAGTAACCAATTGAAGCGAAATAGAAAGGGTTAGGGCTTTCTAGTGAAAACAGAGCCTAGACAGTTAATTCGAGCTTTTGGCCTTGTACACTAGGGAATAAGAGCGGATCAAATCCAATGATCAAGATAGACTATGTGTTCTAAACTGAGGAAGACGAAAATATCACCAGGCAAACAGACTATATTTACATTCCCTACACAGCACATGACTAAAGGGAAAGTACCCAAGGAAAACACGTTGAATGAGAAGCTTGGCAGATGTTGAACAGTCATATAAATGGAAATCATGGGAACTAGACATGTTTCCAGTTCAACCCATCATGAAAGTAGCTAGCATAAATACACTCAATAGGTAGGAGGGTGGAGTTTCAAAAGATGTGTTGGTGGGGAATGCACTCTCCTGCAGATAAACTTGCACCCATGATAGGATGTCAAGCTTTTCTAACATTGCGGAATTAGAGTTTGTTCCCTTTCAAATATAGCACACAATGGGAATGTCGGATGCTATTAAATAGAAAGTGATTATAGTGGTTCAATTCAAAAAAACACACATTCACCTAAGTAACACAGAGTAACACGCATGTGAGTTCAAGGTTTACTCTATTGGAAATACATAGTTTGGGGTACAAAAAATTGTCAACCCTGCATCCATTTACATTAAATATAGGTATGAGAAACCCTATGGAACATAAGAGATGTCATCACTATGGCTAGACTACATGATTCAAATCTTGCATGTATACTACAGGACGTGATTTTCTTCCTTTGAACAGTTGTCATCAGTGATAACATGGCAAAAATAGAGAGATACAATTGGGTAGTAACAGGTCAGGAAGGCCAAAAATTTGGCTAGGAAATGGTCCATTAATTGAAGCTGGCATTTGAGATGTGGGGCTTGGAGAACAAAACTTCCATGATGAGCATGAATGTGTTTACACTTGGAGCAAATTGAATTGAAGGATGTGTTCACATGGTGTAATAATGGCTGGTAATCAAGAAGGATTTCTTCAGGGACTTTATGACGTCGCATGAAAATTATCAAACCCTATGAAAATATTTGTGTTTCCAAGTTTTTCATTGCCTGCAGTGATTGTTTGCTTCACAGAACATCATGTTTATTAATGTATCACCAATTTTGAGGCATACAGGAACAGGTAGAAAAGGATTTGGGCATGCATGAGGACTGAAGGACTAGCAGCATGATGATGTAGTGGACATGGAGATTGTAAGAAAAGCAGGATCAAAAACTATGGGTGAGACCATGGATGTTAAGGTCTATGATTAACTGCTGAGCGTGCTGGGCTTCAAAGATGAGAATTGATAATTAAGCACGGCGGGCCTAAGGATCAGCTGTTGCTGGAAAATTGGAGCTCGGGCATGATGAGAATTGATATTAATTCTGAGTGGATACTATGCCACTGCTAAGCATGCTGGACTTGAAGATCCATGTGGGATGACTATATGCACCATGGAAGGGAAGTTTTGTAGTAAGGATTCAGTGTACTGGTGTTCTGGCTTCTCAAATCAGTTGGCTGGTGTGAAGGAGCAATGATAAGTAGAAGATACTGTTTTGGTAAGCATGCATAAAGGCTAGTCAGCTGGTAAGAGCACTAAGAATCAGGCAACATGGGTGATGACTAGGTATGTCAAGGGTGGTGTTGTGGTGAATGAATGCTAAGCACGCCGGGATTAATGATGGGGGTTTCCATACCTGTGCAGGCATCAACTTGACAGAGTGGTAGGCTGAATGAATTTTGAGAAATTACAAAACAGTCCAGTCTGTGATCATTTTTTTCTATCTGAATAACCATCCAGGATGGATGATCAAGCACTGAGAGAGCAAATCAGACTGTATTGGTGATGGGGTATTGATAAGCCCGGCAGGCTTAAAAGTTCAATTTGGTTACGCAGATTTAACTCACTGGGATTCATAAATAATCAGGTGCTGATAAGCACGCCCGGCTTAGGGAAGTGTTGCTTCTGGCTTGGGAAAAGTCTTCTGCTATGGAAATTGTACCCCTGGGAGGAAGACTGGATTGTGAAGATGTGAGATTCAGAAAAGAGGGTCAAATGCTAAGTGGAGAAAGCTTCTAGATAGAGGCTTGGTCACATTCTAGACACGTTGACCATTAAAACTCCTGATCACCTACTAAACATACTACCTCCAAGTAACATGATCAGATGTAAATGAACCAAAGCTGTGGGGATGATTCCAAAAATGTGAGCAAACTAGGTAAGAGGTTAACTCAAAATCCCACACAGCTTAATTTTGAAAGTTTTGGATCAACTGATAATGAATCTGGGACTGATGAATCAAGATTGAATGTTGGGTGACTGGCTTGACCATTATCATGAAAAGGAAACATTCTGGGATTTGAACCCCTTTTTGAGACATCAAATCAATGGGATGAAATGTATTTCTCTGCATTCCACACTTTGGGAATGATAAGATACCGCCACATTTTTTGATTTGTGGGCTACGTAAAAATTTAAAAACCCAAAGTTTATTGTTGAACATTTATTCTGGCTGTTGAATATACACACCGGGCTTGCTTGTGATAGTCTCCAGGGACCCTTTCAGGTGCAAGCTGACACCCTTGGTCAAACTGAAATATTTGGTCATTTGATATTCAGGCTGGTTCAAATGACTATTCATTTCTCAACTCAATTGACAATGATGAAATTTTTGTAACACTAGTGTGATAAAATGTATACTCTTCCCAAGTTGAACATCTTGAGTATTGCAAACCTGATGATAAAAATAGACATCTTAATGATGGATTGGCCTAAGCCCACAATGCTTTTGCTCATGGCTGTTGTGGAGGATGACTAATTGGTTCTTAAGCCCGCCGGGCTTAAGGAGATGAGACATTATGGTGAGCTTGCCAGGTCCAATTTGGAAAATGTGAGTGGATGTGGGAGTCAGATCAGGGACAAGTAGCATCACTTGACTAGAAAGTTGTTGGGTAACACAAGAAGTTAATTACTGGCAAATTTTAGATAACTGAATAGTTCAATTGGAGAAAAATGAGACAGCCTAGATAATTTAACTATGAAAATTTCATCTAACAAACAAAGACTACAAAGAAGACATCTATGGAGCACTCCAACATTTGTAGGTTTGGTGGCAAAATTCAGATAATCATGGGCAACACAGATAGCTGATTGATGACAGGTAGGGATCTTTGGGTGCAGCACGGACAGAGGAGAGAATTTGGCGAACATAAGTACCTAAGTTTACCCAGATGTCTTCGTGAGCAGACTTATTAGCCTTGGACCTCACATGAATCTGGTTGATCTCAAGACAGTCATGTTCTAGCGATCTCTTGTTGCAGTGAATATGCAGCGTGCACCACCCAAAAGAAATAGAATGAACAGGAATTAGTTGTACCGGCTTTCGATTTGTGCAACTTGTCTGCAGTCTTTGGAATCTGTGTTGGAAAGTGTCTGCTCAGTTCTCTTCTTTTTGCGTGGGTTCAGTTGGTCCTTCATGTCTTCAGAGTGGCCATATAGAATAGTATAGGCCATCATGATGTCGATGATGATCTTGCGAAGGTCTTCTAGGCAGTCAGGGGCAGAGTTAGTTGAAGGGCCTGTTACAACCTGGCTGGTGTCATTGTTTGATGGTTCACCATCCAAGATTTGGGGAAGGGTTGGCATCGTGTCATCCTTTAAAGCTATAAGCCAAGACAGCACAATAGTGTGCCGTCTGAAAGGGCTGGTTGAGGGTTCAATTGTGGGTGCTTTGGGGTTTTCATCGGAGATGGATTGAATCAATAGAGCCGCCGTTTTAGCCCATTCACGGATCAAACGGGGCTGGGGAAGGTTGATCAGGGAGGCTAACGTCCAGAAAAGGTTGCTTTCTGGATGAGAAGATTTCTCACTGATCGGTATGGTGGGGTCAGGTGATTGGAACTGGGAATGAAGGATCTCGTGATTGATGATATCTTCACTATGCCAGAGCTCATGGGTTGAATGAGACAGGCAGCTGGGACCTAAAATAGTAATGAATTTCAGCTGGAGTACACTGAAATATCAATGGATAAATACTTACCTGAACCAATGATATCTTTTATCCAGTGTTTGTAGTTGAACTGGGCCTTTTTGTAGACAAAGTTAGCTGTAGGAATCTTGGTGACATCATTTGTGGAAAGTCAAAAGCTCATAAGGTATTCAGTTGCCTTCCAACCTATCAGCCACTTGGTTTTTTTAACTCGACCTTCCCGAAACATTTTTGAGGCCTTATGGAGCTCTTGCCGTAAGGAATCGGGTAGGATTACAGAGAAGGTTTCAGGGGTAATTTGAATGGAGGGTTGAGCGATTTCCTTGGCTGAATGCTGATTGTCAAGCTGGGTTGTGATGCCGGATCAGTGTCCATTCCAGAGTGTTAAGCTGTGTCAGGGGGAGGTCTAGATGGCAAATTCTTTTTCCTTTGAGAGGATTGATGCTCTTGATTCTCATCATGTGATTCAGCGTCTGGGTTTTTGTTGGGTTCGGCTTGATCTTGCCCATCACGTACACCTCGACCATCTTTTTCAGCTTGTTGATCTCCTCCATCTTCTTCGCCTCCTTGATCTTCTTGGCTTTCCCCACCTTCTTCCCCCTCGTCCAACCATACACCTCCATCATCCTCTTCACCTTCACCATTCTGATTTTCCTTACTTTCACCTTGGCCCTCTGAATTCTCAGAACTGGAGTTGGATGTGAGAGATGAAGATGAGCTTCCCTCTCTGGATATGTTCGTGTTGTTTGATGTTTCTTCTCAGGGGATGATTGTGAAGATGGAGCTTCTCTCCTTTGTTTTTGAGGGATTTGTGGTGACCAGGTTGGAAGGAGTGGAGGAATGGGTTCGGGAGGAGGTACGCCGAGTCATGATGCGGGTTGGGAGTGGAGTTAACTTGTCTTTTGAGGCAACTGGATATTGAGATGTCTGGAGTTCAAAGCCAGATTAGTCAGGATTGGGACCACCAAGTTCAGCATTTGATGAGTTTGTTGGGGGATTGAGGGAGGGAGTTTCATTGGGTGCAGAAGTTGGCTTGTGATTGAGAGGTTGGTGGTGCTGATTGAGTACTAGATTTGGAGGTTGCCATGTGAGACTTGATGGAAACTGGAGGATGACTAGTTTGTCTGGGCTTGTATAATTGCTTGGTACACTCAGGAAGTCCGGGACAGGTAATTATCAGGTGAGGGGAAGGTTTCACAGTGAGAAACTCCTCAATGGGAAGTGATTTAGTTTCTTCATAGGCTGTGAGGGAGAAAGGAGCGTTATTAAGGCCCAGGGTCCAAACTTTGAAAATGCCAAAATTGACATACCTTGACACATATTTTCAAGCCGAGTTTAAGCACTTTCAAAGTCTCTTTTGAGGGATTTTGGGATGTGTAACTGGATGAAAGTCTTGAAAAAATCTTAAGCCTTGATGACGTTGTTGAGGAATTCTTCTTCACTAATCTCCTGAAACTCGGATCCTAAGCATGGCTCTCCAGAGCTAGTGGGTTCAATAGAAGGAAGCTTCTGTTTTTCAGTGGATTTTCTGGGTGGCAGTTTCTCGCTGGGAAAGGAGATCTGGTATTCGGAAGGATCTACAGAAGATACAAAAGAAAGGTTGGTCAAATCATTAGAATGATTGATGGTTGCAAGAGTTCCGGAAAGGAAATGAATTGGATGTATGTAAGGACTCACCTGGTGGTGGTGTGTGGTTAGGAGTGACTGAACAGGTTGAATGAGGTTTGGCTGAATCTTGGTTTGTTTCAGACATGTTATTGATTGGAAGTGTATCAGACATCTTAAGTTGGGGATTTGAGATAATTTTGTGAAATATATAAGCAACAAATCAAGGGGTAAGAGATAATAAAAAATAGGAGGAATCAACCGCCTGTTGGGAGGATGGAGGGAGAGGTTAAGGTCAGAGAGCTAACCTTTTATGCTTGGGAAAAAGCAAGTCAAAAATGGACAAAGGTAAACAAGGGTGGGTCCCTGGCAGATCCCTTTGAATATTGATGCAGTGATGATGGTGATTGACCTGGAGTGTCATTCACCATCAGCTGAAACAAAGGGTATGAGAAATCTGTGAATGAGCTAAGAAAGGATAAGGTGACATGATGTAAACAAAGATTTTTTGTAGAGAGTCCAACAAATATGTAAGACAATGTCAGCGGAAAATCATTATAAGTAAACATAGTTGTTAGAGGAAAGTGATAACAATGTTCCTTAATCAGTGGGGTTGCAAAACCTAATGAGTGGTTGCCTCTCCAAAGTGCCAGACAATTTGGTCAAATGTGGTTTTGCTTGCTGGGAACAAGCCGGTGTGATTTGTGTGTGTTGATATTTGGAAAGGTTGAAACCATACTACCGTAGGTGTAATGTTTGTTGACCCTAGCTGATGTAATGAAAGGTAAACTCATGCAAAGGTTATAAATACCCAAAATAATATGTCGATGCTTGGAAGTTGACCATGCATTAAGGGAAAAGTTTGATTACACTTCAGCAATGCACTCAAACTAAGGCAATAAAGTTTGGATACAAGCCATATTAGTGATTCCTCAGGTCACAATTCAAAGAATTCTGAAGTGCACTGGCTTTGAGAGTGGCCTCCCCATTGATTCTGAAAATAATGTGTCATGTTTGTGATTTTCATCAGGAATCACAAAATAGAGAGCTTGGTGCGCCATGCAAAAACCAATCCCAATGGTCTCATCCTATACCAAAACTCATGATCATAGGGCTTTCCAAGGCCCCTTTGGTTCCTGAAGCTTTCCCAGCATTCTCAGGACCTGAAAATGTCAGCCAAATTTGTTTGACACTACATATAAATGCTTGACCCCTACAGTCATGCTCATCAGTAGACTAACTTTACCCGGCAATATTGGTAAGCCCACCAGGCTTAGTATCTCCAGTAAGCCCTCCGGGCTTACTATCTCCAGTACTTCCTGTGGATGTACTGTCTCAGTGACCTGTTTCCACCGAAGTTCAACTTGCTAAGATCTTTGGTAGTAATACATTTTGAGAGGGGTGCTTAAGCTCTGACATTTTCATAAGCACAAGGATTACAAGATGTGAGTTTAATATATAACATGCTTAGGGCTCTCTAATTGAATCAAATTCATCTGGGGAGATGGTCAGAATCTTGGAATTACATTCAGACAGGGAAGGATTTATTACGCTTTTAAGGGGCAGACTGCCTTTTAATACCTGACCAGCAGTCTGCCTTCAATTTCTAGACTCTCCCAAGACGTGGTTTGGTTTCTCATTGGAAGGCCAAAGCAGCACTATAATCTAAAAACAGAGGTTAAAACATGAGACTTACAAGTCCATAAGCCTGGCAATCTTAGTGCTAGTCAAGAGGAACAGTCACAAATACATTGGATTCAATGTCCTCAAAAAAAAAAAAAAACGAATCAATCATGAAATTATCATGACATAAAATCAGGCTATGGTTCATTAATCCTTCTACGTTTCTTCTGGTTGGGAACTTCACTTGCAGATTTCAGCTGCAATGGTTTGGGCACAAACTTCCCCTTATCTAAAGTGACAAAAACCGAAGTCAGCCCTGATGTAAGGATTTTCACCTCAATAAACACAACATACTCAACTACCACTACTAGGTCCAGCCAAGGTCCCCAACACTTTGAGAGATAATACTTCCGCCCCGTACAGTCATCTCATTCAGTGTTCTGGCTTTGGCCTCCAAATCTAGTGGGGCTTGCAGCTCAAGTAGCTCTCTCTCCACGGCAGATAGACTTTGAAGGAACTGTGGATCATATGCATCGAGGGAAATCCTGAATATTGAGGTTGGTTTGTGGTATCTCTTCTTTGTCTCTTTCAAAAATCCTAACAAGACTTTTGAGTTTGTTTGTTGAGGTAGAAATCATTAAGGAAATTTCTGAAAGTTTGTGAGCACATATTAGGAATGCTTGACTCGCTTCGGTTTTTCTGGAGGTAGCAGATCTTCCCAATAAGAGACAGTTTCCTTGGTGAATAACAAAGCAAAAGAAGGCAGGTGGCCCATTTTTTTGACTGCCACTGTTCTTCTTTTATCGGAAATATTGGGAGGATGGATCAAAATCAGTGGTCAACCTCAAGTTCCTCATCCCATGATCAAAAAAAAAAAAAAAAAAGGAAATGACTAACTTTAGATTTCATGCAGGAAATGGTTGCCTTCCTTGCCTTCTTCACTTTCAATTCCTCCGGAATTTTTCCCTCAGCTCCGCCTTTCCTCATCTCTTTTTACCTTGACCTTGAACCCATCGTTCCAAAACCCTCTCCATACACGACATTTCATCCCAAATCATCCCTGGTTGTGACTTTGCCCAGTTATTAGTGTTTGATCACAATCGAACCAAGTGTTCCGTTCCAAAGGGAAGAAGTGAAGGATTTAGCATCCCACTCAAAATTAAAACACCCAAAACCAGCCAATTGAACCTCTTGCTCGCAAGCCTTCTTCACACTGATCAGAATGTTGAGATCAGGAGGAGCCAAATTCTTGTGGATACAAGAAAATTCTTCTTCATGTAGTTGTTTTTCTATATCTTTTGGCTTTGCCTTGTGATTTTCAAACACACTCAAGTGTGCCATGATCTTGTTGTAGCGACTCATAGCCCAGTTATTCCACACATCCCATTCCTCTTGAGTGGGACCTGGAGGGTATGCACCAACTGTTTGAGGCATACCCATCATGAATCTGACGAAGTGTTGAACCAAACAGCACAAGCTACTAGATCTGACGAAGTGTTGAACCAAACAGCACAAGCTACTGGACTGACTTGGCAGCTTTGAAGCAACAACAGCCTTCTGTACCTTTCAAATTTGTCCTCGAGCATCCTGTTCCACACGTTTTCTTTTTGAAAAATTCAGCTGGTGCCTTAGGGATTCCCCTGGATCTATCCCTGGTCCACTGTCAGATTCTGATAAGTATTGATGGATGTGGAATCAGCTCAACCGTGTTACAATAAGGATACAATCACATTGGCCAAATGAGATACTTGCTCCATTGGCTCATCATTATCTTTCAACATCTTCTCACAATCATTGTCATCATTAGCTTCCCTTGAATTTGAAGCAACTGGTTCACCAGTGTCCATCGGAATGTTATCCATTTGGAAGCTGGACAGTTGGGGGGAGGGAATAAAGTAATCAAAATAAGTGTTTACCACTAAGCAGCTGATGATATAAGGCCAACAATAAATCAGATGGAGAACTCACAATTCAGCAATGAGTGTTTCAGGAAGGTATGATGGAGGTAGTGATTTCAAAGATCAGTGGTGGGAAAAATTGATTAGTGTTGATCGTGTTTGTATATGTCTCTGTACCTTGTCGCTATTCACATTGTATCATCCTTCCCACAAAAACAGAATTCTTTCCTTTTGTCCTGAAATCTCAGTTTTCTTCTCTTTGAAAATTAAAGTATTGATCAATACATAAGAAATTCAAACTCAACCAAGCAATCCATTTCTGCCCGAGTTGAAGTGTATAGCATTGCTTTTACATAATTAATATGGATTGAAGGGGTCATACAATGTAATGTTTACTGTTGATCACACATTAAATTCAAGACAAACATTTACTGGTCAATTTCCTCTGATTGGCTCCATGCCTTTATCCAATCAAACCAAATAATTGGTACATAGTCCAGCCCTGAACCCATTATAAAGAAAATCAAATTTCAACACACCACCCTACCAAGGCTCACAACTGACATTGACTCTCGGCCAATTCCAAATGGTCTCTCTTCATGCTTCAAGATAGCGACATGCCCCACAATGGACTTCTTAAATTTTGTCAAGTAATATATATTTGTGTTGAGGCGCAAATGATCCTTATATGAGTTCTTTGGTTGATCCCACCGGTTCAAATGTGTGAAAGGACGCATTACAAACCAAATATCTTGGGCCAACTTTAATGCAAACAGAAGGCTTATCCGTCCGTACCTTCTTTCCCCATTGTGTAGAACCTTGATGTTTGAGTTTGCTGCTGGATTTTGATATAGATCCTTGGCTGGGACATAATTTCGGTTGAAAATTACCGCACTCTTCACCCTTAACACACTTTTCTCACCTTCTCCTTCCACGCCATCTCTAACACCAAATTTCGCCCATTGTTCCTTCCACTGATTATATACCTTGAAATCTAGCTCCTTCCTCTGTTTTTGTGCCGGCATGGTCCAACTGGCCTTCTCCGGCCAGATCTCTTCCAGGTAAAAGGGCATTTTGTTTGGTTAAACTTTAATACAATGGTTTCTGGTTCCACATGTTTGTAGTCATCCGGTGAATTTCATTTGTGATGTAAGAGACACAGCTTAACCCTGGATCAAAGCTTCACATTTAATCATAGTACTTAACAATGTGGTGGTTGTTTAGAATTTTTCCAAGCATCCCATTCAGGCGCTCCTGAGCCCATGCAGCAGTGGCCATTGGTGGTCCAAATCTTTTAATGACTTTGGGATAATGCTGGCATAGATGAAGGTTTGGCTTGCTGTTTTGGTATGGCCAACATGTTCTGAGTGTCTTCTGGTAGTCCCTAATTAGGATTGATAAACTGGTGAGGTCACTTTCTTTGAGGTGGTGGGTGCCTCATCAGAAGGTTCGTAATTTTGATTAGGTAGATTGTTGAATCCCTCAAAATATCCTGATGTGTCACCATCTTAGACCCTTTGATGTTCTTCTTCCGTGCATCATTTCCAATCACCCAGTATGGTACCAGGGCTAGTAGATAATAGACCGTATATAGTATCAACCAATCCACTGCTTTCAGAGAACCTGCCCCTGCTGATCCAAAATTATGCGGCACCCGGGAAACCCAAGTGGGAACTTGAGTGAGAGAGATTACTTTTTGAAGAACACTCAATTCATCCTTGGTTAATTGTGGCTCATTTGTAGTTCTTCCTTCCTTCTCTCCTACTACACCCTCGTCCACTTCCCTTTGCCCTCCTTGCCTTACATCCATCACATTTTCATCATCTTCAACCGCTGAGCCACTTGCAAGAGAGGATACTGTCTGTACACTCCGTGCACGTAGTTGATACCGGCGTGCACTTGTCTCACCAGAAATATTTGATGCTGTTGCAGACCTGGTTGCGCTTTGTGCTCCTTGCCTCAATGGAACCATCATCAACCAAGAATCTTGTCTTGATGGAACCACAGTATCTTCTTTGATTCTTGACAAGTGTGATAAGTTTTTAGATCTCAGCAAGTGGATCTTCCTTCTGTTCCACTAGTCATCCTCTGGTGTATTTTTACGCTTGACTTCAGGAAATTTGAGGCCCTTGAATATATGTCTCCCACTATCCTTCTTCTTCCAATTTGTCTCTAGATCCACTCGCTTCTTCAACACCTTCCCAGAACTGTATGCATTCAAGAACGTGTAGCTATGATCTTTTAGGTTTACCAAGAGCTGCACATGCATCACCTCAATCCCACAATATTCAACTGGCTGCCAAAAGGGTAGTTTATTGAGAACATTCCCCTGTGCTCCCTCTTGTGTGGCTATCGTTCCTCATGTGTTGTACATGCCTTTCATCTTCTGACTCTTTCCATGTGTCTTTCGTGGGTTTTTCAACCAAAACTATGAATGTCGGCGTTGTTGATATCTGGAAGTGTGATCTCGCAGAAAGAACAGAATTTCGTTGCTGAGTGTGATGCAAATCCTGCTGTCTTTCGAATAGCTGGTAGCTCTCCAATTAATGGAAAAATAACCGCAAAGATTAGACGCCCAGGAAATTGACTTGTTTTTGTGAACCATACACCTTTCCAAAATTCCATCAGTTCTGAGAGAAGTGGTTCCAGTATGTGGTTAATTTGATCCAGCATTGGTTCCTTTGGTCCAGGGATCACTCCAAACAAGTACATATTTTCCACCTTGTATCTTTCGGCCAGACCAGCACTATTTCTCTCAAAGAAACAGACTTTCCACCCACTTTGTTTCCATAGGGATTAAACCAGTCAATGTAGAGACTAAATACTAGGTGGCCTTGTTTGGAAGTGAAGATATTGTTTGAGTCTTGAGGTCCCCTGAATTCTTTCCATACACTCCCATCCCAGACATCACTCATACTTCCATTCTCAGGGTTGCGATTTTGGAGGTTTGAATCCAATAGAGTCTCAAACGCAGGAAGCCATAGTTTTCGAGCAAGCCACATCTTTAATGGTTGGAAACTGAAACTTTTAATTGGGTTGATTTTAATTTTCCTTCCTGTACTGTCAAGATCTACTAGTTTTGCATCACACAGCTTCACAGTGTTTTCATTTTGTTTCAAGAACTTTTGGATTCTGAGTAAAAAACAGAAGTACATTTTGTGGGAATTTCTGGTACTGATTCATTGTCTGTTGGGATCTTTGGTATTTTGTAGAGCTTGAAGCATTCAGGAAAACAGATTTCTTTGTGTAAATCAAGATTGAGACCAAGCCGTTGGAGTAGTTTAGCTTTTGAAAGAGGTATGTTCTCAATAATTTTCCTCCCACCCACTTCAAACCCATACTCTTTTTTAGCAAGCTGCTCCACTTTTTGCCATTCTGCCTTCAAAAATTCTGTTAAGTTCTTGCTACTGAGTCGAGTTATCAAAGAAAGCTTTGCAGCTTGTAGCATTGTTGTCAGGATGTGTTGAGGAACTAGTCGGAAAGAATTGCTGCTAAACAATTCGGATTTCATTACACAGTGTCCAGAGTGACATGCCTTCTCCCTTGCCTCTGATCCTAGAGTTGCATTATCAACAATTGTCTGTGGCATACCCTGCAACTACCCATAGTGAGTCAGCCAAAAATGATATTTGTACTGCAACAAACTTCACCATGATTCAATTCCTGAGGAGCTTGTTGAGCGGCCTTCACCTTCTCATCTTTACTCATTTTTTTGGAAATGGCTTGCAAATTTTTCTTGTATGAAGGAACTGACCATGCCTTTCCTTGTTGATTCTCTCCTGTTTGGTCATCTTTGTAGGTTTCCTGGTCGCATCCAAGTTTGGTACATTGACAGATTTGCCAGCAAGAAGCCATTCCTAGTTCAATCAAAGAAAGTTTTTATCTGTAAATATTTGTTGTAGCTCAGGTTAGTCATAGACTAACCATCACTACATGATCACCGTAACCTGGTAGGTTACATGATGATACTCGACAACCCTCTTCCATTATGTAATAGTCTAGTATAAATACCTTGTATTACTGCACCATTATACTCTCTTCATGCAATATACACCTTCTCTTGTCCTTGAGCCTTCTCGCTACTTAGAGGCTCCGATTTAGCTAGGTAGTTCCATAGAGTAGCATGATTAAAAAGAAAAGAAAAGAAAAAATAAGTAACCTTGCTCGTTTATTCTCCACTCAAACTTTTTCTTGTTAGTTAGTCAGCTACTGAGGCCTGTGGTAGGGGCGATTCTTTCTCTAATGGTGTAAGACCCATGTGTTGGGCTATAGTTTCTCTAGTTGTGAAGAACCAGGTGTGGGCATTAGTTTTTATCTTGGTGCAAGACCCATGTGTGGGCAGTAGTATTTCTCTCGTGATCTGAAGACCCATGTGTGGGCAGTGTTCCTCTATCAGTCAAAGACCCAACCAAGGTGGGCAGCATTTTTTGTCTCACAGTAAGACCCAGGTGTGGGCAGTATCTTCTCTTTCTCTTACCTGTTTTCTTGGCATCAACTTCTCTCAACACTCTCAAAGCTTCCAACTTCCAACATTCCCCATAGGTCAAGACGACAAACCCTTGGGACCTTCTCCCTATCAACCCTTTCTTTCAGTCCTCGCAACCCCAATAATCTCCAAGGCAGACCATCAAAGTTTGATAATTCTTGGTTTCACTGTTCTTTGCCAAACTTTCACTTCTACCTCGACCTCATCATTATGAGCCCTTGAGGCATCTTGTTGAAACCTTTGCAGCTTACAGTCGGATTAGGCTGTTCCAGGCCGACCTGAATCGCATTTTAGGTTTGTTGCCAAGCATGCCTCTCCACAGAGCATTGGTGTACTCCACCCTCAAGTTCTTTCAGGTGTTGTTGACAGTTTGGACGGTGATCACTGCAACCACTTCCGATTCAAACCCTAGAGATGTCTCAATTGCCGACCATTCCAGCGGTTACAACTGCAACCCAGAACATGACAACAACATCAACTTTTCTTGTGATAACTTGGAAATGAACCCTGGCGAGCATTCTGATGGAGCTCTGGCCAAGTATCTTGGAGAGGCTGCGTATGAATATCGTGAAAATCCCTATTTGCCTTCTTCCCTGTTCCCATTTGTAGTATCTCTCCTACTCCTTGCCCCTCCCAGCTCATTTTCAATTTTGTTTGGTGTCTTGACAAGTTGGTTTGATTGAATTTGTGAATGGTGTTGTCAGAGTCTTGTTGAGAGGGGGGGTGTTGTAGCTCAGGTTAGTCTATGACTAACCATCACTACATTATCACCGTAACCTGGCAGGTTACGTGATGATACTCGACAACCCTCTTCCATTATGTAATAGTCGAGTATAAATACCTTATATTACTTTACCATTATACTCTCTTCATGAAATCTACACCTTCTCTTGTCCTCAAGCCTCAATAATATTTATTACCAATATGTTCAGCCTTGTCTAATCTATTAGCACACCAATCTTAGGGTATCAGTATTGCTTAGCCATCCATTCTTCAATATCATCTAAGCCCGCCGGTCTTAGCAAATCTTAGCAATTCACTAATCAAACCAGTCTCGGATAAAATTAGTCCTTATGCACTTCAAAAGTTTCAATTATCTAGGACCTCACCATATTCACTTTTCATCTTGATTATCATTTTTTACTGACTTCCAAGCTCTGACCAATTTAGGCATATCTCTACCCAAAATAACAACTACCATCTTTCCTTATTCACAATGGTGAAAACCCTAAAGAATGGAAAATCTCACAATAACCAGCGGAATCTGAACAAGGACCTATCAACAATTATACCCGCCCCACACTCTCACTTTTCTAGATCCATTGCTTGTTTTTTTTCAAACTTGTCATGGGTATTGAAACACTCAACCAGCCACATTGGCAAATCCCTCCCTCCCACCATCAGATCCAACTTGTCCAAAACCTTCCTCTGACCATTGCTAGCCAACCAATTCAATCAAAAGCCAAGCTCTCTCCTGTCAAGCCCGACGTTTTACATGGAATCTCAGTCAAGTGCCATGATTTTTTCCTCAGAGACTTCACCACATCTGGCTTTCCCCTCCCCACTTTCTCTTGGCTTGAACCCTGGGAATCTCACTGGAACAAAATCTTCTCCAATTTCATCCTGAAGCACTGGAACCATGGCCATCATCATTATTCTCTCTCCAATTTTCCCATGAATTCTTCTCACAACACACCTGCAAATGCAAAATCAGTTTTGAGACAGTGGTTTATATGTAAAAGCCCTGACATCCAGAAGAACAAATACACAGAGGATTCCATAAAACAGAGAGCTTACCAGGTAAAAAAGTTGAAATGGCGGAAGCAGGTAGGCTCATCCATCACCATTTTCTAGATACAACAGTATTCAATCCTTAAATGTACATAATTGTTTCACCAGCTCTCTCAAAAAAATTCCAAAATGCTTTCCTTATTGGAACTCCCTGAAACCCAAGCCGATTTGTTCAACAAGCCCACCTGCTGCTCAGACACAGAGCAAATGCCTGATAACACCTTTCAAAGGGTTCAGTGCTCTTGGTGTTAACCCTTATTCACCCAGCTTTCCCACCAACTCAATGTGTTCTTTGAACAGAGCAAAGCAGAAATTCTTGGCACAAAATACCAAAAGCATGGAATATCAATCTGGCTCCTTTGCCAATGTGGAAATTTACAGCAGAAGACAGTCAATGTCCCCTCATCGCTTCCTCAGAACTGCTTCCATCTTAGCTTCCTTGCATCCCTCAATGAAACCGACATCAACCTCTTACAAATCAAGGAGGAAATCAACCTTGAGGCCATGATATTACTGGTATCAAACCCATAGCAAATGTAGGTTGCAAAACTTCAACTAATTTCTAAACAGGTTTTTCTGACATGATCTTTTTTACAATCTCAAATTCCAGGTTTCCACTTAATGGCACACTTAACCTGAATCAGTTTTTGAAATCAGTGGTGGCTTATCAATCTATACAAAATCATAAATAAATGCATAACTGACTCACATTGCTAACTCGGCTTTCTTTCTTTTAATCTGAAAAATGTGCCCCTCAATACTATTTTTCACACAGTACCTCACTACTTTGACCTTCTCTTTTTGTCCAATGCAATTCAATATATCAACCACCTGTTCCTCCATGGCTGGATTCCAAGTTGGTTCCTTACCATAAAAACTTTGTCTCAGCCTCAGTCTGTTTCAATCATTACTGTATTTGATTTTTCCTTTTGCTCACCATTATATATACCTGCTGTGCACATCTCAGGTCAATCCCTATCCCTGCCGTCTTGATTGTTGCCAGAAGTACTCTACACCATGGATCCCCCTGAAAACATTCCAAAATTCTTCTACTTTCATTGTCTGTCTTTCCATAATGGGACATATATCCAATCCCCTCCTCATCCAATGCCATTCTGATTCTGTTTTTTCATCTTTCTTTTATCAGCCCATGACTTCCTAAAACTATTCCATGAATTGGAAGAGCTCACATTTCTAGAAACTGCTTGAATTCTGAAAAAATTACTGCACGCCACTGCCTTCCACTTCCCATAAAGACTTTCAGATCTTGCATCAAATGTACAGTTTTTGAGCTCTCATTCCAAAAGTATGACTGCCTTCCTGAAAACTTTTTGATGAGGGCTGGGTAATTGCATAGTTGTCGTAAATCCACAAGCTCTCCAAAAAATTTAGCCGAGTTCCAACCTTGGCCAGATGTCCGATTTTTTCAGTTCAAGGTTGACAAGTGTTTCGACTTTTTCAGGCAGAGCTAGAGTGGTTGTTTTTAATCGCCTCATACTGACACCTTCCATGATACTTTGCAGAGTTGCAATGGCTTGGGGGTCACAAAGCTGAACAGGGTTTTAGACACAAATCTTCCAGATTGAAGGGTTTTTCCAAGGTCCAATTTGAAGGAAGGTTATCAAAGTTTGGAGATCACTGAGATGGTTTTGCAATGGTGTGCCTGTAAGGCACAGCCGCTGTTGTGCTTTCATTCCAAGCAGTTTCATGCTTTGGTTGGTCTTTGGATCCTTCATTTATAGCTTCATGAAAATTTCAGAATCTACATCTTCTTTGTACACTGTGAATCTTCAACTAGGACTTACTGTGCTTCATCCAGGACAATCCGAAACCATTCAACACCCATCAAGTCCAAGCCAATCATCCTTCCCCTCAAATCCTGGCTACTACTATTTCCCTCTTGTCTACCATTGTGACCCCAACTTGGTGTTGAAATTGACTCATATTTTGCTAGTACAATTGCTAATCCCGAGAGATCTTGTGACTTGATCGTATTTCTTTCTTTACCAAAGAACGTTGCAAATGGAAGAGATCCCACACTGAAATGTAAATCAATCTCATTTTTCCAGTTGTCCAATGTTGATAAAGGGCAGATAATTAATGTTGCTGAGCTGCGCATATTATTTCCTTCATCAGAGGGCTGATTCACAAAATCAAGTGCCTGAATCATCAAGAGTTGTCAATGTCTTTCCCAGGCCCATGTCATCAGCTAAGATGCATCCCTTGGCATCGAATTCGATTATCCCATCAAGGTGACCTTTTTGAACAAGACTCTTTGTACCCAACGGTTATTGGGATGATTCCATATTTCAAGTGGTACTGACACTGAAGATTTGCTCCATTGGATGAATTGGACTGCTTGAACTTGGTGATCCATCAGAGAACTCTTGCAGCCAGGAACATTGATTTGATTCATAGAATCTTGAGGTAGGTGGTCTTCGTGCTGAGGAACATCAAGAAAAAGACTTGGCTGGTAGTTTGTTATGTGCTTCAGCATAATATTGGCCAATTCGAATGCTTCCCTCACAGAAGGAATTGTTTGGAATCGAGTAAAGACAAATCCATGGACAAATGCAGCATTGTTCAATGGGTTATGAGAATACAAGATTCAGAGATGTACCATCTTTTTGGTCTCTTCAAGGGCCTTCAAGCTAAGTGATTGAGAAACATCACCAACACATCCAATAAATGGACCGAGGTATCTGCTGGCAGTCACAGCTAGATCACCAACATTTTTGTAGCGGGAACAGAGAACATGGACATTGTTCCTTCCACAATGAAAAACTGCTTTTTGGAGACCATGTGATGGATTATTGATTGGTTCATGAAGGATTACTGGTGCAGTAAAACTTCCTAGACAATACATTTGATTCATCTTCCTTAAATAGCTTAAGTTGAGTAATTGGGATTTTGGGTATTGTTTCAGGTGATGTTGGGTGAAATGAGAGGAAATAGAATGTGTTGGTTGATAATGAGGGGCAGGGGGGTGATTGACATCAAGTCATTGTTTCAGGTGTCTGCCTTTTATGTCATCCAGAATGTTTGATTTCCATGATATCTCATGTGCATTTGGATCCTAGGGTCTCAGGGTTCTTCTCAAATCTTGATATTTCTGGTTTGGTCAGGTCATGCCCTTCTCAACAATGCTCAGGCAAACCATAATCTAAATTCTTTTAAAAATTGAATGATTATTTCAGTCTTCATATTTCAACTTGTCCTTTTATATTCCATCAGACTTGGGAGCTTATCCATTGTTGCCGCTCTCATGAATTTAACTTTTCCCACTGAACTTCTGCAGAAAATAATTTGGAGTCAAAAGAATTTGGTGAAGGCTTTACTGTTACACCCCATTACACTTTGCATCTCAAATTCATGCCTGGCTTTGACTTGTGTTACATATTGGGAGCTAGATCTACTTTGAATGTAAAAAAAAAAAAAAAAGCCAAGGGAGTTTAATTGTAGCTCCCAGCTACATCCTATGATATCAAGTTTTTCATGTGAAAGTCAACATTAATAATTTCCAAATTCAACTTTCACATGTCTCTGCCCTTTAATTAATCAGCCACCTTGTGGTGGTCCACAGGCAATTATCTGAATTTCAAAATCAAATTCAAGAATGCATCAAGTTTTCTGCTGGCTATTTACACCGCTTGGTGGAGATACATTTGATAGATTTTAATTCAAGATCAATCAAGTAATGAGTATTAATGAAGATAACAAATACAAATTCATTGATTACATCAATAATGAAAGAAAGCAAATTGATTGAATAGGCAAGAAAGCTTACTTAACAAAAAATCTTCTTAGCCCCTTAATTTGGAAATCACTCCAACTTTGGGGAAAATACTCTGGCAATTTTGGCTAGGATTTTTGGCTCCCAAAAAATGTTTTTTTATATTATGGATAGATAAAAATTTCAGGAGGAATTGCAACATTTCACCATGGGAAATATGGGTGATATGGCTGAATAGTGACTGCAAAAGTACAAAGTTGTACTTTGCTATCACTGGACAGCCATATCCCCCATATTTTCCATGGTGCATCCAACCCAAGGTTGGTCAATTTATCATTTTACCACATGATGTGAAATTGTCTCAAAGTCCACATTTACCCTTTTTCTATCTTTACAATCATTTCAATAATTTTATCATTAAAACAGTTCTGTTGAGCCATACATGCCTGCTATCTAAATTTGTACTCACTGACCCCCATTCCTCCCCAGCAATATTTAGGAGAAGATAACAAAAATCATTTTATATACTAATCCCACCTTGAAGATAAATGACCACATCAATAATATTTCAAATATTCTTTTCCCCTAAAATCACAACATCTTTTTTTCATGGGCCAACACTCCTCAAAATACTATCATTGGATGAATATCAATTCCTCATCTTACATCTTTTGCAGAAATGTTTCTTCCCATGACGTTTTCATTCAGGTTGGCAACCGGGGGCAAGTTTGAAACAACGTTCACGCGGCACCATCCCTTGTGCTCTCTGTGGAGCAATTCTGATCAGCTGGGCCATGGTTTTGACCACATTTTCTGGAACCCTTGATCTTTGTAGGGTCTGGAACCCTCCCAATAATGTAACCAACGTGATTGCTGTTAACATTCCCCCTCTAGGCCCGGCACCTTGGTGGTCATCCATCAAGACAATCACCCATCTAAACACCGTAAGACTACTTCCTCATTTCTTATCCCCAACTCCCTAACACCAGGAAAACATTTGTGGGACCTGCATGCAGGTGGTTTTCATTGATCTCTTCATGTATCTGAGGTTTATCGGAGAATCTATCTATGCCATAAGTATGGCTCCAAGAGAGCATATCTTGGTACTATCTTAGCTGTCTCACCCATTTATCATTTGTTTATGCTGATGGTTATCATTTGTTTATGCTGATGGTTATCATTTGTTTATGTTGATGGTTAAATAGCTCAGCTTCTATCATTTATATATCACTCTATTCCTGCATAATAGAAATCATCATAGTATATGATATCTCACATAAATATGTGAGTAGATAATGTATGGCTTGTGAGATTCAGCTCAATAGGTTTTCACCAGTGTATCTAAGTTGAAGAAGGATTCTCAAACTATTGCACTGATGCTTTTCCACTTTGGGGAAAACTCAAACCTCCTTCTTGAGATGTGTTTCAATACAAAACTTCTCAAGTTTTGGATAGCACAAAAGCAATGTTTTTGATCTTGATGGAGTAGTTTCCCCCTGGGCCTTTTGCCAGTGAAATTATGGGAGCCATCAGTCTCACCACATTTCAGAAATGTTGTTCCAGGGAGAGGGGTCAAACTAACCTTCCTCAATTGGCCACACCCCAATTATTCAAATGGACAGAAATGTGCTGTAAGAGTGAGGCTAATTATTATTTCAGGTAGTATTCATTAGGGGTTTGCAATATTTTACTTGAGATGCAACTTTAACATTTTTGTATTGAACAGATGTTAAAAAAGCATGATTGTAAGTCCTTCAATTTGGATTGGACTCACCTGGGCCAACGGGAATCAAGGATTTGCAATGCCTACGCAGTCAACAAGTGAAAAAAGGGCTCGCAAGGTGCTGTGGGGTGTTGTCAATGACCGTGCCCGCATTTGGTCAAGTCAAAAAGTGCGGGTTGCTGTCCCTGGCTAGGAGAGTCTCTTGAGTTTGGAAGTTGAGGATAGCCAACACAGCCCTATCACGAGGCGTTTTCCAGTTGCTCAGTGTTGTCAAGGTTCGCGTCAAGTGGAGCGATATTGAAGAGGGAATAACCAGGGCAGGGATTTTCTTCAATGGTATCCGGAATGGTTTGGGTTGGCATACATGCACTGGAGCCCCAATGGGTAGCCATGGTTTGGTATTGTCCAGACCACAGAAAGTAAGCGGGAATTGGGCTTTTCTGTTTGGTATTCATAACACGTGTGATGGCTGAAATCGGGTGTTTTGGAAACTTTGAGATCATTGTGCCCCTGTGGTGTTCATTAATACAATCATTAAAAGGAGGTGGCATAAAATTGAGTGAATCATGAACATCAAAACAACATACAGGAGCGGATGGGGAAAATGGTAAGCAGCTGGAAAGGGTGTGTGATCAAGGTGAAGGAAAACCAATGAGGACTATAAAGAGAGCACCGGTTGGCCAAACAAAGAAGTCGATGGGGCCCCCATTAACTGTTGCTTGTTCAGCAGGGGGGTACCAACCGGTGACCCTTTCTTCCCTTTGCTCATGCAGGGACTTGGGCCGATCCAATGAACAGAAGGGGAAAACCACGGACCTTAAAACTGTGAATTTGTGGTATTATTATACTTTGATCAGGAGTGGAATTTAGAGCTGTCTGAGGTCAAACTTGGTCCAATGCAATAAATAAGATCCTGAATCCAATTCACCCATTGGACCAAGTTTGACCTCAGACAGCTCTAAATCCCACTCCTGGTATAGTATAAGAGTGAAAACCTTGATGATCCAAACTTGAAACCTGTTTGACTCATCCATCAGTTGATTCTTTTTGTGTCACTTCTGACGCATTTGATGATTACTTTGTTTTCTTTTAATCTCAAGTTTTTTTTTTAATTATGTTGTTTGATTTGATGACTTCCTATACAGCTAATCCTAGAAAGGATGTCAGGCCGTCTTGGATTTTCCGACCAAAAAAAATTGGTTGGATTTTCCAACTGACTCAAAATCCGTGTGACATAAGCAAACAACTCAGTCACACGGATATTCTGACTGCATCCATGATGACCATTGACACATGAATCCTAGATGTTCTCACTCGGTTTTCTGAGCAGCCAAGCAGGCTCAGCTTCATTTGGTTGGGAGCACATGGACAACAACATGCCTGGATGCAACACCTCCATTCCTCCAATTCACAGGTCCTGTGGTCACCATCCAATACCATTCTCCACCGGCCTCAGATCCTTCTTTCATTCTTTTTCGGCTTCCTGGTGTTGGACTCAATCATTGTTGCTAGCTCCCAGTCCAAAACGTGCACAATTTTTTTGGCTCACTTTTCCCAGCTGGCACTGATTTGTTTTTTCTTCTCAAGATGACTGACACCACCTTGGCTACCAGACCTCCATCCGGAGACTTGGACTTTCATCTCAACCACATCATATTTGTCAAAAACTTCATGGCCAATCCACCTGGCTCTTCCAAGAAAAAACCCAATCCTGCCCCAAAAGACACCAAAGCCGCCTCTGGAGCCCTGCACTCTAAATACCTTGGAGACCTGTTGGTTTGGATCAGCCAATCCCTTGAATACCTTATCCCATTTTTGCACCAAAAGAATGATCAAAATCTCATCCAATGGATTGGGATGATCTCTGGGAACTCGACATATGGCATCAAGCACGCTTTGGAGATATCTGACAAGGCAGAATTCAAATTATTTGTGCAAGAGGCCACTTGATCATTCCCAAGCAAAGTTATTGTCTGCTTGCAAATGGACAATCCAAGGGAAATCCTAAAGACTCAAGCTAGTGTAAGCAACAGTGTCTCCAATCTGTACTAAACTGTTTGAATCATTGTCTTATGATTGGATGGATAATTGCAGCAGAACAATCATACATGCAATCTGCTCACAATGTAATATAGACTGTCAGAGGTCCAAGCTTCATTAGAACGTCAGCACAAACAAGTACAAGTCAACATGAGTAAGGTGCTTCTTGAGATAATCCATCTGTGCCGGGTTGACTGATTACTTGTGATGACATGTAGCCACAAGCCGATACAGGTAACTCACTTCATCCAATCGCCGCGCGGGTCCAGCAGACCCTCATTAACCATTTGGATGGGTCCAAATCCAAGTACCCAAAGTTTGTGAACCCCGAGGACCGATCCCTGGAGATGCGAGTCCTTTACAAGGAGGTGTGGGAATGGGCCAAAGCCATTCGGGATAAAGTCCCAGGGGTGGATTATACTCACCCTCCTCAAGGTGAAAAATATCCCAATTTCCGCTGGACCATGAGACAAGGTTACGAGTCAATCAAGATGGAGACGCCCACAAACAACAAGCGCCCCATGGATCCTGATTCATCCCCGTTGCAGCTGTCCTCCGGCTGCCCCCAAACTGGACACGTGAACCCACCAACATTCTGCGGCCCTCACACCAGGGATGGATAGCAGATCAGTTAGTTATGTTAACCCAGAGACGTCTCTGAATGTTCTCCTAGCCAGCCAAGTGGCTACCGCCTTACAACCGCAAATTGTTGGCAGGTACATGACTATCCCCGGCCTCTGGAGTTCCTCCAATGATTCCAATCAGATGGAGCACTCACAGACCCCCAACATTGAGGTACTCAGCACACCTGGGCCTGGGAACGGCTGGTATGTGCTCTCTGTGGATTGTGATGAGGACCCCCGAGATGTCAACCGGTTTTGCTTCAAGTCGCCCAGTCCACAGCCACAAGGGCTCTTTCCCCAGCCTAGCTCCGAGTTCCTCACTTCTTGGTTAACAACACCCCCACCCCAAATGTAGGTGGGAGTCATCCCACCTACCCTCAAACGCCTTTCATTTGATCCCAGCCTCCCCTGTTGACGTCCACTCTGGTTTTGCCAGTCGTAAACGAGGAACCTTCTCAAGGAGTCCCGGATGTGCCCTCCGCTCAGCACAATATAACCAACGTATGTGATGGGCCTCCAAGCCTGCCCCCTCAACCGGGCTCCATCCCAGCGCCTCCCATCATTCTGCCTGGCAATCAACCGCCGGTTGATCTGCATCATATCAACCCACTGGCCTCTCCAACGATGGAGGACTACCTCTGGATCGCACACATACCTGCAAATGACGTGATGACCCACGCCCGACTGACCCTATTGGGAATAACTCACTGGAGTTACTTCCGCTCCGCGTCATACGGGATGCTCTTGTCCTATGGGTTCCTTCCGTGGACAGCCCATCTCCTGTGTGAGGGTATTCTCAGGCTTGAGCACCACTACAACAAGGCTGGTTGACAGCCACATAAGTGCCTCATTTGGATTGGTTTATTTTTTTGATCTTTTTTTTTTTTAAATTCTGATGTCACAAAGTGTTGCGCACTTTGAACTTATCCTATTTCCTCTTGGGGATTGATACCCTTCTGTATTCTGATGACACAAAGTGTTGCACACTCTGGATTACGGTTGTATTCCTCTGAATCATGTTTGTTTCTCTTATATCTGCTCTGTCTGTTAAGGCCTGAGACACACTAGTAAATTGAAAAAAATTACAATCATACACGGTAATGAATAAATAAATAAATAAAAAGACAAGAAAAAAGTCATAAATATTACTCCGCGCCAAGATCCTGATTAAATATGCTATCTGTGGCTATTGTGGAGTCGGCCTAAGACCATATCTCACAAGTCCCTCAATCTCAGCAAAAATTACAGGAAATAAAATATGAGGGTATTGAATTTTACAAGGTGCAAGGCCTTGTAAAGCGCAGGCATTGTAAAATTACACAACAAGGGCCCAATGTGTAATTTTACACTGAATTTTCTTGTTCTTTGACCTTGTGAGGGAACCCCTTGCAAAAAATACACCGTAAAACACCATCTGAAGGCCAGCACATTGAAATTTCCCAGTTAACACTTCACAAGGGCTAACCTTGTAAAAATAACACCTTGCAAATTTGAATTTTTCTCATCTAAAATTCAATCAAGCAAGGGGATCCATTCCCAAGGCCCCCCACCTTGCAAAATGGCACCTGTAAAATTGTTCACCAGTGGCCATATCTATCATTTTACAACGTACCTCAGACTATTTACAAGGTATTTTCTTTATTTTTTTAAGAGTCAAAGAGAGAAAAAACAAGCAAAACTATTGCTTTCCAACACTTCTTTTTGCAGTGTCTACAACCAGTCTCAGGGGCCACCACTTCCCCAGAGGCAGCGGTTTCCACCTCTCCCTTCTTCAGGCCGCCCCGCTTCTTTGCAATTACCGGAACGTTTGGTGCTGCCAACACGCTCTGTATGTCTGATTTTTCTTGAGGTATGTCTGATTTTTCTTGAGTCGGTTGAAGTTTCAGAGTGAGCTTGATCACAATCTTGGATTTCGGAGGAGCAAGGGGGCCAGAATTTGGAGCCGGCAAATCTTCAGTAGGCTTTTCCGGGGCCAAGGTTTGGTAGAGACGGGTTGTGGTCCTGTGAGTTTCTTGATTGCTAGTGTCCGGAGGGATGCAGGGGAGAAGACACATAAGTCCATGGAGCGCTAGAGGCGCTAGGGGCCTGCGGTGCGTGGCTGAAGGCAACCACAGCCGGCTGCGACGTCGGGATAAGGGAGAAACTTCTCTTTCCCAGAAGAAGTCCGGTAGATCCCGATAGAAGGAAACGTAGGTTTCCAGGGAAAAATTTTCATTTCAATTTCATCAGCCTGACTCAGATACCTGTGATGCAGAGAAACTAAATTAATTACCTGCGACGCAGAGACAGAAATGACTCAAGCTACCAATTGCGCGCAGACCAATAGGACCCAAGAAGAATCGGCGGCAGCTGAAGCCTTACTCCAACAAAAGAAAGAGGCAGTGATACTATTGATTGAGCAGCAGAATGTAAGGAAGAACAAACCAGAAGAAAGGGTGGAATCAAGCAAGGAGAATGACAACGACGATGGTTTGATGATTTCTCCAGGCGATTCTTTGGCAGGTACAATATTGATACCCTCATTGAGGAGACTAAGCTAAGGCTGTGAATCCCCTTATTAAGGACGTTGAGTTGACTAAGAATTGTTAATGGTGATGTAGTTCCCAAAGAGAAGACGGACAGTGGTCTAAACAAGGAGAAACAAGTCCCCATGATTGACCTCCAGGATGAGCAGAATAGCCGTCAGAGTATCCCAGACAAGGATGGCAAAGCGGAGGTGATCTTGGACCAACTCTGTGCCGCAAGAGAGAGGGGAGAAAACCCTTATGAACCTTTTGTTGGAAGTTACTTTGGCGAAGAAGAATGAAGGGTCCCACTTGCACTGCAACAAAGAGGAAAAGAATAAGGGTACAGACAAATCCCCAACAAAATCAACTATCACCCTACGAGCCCAAAAACCGGAACCACTTCTGGAAGTTATTAGAGAAGGTGGTTGCACGGTGGCGTTCCCGAACACAAGCTCTGTGGCTTACCGGCCTTTTACAACAAGAACCTAAGAGCTCTGAAGGGCTTGGTCCTATTGACAATCTTTGACTCCGAGTGGCAAGAAAAAGCAGCCACATTCACGTCAGAAAAGCGCGTAGGAGACACATTGTCAGAAGAGAAGCGCTACAATGGGCACCTGGCTCCCGACAAATGGTGACAGATCTACGTCCAATGGTTGAGGAACCACCAGGCCATGCAGATGATCTTGCGGGATGTTTATCGGTATACCTCGATGGCAAGACTCTTTCAGATTCATTGGGAGACGGTCGACAGCATTATGAAGAAAGATGGGTTCTGTACAGGTCTGCGCTACAAAATAACGGTGCGATTGAGCTTTTTCCAATGCAAGATCATCAAGGATAACGACTCGGTGGAGGCTACCAATGTGTTGGTGTTTAGGGAGAGATTAGCAGTGGATCTGCACAGAGTCTCTTGTAATCGAGGAGAATTGGGCTACCAAGAAAACCCTTACCTCCCAGGAGGACCAAAAGAAGACTTTGACCCATACACAGAGAAGAAGGCGGCCTACCAATACAACAATCAGAGGAACAGACAAGACGCTCCTTACGCCAATTGGTTTAACAGAGAGAGGGAGGAAGCATACGATCGGAACTGAAACGACCGCAGCCCCCCAAGGAACAGAAGCAGAGAATACGACGCGAAAGCAAGGGAGCGAGCCCGTAACTTTAGGACGGGTAGAGTCCCTGCAAAAGAGCCGGCAAAGGATAGGAGGTAGGCATATTTGGAAAGTACGGTTATTCTGTTGTTAGAATTTTGCAATTTAGAATACCCTTTCCTCCATTGGAGTGTCTATTACCTCTCAGGAGATGAATGATTAGGTGACTCATGTTCATTATATTGTGTGGTTACCTTTGACAGGAATGGAAGTGAGATTAGTAATGTAAGGCCTGGTAGGGAGGAAAATCTGAGTATGGATGATCCGTCGAGTGAGTGGCCTCAGGGGGTAACCTGTGAAATGAATCTACCAGCTTGGAGGAAAGCCAACTTATTACAGGTGTATAGAGATGTTCTGGAGGGTTTCCAGCATGGGTTTGATCAAGGCATACCGGACTGCACCATTGGCGACCTTGAATGGTATACCCCCCCCCCCCCCCCAACCATACGTTGGGTCTACTAGCACAACAAGAAATTGAGGACAATTTTAAGAAGGAGATAGTGGCAAGGCGCATGTACGGTCCATTTACTCACTCGGAAGTACAGGCCCGCTTTGCCTTTTTTCAGTCAAACCCTGTGGGTACTGCGGTCAACTCCAATGGGTCCATTAGGCCAATCAATGACCTTTCCCACCCACACAACATTGAAGAAATACCATTGGTGAATTCATTCGTGGACAAGGAGCGGTTTGACATGACCTGGGATGACTTCAAGGTCATGGCACAGTTTTTTAAGGAGAACAGGCAACCCTTTGACTTGGCCTTGTTTGATTGGGAGAAAGCCTATAGGCAGATCCCCACAAACCCAGCCCAATGGCCTTTTCTTCTAGTCCAAGATTTTGATGGGCAACTCCTACTAGATGTGAGGATAAATTTCGGGGGTGTCGCTGGTTGTGGTTCCTTTGGAAAGCCGGCTGATGCGTGGAAAGACCTGATGTCTTACAAATTTGATCTCGTGCACGTATTCAGGTGGGTCGATCACAACCTGTTTGTCAAGGAAGTAGGGTCCAAGAAAAGCATGGAGGAAATTGTGGAACAATCAGCTCAGCTCGGGGTGAAAACCAATGCAAAGAAATACTCACTGGTCAACAAGGAACAAAAATTCATTGGCTTTGTTTGGAACAGCCATGACAAGACGGTGGGCCTTCCACCAGATAAGCAAGAAGAGTGTCTACAACAAATCAAGCCTTTCTTAGACCCCGAGGCAAAATTATCATACCACAATGCAGAAGTCTTAGCAGGACATTTAAATCACCTGACCTATCTCCTACCGCAGATGAGATGCAGAATAAGAGGTCTTTATTGTTGGAAAAAGGAATGCACAACCACATGGAGAAAAGGCTGACCCCCTCACACGTGGTGGATGATCTCCTAGAATGGACGGAGGTACTCACTTTTGGTTTCACGAAGATAGTACCAAACATAGGGTGGGTGGGGGACGCCTCTACGTCCTTTGGCATTGGCATACTAATTGGTTGTCGATGGTCACAATTTGCTATTGTGGAAGGGGCAGGGGATCTCAGTATTGCTTGGCTGGAAACGGTTGCCGCTCGTTTGGGATTGCTTTTACAACTTGGAGTAAAACCTGGCAAGAGATACACGGTATGGATGGAATTTGCTCTGAGGAGTCGGAAATCGAGAGATTGGGGGGTTAACCAGGAATGGATGAAAATACAAAGGATTCTCCTGGAGGAAGAAATAGACCTGCACCCAAAGAGGGTGATTTAGGCAGAGAATAGAGCTGATAGCTTGTCACAAGGCGAGGTTTCCACGCATAAACAGTGTGATGTAGTCCTTATTTCCCTCCCTTTAGATTTAAAAGGGATACTATCTCAAATCACCACAGTGGCCCCTTGACATTTGTAATTACCTACTCTTTATGAGCTTGAGTGCGCTGCTACCACTTTTGACTGGAATGACATGGTTGACACACCAAAACAACACCAGGTGTTCCGGGGTCCCCCGTTGCTGACAAATCTAGAGTGAGCTCTGATGGTAGCACTAGTTTTAACTTTGGGCGGGAATACAACCACCTGAAACATGGACCTAGATAAGATAGCCGACTTTATTGCTGAAGGCTCCGTGAGGCGCAGCCTGGAGGAAGACAATTTGCGGGTCCTAAGAGGATGGAAATGGTTGACTCTCCTCAGCTACAATGCCCGCATCAAAAAATTCAACAATTACAAGAAATCTATTGGACAATTGATATACTTCCTCCCAATAACGCCGAAAGACATATACAAGTTTGTCGTCTGGGCAGGACGGGGAGAAAACGATCAGAACTTGAAGAAAATCTCTTCAATATCCCAAATCAATACCTCCACGCGTTGAAGGCATGGCACCTTTTCCACGACGCAAACGGAACCTAGAGTGAAGCCGATGCTTAAAGCTTCTGGCAAAGAAGATGCCAGGCTTCTGAAGAGACCAGAGAAACACCCTGTCACAGTACGGGATCTTGACTTGCTGTGTGTACATCTATCATGGAAAGGGCCAGAGGAGAAGGCTGTTTGGACCTCACCATTGTTGCCTTTTGGGGCATGGCGTGATTAGCAGAGCTTACTGGAGAGATACCCCGAAAAAAAGGCCCGACACTCAAGGATATAAAAACCCTAGACGGGGTGACAGTGCTAGAGCTACATAAGGCGAGATTCAACTCATTAAGTTATGACCTCTCCGCGGCCCGCTGTAAACCAGCTGCTAGCTAATGCAACAAACCCTAGCGACTCACCATTCGGGTTTCAAGCGGACAATGGGCGGGTGAATCTGAAAAAGAGACAGACGAACAAGGTACTTGCATTGGCATGGTCAGACCTTGGCCAACCAGGACTTACGGGACACTCTTTTTGAGTTGGAGGGGCGTCCTTGAGGAGTGCTGTGGGGGTATCCATTGAAGAAATACAGCGGCTTGGTTGGTGGACAACCGATTGCTACAAGCTCTAAATCAAAACCCTGCCAGCGGCCACCATCACTGAATCCCTAGCTATCCTGAGGCAGTATCAAGCGGAAAAACCAAATGCAGAGAATGAACCCCAGATGAATGCAATTTAAGTCTAATCTTTTGACATGCAATGCTACCTCCCTTGCGGATAGAAAATTTCATGAGACACCCGGGAGAATTGGGTTGGGGTGAGGCTCAGGCTTCATGAGTAGTCTGAGGTGTGGGTGGGGCGCCTCCCCCTTTTTGGGGAGAGATTTGCTCCGGGCCCTCAACCACCACCATCAAAGGTGTTCAATCAGGTCAAGGGCCCCATACCCATACGCTCTGAGCTAGGGAGGACCCGGGCCGGCGCAAGAGTGCAAGGAGGGCCAGGTGAAAACCTGGATACTCCGCAATGAGCATAGTAATGCTCCGTCCCCGCCTCAGAGAGGATGGATTTAGAGTCATCCTTTTTGGGCTTGAGAGCTTGATTCTGATGTTTGGTTCACTCCCAAGTTTGAATAACTGATTGTGTTCCAAGAAAGGAAGCTTCCCTTTTGCGTTGGGGTAGTTGCGAGCTATATTGCTGATGCTTTCAAGAACATACTTTTCTTCATCCTCGGTCCAAGCCCTTGAATATATTATCCAGCTAGTCATTGAAGCTTTCCCTCTTATGCTAGCTGCTTCCGGGTTGACAAGTCGTGCAATTCCATTATTCTGTAAGTTGTCGTGAAGCCAAATGCCGGTGGTCCCCGCCAACCCAATCCTGAGCACTTTGCACCAGTAGTGTGACCCACTGTAAAAGCTCCGCAAGAACAAGGTGTAAACGACCCCATGTAACTGTATCTTGAAAGACCAATCGGTGTTTTCAATAAATTTGTGCTTATCTTGTGATTCCGACATCGCTGAGGTGTCGACAAAGAAGTATAGGTGCTGTGGGGCTCCCCCATCCGTGAAGACCAGTCTTCAATTCTTGACCATGACATGGTGGAGCTCAGGGATCTGAGAAGCCTTGGTGATTTTGGGGTCATCGTCAGATCTGGAGGCCTCCGACGGGGGCTTCTTTGGTAGACAGCCCTTCTTGGCCCTTGTTCGGGTGCTGTTTGAGTTCAATCCAAGTATAGGACATTTGCACATCAATCCTGTTTTTCCTGTGAGTCCCGCAGTTGTCCATAGTTGAATGAGCTCGCTAATGTTGTAATCAAGAATTTTGTTTGCAACAAACATCTGCTTTTGCACGTGGATTACCGATATATTGCGAGTCTGACTTTTGAATTGATGTTGGATTGGGTTCCGTTTGTTGCACTCGCAGGAGAAAGTTCGGAGTTCTTGCATGTCAAACAAGCCCTTCAAGGCCTTTGAAGAGTTGCGTTTCTGGTCCAACACTAACTCCAAAAAGTAATTGCAGGAGGCAAATGCCCCTGGCACAAAGTTGGTGTTCAGTTTTTTGTTGGCTATGTTGATCAGTTTTGTTTGTCTGTTTGTGAGAATTGATCGGAGCCGTCCTGCTTCAGTTAGATTTTGAGTTGTCTGGGATTTAAAGTGTCTGACGACATTCTCAAAAAGGCTCTGCCCTTTACCTTTGCAGTTCCGTAGCCATAGTGAGGTGTACAGGGTATATAGAGACTCCAACACCGGTTCTTAAGGTGATCCTCATTGGAGGTGGCATACGACTGATATGTAGTGTATTCATCTCGGCAGATATTTTGGGAGTTCTTTGGGTGGCCTAGTTTTTTCTTGACCTTCTTGTTTCCCAAGAGCCCATTGGTCATGTCAGGAGGCCAGCCATCATTCTTGTATTTCCTCTTCCAAGGCTTGTCCCACCCCATCGATTGAGATACGTCGGCCTGCATTTTGGTTTGAGAGCCATATTCAACCGGAATCCCCCACATAACCGCATTAAAATCGTCCTCCAAGTACAAGACAAAGGAGTTGAGCTTGAGAACACCCAGGAGAATGCACTTTTTCCCCTTGTTAATGACCACATTTTCAAATGAACCATCAGAAACTGTATAATGAAAAAAATGAGTACCTGATCATGTAATATAATTGATGCATGCTTTCAATTGTGTTGGTTGTCTCTGGCAGCGGGCAAGCTTCATCTTCAGGTGCATCGTTCTCCATTGGATGGCAGCTTGGGAAGAGCATGGCCTACCAGTCCACCCATCAAGTCACTTTTGGGAATAGTTGTTGCAACTGATCCATTTGTTCTTCATGAGTTGGGGAGCCATCTTTGGTGGGTTCAACCAGTTGCAGGCATTGTCGTCGGAACTCCAACTGGATGAATATCAGTAAAACATTAGATCAATCAATCAATCACAAGATAAAAATCTGAATTCTTACCTCTTGATTGGATGAAATGATTAACCGGTTCCTCCGCACACAAGTAACCTGAGCTCGGAAGTGCTGATGGAACCCTTTCAACGCCAGTGCAGCATTTGTTTCATTGGTTTTTCCAAAGGCTTCCATGTAAGCTGAAACAAAGCCATCTCTCTGGGCCTTGGAGAAATTGACCACTTGACAGGCCAAGATTGCTCGTTCTTGTGGGGTCTCCAAACCTTTAACAATCTGTTGCAAGAGAACCAAAAAATGGATGTGGTAGAAGTTCGTCGAAAAGCCTTGAATCCACGCCAAGAGTACCAGCATCCATCTTCCAAGCTCAGTGCAGAACATAGATGTTGTCAGCAAGTAACCGTTCTCAAAGAACCTGTATGTAGCATCGGAGATGAGACCGCCTTGATAGACCTTGTTGGTTTCATCTCGAGCAAGCAGTTGGCTGGCCATCCATTTAGACTGGAAACTGAAGTACTCGTTGTTCTCGAGAAAGCTACATGAGATTGTTGTAAGGCCTTGTCTAGAGGTGAACCCTCAGCAAATGATCCTGCAAAGCAAAATAGGAGATTAATACAAAAAAAAAATCTGACATACCGTCCAAGCTGAAATAAATCGAGGAAAACCTTATCACCAACCCCGCCCCCCAACTTGTCTGGGGAAATGTTCAGTTCACACAAGATTTTCCTTCAAATGTAGCGCAGCCGATCAGCATTCACCAGGCTTTGGTGGATAGCGGTGACACTAGTTTTGGGATGGTTGAGTGCCTGTGCATCACCAATCTGGCAATCAGGAAGGCTTCAGCTTGAATTCCTCAGGGATTCCAATGAAATTCAGTCACTTACCTTGAGCTTCAACGCGCCGACAGTGGGATTCCTTCTGATTTGCTCCTTGAGAATCTCCTTTGACAGTTTGTCTGGCTTCTTGGCTTCTCGCCATGGATTCTGGTGGACCCCATGGTGATGAAGTACTGCCCTCCCAGTATCAATGTGGGTGTTGAAGCTAGGAGGTTTTGGGTAAAGTCAGAAGAACCAATGTCAGATTTATTCTGAAAAAAGGACCTTATTTTTATTCAAAAGAGGCTAAAGTGTTTTTCTAAAACAAAACACTGAGGAGGCTAAATGTGTCACTCAGCGGAAATGCTTGGTCAAGAACAGATGGTTGATATTGCCTCTCAGTCATAGGTTTAAAAGACTAAGTACAGGGTGTTCAGAATGTGGTTGGAAAACATAATGAATTACAACAACTTATTATTTTTATGCATATGATCAGAGAGAGAAGAGAGAGACCAGGCAAAATTCCAACACCCCCCTGAGCTCGGAATCAATTGATCAGTCTTCAGAGATGGAGATTGGGGTACTTCTGTTGCAGGTATTCATAAATCTCCTCATCTTCTTCAGTGGTCCAAGTGTTGTTTTAATGAAGAGGCCGGAGTTTTGGAGTACTGGCGATTTGGGTTTTTCTTGTAGCAGTTGTTCTCCGAGTGACCGCTCTTGAAGCAAAAGGAACAGGCGTGAAAACCCCGTTTACAGTGAGGACAGGTCATTTCTGGATCGGTCGGAGCCTTTGATGAGGTATAAAGGGTGTGCATCTCGATCAATGCCTTGGAAGTCGTTTTGATGTCCTCGATTTTGTTCTGAGTGGTGTGATTCTCGAGTCGCAAATGTGTTGTTGAGACACCCAACGCTGATGACATTGCAAAAGGATTGGAACAAAAATGGTAGCTTCTGTAGAGTCAGGAGAGTCTTGACTTGATCGTCAAGAACAACCTTAGCTGAGTTGAGTTGCTGATTTGCTGCTCAGATCTTGGCTATGAACGATGTGGTCAATTTTGTGAACTCAATTGAGATAAACTGCAGTAATGCAGTTTTTTTTGAAGTGATGTTGTCCTTGGCATAATGGCTCATGAGTAGTTTCCAGACGGCAAAACCACTGAACTGATTTGACTCTGGCAACATTTGATTCACAAAAGCGAGGTGCTTGCACCAAGGCAATAAATTCTCTGGACCTTCCAGCTTTTATTAGCGCATTGTTTGATCCCCGTAGTTTTAGTAAACCCAACGGTGCCAAAGTTTTTTTATGGTCATTTCTGGTGTTTTCATGAAAGTTGTGTTGCCATTGGGATATATCAGGTATTTTTCAGAGTCCAAAACGCAACCACGGTCAATGTAAGTCAAGAAGGATGTGAAATCTTTTGGAAGTAGCCATTTTTCCGAGTTGAAATCGGCAGCAGGACTGGTATTCTCAATGGCATCGTCATTGTTGCTTTCAGAGTACACCAAATCTTCTTCCATGTCTGCTGAGAGGGTGTGTTGCGGTTGAAGATGTACTGGGTATGGAAGGGTATAAAGGAGGATGTGATGAGCTGTTAAGGGATGATGTTTTGCTTGGTCCCTTGTGGATAACTTGGTATAAAACTGAAAATGTGGTTCCCAATTATTCATATATGCTTTTACAAGTTTATGCAAATGGTGAGCTTGTGAATTACAATCTGAGGAACTGCTTATACAGTTTTACATACTTCCCAATTGCCCCTTGTAAACAAGGTCTTGTCAAATTGTCTACATGCGGGCACAGGTTTGATTTTACAAGGCCTTTTTTGCAAGGGGTTTCCTCACAAGATCCAAAAGTAGGAGAGAGCATTGTAAAATTACACATCGGGCTCTTTTTGGGTAATTTTACAAAGCCCGTGCTTTACAAGGCCTTGCACCTTGTAAAATGGACTTTGTAAAATTCACCCACCCCATAAAATATAATTTCCACATGAGAAGTGTTACATGACATGAATAAGATGAATAAGAAGAGAAATCACCAAGAGGAAAAAAATTACAAGTGAGATGGGTGTGAAACCCTACAAATAGCCACAGCCACAGAACTTGGCTTGCATCAACTCAGGAGTGATGAGGTTAGCAATGTATTCCTTTAATAGCTCGCTATCATCTCCAGTCCCAGTTAAAATCTGGTTGTGTTTCAGGTGAGCCTTGAGAACAGAGAAAAATTTCTCAATGGGATTAAAATCAGGGGATTAACGTGGCAGATAGATAAGAAAAACATGTTCTCTCTCACAAATCAAGCTGATACTTCCATTGTGATGGATAAAAGCGTTGTCCATCACAAGGACACTGTTTTGACCTGGGAAGGGGCTCATCTATCTCAGCAAAAAATCCCAAAGGAGTGGAGTACATATATGACTCACCAGGAAGTATTCAAAGTCTAGGCAGTGAATTGCCCCCGGCTGTGAAATGACAGCCAGGAGGCCATCTAATGATACCGCTGGTAAGACAGAGAGACGGCAAGCCCCAGTTGTGCACGGGAGACAAATCGTTCAATGTCCCACTTCAGCCCATGCATGGCTGTGTTTCAATGTATCCATACACATGGCACTTTCATCTGTTCGTTGAATGGAAAATGAAAATCAGCCATGAGAGATGTGGCCCAGAATCAAAAAAAAAAACGAAAACACCTACTGACCGGTGAATACCAAGAAATGGGGAGGTATATTTGCAACCTGCCCAGTGAATACAGCCCGAGTGATTGGGCTCTGTTTTGGATGGACAGTGCAAGCCACCTTTAGGGATAGATTCAAAAATAGGTGGAGATCACGGTGGATGGTTGATTTATTGTGCTTCGAGGGAGATTTGAATTTTGTTGAGGTAGAGGCTTGGGTCGCCAGCAAGAATTTCAAGGATGAAATTGCATTTTTCAGCACTGATTTTTAGAGGGGCACCGCGTCGCTTGTAGGTGGCTGGATCTCACACCACCAATGCAGTTTGAAGATATAAATACCTCCACCATTGAAACAATTGTTCCATCAATGAGTTGATATCTTCTATTTACATTTTCAATGCAAGGGCCTTAATTGCGGGGGGGTATTTCACGAAACCCATGGAGGCAATCTGGAATGGAAAAAATCAAGCCAGTCAGTTGAATTGGCCATGTTTAGCAAGCAATCATGTAGCATACCTGAAACACGATGAGGATCTGATGGAGGGTGGACAAAAGGGAATGGGTGAGCTGGAATCGACCAAGGACGGAGGAACGAAAAGGGAGAATTGGGTTGAATGGGTGGGTCTTTCCCCCCACCAGGACCCATGAGCAGCGTTGTGACCGGGGACGCTATGTCAGCAAGCATGGTTTGTATGTACAACCATGATTGTAACTTTCACAATGAGTGGAGGTTCATGGATGCAGTCAGAATATCTGTCATCCTGCTACTATTCAGACACAACATGAATAGAGCACACTTAAAAAAACTATAAAAAGCTATGTAATAATGATAGAGACATTATTACATAGGCTATAAAAGAGACATTATTATGTGTACATACAATAAAGAGACATTATTACATGTACTAGAGTGTTATAAACATGGTTTAATACTATTACATAATTATAATGACCCTCAAATATCAAAACCTTATTTTACAAGGTTCACCACTTAAAAATACTTGGAACCTTAAAAATAAGTTGGTTCAATAATAAAAAACAAATAAAAATAGTAGTCATGAATAACATCTGAACCTTAAAGAAAACTTAGAATATTATTAAATATTCTGAATCTACATGTAAAATAACCTAGGGTACCCCACTTACAGTACCCCTTAAATCCTACTCCTTCATGTACTTCTCACTTACTCACATGCACTCAAGCATCACTGGTCACAATGTGGTGTACACATTACATGTACATCTCATATATCTATACTGACTGGGTAATGACCAGAAAATGATGTAAAAATGAGGTGTTGTGTAAACTGACAACGTTAGACCCAACTGTGACGTGAGGAATCCAAGCCTGTGTCCCAGTTCAGAAATTGGGAATTGGGCCACAGACCCTCCCAGAATACACAACACCCCTGTTAGAGGAGTTGTAAAAATATGAGAAAAATACAGGGGGTTTCAGAGAGCAAACAACTCCGCTGACCCCCAAAATCCTGTTGCATCACTTGTAGTGTGGTGTTCAAAGATTTGTACAGGCTGGATTGGGCCACAAACTGCATCATAGCGCTGAAACTGGCCCAGGCCAAAGGTTACAAGGGGTCCAGGAATCAACAAGGTTTGTTACCAACCAAGTATTGACCCCCAGACCCTGCTGGTGAGCGCCTTTAGCCCCTTGGGCTATGGCTACACCTCACAAACTGGCCCAGGCCATCCAGAAAAGTGCCACACCACTCCCATTATAAGCGCTACAGGGGTTCTAAAATTAGTATATAAGAACCCCCATGCTCCCACCAAGTTAAAAATCATCTTCAATTTATCCTACACAGTTATAACTGCCTAAATCCACCAGCTTCAACCTAGTTATTTGCCTGTTATCCCTGTTTCACTTGAATATCAACCCAACCAACCTACAACAACTGTCCCCAACACCCTTACCACCTCTTACTCACTTTTCTGAGAGCTTCACACACCAGTTCGACCATACCTGAAGACCCCTTGGCCTTGGAATAAGCACTAGTGAGTTTTATTCCTTCATTTCTTCAGCATCTGGGCGTACTCCTGCTACAGGACCAGATAATCAGGTACCCAAAAATACCTCTGTCTTTTGACAGATCCTGATTCTTAAGAGGGCACCTTAAAAACCCCTGTTTTAACAGGCCCCTCTGTGATTTAAAACATCATATTCTTTTACTATTCTTATTTCAAACTTGAAATACCCACCCCATACCACCTTTGCCGCACATTTGTGGCTTATATTTTACCTTTCAGCTAGTGTAGCTAGAAGGATACTAGTCCTTGGCATCACTGAGCCTGACAATATCCGTGTTACTGAGTTTTTTGCTTATGTCACACGAATTTTGAGTTGGTTAGAAAATCCAACCAATTTTTTTTGATTGGAAAATCCAAGACGGCCCGACATCCTTTCTAGGATTAGCTGTAATTTATCAGTGGGGGAATGATTCATTGATTCCATGTTTTTTTTTTCTTTCTTCAAATTCTGTGGTATTATTTGAGGACTTCCTATAATTTATCGGTAGGGGGGATGATTCATTGATTCCATGTTTTTTTCCTTTCTTCAAATTCTGTGGTATTATTTGATGACTTCCTAAAATTTATTGGTGGGGGGGATGATTCATTTATTTCCACAGAAGTTTAATGACAACACTTAACCAGACATGTTAGTGTAGCTGACCAAAAAAGCTGTACTGAGTTGTAGCCTTATTTTTCACTTGATAAGACCGCTAAAATTCAGCTATCAAACATTTCTGGTAGCATTAGCATTTCTCTCCAGATCTCAGCTAACAAGAAAAAAATATTACGCTACAGTGTAGCGTAACTTTTTCAACAACTAACACTGCTACAACATCACCAACACAAGTTTCTGTTATTGTCAGTTGTTTCTGCCTGACCCCATCTAACGCTACGCTACCAACTAACAAAAAAAATTCAAAAGTGTAGTGTAGCTTTTTCCACCGCTAACACAAATTTAAGGTAGTGTTAGTTGTTTTTCCTGGCACCCAGCTAATGCTACAATACCAACTAATAAAAAAAAGTTAACATTAGTTGGCTGAACGGTGCCGCTGAAGTTAGCATAGCTTAAAAAGCTAACACTACGCTATGCTAACAATACATGTAGCGTAGCTGACCCACTGTTGACCCAATGAGTAGAACTCTCTGGTATGGGTAAGGCATCACCCTAGCCAATGAGGAAGCCTCATCAGTCAGGGTGTTGCCTGACCATGACCGATGAGGAAGCCTCATTGTCCAACACCACCAAGCAGTGTGGTCGTTTTCACTGGCAGCCATTGAAAGCTATGTTGCCCCCAATAACTGTTGCTTGTTGCACATTGGGGGGCAGAATCCGGGGAACTTCCTCTCCTCTTGCGTAAGCGGGGAGTTGAGCTGAACCACAAGGCAATGGGGGAAAACCAAGCACCTGAAAACCGTGAATCTGTGGTTTTATTATACTTTGCTATTGAAAAATATTAAAAGTCATGAATAAATTTTAAATCATCAGCAAAACTTAGAATATTATTCCATAATCTTAATCTACAGTAAAAATAACCTAGGGTCACTCACTCATAGTAACCCTGAATTCTTACTCCTTCCCTTTGTTTACAGGTACTACAGTTTTTACATGTACCACAATAGAACACAAGGTTGTAACATTTTTACATATATATGCACTACCAGAAAAATTCAGGCAACTGATAGCAGTTGACATGCAAGAAGCTCCAACCACACTACAGTTTAAGCACTGGCCTTACTCCCTTGGTGGAACAATTGAGTGGGGCACTATGTGTAGAGACTGTGAAAAGTAGGATGTGTCTGATGGGATTCAAACCCACAACCTCAGCCATGCTGAGACACATACTAGAGTGCTGCCTTTACCAACTAGGCTACAGACGCTTGTGGATTCCAGGGTAGTTGGGTGGTAGTGGATATGGTTCAACTCATCAGAGGAGTGATACATCATGATAGCACACTAACAGAAACCTCAACACCTCCCCTTGCTACGTGATGTGGAGGTCATTTAGAGACCAAGGTAGAGTTGGAATTGAATCCAAGATAGTGGGGATTAGACCCAAGGAAGTGGGAGTTGAGCCCAAGGAAGTATGATCAAAGTGGGGATTGTATTCTTATAGGGGGTGATGGTCTTACACGTAAGCATTCATATCTTACCCCAGTCTCTTATGTAAGCGAGAAACACTCAGGTAGCTTCTGGGCTCATAACTTGTTGATATATTAGAGTGACTGGAACAGTGAACACAGAGCAAGTAGCAATGTGAGTGGATTGTAGAAGGATGAAGAGTAGCCTACTACAATCTCTGCTCCAGATAATAAGTGACCAACATGTCACAGAGATGAAACCACACATGACAGGTGAACATAAAAGATAAAAGGAAATACAACATTCCCAACACCCCCCCCTTGCTGTGAACCTGGTCAGACAAGACCAATAAAACACCGATGTTTTTGTCAGCCTGCTACTATTCAGAGACAACCTGAGCAAAAGCATAAAAATAAATACATTATTAAAATTGCATTAACCTAAAATAAGTCTCATGTACACAAAGAAAGAGACATTATTACATGGTTTTAAAGAGACATTGTTACACATAAATGTGCATTATTATTTGCAGAGACATTATTACATACATAACCCATATATATGTACTTAATGTTCTCAAATTACAATAAACCTTATTTTACATATGTAACATGTAAAAACTAGAGCACATGTGGTTTTACCGCCCCCATTTTTATTGTCTTACACTAATTTCAGATCCTTACAGGAAGAACCTCAAATCCACATTCAGGAGCAGCTTTTATTGGCATTCAGCCAAACCTTGATAATTTACCTTACCAGGAATCAAATCATTATACTTACATGTTATCTCATTTGATTGGTCATGTTGAGAAACAAGCTTGTCCGACCACTCAAGTTTACACATTATTGTTTTCATTGGACCTTAATGTTCACTGTACCATAATCTCCTTTACAACTTTGCTACATATTTTTAACCATATGCAAAACTTCATCTTTTTTACCATGATTATTGTAAGCCAAACTCTTAAACCTTGGTGAAACAAACTGTATAATTTCTCACGTAACATGTAGTTCAATTAACCACTACCACCCTCCATCATCAGCCAACTTTGTGCTTCCTTGATTCAGTCTGATAAGTGTTAACATTCAACGCAAGTCAACTCAGGGTTTGAATTGAAATTCCAAACGTGCTACTCACTAGAAGTCCCCGGGTCATTGTCTCCTTCAAAAATCCTCTTATGTACAACGCTGACCACCGCTGATCTGGATGCAGGTTTGACTATACGCAAATTTGTGCAATCTGTCAACCACGAGCACACGATGTATAGCTGGCCATGAGCGAAAATTTCAGTCTCCAATAAGACTCCAACCTTCTTCAAGGTTTGACCATGAGACTTGTTAATAGACATTGTGTAAGCAGGGTTGAGAGGAAATTGATAACAATAGAAGCTGAGGGCTGAATTGACACTTCCTTGGTGATGAAGTTTTATTTTTGGAATCATCACCTCATCCCCCATGTGGGGCCACAACAAAAATTTACCCACAAGGAAACCCTCACCTCACTCGATGATGAACATCCTCAATTTGTTGCACACACCCTTGTTGATGTACAAATTGTGTTTTATAACGATCAGCATTCCAACTTTCAAATCAATGATGTGCTCAGGCAAACGTGACACGGAAATCTTATTGAGAACTTCCTTGGGCAAACTATTGTAACCCTCCGGATGCGGGAAATCAATTGACTTTGACTGGATCAACGTGCCAGGTAGCACCCTGACCAACATCTTGTTAAATTTTCTGACATCCTTGTTGAGCGGCACAAGGATACATTGTTTGTAAAGGTAAGCCCCATTAATCTCTGGCGACTGTCCAGCATATTTGACCAAATCCTTGTATACAAATTCATATAATCCACTGTTGCTCTCCTCTAATGTTCCAGTTGATAGCATCAACACGTAATTAAGCTTGACCAATCCAAAGTCTTCCGCTTGACATGATCCTTTGCCAAGCTTCAGCAAGTATGAGCCAAACTGTTTATTTTGGCGTCCGCGGAGACCTTGAGTTGAATCAGTGAGCCTCATGTTTTCCGTGAGCACGAAATTCTTCACCTGACTCCAAAGATAGTTTGAATTTAATGTAGCATCCAAGGATTGTGGATATTCGTCATACCTGACCACCGGCAGGATCTGACAAAAATCCCCTGAGAACCAGATGACTTTACCCCCGAATGGTTTATCCACCTTGCATAAATCCCTAAGCGTTCGGCCGACGGCTTCTATAGTTTTCATGTGAATCGTGACTATTTCATCCCACAGGATGAATCTTGCCTTTTGTAGCTTGGAGCCTAGCAAAGAATTCGAGTCAATTGCACAGGAAGCCTTCCTGTCACACAGAATCAGAATCTTAAAGGTTGAGTGTGTGGTTTGACCCCCATGCAAAAGGAGGGCTGCTACTCCAGACAAAGCGACAACTATGTAGGATGTTCTGGATGTGATTGCTTGGTCAATAAGTGTGTTTAAAAAGTAAGTTTTGCCTGTTCCACAGGGCCCGTCTAAGTAGAACATTCCGCCGTGGGTCGATGCTATTTCCCTCTTGACGATTGCAAGAAATTCTTTCTGCTTCGTGTTCAGGGTTTCCAACTGAGCCTTCAATCTCACTGCCACAACCAGAGGGTTGTTGACGTCGACAGGTGCTCATGCCAATTCTTCAAGTGTCACCTGATCATCTTCTGTTGGTGTCATGCCAACATCCTTTAAGGCTTTACCCATGTCATTCAGTATTTCTCTGACCCAAAAGAGTGCCAGCACTCTTCTTTCATTTTGAGTTAACATTCGCAAGTACCTATTGTTCATGTTGACTCGCTGCACATTGTCTGAAAACGCCATGAAATGCTTGAGGAAAAATTTCTTTGGGTTCGATGGGGTGTGTGTGTGGACCCATATCATGCAGAAGAGTTGAGCCACATGGAAACCTTGTCAAACTATAGATTCCTCCTTTAACGTTTTGTTGTAGAGGTGATCGTTCACTAAAAGGTTCAACGTGTTGTATGCATTTTGAAAACATGGATGTGTTGTTCCATCTACTGTTTTCAGGTTGTCCCATGAGGTGCATCCCTTCCTGTGTTCCAGAAGAACTCGCAAATAAAACCTTTCCCCTGCCAGGTAATTAACTGAAAACAATCTCCCAACGGCGTTGGTCTTGTTCAATCGAGGAATCCACTTCTTTGTTGCCTTTTTCCACCAGAAATAGTTGGGTATGTCTTTTTATAGAAGTGTTTGAGCCAGGTGTCTGCCTGCACCTCTTGCATTGTCCAAGTTCAGTTGGAAAAATCTGGTCAAAGTTGTAGACTCCGCTTTGCCGGATTCAATTTGACCAGCTGCGCTGCTGTCATTCTGAAAATATATGAGTTGTTTGCCGAGCCTGGTAACAGATGTCATCCTGCCGGACATGGAGAATTTGAATAACCTCCAAGCTGCTGCAGACTTAAAGCATGGTCAGCTCAACTCTAATGTTTGACAAGAAAACTCTTACCTTCAGGAGGGCTCACATAGCGAGCATCAATGTATGTATGAGTTTTGTTGTTTCAGTTCATCTTCATGTAGGATCTGTCATAACCCTTGGTGATATACTTGTATAAGTATTTGACGGCTGTTGGATTGACTGGAATTTTGATATTAATGTGACATTCGAACATTAATGTTAAGAAATTATTATAAGGAACTACGTGACCGTTGGTGAATTTGGAAGAGTGTTTTGTCACTGATGCACCTGTGTTGCACCACAAATAGGTTGGGTAGGCTCCATTGATGATGACTTTTCTATTGGCGTGAGCTTTTGGAAACCCTAGTTTGCAGTTCGTGCCATTCCAACAGGTTCTCCCCAAGCAAGGCCCGTGTAACATGAATTTTGACACCAACTTATGCAAATTGGGAAAGGCTGCTTTGTTGGGAAGCTCCACAGAGACCAGCAGATCTATCTTTTCAGGGGTGTTAGGGTGATCCTTTTCTGCTAGGGTTACCATTAAGTGGAGGTGAGGTAACCCTCACTTTTGAAACTCTATTGTATATACATACAATTCAACAGTTCCAAGCCTTCTCATTTTGAAAAGTTGGAAGATCAGGTAATCAACCTTCATTTGGAATACTCTTGCAGTCACGGTGGGGTGGTTGTAGGCGGCGTCGCCAGCTGAAATTGCTTCAATTATCTCCGGCCAATTCGGATTCGCCATCATTGGTATGAATAAGGATGGCGGCCCAAACTTTCTACAGAGCGCCATGGCATCCTGATACAATTGCACCATCGACCTTGGGCTTCCCAAAAATGTGGAGGGTAGGATCACTTGGTGACCATTTGTTTCACCTTGGTTTTCAAGTGAGTTCAAAAGCTGATTGTATTGCTTGGCCTTCAAGCGTACAAATGTTAACTGTCCTCTTTCAACAACAACCCAACAATCCAAGATTAATTCTTGAAGAAGAGATCGACCGGACGGAATGGCTGAGAACCATCCCTCTCGTTGGAAGAGTAAGTATGCAAACCATTCAAGCAATCCAACACGCCTGTCGTTGACTAATTGATCTTGTTAGTGTTGCTCAATTTGAATATAATTGAAACTCACCTCAGTCAGTGTTTGCCAAGAACATGTTGTCCCATTGTTGGGACCCGTACAGGAAGAGCAGTGGGTATTGCAGCAGGAAATACGCTGAATGATTGTCAGAGATCACATTGAGTTCACCAGACTTGTGGTGTAAGACAATCTCTCATGGTGATATGACGTCACCTTCACCCTGAATCACCACTGCCACCTCGTCGATAGTTGGCTTGTTGTAATGCTTGGGGTTGCAACCTGGTTTCTGCATTCCCTGCAGTGCAATCGTTTGGGCATTTGCCCCTGCAAGGACTTGTTTTGCCAACTTGTAAATCCTCACATAAGGATTTATCTTGTACATGAGGTCCATGAGGGCTTGCATGGTTGTAGCCTGAAGTTTAGGTTATCTTGATGGTAAGTTACTGTTCCCTTGCGCCTTACAGACCCAAAGCTCTGCTTCTTCTGTGCCGCCATTTCCGATTACAAAAATTTGAGAGAAGCCGGGCTTGGTTTTGTCGTAAGGTTCTATGCTTGAAATTAGATGTATCAAGTTCCTGCTGATCCGGAAAATATGAGTGCCTTGCTTTCCTGGAAACGATGGGTCCACTTGTGAAACTCACAGAGTTGTTATACATCCTGATGAGTGCCTGAAAATTTATTGCTTCTGATACAGTGTTAGCTCGACTTCCAGTAAATGGTAAAATCAAAATGTCTTACTTGGAGTTGAATCTGTCATCAGGCCTCTGAGGAAAGACTGATGCGTTGGAGCATTTGGAGCAAAGTCCAGAAGGATGACCTTATTTTTTTGACAGCACGGCGTAAATGATTGGTTTTCTTTAACTCGATTGGTACCTGTAGCTTTGCCCCGCAGCTTTGACAAACCTTATTACATTGCCCCAGGTTGTGAGGAACAACCCACTTGGCTGATGATCTAATAGAAGTTTCTGTCTTATCTTGTTCATTTGCAACAACTTTGCATTGGGGATTGGCCATTTGGTAATTTTGAAATGTTCACCTTGGTGATGCTTTGGGTGGATGCAGACAGAAATTAATCTTGGACTGTGGTGCGGGTTGCAGGAAAAGTTCTCAGTCTCAAATCCAATTGCCCCTGACCTATAAAGATTAAGCCCACTAATACATACTTGTTCTTACTTTGAAGTGGGCCATGCGTTTTCTAGGATAAAAAAACAAGGAAACACAGCCTCAGTTTGTTCTCCCCGCAGATCCTCAGGGACACACACCTCTAGATTGTGTGAACACATTTGGTATCCCATGCTTCAAGATTATATTACTTGTCCATCGTACATAGTCATGGGGCACGAAATTCACACGACAGGACAATTGGTAAGAACACATGACAAAGCAGCAATGGGTATACATTGAATACAAACCCAAGCCCTATTCCCATAAATTGACGCCGTCGTGTTGGCCTTAAATGCAGTTGAAGTTCACCTAGGTGGTCTTCCTCCGCTTTGCGATGCTCAATACTTCGTCCTTCCTTGGCCAACCACGACCCTTTTTTACTGGTGTGAATTGCTCATCTTCCTGATCATCGGTCGAGTCGTCTTCGTCATTTGATCCGCTGTCGGCCATGTCCTCAAGCTGTCAACACTTTCCCTTGCCTTTTGAAGTTGACACAGATAAATCAATGAGTTCCGTCCCCCCCTCCTTTCAGCCCTTCTCTTGAAGTTTGGCAGCTGATGCCCTTTTTCTATTTGTGTTTTCAGCTGCTTGAAATGGTTGTTTCACCGGAGAACCCTCGTTCGCACCTGTTGCCGCTTGAAACTTGACGCTAATGGCGTGGTCAGTGCCATGTTGGATAGTTGGTCACTAAGCCTCACTTACAAGTTTCTCTCATTTCTGGGACTCAGGCTTGATTGTGAGCCTGACTGTTGGAGGACTTTCGATGCCTCGTGTCCAGATGTGACACTAACTGAAGAGACCTATTAAAAGAGGTTAATTTGTGTATTTTTGCGAGTAACAAGAAAACTTACTAAAATAACTGGCATGGATGCCTCAACAAGTACGCCAACCACTTAAATCTCATGTCCCACTTGATACAAAGAATGCCTTTTAATGAGGTTCTTGCTACCCGGGACAATGTACTTGGCTTGGAAGGAACGGTGGACTTGAGCCTGTAATCAAAAAATTATGAGCAAACTGGTGAGTTATGTCCTGAAATGAATGCTAACCGATGTATCCCAATCATTATGTGAAACCAAGATTTCAAGTTGGATTCTTGGCTTGACGTGCCATGCCATAATCTCCTCGCATTTCACTATTTGTCCCAAGCCGTTGACATTTGTTTTGTTCACAAAGTCGGGCACAAAGTCATTGACGATGGGAACCCTGATCAAGGATATATTGTTATAAGTAATCTTCAGAGTGATGCCCACGCCGATGATAAGAATTGGCCTGAAAGCATATAGATAATGTTGCCTTCAAGGGTGTTCGTTACTAAGTCGATTTCAAAATTGTTGTTTGAGGTTCCACCACTACCACCGCATTGGAAATAGCTGGTGGTCCTAATTTTGCCATATAAGTTCCCCCGAGGCGCCAAAGTTGTTGACTAACAGGTTGGATTGTAAGTATATTACTCGCACAAAATGTGAGGGCACTAACTTACGTTGGAAATGGCTTCAAATAAGCCTGTAACCAGAATTGGATGGTTGGGAGTTCGAGAAGTGGCCATTTCAGTGGACTATTGCTGGTATGTCACTTGAAGTCTGGGTATCTTGGGTGAATGGTGGCCACAGAGGAGAAACTTATCTTGGTATCGGGACTGAGTGAGACCTGAAGAAGTTATTAAATGCGGATCACTGGCGAGTTTGGAAAGAGAAACTGAGGACAATTTATGATTCAACGGTGAGGCAGGTTGATGCTTGATGGGAGTGTTGTGTATTGGTAATAAGATTGGGGTTTCCTTGGAATACGGCACCTTCATTTATAAAACATCCGTCGACCCAAAGGATGAGAAAGCTGTCCTGGCAAAATGCCACGGCAGTAGTGGAGAGACTTGTAACATGGGTTGGAGTATGGTGACCAGGCCAGTCTCAATTGGTTGACCATGGTGGCAATGACGAGTTGGCCTGCGGGAAGGCCTATAATGTCAGTTCTCCTGCAGTGAACGTCAAGCGCCTCGCCAGAACATTCTCCACAGACCCTTGGGAGGTGCTGAGGCTAAGCAAGGAACAACCAAAACTGATTTCCCCTCTAGCAGCCCGCCAAGGAATCAATAAAGTAGCACCCCTTGAAGGGCTTGGATATTTAGTGATGATTGCCCAAGTCAACTACCAGGTGCACCGAAAAGGACCGGTTTAATTATAGGGTCCTTGAGTGTTGCTGGAAACGTAAGTGGCATCACCTGAAGTGTCAAAAAAGGGAAAGAACCACAGTCTGTTGGATTGATTGGGAAAATTTTGGGAGAAAGACTTCCGTACAATTGAGGTGAAGGGGTGCCAATGAGCCACATGGGGTCTTGAGTATTGCCGGAAACGTAAGTGGCGACACCTGAACTACAAAGAATGGAAACAAAACCCAGGTTGTTAGATTGATTGGGAAAAGAGGTGGCGATGAGACATATGTTGATAGGAAAAAAATTCACCTGACTTCGGTTAAATAGCAGCCATCAAAAGAATTTTCAAACCAGGCAATCCCCCTTAACTGCTGCTTGATCCGCGGGGGGGGAGAACCTCAGGTGAACCCCCGGCTGCACTCAAATGCACCGGGGCCGCACCAGTTGGCCGGGGGATTTGCACACGCTTGCCTGGCTGTCTGGGAGCATTCACACACTTGATTTTGCTGAATCTGTAGCTTTACTATATTTGGATATGTGGAACCATAAAAATAAGTTGTTTCAACATAAAATAAATAATAAAAATAAAAATGTTAATAACTTTTAAAACTTAAAGAAAAGTTAGAATATTATTGCATATTCTTAATCTAAACTAAAAATTAGCTAGGGTACCTCACTCATGGTACCCCTTAATTATTACTCCTTCACCTACTTTGTATCAACCCACATGTACCCATTTATCACAGCACATTTCTATGTCACACAAGTACAGGAACCATCAGGATATCAATACTGACTGGTACATGACCAAAAATACACATCAAATTGAGGTGTTGTGTAAACTGACCAATTTAGACCCAACTGTGACGTGAGGAATCCAAACCTGCACCCCAGTTCAGAAATTGGGAATTGGGTCACAGACCCTCCCAGAATACAAGAACCCCATGTTAGAAGGGTTGTAAAATTATGAGAAAGATACAGGGGGATTCAGAGCTCCCCAAAAACATGGGAACAACTCCTCAGACCCCCAAAACCTTGTTGCATCACTTGTATCGTGGCACTCAAAGGTATGAACAGGCTGAATTTGGCCACAAACTGCATCATAGTGCTGCAGCTGGCCCAGGCCAAAGGTTACAAGGGGTCCAGGACCTAACAAGGCTTGTTACCAACCAAGTAAAAAACCCCCAGACCCCTTGGTGAGCGCTTCTGTCAGCCCACGTGATGCCAAGGACAGAATCCCTCTAGCTACACTGGGTGCAAGGAGTATTTTCAGCGCAAAAATGCACTGAAAAGTAGAGTAGTTATTTTAATTCCAAAGGAATAAAATAAATTTTATTTATAAAGGAGGGGTGTTTATGTGCCCTCCTCATGATGATCTGGGCCTTTAAAACAGGGGTATTACAGATGCCTGGTGGTTTTGGCACAGTTATGGCACAAAAGTGGATGAATAATAGAGGAATAATTGACTCACTTTGACTATTAAGGAACCAATAGGTGGTGAAATGATGAGAACAGGATTGAAAGCGCTCAGAAAAGGGTTGGTAAGATTTTCTGGAGTGGCTAATGTTCTTGTAATATTTTTTAAAGAAATATTCAATGACAAACACGGATAACACTATTTTATAATTAATGCTTGAAGTAAGCTTGGTAATAAGGTAGTAATAATGTGTTCAGGGTCAGAATAGTCTCATTTACTTTGTGGAAAGAAGGGAGTCTATATGTATTATTCCTGGGGGCAGGGCAGCGCTTCAAAAGCTCATTCAGTAGCTGTAAATGTGGCTTTTAAGTGTGTGTACATTCTTTTGAACTGTGGCAGTGCTTGCATGGCCTGATCATGTGTGTCAGAATTTATTGTGAGAATATTCTGATGCAAAAATAGGTGTCTTTTGACTAGATCACATGTACATTTGTGGGAACTGTAGTGGTTCAAATATTTCCTACTGCAAATATACCACTAGTTCCAATATTATTTATTAGAGCATGTGGGATGCTACAGATATTTACCTTGAGTATTTTCACGGTTAACCAGATCCATAAGAGCTAAGAATATTCATAAAGGATGAATATTCATGTGTAAAGTGGTTGTAATCACAGCTACAATAGTGACTGTTGAGATATGACAAACTACTAGAAGGAGTCATTCTTATGGGGTGATGTTAGTGACATACCCTAGGTTAATTTGCTTTAAAATAAATAATATGAAATAATATTTAAGTTTTTTCCAAGGGTTAAGAAGTTATGACTGATTTTTGTATTAAATAATCAAACCATGTTGTGTTATCACTTGTTACCTCAGCTTGTATACCTGTAATAAAGGTTGTTTATTATTTTTATTGGATATATTACTTTATACTAAGATTTTTATTAGTTTTATTACTTTATACTAAGATTTTTATATGAGTTTATTTCTTTTATCTATTTTTTATATGTTTTGTATTTTGGTGCTTATAGTCAGGCTAGCTCTGAATAGTAGCAGGCTGACAGCTTCCAGCCTCCTGGGCTATGTGTACATAGCTACAATTGGCCCAGACCAGCCAAAAATACACTACTCCACCAGATTGAGAGATTGTGGGTGCTTCTAAGGCTCTAAAATTACTATATAAGAGCCCCAGAACTCCCCTCAATGTAGAAATCATTTTCATTACATTTAACAGCATTTTTACCGCCCTTTAACCAGCCTTTAAACTAGTTAATTTAGCTTAAATCCTGCTGTTTTGCCTTGAATATCAACCAACAACAACATATCCTGCTTTCAGCCTTCAAATACCACCAACCAATCACCTTTTTGAGTGCCTCAAGAAAGCCTTAGTCCCTCTGAATACTCTTGGATAAACTTGGAAGAACTAGTGAGTAATTCTTTTATCCTTCTTCAGTAGCAGACACCTTTCTGGGTGTACTCTTTCTTAATTGATAGACCAGAATAATCAGGTCTTAAAAACCAACCTGCAACCCAGGTCCAGATTACAGAGGGCACAGTAAAACACCCCTGCTTGCAGGCCCCTCTGTCATAAAAAATAGTTATATTTTTTTTATTATCTTTCTTTTTGTTGCTTTTTTACAAAGTTCCACCACCTTTTCAGTGCATTACCACCCCTGAAACACTCCTGTTTATTACTTGCAGGCAGTGTAGCTAGAAGATTTTAAGACCTTGGCATCACTGACCCTGACAATTGGGGGTCTGGCCAGGAAAAAATTATTTTTTTTAAAATAAATACCTGGTTCTTTATTTTTCTTTTTTGAAAAATTATCATCTACTCTTTTTCCACAAATAAAAAATTATAAATTTTTTAGATTCTTTTACGCCTTGATTTCCTTTTCAAAAATATTATAAAAAGAAAATCCTTCCTCTTCTCAAATTTATTGAGAAATCATTTTACGCACAAAATCCTTAAAAAGAAAATATAAAACATTACTTCTTCTTTTTTAAGCGTCCATTATTATAAACAAAAGAGAAAAATTTTTACTCATCAAAAATACTTTTTGCTTTATTTCTTTTCTTTCAGAATAAATCAATCTTACAACTTGTTTCTTTCTTAGTGTTGCACTTGGATCACAATAACATCCTTACACACGAACAAAACGTCCACTTGATTGACTATTACTTCAAAGAGGTCAACACCCTTTAAATAGAAAGAGAAGCTAATTACAGGCCAAGTTATTACGAGACTCTTAGCCCCAAAGAACAGAGAGTGCATTCTCTAAATAACCTCAAATTTGCCACTGAAAAAGCTGAAGAAGAGCGTATAACCAGCCGCTTACTTATACAAGCTATAAACAGAGTCAACAAGGCTGCTCAAAAGAAATATTATGACCAGTTGAAAGCCCACAATAGTTAGTTTTTTCTCTCACATTTATTTTAACATAAACTACTAAGAAAAACTCACCAAATTGCCTTGATTTCTAGTGCCCATCGCCTCTGAAATCAATTCGTCGAAGACCAAGCTCCAGTTCCTACCAGTAAGTAACATTTACTAAAAACTCACTAGTACTAATCAAGAAATTAATCTGTTTGTACTACGTCTACCAGAAGTAGCCAACCCAACCTCGTCAGACCATTTCCCCCCATCACAAGACAAAAGAGGAGCAAACAAGCTTGAGGACAGAGTCATCCACCTCAAGCTTCTGACAATGAAGAAGAAAATTGCTCCGCTAGACTTAACAAAGCCGGTCAAACTTCTCCCGCGTATGGAGGAGGAGAAGAGTCTGACGACAGCCTTGACAGATCAAATGGACAAGGATCCCCATCCTTTGACCTCATCGGAAAGTACCCAGCTACCTCGCAACAACCCAGAAATCGTGGAGACAATGAAGGAAGAGAGGATCAAGACCTTAGTCCTGGATCATGTAGCTATCTGGCGGAAGAGCTTAGTTCTAGAAGCCAAGGGAGCCTCTCCGGAACTCCAAAAGGTGATCATTGCCGCAGAGACAGCCAAAATATTCTGCAGAAGGATGTCAAATAATTCACCAAGAGCTGGAACCCTTGGGACACAATGAAGACATTCTTTCCCGCTCCTCCAAATGGATAAAAAGGAAAGAAAAGAAACTCTTTGTTGAAGACCACGAAGAGCTACTACAGCGACCCCAAGAAATGGAAGAAGATCACCGATTTAGGTCTAACCTTGAAGGCGGCCTACGACAGTCTCCAAAACCATTAGATTTTGAGATTCTTACCTACAGTGGGTCCACTACTTACGCTACGCTACCTGAGCACTTCTGAGTAGTGTATCTTCCTGAGCTATATTCCAGACCCACTACGCTATCCATTAACGACCCCAAAATCCCAGGCTGCGTAGCGTACCAAGTAGCTGGGTTTTTTTTTTCAGACCCTCTAGCGTAACCCAGTAACTGCACATTATTCCCTAACCTGATCACCGAGAGGAATCCTCTCAGCTGAAAGGTGTCTTCCTGCTCACCGAGAGGAATCCTCTTGGCAAGAAGGTGTCTACCTGCTCACCAAGAGGAATCCTCTCGGCAAGCAGGTGTCTACCTGCTCACCGAGAGGAATCCTCTCGGCAAGCAGGTGTCTACCTGCTCACCGAGAGGAATCCTCTTGGCAAGCAGGTGCCTACCTGCTCACCGAGAGGAATGCTCTCGGCTAGCGGGTATCTACATGCTCACCGAGAAGATTCCTCTATATTATGTGGCTTAGAGAAGGTATTCCACTGTCAGGTCCTTTTCAAGATGTTGGTGCCTTATTGACAGGTTTGGTACCTAAAAAAGACCAGTAACATTTATTATAACGTAATGCAAAAAAAAAATCAATCCCCCCAAATAAAAGTAACGTAACGATTCAAAAAAAAAGGAGAGGGAGAGTCCGTAATGTAATCGAGAAAAAAAAAGTAAGTATGCATAATGCAATCAAAAAAAAAAGGCCATGGGTAGCGATAAATCCCCAAAAAATTGCTACGCTATTGTTCCTTACAACTACCCATAGTGTAATGGACCCAGTGTTGTTCTTACCACCATTCTTGATTCTATTGATTCTGTACATAAAAATATTCACATTCTTGACAATAACTTTGAAATTAACCAAAAAGACAATGTAAATAGATTCAAAGCTTCTGACAAAATTTTAGCTAAAGTGCTCTCTGCTTTTGCTAAACAAATGCAGACTATTTTTGATACTCCTTTAAATGTTAAAACTGAGATAATTGCTAGAATTGTAAATAGCATTGATTTGGTCAAGAAATCTAGCAATAAAATGTCCCACATAGTTGAAAACTTATCTGAGACAATTAACAGAAACAAAGATCTGTTGTTATCAGAATTGAAAGAAAATATCATTGATAGAAACAAAAACACGGATAACTTTGACATTATCAAAGATCTTCTCATACAACAAAATATGAGAATTGACAATCTTACCACAGAAGTAAGAAACAAAAGCTCCCCTGAGGAAATCAATCTAATAATTGAGAGACATTTCAATTCCCTTAGAGCTCATTTGGAGGATAAGAGAAATACCACACCTTTTATGAAGGAGTACACCTCTGCCTCAAACATCAAAACACCTTTGCCAAAATACAACAATCCATTAATGAATGTTAATTCACCGCCACACATGGAGAATTCTTATCATAAAAAAACTTCTGTCCTCATGGACAATGCTTCCACTCATTGCTGATTGGCCCAAATTCTCTGGTGAAGGAGATTATGATCATGTTAATTTCATAAAATACATTGACCATATATTAACTTCATACAAAGCCACGGATGAATTAGCCATTGCAAGGCTACCCAGACTGTTTGAAGGCGTGGCCTTAGATTGGTTTGTCACTAAACAGGAAGCTGTTGGACAACAATTTTGGAGAACGTGGAAAGCATTAATTAAAGCGCAATTTAGCACCAGGTTATAGGAAAAGAAAATGAGGAGAGCATTTGAATCAGATTACTTTGACCCAATTAAACATAAACTATCTACAAGAGCCCCACACAGTTAGAAATAAATGATAAAATTCTTAACCAATGTAGAGGTAATTTAGAACATCAAGTCCGCTGCAGGATTACAGACATGGATACTGACTTGTCTGAATTAATTGCTGTAATTGAAGACATCATTGAGATGACTTGTGCTTCCAGAAAACCTAACAATTACTCTGACAAAAAAGAGATTACCCCTAGAACTGATACTTCCAAGGAAAAGGACAAGGAACATAAGAACACTGAGCATGCGCCCAGAAAAGTGCCCATACCTGAGTGTTATAATTGCGGTGAAAAGGGCCACAAGAAACCTGAATGTCCTAATCCAAGGAAGAAAATCAACAATGTCAATGTAGACCAGACTAGTGAGGATGATACCCAATCACAGTTTGATATGATTGCCACAGAGCCAGAAGACTCTCATTATGGTAAGAAAAATAATGATTCTTCAGATAATGAGGATTCTCACCCCCTCAATGTCATCCAAGCTGACATTGGTGACCACCTGAATATCAATGCTATTCATGGTGATTCTAACTTGCCTCAGAAATGGAACTCTTCCATGGAAGTTGGGCATGTTTCTGACACCAAATTTCTCACTAACAAACTTGAATCAGGCATGAGTTACACAATGGGTAAAATCAGCTATACCACAGTTTTATTCCAAGGTAAAGAAGTCAAAGAACTACTAGAAGTTGGAGCTTTTTGTTCTTGTACTAGCAGTAGCTTCTTAGATTTCACTTTTCCTGAATGGAAAGAAAACATGTATCCCATGCCCAAGGCTAAGTTCAGCAGTTGTAATTCCTCCATGAAACCTCTGGGAGTTATAACTATGCCTCTTGTTTTTCCACACACCAAAGGATCACTCAGACTCAACATTGAATTTGTAATACTTCAAGATGCTGAGTCTGACTATTTAATACTAGGCAATGACACATTCTGCATGTATGGTATTGATATCATACCATTGGTGATGATTGGAAAAAGAAATTCCAAATATGCAATGTACTTGTAAAAATCCCTGAGGAAGAAATTCCAAATCTTTCCAAAAAGCTTAGTGAATTTCAACAAGATTACTTGTCACAAGCATCTGTGAGTGACATATTAAACCATGAGCAAAAATTAGACATGCTAAAAATTTGCTTTGAGAATAAAGAAGCCTTCTGCACTACAGAAGAACCCATAGGCAATGTTACTGGCCATGATATTAAGTTGGAATTAACTTGAAAACCTCCTTATCCTCCCATACTCCAGAGAGCTGCTTACCCCTCCAGCCCAAAGTCTAGAGTTGCTTTAGAAACTCACATCAAAGAACTTCTTGAGCTGAAAGTAATCAGAAAAATAGGCCACAATGAACAAGTGGAAATAACTACTCCAGAAATTATTGCCTGGCACAATGAAAAATCCAGGATGGTTGGAGATTTCAGAGCTTTAAACAATTATACTAAAGCTGATAATTATCCAATTCCCTGGATATATCATTCCCTCCACAACTTTTCTAAATCTAAGTACATTACTACCATGGATGTGCTTAAAGGTTTCCATCAGATTCCCATTGAACCTGATAGTAGGCAATTCATGAGGATTATTTGCCATTTAGACGTGTATGAGTACCTTAGAATGCCCATTGGCATCAAAAATCCTCCATTCCACTTTCAGAGAATGATAGATTCAGTCTTTGGATCATTTATCCTCTAAAATTGGATGATGATTTATATTGATGACATTATTATTTACTCCAATGACTAGAGGCCAGGGCAGCTGCGCCGCCACATGCCTCAGGATTGAGTTTTTGGCTCCATTTTGGCTTCTTCCACTCTCCTTGAATTTGAGGGTGCATGAATACCTTACTTTGGACTTAAGTGTATCCCTGACACGCAAGGTTTCACTGCCAATAAGCGCGGGGCAGTCTTGTTTTACTGTATCATTCTGGCCTCAACTCCAGATTCAGCACACAATCTGTTCCCAGCTTGTCACACGCACGCAACCTCAACTTACACACACAGTATGATCAAGGAGGAACCCACTTTTTTCCTATGATTGACCAGAAGGATCTCCTGCAGTCAATGAGGTTCAAACATCTCAATGATTGGAAGGGATAATTACCCTATCATAACAGTATGTACATATATTCTAGACATAAGCTGTACTTCAATTCAGTTGATCATACTCATAGGGTGTCCCACTTTCTTAAGACATTCATCAATAACAATTATTTTTCATTGTCACCGGATTTCATGTGGAGACAAGAGGGAGTGTTGATTTGGAGAAAGAAAAAATTAATCACAGGACATTAAAAGGGGGTCTTGTTTTTATTTGCAGAAGTGAGCTGGTGAGGGTGATCAACTTTGGTGTTGGTAGAATTAAGAAGTCATTCCCACCAATGGGCATAAGGAGAATGGAAGTGAATTATACAACTCAAGCAAGGCAACAGTAATGCATTTGTACACTGAAACATGGGAGATTAAGGCTAATAGGACTACAGAGGTATGGTGCCCTGAAGCAGGACCAACAGCGAGATCAGGGCTAGATAAATATTCCTTCTACCGTATAAAATAAGTCAGAAACATTTCAGAATTTTAAAAATGGTTACAGTTGGTTACTTGGTTACTACTATGTCTTTTCTTTTGTTACACCAACAATAAATCAAGGAAAGAAAATGGCAACTGGCTATGATAAACTTACAATTGAACTCATTTGACTCCAATAGACATCCAAATACTAAGAATACTTAATAAAACACAACAAAAACCTTACAATAACAAAGATAAATTTCATTTCTTACTTTTTTCTCTAAAATAATGAAGGGCAGAGCTATTCTGGCTAGTAGTGGGCTGATCAAGATTAGAAGGATCCAAGTCTAATAAACACAGTGTTTCACAAAACTAAGATTGGAGGTTTACCTAGGCCCTATTTTTTGTCTATAGTTCTGGCTGGTGTTCTCAGTCACCAGCAAGAACCATGAGTTGCCCCGGCCATTCTACTAAGACACTGGCAAAGGGCCACATGTTTAACCCCGGAAGTCCTGAGGGGCAAGATGCCTGCTCGAGATGAGACACCTGGCCTCTATAAATAGGCAAACCCACCCAGCCATCAAGGAGGCAAACCTCCTCAAGCTGGTATCTACTGTGGCATCGGGGGAAAAACAGCCTCAAGGGCTGGGTAATTGCCCAATCTTTGAGGTAGCAACTGCCACAACTGGGGTATCTACCCAACCATTGAGGTGGTAACCAGCGTGGCGGCTACCCAACCGTGAAGGATGAAGCTGTCATGGTTGCCAGGCTCTACCTAGCCATGAAGGCAGCATCTTACTCGATGGCCGGGGACTGTACCCAACCATCGAGGAAGAAAACTCCTTGGAGGCATGGTAGAGCTAGACTACCCAGCCTTTGAGGGAGAAACATTCTCAATGGCCAGGTACTCAGCATGACCAACTGAATACTCACTCAGAACCACTTACTGACTGGGCCTTCCACACAGCTGACTCTCTGCCAAACAAACAAGCTGCAAGTGAACCACTCCAGCACACTAACAAGAGACATAAATAAACCACTCACTCTCACTCCACCAACTGCAAAACTCATCAGAACAACAAACTAGGAATCTATCAGGAAAAATCCCATCAAACTTCTCAAAACGGTCCCACTTCTTCCCAAAGTAAAACACACAATTCATTAAACCCAACTAGCTCCAACCTAATTCTTCTTTCTCCTTCCCTCAGCTACCCCTTCTCTGCCTCTCCCAATGAACTCAATCATCACACAGACTAACAACGATATACCCTTGATCAGCTGTCTACCATATGTCTTGATCACCCTTCAGATTCTCTGCCTCAAATCATCCCCAATGACTTGCTTTACTTTCAAACAGACTCAATCTCTTCCTTTATATCGCAAGCTTTTTCAGAGAAAGTGAATTGATCAGACTGAGCTTGAGACGTGGCTTGGTTCGCAGTCGGTTTCTATGGACAAAATAGCTCACATTGAACATCACCCATACCTGATCAAATTCACACCTTATACCTTGGACGTATCCAATTCACTCAACTTGGACCAATCACCACTTCCCAACAGCCAAATGTTTAAATTAGATGAACAAGAGCAACAACCTAATGCTAAAAACCTGGAGGATCCAACTTCATCCATCTCAAGTCACGATCAATACCATCCACAACAAACTCGTCATCATCCCTGACAAACCCTACTGGAACACTCAGGCCATCATCATCAACTTCAAACTGATCAAGAAAATCATGCACAAGTCACTCTCACCAGCACCACCAACCAAGCTCCACTCCGATGACCCTCAACTGGACCGATTACAGGTTCTTGATATCAGGCTCGACGGTCAATTCAAGCAAACCTTCACCGTGGCTCATGAGGCTTGGTCACTTACTCAGACTCCATGGGCTAAACCCATCAAGAAGTATCAAGTTGAGTTTTTTCTCAGCCAACAAATAAATTAATACTCAGTCAGAATGAGGCTTCTTCTTTGATGGATGGGTAGAGTATCCACCCATTGAGAAGGTTTCCTCCTTGATGGCTGGGTACTGTACCCAGCCATTGAGAGAAGATTTTGTCCTTGATGGCTGGGAATGTACTGAACCCATCTATCAGGATGGCAGGACCCAGCCATCAAGAAGGTTTCCTCTGTGATGGCCGGACCCAGCCATCGAGAGGGTTTCCTCTGTGATGACCGGGTACTGTGCCCAGCCATTGCAGATGAAATGTCCTCGATGGCCCGGTACTGTGCCTAGCCATCATGGAGGAAACTTCCTCGCCGGGTACTGTACCCAGCCTTCACGTGGGTGTCCTCATTGGTAACCGGGTAGAGTATCCGACCATTAAGAAACATCCCTCCTTGATGGCCCAGTTGTCAGGCAGTTTGCTCTTTGATTTCCAGGTAATGTACCCAGCTGTCAAGGAGATATTCTCCTGATGGTCGGGTACTGTACCCAACCATTGAGAAATAAACCTCCTCGCCAGCTGGGTACAGTACCCAGCCATCAAGGAGGGAAAATCCTCAACAGCCGGGTACAGCCTGGAAATCAATTATGTTTCCCCCTCGAGTATGGCTGGGTAATCTACCAAGCCTTCAGAGAGGTTTCTTGCTCAATCATCAGGTATAGTGCCCGGTCATTGAGGAGTATTTCTCCTTGAGGGAAGGGTACACTACCCAACCATCAAGGGGAAGGCTCCTAATGGCTGGGTACTACTTTTTCCCGCCATCGAGAATCAAACTTTCTTGATGGTCGGGTACTCTACCCAGCAACCAAGGAGGAAAACTCCTCAACAACTGGGTACAGTACCCCACCATAAATGATTTTTCCTCCTCGATGGCTGGGTAATCTGTGGTTTTTGGCAGAATTTGAGATGGGCCCTTTTAGAATTGTTTTTTTTTTTTTGAGATTTTATTTAACCTCAGCAAATGTTTTGGTTCAGCATACACACCTTTTAGGATTGATTTTGTTGTATTTTTGAGTTAACCTCAGCAATTGTTTGGGTTCAGGCTGAGTACCGTTCAGCACACACACCTGGAATGGAGAAGAACATTTTTTGACGGAGGGGATCAGATGGATGAAGGACAGGATGAAGACAATTTTTAAATCAGTTTTCTTGTCAATTTTTACTTGGATAATTGTGCTAATTTGAATTAATATTAATCTAACACAACAACATTGATAGGAAAAAGAGACATGAGAGAAGATATCAGAAAAAGAAATAAGAAAAGAAATAACAAGCAAACCTTTTAGGATTGATTTTTTTTTTTTGGCTTTTATTTAACCTCAGCAATGATTTGGGTTCAGCACACACACTTGCAAAAGAGCAGAAGATTTATTGACAGAGGGGATTTCAAGGATACAATTTTTGAATTAGTCTTCTGTCACTTTTTAATTGGATAATTGTGTGAGTAGTAGACTAATTGATTGAGATTAAATTTTATTTTTGGGTCAAGCGGGTTAGGTTTAATCTGATTGTCATTGTACGCAAGTGAAAATTGAATTGCTGTGGTAATGGTTTGCCATGGGATTCAGAGTATGCTCTACCAAGGCTTCAAAAAGGATTCATCCTCAATGTGTGGGTACATTACCAGGCCAATGAGAAGGATTCCCTCTTGATGGCTAGGTACTCGGCCATTGAGGAAGTTTCATCCTTGGATGGGCACTTACCCAGCTGTCCAGGAGAAAACCTGACCTGAATTCAAGGAGGAAGTGTCCTCAATGGCAGGTAATTCATTAAAAAAAGACAAATGTATCAATAACAATTTTTCCGGCAATATAACATATGGCCAGATAATTGCTTGTATAAGAAATAGAAGGAAATGAAAATGATAAAAAAAATTCATATTCAAAAGAGGAAGAACATTGATTCATATTTTTCTGCAACTGAACAGATTGCCAGAGGATTCAATGAGGAAACATCTGGCAAGCCACAGCTTGCAGCTTACAGAAGTTCAAAAAAGCTTGCATTTCATTCTTTTTCCCCATGGATACAATACAGGTGCCATCAACCCAGCCCAGAAGCATATTTTCTTTGTTTTTGACCCTGGATAGAAGGGACATGTCCTATTCAATTTCTCATGTCAAGTTATGTTGGGTTGACTTTTGAAAGGTGGTTACCAGTAAATTTTAACCTCAAGGCCTCTACCAAAGGTATAAGTGGCCTTTGGACTGGACCTTGGTGCCTATACGCTGTGCCATATCTTTAGTTTACCTAACTCTCAAGAAGTTTTTCATGAATGGGTGGGAACTTGACACAAAAAGTTTTACTCAAATTTAAATGGAAAGTTCCTTTGGGCAAATCTGAAATACAGGCTACATCTTGCACACTGTCAATGTGGAGGCGCAGCCTCCCTGGACTCTAGTGATTATTGGTCCTTTGTTTTTTAGGAGAAAGAAGGCCGGCCCAGTTACAGATCTGATCTGCATCGGCATTGGTATCATTGTTCTTAGCCAAGCAGATTCCGAGCTGGCTCTTGTGGAAATTATTCCAGGTACCAGGGGTGATCGGAGTTAGTGAGATGGCGCTGAGGAAGCCGGTTGGCACCCTTCTGCTGCCAAAGCGCACCGGGACCCCTCCTAGAATTACCGTGGGTGCCTAGCTGAAGTAGTTGATGGAAAATCGGTGATTGACGTTGAGGGTGGCCATCGAAAATGGGTCATCTGCCGTGATGAAGCCGCCGGCATGGTAAGCCAGTTGTAATTCACGAAAGCAAGGAAGCATGGATGTAGACGGGTGGTGCCGGTCTGCAATGTGTCTTTCAACCAAAAAGGATGGGAGAAGCGAATGTTTTCTACTTGCTGCTGACTTGAAGCTGGACCGATGAAGACTCTGACTAGTCAAAAAAGTAACAATTGGGAGGCAGTGGTCTATCGGAGCCGATAAATAAAAATTTATAGAATTCAGCTCTCCCATGCTGAGTTGTCCGAGATTGACTGCTGTTGGCAACCTTTGTGGAGATTTGCAGTTGGTTTCTCATCAACGCAACACAAACCAAAGAGAGCAATTTGAATGTGAAGTTTGTAAGAATAGTTTTCTTGCAACATTATCACTTTGAGCATAATGGATGTGGCAAAGCACACAAGTCTGGCTCTACCAAAAGATGATATGAGTTGTTGTAAGAGATTTTGATTTGGGTACTGTTGGTGGGATAGGATGAGCCCAGTGAAGGTGAACCACGCGGAAAGCTGGTCTGGTTTTGACAATTGGTTATGCAAGCCTCGGGTGGTGTGTGCTCAATGGCTGTAGCCAACCGCCTCTTCATTAAAATCTACCAGCTCCTTCTCGTCCTTGAGCTTTTTGTGTCGCTCCTCAAAGCTCTCAAGTAGTTTCTCCTTCGCCTGTGTCCTGGCATTCGTGGACTCTTCTTCGATTGACTTCACTTCTGCATCAAATGCGGCTCGGGTGGCACTAATCAAATGGTTGTGAGAGACTTGAACAGCCACCAGTTCTTGCTCCAGCTTCAAGGACTCCCCGTGAAGTCTTTCCAAATAGTTAATATCCATTGGTGGGTTTGACGTAAGCGCATTCTGAGTTTCATTTAGTTCTTGCCATGCTTTGATATAGATCCTGAAGAAATCAGTAGGTTCAGCGTTGATGAATTTTTTAGTTGGAGTAGGAAAATTAATCATGAAAATAGAGGGTTTCATTGTCTTTCGTAGGATATCAAGGGTAATTAGATGTGCTGACTAACTCCTCACAACGTGGAGATTGAAGTGGGATATGTTGAAATCCTGCACACGTTGAGAGTTTGAGTGTACTGTTGCAAGTGCCTGGAGGAGGGTTCATAATTTTTGGCAGCTGGTAATGTGTGAGGGATACGTATTAACACCAAATGGGTAAAAGAGCCCAAAATTGACTGTTGAAACAGTTAAAAAAATGTCAGTACTACTGGTGAAGGCGTGATGAAGATGAAAACAGAAAAAAAAGGGACGTACAGACAGACCACGTAACCTGAGACAAGGAGGTGTAGTGGTAACCCGGAGATTTGATTCAGATTGGGCTGGTGGCCATGAAAGCTCTGGCCCCTGTACAACACCTATAAATAGATGTCATGTTTTAGTAGAACTGCTTGAGTTATGTATCCCTCGACCTAGTGGCTCGGCGAGAGATGCTGAGGGGTTCACAGGACAAAACGTGTGACACGCTTGTGTTGCATGTCAAATCTGTGGGCTTGTGTCAGGTTTCATAGTTAACCTGACAAGTCCAAGCAAAGGGGGGTGAAAAGTGTAAATCTTGGCTGTTGATTGGACAACCTTCAACTGCAATCAAGTATCTTGTATTTTTTTGATAAGTTTTAAGTAAGAAACTTGTGACCTGGTTTTGTTGAAAGTGAGGATTTATTAGACTTTGATTGGGATACTCATAAGCAAAAGATTGAAATTGTTCTAAAAACAGCCACTCAAGCAGGCTTAAAAATGTCCATCAAAAAATGCAACTTCGGCTATGGTGAGCTGAAAGCTTTAGGCAGAGTAGTTTCTGGTTTAACTTTAGATGTAGACCAAAACAAAGTTGCTGCTGTTTTACTCAAACCAATGCCTCAGACCATAACTGAAATGCAATCCTTCTTAGGCTTCTGCAGTTATTACAGGCAACACATACCCAAATTTGCTAACATTACCAAAAGTTTGTATGAAATTTGTGGTAAAGATGTCATTTATGAAATGACTTATCAGTGCGTGCAAGATTACCAGTTATTAAGAGAATTGATGACTACTGCACCTGTTCTACCCCAACCTGACTATGACAAACCTTTTAAATTGTACATAGATGCTTGTTTAGATGGTTTGGGCGCTGCTTTACACACCTGTGTCAATCAAATTTCTTCGGTTCCAAACTGAAGAAAACCCTGTTGTTTTCCTCGGTTTGGAACTGTATAGTGGCCTCAGGTGGCTGGCTCATCCAGCCCACCCAGTTGTTTGGTGTAGACAGTAATACAGCTCATCCAGCTCCTTCCCCAGCATAAAATACAGCTCACAGTGGCAGCTGTAAATCCATCTCACACTGGCAGGTGGAAATCCAGCTCACACTGGCAGGGGGAAACCCAGCTCACACTTGTAGGTGAAAATCCAGCTCACACTGGCAGGTAGAAAACCAGCTCAACCAGCTCACACTGGAAGGTGGAAATACAGCTCACCCAGCTCACACTGGCAGGTGTAAACCCAGCTCACCCAGATCACACTGGCAGGTGGAAACCCAGCTCACCCAGCTGTAAGGACTCTGTTTAGTCCTTCACTGAAACTTAAGGTTTGGGCTTTCAAGGCAAGCAAACACTGCGAATTCTAGAACTAAAGAGGGATTTAATTGCAGAATCTAGATGGTCGAGAGAAGAACTCTCTGATAAGTACAATTTGGTCTAGGAAAGGAATTGAGAGAATTAATTATATACAAAAGTACTTACCTAGATGGTCAAGAGAAGAACTCTGCCATCTAGGCAAGGAAGGAGGGTTGGATTAATATTGTATGGTCTTATATAATCCTATGACAGTATTGTGAAGCCCAGTGGGGCTGGGGTTTACAGTCTCCCCTCCTATAAGAAAAGGGAGGAAGGAATGGCCATGGTGTGTGAGAATGAAAGTGAGGAAGAAACGGTGAAAAAGTGTGGGAGGCGGGGGACAAGAGGGAGTGGCACGCTGGGCAAGGGTGAGTTGATGGTTGTGAGACACAAGGGCGGCTAGTATTGGGCCACCTCATCCGCCAGTCGAATGATTCACCCTCCGCAGTGTGAGCGATTGGTCAAAGAAGAGGCGAATTGGGGGAGGAACATACTTTCTGGCCTCAGCCAAAGAGAAATTGTCCCTGTCTTCTGACACAGCTAATACTCGCGCGGTCTTGAATTGGGGAGCATGTTCGGATTTGCTCGACTCCAGTTTGGTGAGTTCAAGCTCTTTGTCAAGGGCGGCAACAGCTGCTGAGTCAAGCTCCAGGAAGTAATTAACTTCTGTCACCCCAGCTACCTTGGCTGATTGTACCGGGGGACGTCCGCCTGGAGGATGTGTCTGTTTTCCTTCTCCAGTGGTTGAAGGGCAATAGTCCACCGGTTTTGGTGGCGTTTTGAAAGAAGGCAGGATATTGACGAGAGATCAGTCAATTGGGCTGGGACAAGCACTGGCTGGATTTGCCAGATAAAGTCTTCTCTGCTCGTCGGTCTAGAGGTAGCCTGTCAATCCTTGATTAGAGTGTCCCTGCCAGAAAAGTTTGCAAAAAAAACTGGCCACTCAAGATTTGAATTCACTGTAGTAGTTGAAAGGGGAGGCAGGGAGGAGCTGATGGTCATTTAGCCGGCATGCCAAAGGTCAAGTACCCGGCAAGCTCAAAATCTGCGACCAAATCAATGTCAAAGTTGAGCATGTGTTGGAGGGTCCGAGCCCGGGTGCTGTAACCCATGAAGGTTTTGGAGTCCCTCATTCAAAGATTTTGGATTTGTTTCTTGATGCTGGCTCGCCAGAGAGGTGGGAGAGCAAACAGGAAAAGTTGGGTCTTGAACTCTTCTCAAGACTTATCCATGAATTTGTTGAATTTGTTGGCGTAGAACACCATCAAGTTGGTGTCGCCAATCAGACTGCCCAAAACCCAAATCTTATCCGCAGCCTCAGTGACGTTCTTGGTGGCAAAAAAGATTTGTACACCGTTGATCCAGCGTAAGAACGGTTCCACTTCTTGGAAGGGGCCGTCCGAGGTCCTAAACTTCTGGAGATCAACCCAGTTGGAAGGCAGCTGCGGTCCATGTTTGTATGGATCTGGTTTGAGAGAAAGACAAATGAAAGCTTCTTCCAATCTGGCTATTCGCTCATTCACTAATTGTTGATCCTCACGTGCTTTCCGGAGATCATCCTGGGCTTGGAGCAATCCTTCTCTTTGAGTTTTGAGAACTGCTCTAAACCAGTCAAGATAGCTGCTGGTGTCGGTTGGGGTGTCTGGGGAACCTGATGCCGTCGATGAAGCGGATTGATTGCCGCCAGCGGGGTCGTTTCGGCTCTCCTCCATTCCAAGTGGGCGTAAGGGGATAATTGGCAAGGGGAAGATTGCACATGCGGTTGTAAGTTGGGCTATTTGTCGATGCTCCGCGTTGGCTGCTCAGATGATGGCTTCAGGATTTGTCGAGGGATTTAAATCTTCTGGGTTTGTGTTGTTCCTTGTGGACATAGGCTAGCCGAAAAGGCAAGGAAAGAAAGAAAAAGGGAAATGTTGATAATGGGCAGGAGGGCAGTTAAGTAGTTACAAATTGAGCGGGTGTTTGACAGGAAGGCAGTGATTCAAGGATTCGGGCAGGCAGTTCAAAAGGAAGGCAATATGTCGGTTCAAGGATTCAGGCAGGAGGTTCAATCGGGAAGGCAGTAAGTCAATGAGGCGATGATGTTTGTTGTGGTTTGAGAAAAAAAAAGTGTAAGGACTCTGTTTAGTCCTTCACTGAAACTTAAGGTTTGGGCTTTCAAGGCAAACAAATGCTGAGAATTCTAGAACCAAAAAGGGATTTAATTGCAGAATCTAGATGGTCAAGAGAAGAACTCTCTGATCAGTACAACTTGGTCTAGGAAAGGAATTGAGAGAATAAATTATATACAAAAGTACTTACCTAGATGTTTGAGAGAAGAAATCTGCCATCTAGTCAAGGAAGGAGGGTTGTATTAATATTTTATGGTCCTATGTAATCCTGTAACAGTCTTGTGAAGCACAGTGGGGCTGGGGTTTACACCAGCTCACACTGGCAGGGAGAAACCCAGCTCAACCAGCTCACACTTGCAGGTGTTAATCCAGCTCACCCAGCTCACACTTGCAGATCCAGCTCACCCAGCTCACAGTGTCAGGTGGCAATCCAGCTCACCTAGCTCACACTGGCATGTGGAAACCCAGCTCACCCAGCTCACATTAGCAGGTGGAAATGCATTTTAACTAGCTCACTATGGTATACACAAATCCAGCTCATTCAGCTCACTCTGGCAGATGAAAATAACAACAAAGCCCAGGAAGGGCATAGCTTTAATTTACCCATACAAAAAATTGGACAATAAAAATATTCAAATAAGGGGTTCAAAGTTTTTATCAAAAAGTTCTAAAAAAGCCTTCTCACTTGTCTTTTTTAGATTGAAATTCAGATCATCTTATGATCAGGTTCAGATAGAATTTATCAACAGAGTTTGTTTTCAGAGAGAAACACTTCCACAAGGAGAATTTGAATGTCACAGTATCACCCATGATTCAAAGATGAAAGATTCCTGCTGCATTGCCAGGAAACTCCTTTTGATTGATCCTCCAAATTTCCCCAAAAAGATGAAGCATCTTCTGCCAGCCATATATATACATAAACAGATGTGTCACAGATGGGATTGAAACAGAACCAAGTTTGTTGTTGTTTTTGATGACCATCCTCTTCATGAGAAATGCAAACATGTGTGGAGGTTCAACAACTTGTGAGACTAACTACAACTTGTTTGGACTGGTGATTGTAATTCATAAAAGGGTTCATACCAAAAGAATGACAAATATGAACAAAGGTGACTCATATTGGACCTTCCCTTGGAATTCATGTGTTTATCTCCACTTCAACCTAGTGGTAAACCAGCCTCATTAAGTGTTTTTCTCCACCATGCCCGGGGCCTCAGGACTTATGAATTATCCAGCTTTTTTGGTGTGAGGGGTCTTAGGAAAATTCACGTTGGTCATTGGATAAAACCAAACTCACAGATTGCTGATAAAATAGGCTTGAAGGTTTGGGGAGGCCAAGTTGATTTTCTTTATTTTTTTAAGTATGAGCTTCATCATTATTGTGCCAGAAATCCACTTTATCTTCTCCCTCAAAAAACCAAGCAACTACTCTTGCACATGCTCACTTCAAATTTATTCAATTCCTCTTGCACATGCTCACTTCAAATTTATTTAATTCAATTATCTTGCACATTTCCAGTTTCCTATGAGCTTCCCTCTTCTTGGTTAAGAGGTGATGGCTACCTCAATTCATGCCAGAGGCAGGAAACTTTATGGTTATTTTCCATGTTGAAATAAGTAGAATTGTCAAGAATATATATAGTGGGAGGTAAAGAACAAGGAAATTCTTGAAATCCACTCAGACACAAATTTCCAGATTATTCACAAGTCACACCAGTGCAGCCCCCGCTGGGCGGCGTGACATCGTTAAATTCAGCCCTAACTCAGCTCAAATATCAGCCCTAACTCAACTCACCTCTCAGCCCAACTCAACACTGGACTGTCTCCAACTCCAACTCACTCAGCTCAACTCTAGACCAACTCGCCTCCAGCTCACCAAATTAAAATGCCTTCAACCCGCTCTTCTGTCTCTCAACAAACTAAAAACCAATCCAAAAACAAGAAAACAACCAATACCCCATCTGCAAAAACAAGAGCTCATCAATCTAAGAAATGAGGAAGAGGAGGTCAAGCTTCAAATGTTTCAAACAAGAGAATCGGGACTCAAGATGGTAATCACACTGATTCCACAGAAAGTGAATATCGGGCAAGCGAGCCTACCAATACCATATATGCACCCAATGAAAAAGAGGATGTCAACAACGATGAGGACCTCAACATATCACAATTCCATTGACCTTGGATAACTTTGAAAGTCAATACGACAATTGGTCGATCCACCAACTTTGCCAAGCACTACAAAAGAAAAAAGAACCCAATTCTAATTGTCTTCCACCCGAGATTAAGGATGTCCTTGCCTTGCTCCAGCAGAACTATATCAAGAGTAAACTGATTCTTTCATTGATCAGAAACCTCAGTGAAGATTCAGCAAAAAAATTCCTGTAAGTTTTGGATCACTTCAAATTTACTCTTGATTCAAAATATGTATTTTAGTCATTCCTGTCATGGTCAAACTAAACCGATTCAAAAAAAGAGTGGATGGAACCAATTTGTTGCATTCAGGAAGGAGAGTTCTGACACTCCTATTGAGTATTGGTTTCCTCTGGCCTATCCAATCTGGGGTGAGACATTCAGACCCTAACTAAACCTCTGTAGTTCCACCAAAGGGTTGCTTGGCTGGCTGGGAGGAAAGGAATGTTCATCTAGGTGAAGCATGGGCTTCTCTTACCGACAACAAAAAAGAAGTTTTTAGTTCTCCGGTTTTTCAATTCTTCTCCAAGCTCCCATGTCAATCAGAAATTGATGATGATTATGATGAAGATGAGGAAGCCACTTTGACACCTGTGAAAAAAGAACTCTATAAACTGCTTTATGAGAGATTGGTCAACCACAGCAAGGTAGAATCTGTTATTGGTAAAGGTCCAGAGTCTCAGATCAAAACTGGGGATGGTTTCAAGCAAGCACTCAACACAATTGAAAAAATCAATTGATCATTTCCTTTTTTTTTTCTAATGATGGGTATTATTGCTTCTTGTGATCAAGCTCTAGACCACTTAGACTTTGTACAACACGACCTACTATCTGCTCACAGCAACAAGATCTCCCGGAGCAGGGAGTTTCTGTAGGGAGTGGTCAAATGACTCCGCTTGGCTAGCTCTTACCCAAGAAGTTTTGAAAGCAAAGGAGAATTTTGAAGCTTATAGCCAAGGATGTGAGATGCAAGAAGCAGTTGAAAATGTGATTGGAGTTTCAATTGGAAAGACCAAAAAGCCAACTTAGGGCTGAACTCAATAAAGCTCTGGGTGATTCTTTATAGCTTTAACTGTAATAATGTCTTCCACAACTAAGTCCTGACTTCCCACTAGTCAATGTTTGAGGTATCAAGTGTAATTTCCCAAAAACAAAAGATCCCGCTGCCTCCTTAGTCAAAATAGATCCCCTTCTCAAGATTGTACAGTCAGATGATTCCAAACTCAGCCCTGATTGTCTAGTCAAAGGATTTGAGGGAATGATACTTGAAGAGAAGAAATTGTGGCTTGCTGATATTAAAAGAGGTGCCTTCAAAATAATCCATTCCACTGCGGAGTAGTTAGCTGATTTGTTTTCTTGGCTATTTTCTTTTATTTATTCGGGGAAAATACTTGCCATGGATAGATATATACATCTATCCATCCTCTCAAATGCTTGGCGTAGTAGTTAGCTGGTTTGTTTTCTTGGCTATTTTCTTTTGTTTCTTAGGGGAAAATACTCGCCTTTTATTTTATAAATCTATCCATCTATGCAGTATCCTCCCAGATTCTTGTTTTTTTGATTGGAAAGGCAATAATAAATGACAACAATGATGGACCAAACCTCCAGTTACAATCCCATAGTGTTATGGTTGGGGTATGTTTATGACTTCAGATAATACAATTAGTATTTACAGGTAAAAATAAATCAGTTTTGATCCAATTCTTTTTTGGCCCTCCTCCTGCTGTTAGTTTCTTTTATGATGTCAGCCTCTGATTTCCAAACTCTTTTTCTTGACATCAATTTTTGTTCTTGAAATATTTTTTTTGACTGAAGTGGAAATATATTTTGGATAAATGGGTAGCCAATATTTCTCATTGCTGAAAACCTACAATAAAAGAGTAACTTGTTAGAAAATTCCAATTGCACACGTCAATTGGTATATTTTTTACCTTGTTGCCTCTAGAGTCGGCCGAACACCGGGCTATTGCTGAGAAAGAACTTGCTTGACTCCAAAGTGCCATTGAATAACTCCGTGGGGCCCCCTTCAAATCTGGGGAAAAAAAAACTTGCCAACTCCATGCAAGAGGATGCAAAGAGGCCCATGAAATGAGAATCCATGCAAACCGGGCCCAGAGATGGCAGAATGAATTCCCCCCCTTGGTGGTTACCCAGAAAAAAAGTTGAGTCAAACTGCAATGCATTCTTCTTGTCATGATGGGTATGGACTTGATTGTTGACACTGATTGTACAGGCTGTATATGTATAAATAGTGCAGTAAGAAGGTTGCATGCATTAGAAATGTGATTGTGAGAATAAACTCACATGCAATTATTTAATTGTATTCTTTCTCTAGATTTTCTCGAAGTAGGTCGGAGCCTGAGGTAGTAAGATATTGGACGGAACTCTCAGCCACTCGGGTTGAGGCCAGAAGAAATGTTTTGTTGATCCACAGAGATACCTTGCTTTGAAAGGTCATTTTTTTGCATAGCTGGGCCATGGCTTGCATATCACGGGTGTTCTGACTCTCACAAAGTGGGTTTGGAAGCACCGGGGGAAATTTGGTGTCTTTCCAATTGTCACCGTATGCCTGAAGTTGTGCCACATTGACCCTATTTTTCTTTATTGTTATCTTCAGGTCGGATATCCCTTTTGATTTGTGCTAAATAATGCAAAAGAATCAGTTCATGGGCAACAAATTAATGCAAAAATTGAATGGGATTCACATCACCAAGACCAAATCCGTACGCTTGGATGGAAATTGACTTCTTGATATTTCAAGTGGGAGCCTGAACGTCCCCTTTAGTCTCAAGGTCAAGCGGAAATGGACTGGAAGGTTTTTCTGATATGGGTGTGGTGCTGTATTGAAGTTCCCCCTCGCCAGTGTTCCAAGAGGACAAAAGGACAATCTGATCAAGAGTTTGACGTGTGCAGTCCTCAAAAGTCAAGCAAATTGGAATTAGAGGAAGTATGTGATAGAAGGGGAAGAAAGAAACTCACTTCTGGTGCCAAATGGCGTGTATTTCCAACCTTGGGGAACGGTGGCACACCTACTCCAACACAAATCCCGGTTCCATCCACCAATACCACCATGCAGTCATGAGGGAGAATTTTGCAGTGCATTTTTTTGGCAATGGAGTATTCGAGGACATCATGATATTTTGGATACCGGAGACAAAATGGCTTTGTGAGTGTGATTCCACAGTTGTATGGCTGGATTGTCTCATGGACCACCTCAGCAGCGCATCGGAGTTGATATTGGAGGATTGGCGGAGTGGTTGGGTTGAGCAGGTAGTGTTTGGAATTGTTTGAGAAGCAATGAGACAATGAGACGGATGTGCTTGTTTGGTTCAGTTTCCTGCATGAGGAAAACGGCCAATATGTCAAAGTTGACAACCACCTCCTTGCCTTGATTGTGTTGAAGATTCAGTTTTTCGCACAACTTGTACAAGGGTTTCAGTATCCTGTTTAGTGTAGTCCATTCCCCTCAAAATGTCAATCTTAGCCTCTACATCCATATTGCTTAGAAAAAACCATGCAAAATATCAGCATGGGAATGGGTACAGCTTGGCCATCAAAAGGGCATCGGCTCTAGGAAGCAGGAACCAATGGGCCCCCGACAAGTACGCCAGGTTTCCATTGGGCCCACAATATGGAAATCTGCAGACTAGTACACCACAATTCATGCCATACAGTGCTCCCTTTGAGCCTAGCCCAACGATGGCCAAGACTTGATGTAGTACTTGATATTCAGTGGTGAAGGGGGGGGGATGGGCTTACCTTTGTTTGGACCCTTGTAATGTCCCTTGGGCTGAAGAGGGGTCAGAGATATCCTTGAGCCAGTGCTCGACATGCAATTTGTGACCGCCTTTGGCATGGGCCTGTCCATCAGAGGGCCCGTCCTCTGACATGCATCAACATAGTCAGAAACTGATTATTTGCCCACTGGGTGAATGATTACACGGTTGTTGGAGTAGAGGAGCTGACCCTGTTCAAGATCAGTTAAATCAGATGATCCGTCATCCATATCACAGCCAAACTGGGCCATCAAATTTATAACTAAATTCAGAAAAGAAGCGGATAAGTGTTATGATTACATTGTAATGATAGGAAGGTGGTATTGCAGTAGTTGACTCACCAATATGGAGTGAGGAAGCCTTTAAAACAGATAAGATAACCCAATGTATTGGTTTGTTTCTCTTGGTGTCATCATAATTTAGGGAAGAAACAAATGACTAATGAAGTAAGCTCAGCAGTTTATTGTTTTATTTGAGCCTGTTTAGATTACTTCTGGTCCTGGGTTTTTATTTTCTTTCACTCAAATTGTTTGCTGAATTAAATAACATTGCCAACAACAAAGAATATTAGGACCGGGAAGTGACGCGTTGTGAATGTGGAAAAGCAGTCAGCTGGTGGTAACTGACCACCCACTGGGACAATCGGATATTGAGTGGGCTGCAAGCCAAGATAGTCTGGCAATTAAAACCAGGTCCGATCTCAAAAAATGACTAGCACACTGCTGAGTATTGAAATCGGAAGGCGGCCTTACAATCGTACTTGTTTCACAAATGGCATGTTGGAGATTGGATGTCAATAGGGTGGCAAATTGAGAGCAGTTAGTAGCTTACAATTGTGTGTGTTTCACGAATGCGACATTGGAGATGAGATGCAGGGGTTTTGTAGAAGAGCAGTTTATCTTGTCGGCCTTGTAAAGTTGCTGTGAAAAAAATTGAAATAGAGAAAAGATCAGCCGGTGTCAACTAAAGGAGCGGAAGAGTGGTGATAGACTCAATACGCTACCTGAAACTGGTTTTAAAGATAAAAGTGGTCTTGTCGGCCTTGCAATGTCGCTGTGAAAAATAATGAAATGAAGATTAGATCAGCCGGTATCAACCAGTCCAGTGGAAGAGTTGTAATGGAATCAAAACCCAACCTGAAAGGGGTTTTGAAGAGAAATGTGAACTTGTCGGCTTGGTGAAGTCACTGTGAAGGGTATATCAGCTGGTATCAACTAAATGAGCAGAATAGTGGTAATAGAATCGTTACCTTACCTGAAACGGTTTTTGATGATAAAAGTGATCTTGTCGGCCTTTTAAAGTTGCTGTGAGAAATAATAAAATAAAGATGATATCAGCTGGTATCAACTAAACAAGTGGAAGAGTGATAATCGATTCAATCCCCTACCTGACTTTTTGAAGATAAAAGTAAACTTGTCAACTTTGTAATGTCGCTGTGAAAAATAATCCAATGAAGAGTATATCAGCCGGAGGTATCAACTAAACGAGTGGAAGAGGGGTAACAGAATCAATACCTTACCTGAAACGGTTTTTGATGATAAGAATGGAGTACAGAAGCTTTGGGAATGCCTTGGACAATCTCAACCGAGGCTGCATTACGTAAGCAACCAGAAGAGACCCCTTAGAATAAATTGATATCGACTTCATCAAGACTGTCCCATTGTCTTACTAGCAATCCAAAGGGAAAGCTTGATCGCCGATGAACACTTTTGCCAAAAAAATGTTCATCGGTTTCTTTCTGGCAAGAGCATCAGCAGGATACTTTTGTCAAAGGGCCCATTGGTGCCATGGTCTCATAAATTTCATGGAAAATAGATATAAGTATAAAATGATTTTCACTGGTAATTTTTTTTGCTTGGCTGTGCAGAGCAAGACATATCCCGGTTGTTTCAATTGGGCCCAAAAGGATTACTGTACTAAGAAAAAACAGTAATGGCTGTAACTTTTGATCAGCTTGGTCAATTGTCATAGAAGTTTCATGGCAAAGAGTTGGATAGAAAAAAAGAATTCAGTTGAACTTTATGCTTGAATTTGGCCACAGTTTAAGAGTTTTTCAGGTTATATGGTATTAGGTCAAGGGGCTCAGACCAGGAAACACAGTTTTGACCACTCCGAACCCACTTTGTGCACATATTTCACCTGCAATACCAATTTTGTGCACACAACCACAACTCAGGCCCCACTATGCCAATTGAAATGGTTACAATTGTTGGAATTCATGACTAAAACACAATTCCAATAGTTTAAATCATGTCATTAGGACCAGTGGTTCCTGATTTGTGGTGGTGTTCACATTTTTTGTATTCAGGTGAAATATGCACAATCCACCACTCAGGAACCACTGGAATAAATCACATGATTCCAACTGATGGAACTCTCTTTTTCATGACTAAAAAGACTATTTCAATAGGTCAAATTACGGTGGGGCCTGAGTTGTGGTTGTGTGCACATAATTTGTATTGCAGGTGATTTATGCACACAAATACAACTCAGCCCCCACTATACCAAATGACATGGTTACAACTGTTGGTATACTATTTCTCATGTCTTAAAAGCCTATTCCAGTAGATTTAACCATGTAATTTGGTATAGTGGTTCGTCATGAGTTTTGATTGTGTGCTCATTATTTCTATTGCAGGGGAAATATGCACACAACCACAACTCATGAGGAACCACTATACCAAATGCCATGGTTAAAACTGTGGGAATGTTCCTTTTCATGCATATCAAGAGTATTACAATACTCTAAATCATTACATTTGGTCAAGTGGTTCCTGAGTAGTGGATGTGTGCATTTGTCACCTGCAATATGTAGTACATGCACACACACCACCACAACTCCCGACCCACTGGACCAAATTATGACATGATTTGAACAATTGAAATACTATCTTGAGTAATGAAAGAGGGTATTCCACCAGGTTGAGCCATGCCATTTGGTATACTGGCACATAGTAGTGGCAGTGTGCATAATTCACCTCCAATACAAATTTTGTGCACATGCCCACAATGCAGGCCCCACAAAATGACATGCTTAAAATGGTTGGAATACTATTTCTCAAGAATCAAAAGAATATTCCAATATTTAAAATCATGTCATTTTCCCCAGTGGTTCCTGACGAGTGGCTGTGTGCATTTTTCACCTGCAGTACAAATTATGTGCACATAACCACAACTCAGGCCCCACTATACCAAATGAAAAGGTTTCAAATGTGGGAATAATCTTTTTCATGACTAAAAAGACTATTCTAATAGTTGCATTCATATCCATGTCTTTTGGTGACATGGATACAACTATTGGAATGGCAGTGTGCATAATTCACCTGCAATACAAATTATGTGCACACAACCACAACTCAGGCCCCACTATACCCAATGAAATGTCTAGAAAGGTTGGAATACTCTCTCTCATGACTAGAAAGAGTATTCCAATAGTTCAAATCATGTCATTTGGCCCAGTGGTTCCTGAGTAGTGGCTGTGTGCACATAATTGCAGTGTGCCACTGCAATTATGTGCACACAACCACAACTGAGGCCCCAATATACCAAATGGCATGTTTACAGCCTCAGTTAAACACTTTATCATGACTAAAAAGATTATTCCAATAGTTCAAATCATGTCATTTGGTCCAGTGGTTCTTGAGTTGTGGTTGTGTGCATATTTCATATGCACAAACCCCCACTCAGGAACCACTGTACCAAACAACATGATTCCGAATTTTGGAATATTCTTTCTCATGACTAAAAAGACTATCCCAATAGTTCAAATCATGTCATTTAGACCAGTGGTGCCTGAGTAGTGGCTGTGTGCATAATTCACCTGCAATACAAATTATGTGCACACAACCACAAATCAGGCCCCACTATGCCAAATGACATGGTTTCAAATGCTTTAATAATCTTTTTAATGACTAAAAAGACTATTCCAATACTTGGACCCATGTCATTTGGTATAGTGGCACATAGTAGTGGCAGTGTGCATATTTCACCTGCAATGAAAATTATCTGCACACAACCACAACTCAGGAACCACTGGACCAAATGACATGATTTAAACTATTGCAATAGTCTTTTTAGTCATGAGAAAGATTATTACAATAGTCAGAATCATGTCATTTGGTACAGTGGTTCCTGAGTGGGGGTTTGTGCATATTTCATCTGCAAAACAAATTATGTGCACACAACCACAACTCAAGAACCACTGGACCAAATGAAATGGTTTGAAATATTGGACTAATCTTTTTATTCATGATAAATTGTTTACCTAACGCTGTAAACATGCCATTTGGTATATTGGGGCCTGAGTTGTGGTTGTGTGCATATTTCAATTGCAATCCAAACTATGTGCAAACAACCACAACTCAGGAACCACTGGAGCAAATGACCAGATTTAAAATATTGGAATACTCTTTCTCATGAATACAAAGACAATTCCAATAGCTTAAATCATGTAATTTGGTATAGTGGCATCTGGGGTGTGGTTGTGTTCATATTTCACCTGCAATACAAATTATGTACACACAACCACCATGACTACAAAGAAAATTCAAATAGTTTATATCATTTCATTGGGGGTTGTGTGCATATTTCACCTTCAATACACATTATGTACAAACAACCACAACTCAGGAACCATTGGACCCAATGATTACTAAAAAGCCTATTGTAATAGTCTTTGTAGTAATGAGAAAGAGTATTCCAATATTTTTAAATCATGTCATTTGCTACAGTGGATGTCCAAACCAATTGATTCAATTGTCCTCCGTACTCTGGAGCAGAATCTAAAAATTAGAACCAATTTGCATATAGCAGTCAAATAGGCCAGAAAATCCAAGGGAATTGGATATGAACAAGGACTGCTCTGACTGAAATCTTTGGCTTGTGTTTGAATTTTCCTTAGTAGGAGAGTGAAAATAATTTGATGGCCCATCACTATGATCTACACTGGATGCTTTTGGGCCCATGTGCCTAAACATTAAGTAACTCTTGCTTGTAAGCTATTGGAATTTGTCAGGATCAGTGATTCCAAGGTCTGATCACCTTCTAGCTACACTGTCTGCAACTAAAGTTTAAGGAGTAATTCAGGCGTGGTAATGCACTGAAAAGTGGTAATACTTTATAAAAAAGTAATAAAAGAAAAGACAATAAAAAATATTACTATTTTTTATTAAAGAGGGGCCTGCAAGCAGGGGTGGTTTACTGTGCCCTCTGTTAATCAGGACCTGGGTTGCAGGTTGGTTTTTAAGACCTGATTATATCTGGTCTCAATGAAGAAAAAGTACGCCCAGAAAGTGTCTGCTACTGAAGAAGGATGGAAGTACTCACTAGTGCTTCCAAGTATATCCAAGGGTGTTTCAGAGGGACTAAGGCTGTCTTGAGGCGCTCAAAAAGGTGGTTGGTTGGTGGTATTTGAAGGCTGAAGGCAGGATAGGTGGTTGTTGGTTGATATTCAAGGCAAAACAGCAGGATTTAAGTTCAAGTAACTAGTTTAAAGGCTGGTTAAAAGGAGGTAAAAATGCTGTTAAATGTAATGAAGATAATTTTTACATTGGGGGGATTTCTGGGGCTCTTATATAGTAATTTTAGAGCCTCAGAAGCGCCCTCAATCTTTCAATTTGGTGGAGTAGTGCAATTTTGGCTGGTCTGGGCCAAATGTAGCTATGTACACATGGCTCAGGAGGCTGGAGGCGCTCACCAAGGGGTCTGGGGGTTTGCTACCTGTTTGGTAAAAAGCCTTGTTGGGTCCTGGACCCCTTGTAACCTTTTGCCTGGGCCAGCTACAGCGCTATGAGTCAATTTGTGGCCCAATTCAGCCTGTTCAAACCTTTGAGTGCCACGATACAAGTGATGAAAAAAGGTTTTGGGGGTCTTGGGAGTTGTTCCCATATTATTGGGGCTCTCTGAATCCCCCTGTATTTTTCTCATAATTTTACAACCTTTCTAACTTGGGGTTTGTGTATTCTGGGAGGGTCTGTGGCCCAATTCCCAATTTCTGAACTGGCGCGTGGGGTTGGGGTCCTCACGTCACAGTTGGGTCTAACTTGGCCAATTTACACAACACCTCAATGGGACGTATATTTTTGGTCATTTATCAGTCAGTATTGATATACTTGATGGTTCATGTACTTGTGTACTATGGAAGTGTGCCATGATAACTGGGCACATGTGAGTTACTGCAAAGTAGGTGAAGGAGTAAGAATTAAGGGGTACCATGAGTGAGGTACCCTAGTTAATTTTTAGTGCATATTAAGAATCCAAATTTAATAAAGCTACACTTTCACGCTTTTTCCCTTTGTGGGTTCCCCTTATGTCAGCCGCGCAAACGCTAAGCCACTCGCCCACCAAGCATAACCCCCCCATGCGTTGAGCTATGTTATGGGGGATCTGCTACATTTTGGTCACCACAACTCTTGGCACCACTTCACTATTCAACTACCTCCGTCATGTCACCGTGGCGCCTCTTCCCTCTTTGACTCTGTCTCAACCCAACTGCCCTACTTCCAAGGTGACCCTTGTTTCCATTTCCTACCTGTCCCTTTGACTTCAAACGAATTCCGTAACTATCGTGGTGGCCCTAACAAACGTCACCATACCGGTTGCCTCGCAGGTATCCCGGACCCTCAGTATGTAGTTCTTTCAAGTGTCAACAAAAGCGCTAACTGAGGCGCCATGCCCTCTAATAGTACTACCTCCCCCCCTGGTGTCGCATTAACAATGGATCAATCCTTTCACTTGGCACCCACTGCCAACCAAAGCACGTTCACCATTAGCCTTATCCATCCTATCCGTGTGGCAATCATTCCACTTATAAACTCCTTTTTGACTTACCAGTTCACCTCACCATCAACACTTTCACTTCACCTTTGACTTTGCCCAGCCACTCTTCGACATCTTACTACTCAATTTCACCTGCACACCCAACCATCCCATCCTTATCAAAGGGATTTTTGAAGCTACTGCGCCGGTATGTACATCCTATACCATACTCAATCTAGATGCTAACATGTTTTCGAATCCACAGTCCACGACCGATGCCCCCTGTGGCAACATGTATGGCGTGCTAATGACACAAAGCTATTTCCAATGCGGCGGTGGCCTTGCCGATAATTCCAACAAAGACTTTGAGCTCAATCTGGTCACTAACACGCTTTAAGGAAGTCGCATCTATATGCTTTCAGGCCGCCTCCTCCCCATGGATCCTGGTAACACCCCAAAACTCACCTACACCAACCTCTCCATTGTTCACGTGGCTACTATTCTTGACTCCAACCCTGACTTCATCAACAAAACAAATGTCACTGGGCTTGGTCGAGTCATCCATTGTGAAGAAGTAATAGGCCACAACAACGAGCCTCAGACAAGACTAGAAGTGACAGTCTTCCATAATGACTGGGATGCCACTGTAAGTTGCATTCATGTCAAAACCATCGATTTAGCTGACAGCTTCAATTTAGGACCGACTTCACTGCTCCTTTCAAGTGAAGTACGAAGAATCTCATCAAGACGCACACTCTCCACCAAATTGGCTGAGAAATTCAAGTAGTTGATTTCAACAATGAATCATCGATGCCCATTGTACTGGTAAGCTACCTTACCTTTGTTGCATTTTCACTCGCTGACGCCTACCTAGGTCTCTTTGGGACACGAGTTGCCAAAGAACGCTAGCAGTTTAGGTGCCAGCTCATCTAGCAGTCCTCGCGGTGGGCAAAACTTGTAAGTCAACTTCAAACCACAAGCTCAGAAAATTGTATTATTCACCAGGACGGCATGCTAACGTTATTTGAACATGATTCTAGTGTGAAATTTAATGGGGTCAACTTGGCGCAGAGGCCAACCAAAGCCTCAACCTCAACCCGAGGATCTCAGTCCCTATCATGCAATCAGCCATTGCCCAATGCCCGCTTCTCATTCTACCAAACTCAAGGGGAAAGCTCATGCCATCGAACAATCCTCTGATAGCAAAAATTCCTCACCCAATGACGATGATGGCAAGTTTGAAGTTGAAAACAAAGATGTTGCTTCAGTGAAGAAGGCCCGTGGCAGGCCTTGCAAAGGTGACTTTCAGGTGGATGCAAAGAAGAAATTAGCCTAAATACTCATCCGGAGGCTACTCGTCATATGTGGGCCCTGTCATTGGATTGCTCAAGCTGTGGCTTGTGAAACGTCAAGCCAAGTTTCATAGTGGTCGTCTGTTTTTCTGTCCTACAATTCTTCCTTTTCCTTGTCACTGAATTCAACTTCATGTTCGGCCCCCTTTTATGTACACATGTCAATATATTACTACCAGGCTTTAGCAGACCTTGAGCCATAAAAATCGGGCACAACTGCGGGTGTCAGGATCAAATTGTCCTTTAGCCCCTAAGTCTGCATTGAGCGCGGAAATCCAGTCAAAATTTCAAACTGTACACATGATGAATCGAGGATAAGCTGGTAATATGACAAGAATCATGGGCTTCCACCACAAACTAGAACAAGACCTCTACCATACATACCCACCAGTGAGGCTTGCACATAACAATTGGACAAACCTTCTATTGACTTCCAAATGCTTGCTGACCTCCTATTCCCTCACCAATCTAAGGATCCCACATCTCATTTGAATTGTCCACTTGACCACCAGAAACTCAATGGCCGATGTTCCATGTCGTGTGGTTGCAAACCCTTCCGATAACTCAGAAAATAAGATCAAGGCATCAGTCAACTGGGTCATACCACACCGCTCAGGTGCCAGTTGCGGTGTGTTAAATTGGAAGAAAGAAGCGACCGGCCTTGACAAAGACGATGTGGAAATGTCTTTCACACCATGCTGTCAGAAGAACAAAGTTACCTTGCCAGACTTTGATTCAAAGCCACCTTTGTACCTGGATGTTCTGCCGGAACTATTGACCGGAACAACTCCAATTAAGCAGTCAACTTTCATCTGTCACTCCCTACAGAGGCCGTAAACTTTCAGGCTCTTTTGCGCATGTACAACAACGCGGCCAGTTTCACTTTGCTGGGGGCTTGCGTTGATCCATCAGTCTGAGGCCAATGTGGGGTGCATGTGTTCAGGATCAGTGGGGGACTGTCCCACCTAATTTCAAGCATTGAACCTTATGACAAGGATCAACCAGGTTACTCTCAAATTTACGTTGTTGATACAGGAGGAACCGAGGAAGCTTAATTACAAATGAAGAGAGCTCCAGGGATACATCCACTGCCGACCCTCCTTGAATCCACTGTCACGCAGCTGATGCAGTTGATGTATCAGTTAAACCCTTACACCAGAATCTACAAGTTAGCAAGACAAGTTTTTACCAGGACAAATGCCTGAACACTCGCTCTTCAAGGCGTTCCAAAGCCGGGTAATAACCCAAAGACTTATAACCAGCCAGCATTGGATGAGGTAGCGGTTGTCATCCAAGGTGAAGGGGACATCATCTCCCCACATCAAATTGTCCTTCACCAGAAGTCTAGAAAACTCCATTACATTTCAGACAACCACTCGTCGTATTTCCCTCTCAGGTACCCCTTATTTTTTCCGTACGGGTCGCAGCAATGGGATAATGTGTACGTTGCATATACGGCCCAAGGTGAGGCTCTTGCTTTTGATAATGATTCCAAAATGAAAGTAAATTTTGACTTGTGACTTGCAGTCAATGGTTTTAAGGTAGGGTCACTGGAGTGGTTCTCCTTCCTGTTATTTCAAAGATACGGTCGATTTTCCTCAATCCTTTCCGGCCGAGCCTTACTCCAAGAGTTCCTTGTTGACTGCTGGGTTGTTGTTGAATGTGGGAGACTTCAGTTTGTTTGATCAAACCAGTCCAAAATGAAGGCACAGCAGTACAACCGCCTGCTCAACTCACTGGAAAACAAAACAGAGTCACGCGGCCGACAGGTCATTTTGCCCTCAACATTCATAGGTAGCCCGCAGTCCATGTCACAGCTTTATCAGGACTTGATGGCTTTGTTTAGGAAGTTTTGGGCCGCCCTCATTGTTTATTACGATGACAGCAAACCCAAACTGGTCAGAAATTGTTGCTGAAATTCCACCTGGTGACACGCCGTATGATCACCCCACCATAACAGCACGGGTGTTCTGAATGAAATTCAACTACTTATTGTTTCAGTTGGTCAAGATGAGGCGACTTGGATCCGTGGAGTCGTATGTCTACACAATCAAATTTCAAAAGCAAGGCTTACCTCATCTTCATCTGATGGTTACACTTGAGGAGAAGGATTGTCCCAATACACCTGAAAAAATTGACCTGCTTGTGAGCGCTGAGCTGCCTGATTAAAAAACATCCCCTGACTTACATGAGTTAGTATCAAAGTTCATGCTTCACGGGCCTTGCGAAGCCGCGCGTGTTGGAATGGCACAAACTGCATGCTAGGATTCCTGAAGCCATATTCAGATTGAATAGTAATTGTTGATGGAGCGTATCCAACGTACGTTTGGCGGTGTGACGGTAAACATGTGCAAGAAAAGGTAGACACAAGGCTTACTAATGGCCACGTGGTGCCTTACAATAAATTCTTGACCTTAATGTTCGAATGTCACATTAATGTGGAGATTCCAGTCAACACCACCGCCGTGAAATATCTCTACAAGTATATCATGAAAGGACATGAAAGTTGATTGCAACGACGAAAATCAAGCTTATCTGGATGCTCGCTACGTGAGCCCCCCTGAAGGTGAGGTTTTCCAGATGAAACTTCTATCCAAAATTGAGCTGACTGTCTTATTATTCATAGCTGCATGACGCCTCTTCAAATTTCCTATGTCGGGACGTCTGCCTTCCGTGACATGACTGGGAATCCACGATGAAGGAGAGCAGTTGGTCTACTTTCAGACAAATGCAAGGGCAGCTGGCCAGATAGAATCAGGCATGGCTTCAAGTACGACTCTGACAGATTTGTTCAGACTGAATGTCGACGATGAGAAGGGTGCCGGTGGACGTCAAGCATGGACTCTGTATTACAAAGACTTACCCACATACTTCTGGTGGGATAAGTTGAAGAAAAAATGGGTTCCTCAGCTGAGCAAGGCGGATGCCATTGGACGAGTTTTTTCGGTGTTGTATCTGGCCGTCAAAAAGTTCTAACGCTTTGCAAGAACGTGTGGTCGTGGGAGGACTTGCACACAGTAGGAGATGTGGTTCACGCAACCTATCAAGATGCTTGCAACACAATGACCTTTACAGCCAAACTACAAGGGAAACATCGACTGTGCTAAGTGGTTATCATGTAGCACAATTATTTGCCATGATCTGCGTTCATACGCCACCTTCGAATCCAAAGAAAATATTTCTCAAAAACTTCATGGCATTTACAGACGATGTATCCCGAGTAAACATGAGTGATAGGAATTCCCAAATGCTGTCAGAAGAGGAAAGACGCGTGTTAGCTTTGTGCAGGATCAAAGAAATCGTAATTGACCTCGGGAAGAAGCTTTGAGGAATTGGTTTGGAAGCAACCTTGACGGAGCGCTGTCTGTTAAACAAAATGACGAGGCCAGAATGCGCCAGTAAGAGCCCTTTTGTCGTGGAGGCAAGGCTTAACCTTGTGGTCAAAAGCTTTAACGAGAATCAGAAAACCTTCTTTGAAGCTGTGAAGCAGAGGCTCCATGTTTTACTTGGACGGCCCAGGTGGGACAGGCAAAACGTATCTCCTGAATGTTTTGATCGATTTCGCCTCCACGTCGCACATTGTTCACAATGTGGTTGCATCATCAGGTGTGACTGCTTTGCTCCTAAAGGGGGGCCAAACAGCTCATTCAACATTTAAGATTCCAATTCCATGTGCGATTGACCTTGACGGCTTCCTAGCAAGTACTCTCAGGTCTTCACAGTTCATCATTTGGGATGAGGTTGTTACTGTTCACATGAACACTATCAATGCGGTTGATAGCACTCTTTGTGAAATTTGTCAATCCGACACTGAATTTGGTGGCAAGGTAGTTGTTTTTGCAGGTGACTTCAGGCAAATCTTGCCAGTTGTGAAGTACAGCAAGTATCTGCAATCATTACACAGTACAATCAAGTCAACATGACTTTGGACAAAGATTTCTGTGCATGCCTTAACTACTAACATGAGGCTTGAAGGTGCAGTTCAAGGAAAATACGGCTGGAGGAACAGGAAGTTTGCGTATTTTTTGCTAAAACTGGGCAAAGGGAGGTGCCAAGACGAAGATTTCAGCCTGGTCAAGCTCAAGCATCTTGTTGTGTGGTCGACAAACACAAGTGAGATTAATGACGCAGTGCAAAATTTTGTCTACTCAGAGCTCACTGCTTATGCAGAACAACCTCCAGAAGTAAATGGAAGCTACCTCTACAAGCATTGCATCCTGGCACCTTTGAACAAAGATGTACGCTCATGTAATCAGAAACTTGTGATACTTTTTCCCGGGCCACTACTTGAGTCAAAATCTATTGACATTCCGAACCCAGAAGCTTACAACAGCTTACCGGAAGAAGTCCTGAACAAGATTTCTGTCTCAGGCTTACCAGAGCACTTGATCGATTTGAAGGTAGGCATGCCCATTGTGATCACCAGAAATTTGTACATATATCGAGGCGTATGCAACAGGTCATCATGGTCATTGGCGAAGGCTTCCTGGTTGGCAGATTGTTAGCTGGAAGCCACAAGGGTGACAAAGTGATGATACCAAAGATTAAACTTAACCATAAAAGAAGCTTTAATTCAGCGTTGAGCTTCTACAGGTACCAGTTTCCCCTTAGCCCAGCTTACACCATGTCGATCAACAAGTCACAAGGCCAAACCCTGAAAACTGTGGGTGTCTTGTTGGACACAGACGTTTTCGCTCACAGCCAATTGTACGTAGCATGTTTGCGTGTTACCTATTGCTCAAAACTCCTTGTGGTAAAGCCAGAATATCAATAGGCAGTGGTGAACATTGTTCACAAGCAAATATTTGAGAATAGATCTTGAATTCATGTAAGCATTCAATGTTTGACAACTAATTGTTCTCACTCGAGCTCAACTGACTCAAAGAACTTTCAGGTTTGAGGTGAAAGAAGATGGTGGATTGGGAATACCAATAAGAACATCAGCAGCAACTCTGGCGGACTTTTTCAAGGATTAAAGCTGGCAGGGAGGTGACAGAACAGCACAGCCCTTTTCTTTACATCTCACATTGTTGACACTTATATTTAATGCACTTCTCACCTAGGTGTTATCATAGACGATTGACAAATAAGACTAATATGGATGGTTTGGTTATCCAATCCGGTGGGAAAAGTCATGTCTTGAAGGCCCTTAGTCGACATCAGTGTTAGAGAGCCTGTCAATATAAACAACAATTGAAGCGAAGGCGGCCACATCGTGAGTTTAAGTTGGCTCAAAGTTGAGATATGAGTCATTGCTTCGACGAAGTCAATCCGCCAATGTTCTATCCAATTCTGGGGCTAGAACCTCTACTGAAGATCCAAGTGACCCCTGGTTGAATTTGAACTGTACGCTAAATTGCCCCATTTGTCATAAACTGCCTTGAGTTGTAGCAAGTCGATGAAAGATATCGGACCATATGACTTTCTGAAATCAAACTTTCAGGATGCTAAAGGCAACCTGGTTGTGAAGCAATATAAAATTTAACACTGGCAATCATGAAGTAAGGCGTGACAAGATAAGATATTCGAGTGAGGGATATTGTCATATGAGTGATCCCCAACTCGACATGGTAAGCCGTACCTATTTTCCACAAAGAGGGAACATAAAAGGATCAGGAGGACTGCAGGATCAACCTTCCTTCATGATACATTTCTCTTGACAAGCAGAAATTGGATCCAGACTACTACCATGTCAGCCAAACCAATAAGTTTGTCAAGGCCAAGCTATCCGCTCTTTGCTCATGGTGTGTACGACATCTTGCAAACAGTGAGTATTCATCCACAGCCAGCATTAACTGGATTTCTCAGGATTTTTTGGCGCAAGCACGTCACAATGAGTTTCTACCTTGACAAATTGGCGAGTGAAGACTTCACCTTGGACGTCCGCCTGCATGCTTTTGGTGTTGAAGGTGGATGAAATGTATTTCACCAGTGGCCAGTGGATTATGAAGGCTGGCTTGGAAGCTTCGGTTGCACCAATGCTTAACTTCGACAGAGGCACCGCTATCCACCTAGGCAGAAGTAACACACTGAACCTTGATACCACCCCTTGTTCTCATGTGGTGGGCTTTGGAGTGATCTGCAACCGTATCACACTCCGGTACCCCAAAGGAACAACCTCGTCTTCACTCTCGGACATTCAGACTTCGACACCTATGTGAGCATCAATGTCCCTGTAGAGATCACGAGCTGACTTGACCCCGTTGCAGTCCTTGAGCATTCACAAGTTCCCGGTGCAATACACCATCTCAGCTTCCGGGGTGCTTCGGCGGGTGTTCAACTTAGTACAAAAAAACGGAGAAATGGTGATACACAGCTGCATATCTGGGTTTTGTACAACACTCAAGTCATTTGAAATTTCGGTAAGAGTAATCTACTTCTGCTTTCACTCACGCTGCTGACCTCCCAAAAGGTCTCGTCAATTGCTGTCGCAACAGGCAAAGGCCCTCCTCTCCCAATCGAGGATCCGCACACGCAGGAGGGAACCAGCCGCCAGATAGTTGCTAGGTAAGATTCTCACTTCAAATCTGCAAATGACTCAGCTTACTCATCAGGGCTCAACTTAGTTTATCCTTCAATCATGAGTCCCGCATCCCCATGATGCCTAACTGTTCGAGTTTTAACTCAACCGTTGATAGAAGAGCTCTTGCGAGGACAGATGAGGCTCCGCCGCCTTTGATACCCGCAAAACGAGGCCAGGGATGTGTGAACTTAACCAGCTCACCGAGTAGTGTGAGGTTGGCCTCAGAGGTTGGTTGAATGAGAATTCAAACAAATGCAATTTTTCTCAAAATTTACTTTGGATCTATGTAAGCCAGGAGGTTCGAGCCTAAAGTTTGATTAAACTGAACATGAATAAGATTAGGCAAAAGATTTAGAAAGTGAGAAAAAGCCACTAGGGGAAGTAAACAATAAATGTTTAGTCAAAGGTATATCACCCTTGAGGATTAAGTAAAAATCTAAGTGGAAGTAAAGCTTGGTGAATAACACCTAAAGTATAGGATAAAGCCTAGGGTTGATGTAGAAAGAAATTGAGGGAATTGAAATAGGAAACAAGTAACAGGTTGAGTGTGGATTGTGGTGAATGGTAGTGTGTAGATTGAGGGTAGATGGCTGTAAGGCCAGGTGGACAGTTGTGGCACCCCGGAGAGCACAATAACTCATCTGGCCGCCCGCAGTAACATGATAGACATGTCAACATACATTGAACCCTGAGAGTGGTGGCGGCAAAGCCGCATGTACTCTAGTATGCAATAATATTCTAACTTTTCTTTAAGGTTTAAAAGTTATTAACATTTTTATTATTTTATTATTTGTTTTATGTTGAAACAACTGAATTTTATGGTTCCACATATTTTTACATGTTACATATGTAAAATAAGGTTTATTGTAATTTGAGCACATTGAAGTACATATATATATGGATTATGTGTAATAATGTCTCTATAATTAATAATGCTTATTTATGTGTAATAATGTCTCTTTAAAACCATGTAATAATGTCTCTTTCTTTTATGTACATGAGAATTATTTTGGTTAATGTAATTTTAATAATGCTTTTATTTTTTTTAATATTTTTATGCTTTGTTCAGGTTGTCTGAATAGTAGCAGGCTGACAAAATTGCAATGATGTGATATATCCAACTAAGGTGATATTGACATTATTGATGTAATACAGTGAGTCAATGATTGATCTGATGGCTTACAAACTGTTACAAGACCAGGTGTGTCACCCTCTATTTTTCAAGTTTGATGATAATAAAAACCAATGATTCCTAATCCAAAGTGGATGCCCAAGAGAAAAATGTCAAGATTTCTCTTTGGCCTTTGTTTCTTTGATCTATAGGATGTTAAAAGGTTGCTCTGATTGTACCAAACTTGTCCCACTATAGGATGTTAAAAGGTTGCTCTAATTGTACCAAACTTGTCCCATGCCCAATCAAGGAGCTACAACTTACAACTCTGAAATTGTCACATCTTGTCCTGGAATTATCTATTTTAATATATTGCAAAAGATATTCTTTAATTAATGATAATATGCATGAACCATGAGGACGGATAAGGAGATTTTTGAAGTAAGAATTTTTTATGGTCAACTCACAGTGAGTGACACACATACATACAATTCCATTTATATGTTTCTTCTTTGTAATTTTCATGTTGCGTAGGCCGTGACATCCCCAAAACAGGGGACCTTACAATTCCAGGATGGTTTATTTCCTTTTCCGATCTGGATCAGCTCATAATAAAGCCACCAAAGCAGTACCAGGTTGGCCACTTTTTCCTGTTACAATCCTTATTTTTTGCATATCACAGTGGCCAGCATCTAAGCTGTATGTACATCGGGGCTGCACCACGTGCTTTTTACTTCAGTATTTCAAACAAAGGCCACTTTAATCATTATCAAAGTCTGACTCGGCCACCCTGCATAAAAAGAGCTAAACTGGTCAAAGACTGCTCTTTGGACTTAGAATTGGCAAAATTAAATCCCTCACATTCAGTAGATGACAGGGGTCTAGGCTGTCTCACTTGCGTGCCATATTAGTCATCTTTAGTCATCTCAACAAACAACTTGGTTCAACTTTTTCCGCATCACCACTTGAATCATTCTGTGACTCGGCCAACTTGCATCCC